>CM037018.1:1430000-2630000 GCA_020875875.1 Dioscorea alata | reverse complement strand
GGGATTTGGGTCTTTGATCAATTTGGGCCCGGCAGCGCTGTTTGTTATCATGTGGAGCTGCTTTCTTAGCTTGACTTCGACTGCCTGTCTTATTTATGTACTTCTAAGCATGGTTAGTTGATAATTCTTGATGTTTACCTCTTGAATAGCAAATGCATTCTCTTTATTCACTTTGTTTGTTGGCCTTGATAATTGGATGCAGCTTGTTGTTTGAATGTTTGCAATTTTAGATTTTAAGTTTTGTGGTTGACTATGGTTGGATCGATGATTTGTTGTTTGATTGTTTCTGAAGAACTAACTCCAGAGTGTGCACATTTTGAGGTGGCAGCACAGTTCTGTATGATGTTGAATGAGTAACAAGTGCATCCATCCGATGCATTGCTGCTTACTTGTCTTTGGTGATGGTGTAAATTGGATTCATATTCTTCTGGATATGATTGCATTTTGACAAGTTCTTTTTGACATACTGACTCATTATTTCTATATTTGCAAAACTGTTAGTGGCAAGAGAGGTTTGTTGTGATTTATTCTTCTTTTGAATCTTTGTAATATATTAGAATTGTGTTCATCAAATGCCACGGCAATGCTTAGCCAGATTGATGATTTCCACCCGTTAGCTTGAGCTAGTTTGCTCTATAGCCTCATTAATATAATGTTTTCACATGTTTTACCTCCAAAGAAGCCTTTCTAGCTATAGCTTTTAAGAGTGCATATTTTTTGAAGCTGGTCACTATATGCAACTTTAGACAGACTAAATCTCATAATGTTGAAATGGAAGCTTTATGCTTGGTTAATAGATTTGATAAAGGATTAGCATAGATATATGACTGATGCTGACATGCACCAACCCTTTCACGTTGGTCTCACTTCCCTATGCTCTCAAAGTGAAGGTTGCATTTTATTCAATCAGTACTATCTTATATCGATGATGCCAAAAATGTACGTTAATAGCTTCCGAGGCATGAAATTTGACCTGTGATTATTTATTTTGGTGGTCGTTTCAGGGTGCTGCAGGCGTTGCCATTCGCTGCCTGGGTTACACTCCTGGGCTTTTCATTGTTGGATTGTTTGGAATTCTAATGATGTGGTTATATGGCAACTTCTGGATTACAGGAATGCTGCTTATTGTTGGAGGTATGCAATGATTCGCTGACCATTACATTAATTTGAGATACAATTAAACCACAGTTATTGACTATTTCCTCTTTCTATTGTATATGCCATTTTCTTTGTGGGGCATTATCATGTGCCAAATTGTAGTTATATATAATGAGTTGAGAGTTAATTCTACCTATGCAGGCTATATGTTCTTCCTCAACCATGCACGATTTCTGATACTTATGTCTATTGGATATGCTGTTTACTGTGTCCATACTCGTGTTGGATGGTTTGGAATTCCCCTCTCATTGAACCTTGCTTTCCTTTCACATGATCTGCTGAATAAGCTGCTTCAAGGTTATGATAGTGCTGGTGAAAGCACAAATTTTGAAGAGTGCAAGGAATCAGAGCCAGTTATGGAAGACTTCACAGAGGATTTTGAGTATTCTCCTCCAACTAGTGAAGCTGAAAATGTCTCTCCATGTAAATCGTCTAGCAAAACTAGCAGTACTCCTAGTTTGGTTAGTATCCAGAAGGATGCCTCTTCGAGTAAGGTGGTTAAATCTGACTCGGGTTCTCTAGATGAGATGAAAAGAATATTGAATAGTTCTAATCATTATGAAGCTTTGGGATTTCCTCGAAATAGGGCTATTAATTGCACGATACTGAGGAAAGAGTATCACAAAAAGGTCTCATATTCTTTCTTAAAACCATATTGCCATGTAGTATTTTGATGTTAGTTTATCACTATTATCACTAGCTTATGCATATTTTATATGTGTAGGCCGTACTTGTGCATCCTGATAAGAATATGGGAAATCCATTGGCAAGTGATTCATTCAAAAAGCTTCAATGTGCTTATGAGGCAAGTTAATTACTACTCTATTTCTAATGGGCATCTTTCGTCTTTTTTTTATTATTATTATTTTTTTTTTTAAGTTACAAACAACTTCTGCATTTATTTTTGATCCTAAAATGGTTTTTTCCATCTTGTTTGATCTATTACAGGTTCTTTCAGATTTTACAAAGAAGAAAAACTATGATGAGCAATTGATACGGGAAGAATCTGGGAGAGAGAGTCAACAAACTAGGGTTACCTCACAACAGGTACGAGCACATGTTTACCTTCAATAGTCTTTGTGGCATTTCACAACATTGTCTACTCCATTTTTCATAGTCCTTAAGATATTTGGTATTAAACATTGAGTTGAGCAATTTAGCTTGCATACTGTGTTAAAATGATTGGTTTGGCTCATCCCTTTTTCTGACCATTTAACATAGTTTTCTTTACTTGTTATAGTCTTTCTGGTATTTTCTCATCCAAGACATTCACCCAATACTATGAGTGAAGGACTAGAAGAGAGGGTGAAAACTGGGATTAGTCTCTCTGAACCTCAGCAACCTCAACTGTGAGAGAAAGTAGGATGATGTATTGGATATGCTCCCTCTCCAAATTTTGGAAAACTATTAAAAAATATATACTAAAATGCTGTAGGAGTATTTTCTTAATTCATAGAATTATGAGCATGCTTGCAATTTATAAACAAATTTATAAAATGTAAATATGATGTGCAAAGATGATTGGATGCAACATGTTTGGTATGTGTTTACCTAACCAACTGCAGATGCATGTTCCCATTGAAACATTGGTTTGAAACTCTTGGCATTGGTTCCTAATATTGGTTAGCTGACCTTGTATACCAATGGGAATAAGCAATATATGAGCATCGTAAAGTGGCTCTCAAAGTTAAATAATAATAATAATAATAATAATAATAATAATAATAATAAAGAAAGAAAGAAAGAAAGAAAGAAAGGGTTCTGATTATATTGGGATTTTCTTCTGTTGCAGGAGGGGGTAGCTTACCGCTCTGAAGAGTCCAGGCGTATTGAGTGCACAAAGTGTGGGAATTCACATTACTGGATATGTACAAATAGAAGCAAGGCCCGGGCCAGGTGGTGTCAGGTCAGCACAATATGTGCCTTTTGATATTGAATTATGGCAAAAATCAACTTACTTCTTCTAAGCTATAACTATAAGTGGTATTTAAAGAAATGTGATATAGATAATTTCTTCCATTAGGAATGCTCTGTGTATCATCAAGCTAAAGATGGAGAAGGATGGGTTGAATGTGGTTGTTCACCACCTGCAACGTCTAAGAAGGTATTTTTCAGCTTATCTCTTGCAATTTTTCTAACTTCATTTTTGGCATTTTAATGTTAAATATTACTTTGTATGTTACTTTATATGTTGAAATGTTGGTAACATAATGTCTCTTATTGAACACATGTTAAAATTCTGTAGTACAACAACTCCAATGTGAACCGTAAGGCCTCTGGATGATAAATCTTGATGCTTATCAGTATCATCTGGTTTAACCATATGATGTCAAACACATGTTAAAATCCTGAACTATAGGAATTCTCATTACATTGCACAAACCATGTCTTGATATATATGAATCATGTTTGGTTATTTTGTAATGATTTTTGCTCTTAACTGATTATCAATTCTTTGGTACAATGAACTACTACATTACCTTTTTCCCCACCTTTTTCCCCTTTACAAGTGCTCTTACATTGTTAGGAGCATGCAAACTTGACAGTCTTACAAGTTACTTTATGTAAGGAAATTTCTTCTCTCCTAAATTCTGAAATTACAGGGATTTCCTTTGAAGATCCTTATTAGTTTGGCTAAACTATGGTAGAGGCTATGATGCACCTTTTTCTCAGAATATGGAAGTTCACCACACATCCAAATTGATATATTAAACAATGAAAATTTTCAGTGGTTGAAAAAAAATATTTTGTGATGCATCTATTTTCTTGTTATATTATTATATGGTTGGCACAATGGTTAAGCTAAATCACAGTGTTGTCAAGAAAGAAGCTTTCATACTGCATTGAATATTCTTGTGTGGGCTACTCTATGCGTTTGAGATTAATGCTGCATGTTGAAATAGTGTTCTTTCTGGTGCCATGAAAAGGTTTTATTTCCTTTCATTTCAGGTGGAAATTCCACGAGCTTTTGTTTGTGCTGAGAGCAAGATCTTTGATGTCTCTGAATGGGCCAGTTGCCAGGTCAGTATTTGGTTAATTCTAGTGGTTTGTCACAAAGCGTGTTTCCGGTTTCCTAATAAGCAATCAAGTTGGAGGCATAGTTATTCATCCGATAAAATGCATTTTGCTTATTCTTTCATCCTTATGTATGTTGTACATATTTTAGGCATTCCTTGGGCACCTCATTCTTGGTATGAAGCACAGTAGCATGGCATTAAAAATCAAATGCTTTGCCAGATGTGAAGTTATTAAGTAAACAGGAGCTTCTTTTTGCTCTTAAGTCATTATTTTCAAGTTATGGAATTCATTCTATGCAGGGAATGGTGTGCAAGGAGAACACACATCGGCCAAGCTTTTTTGTAAATATGGTTGGTTTGGACAAGTCTGTGCCGAGGTCAAACCCCACGAGATTCCCATTTGGTTTGGACGCTGAGATGGCACCCGAAGATGATGAGTTTGACTTGTGGCTTCAGCAGGCATTGGCCGCCGGTCTTTTCTCCGAGACCCCAAAACGAAGAAAAAGCTGGAGTCCATTCAAGATGAATCACAAAGGCTTGAAACCATGGCGGAGGTCTCCATAAACACAATTGACATACTTCCAAACAAACGGGGAAGGCGCGATCTCTTCACACTTTTATGTTCTCACATCAAAGAAGATAGAAGTGATACAAGAAGTTTATCTTTCCGACCATTCATTTTTCATCATGAAAGTTTACTTTTCCACCAACGTAAAAAAGAAGAAGAAAAAAAAAAAAAAGAAGTCTAGCCGGCAGCTTTGGTACATCACTGGTGACCAACAAATCCTCTGCTCTTTCATGGTTCAGCTACCGTCTCGAGTACAAACTGTTCTTCAATGTAAGGATGATGCTCGAAAAGAGGTAGTTAATTCCTTCATTCCTTCATCTCGGCCGTGATTCAAATGAGTCGGAAAAAGTTCGATGATGAAAGGGATAAATGTAAATAGATCATCATACATGTCTTCGAAACGATCGAAAAATCTTTATTTGTTTGTACACTAGGATAACATGGAACTTGATGGTGGTAGGTTGGTTCTTGTTAGGGAGAATAACATGTCCAGTGATGCTGTTTTTCAGGTGTATCCTTCACCATTTGCCAAGTTGGTTTTCCATTCAAAACTTCTTGAAATGTAATTCAAGAAACTCAATTTGTTTTCTGGATTTGGTGCTTCTGGTTAGGAGCATATAAAATTGTTTCCCTGTCAGAGGGTGCGTTTGATACGCAAAAAAAAAGAGGGATAGTACAGCACAAATTTTTTTGTCCCTTATTTGTTTTGTAAATAGATTTGAAGTAAAGCACAAGAAGTTGGTTGAGTACAACACAAGTAAACAATTGCCTCATCAAAACCAAAAGACAATTTTATCTAAACTTAAAATTAAAAATTACAACATTTAAAATTAAAAATTACAACACCTGATCTCAACCCAATAACAAATCTTGAAAATAAAAAATTTTTTGATAAAAAATTATTAATTATTTTATTTTAGAAATTAAAAAAATATAATTACACCATAATAAGTATATTTTAGAAATTAAAACATATATATAATTATACCCTAATAATTTTACAAATTATAAAAAATTAAGTGATTACTATTAAAAATAGAAAAAATTTCAAAATATTTTATCATGTTAATTTTTTTCCAAAACAACAAAATATTATACAAAAAGTATTATAGTAATTTTATAATTTTTAGTACAGTACTTATGTAAATCAAACAGAAAATAGTACAAAATCTTTTGTGATGTCCACTAAATATAAAAAAAGAACAATACAAGCATTTGTGTTGTACTTAGGTATTTGTACAGTGTTGTACTCTTTGTGTTGTACCTACGTGTAAATCAAACGGACCCAAGAGAATTATTAAAGGTAAAATAGAAATTAAAAAATATATATTAGGAGTGAATTAAATAATATATTTTTAAAATAGGAACTTATTGATCACAGGAAATTTATAGGGACCTTTAAGGTTGTTTGAGGCTCAATGAGGACCTTTTGGTTCTTTACCTTTAAAAACACATTTTATATTTTCTTGATCACTGCCCCATTGGCAATCCATGCCAGCAATCAAAAGTACCCTGTAAATTTTTTTGAGAAGAAAACGCTTGAACACTTAAAAGATAACTATAAATAAAAAATAATAATAATTAATTATAAGCCTTGCCCAAACTATTTTTTGAATTAAACACTGACTAGATTTTGCTTTAATTGTTCATTGTTAGAACAAATATATGAAATTCATATAAGGAAAATTTCAATCTAAAGGATCCTACGCCAACTAAATAATATCAATCTAAGGGATCCTATGCCAATTTTATAATATTAATTTAAGGGATCCTACATAATATTAATAGTACATATTTGGGAGATAGAGCGAACAAATGAATATTCTCTAATATTCATTTCCATATTAAGGGGATATGAAAGATGCTCTGTATATTCTCTAATACACCCACAAGTTAAAGTTATGGAGCAATGCGTAGCTTTGACCGAAGAGACTCAAATTGAGACTTGGCTAATGGTTTAGGCATAATATCTACAAGTTGATCTTGAGTATTGATGAATTGAATCTAAAGGTTTTGACGAGCTACTTTGTCATGGACAAACTGAAAATCAATCTCAACATGTTTTGTTTGAGTATGGAACACCAGGTTTGTAGAAAGGTAGGTGGTACAAAGATTATCACACCAAAGGATTGAAGGAGATGAAAGAGGTAGGCCGAGATCAGAGAAAAGAGACTGGAGGTCATGAGCTTAGCAAAGGTGTCTGCAAGCGCCATGTACCCTGCTTCAGTGGAAGATCCGGAGACTTTTCGTTGCTTGCGAGAACTCTATGAGATAAAATTGTGTCCCAAGAAAATTGCCAAGCTTTTATGTGGACTTGAGATCATCTAAACAACCAACCCAATCCACATTATAGAATGCTTGAAGATGGTCGGTAGAACCATGGTTGAAAAATAAACCATGACTAGAGGTTCACTTAAGATACTAAAGGATTTGATTGACCGTAGCTAAATGGTTCTCTGTTGGTTGATTCATGCATTGGAACACCTTATTGACCGAGCATGAGAGATTAGGACAAGTGAGAGTGATGTATTATAGGGCCCCCACTATCTGATGGCACTTGGGTGGATCAAAGAAAAAAGGGTTATAAAGTTTGGTGAGAGTGTTGACGTGGAGAACGGAGTGGTGATTGGTTTGGCATCAAAGAGTGTGACTTTTTGAAATAGATCAGATATGTATTTTTACTGAAAAAAAATAATTCCTGATAAATGAGAAAAGACCTCAATGCCGAGAAAAGTAGTGTAAGGGACCATGATCTTTGAAGGAGAACTCGGTGAAGATAGCACTAACTAATTAGTACTTTGTGACAACGGTATCATCTACATATACAAGAACATAAATGTTAGTACCGATCTTAGAGTATAAGAATAGTAAAGAGTCAGCCTTAAATCCGATAAATCGATGGTTGATAATATCTTGAGAGAGATGATGAGAGTAGGCCTGGGGAGCCTGAGGCCATACAAAAAGCAATGTAGGAGGCAAATATGGTCTGAATGAGATGAGTCGGTGAACATAGACGGTTGGGACATGTAAAAAGACGTTGTGAACATCAACTTATCAAATTGAACAACCGTGGAAGACAACAAGTGCAAGAATGGTCTAGATTGTCGTATGTTTGATAGGGCTGAAAGTATCATCATAGTCCATTCTTGGTGGTGGAATCTTCTGACAACTAGCCGAGCCTTATATCGCTTACCTATAGATTCCTTTTAATCTTTGAACACCCAATTACAACCAACCACATTCATAGAAGTAGTGATTGGGAAAATGTGTTTCATAATAATACATTAAACGCCACTGTAGATTTTTTACTAGCAACGATGAAAAATATTAGTTCAATGGGAGAACATTGTCAATAGTACATAATACAAGAGAGAGCAAAAAAACAAAATCTTCGATTTTGGATTTGGACATAATAAACTAACACCATGGGTATGTATTGGGATTAGCAATCATCCCCCTCCAGAGGAGGATGATTCCTTGCATCCAAACATCTTGTAAGGATGGTGGAAGAGGGTTGGATCATGTTGGTGATAAATTTAAAGAGCTGATGGGACTATTTAAAATAAGAGACAAGCAAGCGATGACACTCTTGGGGTTGTTGGACAAGAGATTATCAATTTGGGAGAAGTGAAAATGCATGTGTTTCCACTATAGAAAATTTCTAATCACCAACAAACCTATGTACTATTATATATATATATATGTGACTAATAAAGGACATGCAAATCATGGCACTTTTTAAATATCTTCTGTATCTCCTATTTTTCAAGGATTATTGGAAAAAAATTCCAACTTAGAGTGAAATTCTAATTTTACCCCTAAAAGAGGTGGACTTGCATGCACTTGATAAGCTATGCAGATAAGATCCACAGTTGAAGGTAATTAAAGAGCTAAGGCCAAATTTTAAAATTGGATCTTTAATTTGTTTAATTATAATTAAAATTTATTTATATTTATTTTAAAAATGATTATATTGTATATTTATTACTCAGCTAGATTAGTCTTGCAAAAAATTGCGCACCGTTTCTAAGAATAAGATATGATATTAAATAAAATAAAGTAAAAAAAACATGAGTTAAAAATAAATATTGAATTGATTTAGTTGAATTTATTATTTTAAATTATAAAAAATTAGTTGAGATTAAACAGAAAAAATTAAAAAAATTTAAATTTTAATTTATTATAATAAATAACAAATATCCTGCATACTTTGATTCATTGCTCGAAAAGTAAAAAAGGGATTTTTACAGGTGTACTATGAATAATTTTAAAATTACATATTTTTCTCTGAATAAAAGATAATTGCATGCATACCCCTGAATAATACATATAATTGTGTATATATCCTATGCATATATATAAAATGACCATTACACCATTTGCATATATACCTTTGAAAAAAAAATTTTATTGTAAAATGTTAATTTACAAGAGTTATTTTGGACTTTTTATATATCTTAATCCAAGTTATAACTATAGTTAATAAAATTTGATTAACTTATCTAACAGTAGGAGCATATCCGTAATTACCTATATTTTTTAGGGTATATATATAATTATATTTTTTTTAGGGTAAATATATAATTATAGAATTTTTGAAGGGTTTATAAGCAACTTTTCCTTAAAAAATAAACAAAAGAGAAAGAAGGGTATATCAGCAATTTTAAAAAATTAGAATCATAATTATTTCTCATTTAAAAATATTTTTAAAATAAAAAAATACTCGTAGTGTAACTAAAAACTAATTAAAAAAATATTTTTAAAATAGGTCTTTTGATGTGGTTGAAAAAAAAATAATTAAAAAAAAACAAATTGCTCTCCACGTGAAAATAAAAAAAAAAAAGAAAATTATTGTGAAACGGTAACTTAATCCACGTGAAATGCATGTGACCACTGACGACGAGATTGTACTTAGTTTGGAACAATAATAATTCTAATAATTTCATCATCAAAAGCTTGTTATAAATATATAATTATTATCTTATAAATATAATAATTTTGACCAAATAAATTTATTATATATATATAATTATTTCATTCACTAGATAATGTTCATCATTAAGACCTTTTATAGATACACAAATAATCTTAAAAATCTAATAATTTTCATCATTAAAGCTCATTATAGTTATATCATTATCAATCAATTTAATAATTTTGATCATGAAAGCTTGTCATAAATATTTAATCATAATATAAATTAATAATTTTTACTAAATATTTTACTAAAATTTAAAACAAATTATAATTTATTTAAAATATTAAAATTCCCAAAATAGTAAAAATATAAATTATATTTTCAATTAATAAAAATAAAATAAAATTTTACAAAACTTCAACAACCACTCTCCACCGCCAAATATCAAACTTTAAAGCATCCAATTAACCAAGCACATAGAAATAAATATTACATTTCCCAATATTGTAAATTATTAATTACCAATATATATATATATATATATATAATTATAAAAAAAATAATTTTTTTTATAAATGTGGATAAATTACCAACATAAGTATATATACTTTCAATTAATAAAAAAAGAAAATTTACAAAAATTCTAAAATTCAAGCATCCAATTTAATCCAACATAAGAATCCAATATTTTTCTTTTTTTATTAATTAATTAATTAAAAAAAGGAAAATTACAGTGAAACGTCTATTTGCATCACGTGGAACGCACGTGATGACGATGTACTTAGTTTGGACTGTTCTCTCTTCCTTAATTACAGTCTTGTATTCTTTCGCTGTTTTTCTCTGACACTCTCTTTGTCTCTATTCCTCTCTCTCTCTCTCTCTCTCCCTCTCGCCCTTTTCTCTGCATTGGAGTCCCTTTTCGATCCTTTCTGCGAGCTTCGCTGTATGAATCCATTGCTCGGAACCCTAGAAAGGCGCTGACAACGCACAGGAGGACGGGATGGAAAGAGAAAGAGAGGTTTTTTTAAGTTTTGCGTAGAGAAAAAGAGTGGAAAAGATCTCGCTTTTTTGCTTCGTTGTTTTGGATGAAGGGGGGAGAGAGAGAAAGTCGTGGTCTTGGGCGGGAAAATGGTTGGTTGCCCTAGTGGGTTGCTGTTGCACACTTGCACTGAATCTGATTCGTGAGTTTGGGTTTTTGGTTTGTTGAATTCTTTGTTTTGCCGCTTTGTTTGTTTGTTTGTTTTCGCTTGAATTGTTTTGTTGAATTCTTTGTTTTGCCGCTTTGTTGGATTTTTTGCTTGAATTTTTGTGTCTCTTTCTCTCTAGGACCACAAGTGAAGACCTTCTTCTTTTATTCTCTTTCCTCCTCCCTTGGAGCACCTTATCTTCAATTCTGGAACCCTAAAAGCTCCTGACAATTCACCTGAAGAGGCTAGAGGGATTTAATAGGAGTAGGGAGTGAAAAAGGTCTCGCCTTTTGCTTTGGGTGAGTGGAATTGTGGGGAGAGACAAAGAGGTGGTGTTGCGCGGGAAAAAAGAAGGTTGCTCTAGAAGCCTGAATTCTATGTTTGGCTGAAAAACTTGCTGTGGCGGGAAAAGTGTTCTTGTTTTCGTTTGGTAAGTGCTTGGTTCTTGTTTCCAATTGTTCGGTTGAATTCACTGTTTTCCGATTGTGATATGGGCCTTTTCCTTTTTGTTCTCGGCTTTGAGTTTCGGTTTTTTGTTTTAATTTTAGTTTGGGTTGGAACTTGGAAGTGTGGGTTTCTTGATTTTTTTGGTATTTATTGAATTGGTTTTGCCTTGTTCTTCTTTAAATGTTCTTTAAATGGATGTACGGTATTTAGTCTTTGTGAAACTTCGAAATTTCTTAAAAGCTGGTTGTTATTTGGTGGGGGATTTCAGATATGTCTGTTTGTGATTTGGTACTGTTTCTAGGTTTTTAGTCTTAAAACAGCCAACTTGATGTGTTCCACTACGAATTCTTTGAACTTGCTGATGAATTCCTTCCCGATTTCGAGAATTTGCATGTTATTGTTTGTACGAGAAGTATGGGTTTCTTTATTTTTAAATGTTTACTGTTTTATTTTATTTGCTGTGTCTGTCTTCTGAGTTCTTACTGGATAGCGGTAATTAGTGGATGGACAACATTTATCAGAGTATCTGTACTGTAGATTTGCATTTTGTTTTCTTTCTTGATTTTGGAAGAGGATTGTAGATAGGTCTGCCTTTTGTTTGGTGCTGTTAGAAGGGATTTTTGCTTTCAGCTGCAACTTGTTGTGTTTTACCTTGAATTCTTTGAATTTTTTGTCAAACTCTTCTGTTGTTTCCAGAAAATCTTTACAGTTTGTCAAGTATATGTGTTGTATTTGCCCGGTTCTTGATTTTAATTGTTCTGCTACTAAATTTGGTCATTTCTGTAATGTCTGTTAGTTATGCAGGAGTTAATGGAGGATTCAGAGGCTTTGAATTTAAGGCTCTGTAATTCTGTGGATGGGGCCATGCTTGCAAGTAGTAGTTTTAAGGAGAGTGATATTCTTGGGAATGATTCAGCTTTGTATGAAAAGTTCCTTTTAGATGACTTGGATTCATACTGGGATGACCTTAGTGCTCGTCTGACTGTTTCGCGGATGGTTGGTGATTCTGTTATTAAAGGAATGGTGAATGCCGTGGCAGAGGAAGCTGCACAGAGAATTGCTTTGAAGGAAGCAGAAGTAGCAGTTTTGAGTGACAGATTAAAACGTTATGAAGCGGGTGCTGTTCAATGTAACAGAATGGGGTCATTCATGATGATGCCAAAACTTCCAAGAATAATGGCGAGGGAAGGACTGGACAAAAGCTCATCAATGTTGAGGTTAGAATTTGATTATAATGAGCAGCTAATTGGTTTGAGGATTGCAGTTGAAAAACAGCTTGATAGGTTGACAAATGATCTTGGTAGTTTAAAGTGCTTGAGTTCAGGAAAAGCCAATGAGGTGGTTACTGAAATTGATGATAGAGTTGATGCTTTGAAAAGAACAATAGAAACAGTTTTCAAACAAGTCAGCTGCGGATTTGGTTCATTGATGGTTTCCTTGTTGGACTCCCATTGGGAAAATGAGTTTCAGAATGAAGTCAATGCCATTTTGGTTCAAGATTATATAAAAGACATTTATGATAAATTTGAAGCAAAACTATGGGAGCAGAGTAGGGTTATCAACAATCTTAACAAGAAGTGGCAGGAAAAGCTTGGCGAGCTTGCTCTCATGCGGGAAGAGCTTGATGGCATCTCTAGGTCCTTATTAAGCACTGAAACTGGTTCACTATTTTCACAGAATAGTCTTGATGTTTTTGAGGAATGGAATAATGGGAAGAGGAAGGACCATATTCATTGGAAGGTGCTGGGGAACCACCACTATGCCAATTGTGAGGAGAATGGCTCAATGCTGGTGGAGAGATCTGAGGAATATGAGAAAACCATGTCAGAGGTTGCTGATTCCCCCCAGATAAAAGGCATGACAAAAGAAGAAGTAATAGTATACTACAAAACTGAGATGATCAAGATGAGAAGACAACATGATTCAGCTTTGCAAGAAAAGACAGAAGAATTGTTCAGCCTCAAGCGTGAATTTCTCAAGGAAAGGGGTTCTTTACATTTGAGGAAAGATAAGGAATTTGAACTTTTGAGAAAGAAAATCCCAGACATCATTCTGAAGCTGGATGGAATTCTTCATGTTGAAGAAAAGTCTCCTTTGGTTCATGATGATCAATTGCATAGTTTGAAGGAAAGAATTGATGCCTTGTATTCTGAAAATCAGCATCTGAGAGGTCTTCTTGGAGATAAAAGAAAGGAGGTTTCGTGTTTATCATCACAAGTTTCAGAAACAGCTAGCCAAATGACACTTCACTCATCAGCAGAGGCCAGCCTTTTGAAGCAAATTAAGAAGCTCAAGTGTGATATAAAAGACGTGAATTTTGAAACTTCCATCAGAGATGAGTTGTCTAAGGTTATTTTAAGAGATTTCATTGCTCAGCATGAACGCAATCAAGATGACATAGAGATTGAGGCCAAAATTGCGCAAGAAATAGATTCCATCATATTTAGAGGACTTGCTGATGATTGTGTGTCTGCTATGAAGGCTATTGTAGTGAGGCATCAAACGGAAAGTATTTCACTTCAACAAGTGATTTCACAAAAGGAGAAGGCTATTTGTTTGTTAACTGACGAAAATGGAAAGTTAAAGCAGGTTGTATCATCACTGACAGTATTGATGGAAGAAAAGAAAAGGATTGAAGTAGAAACTGATTCAACACTGAACCAACAAAAGGTGAGGTTTGATTTGCTATGTCAAGAACTTTGCATGCTAAAAGACAAAGTTGGCAAGCAAGAGGTGTTGATTTCAGAAAAAACAATGGAATTGGATTCTACAAAAAACAGACTGAATGAGGCTTTGCGGCGGATTGACCAATATGAAATGGATGTAAGTAATTTGAATCAGAAAGTTAAAAACACATCTGATGTTTTAGAGGAAGCTCAGAAGCAGAACAATGTGCTTAACAGTATTATCAAAGAGAAGCAAAAGTTACTGTCATCGTCTGAAATGCAAGCAGAACGGATGGATTCTGTTGTTGTTTTTTTGAAGCAGTTATCAGAACAAGTTGCCGATGTTGAGAATAAGATGGAAGCAAAGATTGAACAAAATAAATCTAGGTACTTATTTGCTGTTTCTTACACCACTAGAATTCTAGATTTGCTAATTTTGGACAAGAAAGTTGGCCCTTGTCTCAAATGTGCCCTCTACATTGATTGAAAACCACACCTAACATAAATAAATATGATTTGCTGACATTTGAATGTCCGGAAGTACTTTCAGAAAAAGTTACGCTGTATTAACCAGTCTAGTCTCAGTTTCTACTGCTTGATTTGACTGGATAAGAACCAACATATGTGAAGAAATGATGCAGTATTATACTATTATTTAAGGTTCTACTTCATATGGTTTCTGTGACTGTTATTTCTTGTTTGTTGAGTTGCTCAGGAAGAGCGGGTTTGAAACTGATCTGGGTTCTGTAACCATTTATGACCATATAAAATATTAATTCTTGCTCATTATAGGACAATACAAATTTATTTAAGTTTTATATGATGATTCTTTGTTATCTGCAAGGTTGTGACCATGTCTTAGTTGTGCTTCCTTTCTCAGTTATGACGTGTTATGCAGGGTATGAGAGAATTAGTGAAAAGTTTTTGAAGTACTGTTTGTTGCGTTGTGAGTAATGCTCTCTGGCTAGCAACTATCAGATGGTATGGTAGAGTTTGCAAAGAGGCTCTAAACATTAGAGTATACATTCAAGTAGACAATAGAACACATTCTTCTACTTTAATCCTTGTAGTGTTCTCATTCCCTCTCGCAAAGTTGATTGATAAACAATGTTCTCTTGATTTTAACTTTCTGATATGTGTGAGAGAATAAAAGTTAAAAGGAGCACATTCGATGTGCTTGTGTTTTTTTGTTCTTAATCATGAGCAGAAGAAAAAGCAGGTCTATTATATGGTAATTAATATTGCTATGTGAATTTTTGGGAATTTCTCTGAAGTTAATGGTTGAAGTTCTCTTCGAATTATAGAAATCATCTCTGAGATTAGTCTGAATATACCCAAGAGTTTTTATTTTGAGAGAAAATTGCTTGCATACTCCTATAAAAGTGGGTAGTTGTTGCTAATATATTTGATTATATATCCCAGGTTGATCCTTGTTTTCTTACCTTTTCTGTTCCCTGAGCTGCATGAAGTGCAAAGATAAATCATATTTTTTTTAATAAAAGTTTTTAGTTGATTTTGGTGGAAGGAGTCTATAAGCAAATAAAAATGAGTTATAGGGGTATACATGCAAATATCATGTTTATAGGGGTATATAATCAATTTCCTATTTTTGCAGACAAGAAACCCTTTATTTTAACCATTTCCAGTAGTTGGAATTTGTCAACTATGTTCTAGTTAAGTTGCTGTTGCTTAGAGTCCTGTAAAGTGTATATAATTTATTTCATTTTTATGAAGGAAAAAACTAATTATACCTAGGCCTTTTCTTTTCTTCCCTTTGTTGTGGACTTAACTGTCAATTGAAGGAACCCTGAATGCATGCTACCATTGTACTTGCAGGTTGAAATTACTGACTCATCAATGCAATACAACCATGCGGCAGTATGGCACACTTAAGAAAAAGGAATTATGGTACAAGAAAATGCTTGACATAAGATATTCCAACCTTCAAAAGGCTGAGGCTGAGGTAGAAATTTCAAATCATACTATGGTTCTATTGTTTGGCTTTTTGCTTTCTTTTGTGGGATAACTATTTTCTTTGTTTGCTTTGTCATGAGTTTCATTTAATCAAATGCTGGAATTAGTCCAAGTGATCTAGTTGTAGGATGGGGCCATCAGTTATCTAATGCACGAGTTATCTGCCGAATTTCCTTTATCTGTAGCTAATCTGTAACACTTGGAGCTTCATATAACAACTTTTTCCGTTTTCTTCTCTTAAACATTTCTTAAGTTTTCCTATCAATCTGTTACTTCAATCTTTGATGAATTTAAATGGCAACAAGGGTAAGACAGATATCATGGTTGAAGCTAATCATTATGTTTGCAATATATTTTAGTTGTATCCTAACTTACTAGTTTTTAGTATATCTGAAATTTGAAAGACATAATTGTTTCATGTTCAATCATTTTCTTATATATTAAATTTTGAGAAACAATTTTACATTTTGAAAGTTGAAATTGCTCACTAGCACTTGGACATTTGATAGTCTATTAGATAGACAGTCATCTTCCTTTGTTTCTCCCTATTGTTGTAACTACTATGGAACATGCTTTATTGAAAGATTTTAACCGGGTTTTCATTGAACTCTGTTTCTAAGATCACCATTCACTTGCATTTTTATTGATATTTTTTAAACAATTGTTAACATGATCTTACTGTGATTTTAAAGCAGGAGAATGCATCCTTGATAGTCCCTATAAAAATTGGATTTTTAATTCGGTAGATGGGTACAGTATAAGTTTTACGAGGAACTGACTAAAATTGTAATTATATTTTATTGTGTGTCAATTAAACCACATCATGACCCAGCTAAGATTTCCAACTCATGAGGGATTCTAGATGGGGCTAAACAAATGAGTGAGGAATCTGTGACCTCATTAGGCATGTTATAGTTACATAAATTTTATATTTTGGTCTTTTTCATTATTAATTTCAGATTTTAGATTAGTTGCAAAAAGAAAACAAAATCATGATTTGATTATAGCTCAGCAGACTTTCATCTATGGTTAGTAATAATTCTGAGTCATCTTATGTGAAGGCATGTTATAACAAAACTTTTCTAATATTAATAATAAAACTAATTTATTTTTTTAGTTATGCTATATTATTTGAATTTAGGATCTGACTTTTTATTTATTTGGAATCAAGGTTGATCTGTTGGGTGATGAGGTTGATGCTCTCCTGAGTCTTCTTGGAAAGATATACATAGCACTTGATCATTATTCTCCGGTATTGCAGCATTATCCTGGGGTAAGAAGTCTTTGTTTATGATTGTTCCGGCTTTTGTTTGGACATTTTGCATTTCTTTCTCATCTCATGTTGAATCTTGTCTTAATGCTTGTCATTTAAACAGAAGGAAATTTCGCATTCTGCTAGAAATGAAATTGAAAAAAAATTGTAAATTTTGCATTTTGATGCAACAGATTCCAGCCCCGAAAATTATGTTTGAGTTGCCTCAATGTCATCAACTGTTTTTAAATTCCTAGATATTGTCGAAAGTAAATGTTAATCATAGCATTTTTATTTTTCAATTCTTCGGTGAGACTATGGATGGAAGATTATTCTTGCTTTTTTTATTTGTGTATGTGCTGTATATACCAGTATCAATCCTTATAGTGATGAAAATTTTCGCCAACGAAATATTAGGTCCATAGTTTCTTGTGACTGCTCCAATTAGATGTGGGATTATAATGAAATGTTGCACAGCAAACCCTTAGGAAGATCGAAACATAATGTCATGTACTTTTTATATATATTTTACTTGTCCCCTATAATTTCCACAATTTGATAGTTTTCTCAATTTACTTTTAAATTTGTAACTGTTTTGAAATTTGTGCAGCAGGAAGTTATAAACACTACTTGTTCATGCTGTAAATTTTTTGTGTAAGACAGTAGTCACTTGCATTACTTCAAAAATCTCTGACAAACATCCTAATTCATCCGTTCTAATCCAGAAATAGTTGATCATATAACATTGTAGGAACACAACAGTGGTTACAAACTTGTTTTGTCAGTGCAGACAAAATAATAGGATTTCCATGATGGTAGATTACTATCACTTGAGGATTCATATCTTTATCTTTCAACCGAGCACTGGTTTTTTTTTTTTTTTTATATATATATATTGTGCCAAGATGAGTGACTAAGAAAGGCCAGGGGTGTGCACAAGCCTCGGCGAAGCAAATGCGGGCAAGACACAAGCTCTACTCACACTTCTAGAATTGTGCCTTTACCTGGATTCGAACTTACGGGGACCCGGATACCAATAGATCACTTGGTCATTAATAACCCTGAGCACTTCTTGCCCATTCAGAAACAACAAAGTGAATAGAGCTCGGAGAAAAGCATCCTTTTATTAGACCTTCCTGTAAAACACACAAAATATGGCTCAAAGTTTTTCCTTGAGGAACATGTCTTCCTGGTTTTGTTATAGTTTCTCAATCCAATAGACATTTGCAGGATAAGTTTTCCTGATTATGGTTGTGCATCTTATACTAAGTTTCTCTTCTGCGCAGGTGATGGAGATTTTAAAACTGGTTCAGAGAGAATTAAAAGGGGAGAACACCAAATTAATGTGACAATTTTCTTCTTCCAGTTAATTGAATGGTATGATTTTGTTCATAACTATCCTTTAATGCAATTCGATGCCGCTCTATTTTCGCTCATCGATTGAGCCGAAAAGATCTCTTTCAAGTGCATAGTGATGCAGAAGTGTGTAATTTTTCATTTCAGAGCTGCGGAATACATCATTTCACCACGCAGGCATTCATTGAACAAATATTATTATCGGCTGAATTTTTCAAGGAATCGACATCACCATATTTGTTGATCGGAGAGGTTTAGCAAAGATACCGAATTTTCGGCACCAAAACTCTAATAACTCGTAGTTTGCGAATGATCAGATGCTATTTTCTTCGACTTTTCAGATGACACTTAATTGTTCTTTTAGTAGCTTCATCGTCGTCGTCATCGCATTGTAAACAGTAGCACCATCAAGATCAAGTGTGTAGATCTTCTTAGCCTTTTGTAATTTTGTTTATAATTAATTTCTTTATTGTTGTATATTAAGCTCTTTTTTAATATTTGGTTTTACTGATTTATGCTGTAATTGATTGATGTTGTACATTTTCATACATGTGTTTTGTGAGTCAGAGAAACATGTGAACTTGTAATCTGGATTCCACAGATCAATAAATCTCTTTATTAATTTTAGTTTGGTGTGTTAATGTTTGTATTACACAATCTAATGTGGTTTTGAATTTAGGTATTTAGAGATAAAACTAATTTTATTTTCAAAAGGTAGACAAATTTATTACCTGGATATTAAACATTTAAATAAAAATGGAGATGAAAATGAAATTTGGAGGGCAATGGTCATTGATTATATATAGTAGTATGGCTAAAATGATATTATAATAAATAAATAAATAAAATTTATCCATATATAAATTTAAGCTCCTTTTAATGCACATTAATAGTGTGCTAACAGGAACCCTAAATTCAAACAAGACTTAGATTGATTTCCCAGCTAAAACAAACACCTGTTTTACACCTTTTTACATGACATGATTCATAACAAAACATACAAAATCAAAATGCATCACCATAATAAATACATTTAGAACAAGATCAATTAATCAAGATAGAATCACTCTGATTGAAGATATTGACTGACCAAGTAGCAAAGATGAACCGATTAAAGACATCGATAAATTTTCGGCAAAGAAAGAAACACAACACAAGATGATGATAAACAAGAGCAACAATTAAAGGTGGTACATTCCATCCACTTCCATGATACATAGTTGATACATCTAGCAAGGTCAACATGCAACAATATAAAATAAGCAAAATTCCAACAAGATAATCAACAATATAATTTAATATCCACTGATCAAGAACACAGTTCAAATTTCATGATGTTAAACAAACAGCTAACAAGCACAATGCAAACAAGAATATCATACCGTGATATAATTTCCAATAAAAACATAGAACAGAGTTCAAATCCATAAGCCCACAACAACGCGCAAAACCAACAAAAAAAAAGGAAGGGATACATGAGCACAAGATAAACAATTCCATCATAATGTTCTTCTATGCATGCTAAACACCAAAAGTAACCTATACTTTTCTCTTTAAAAGCAATGTTCGTTTGCTTATATGCACCAGCAAAACTGATCAATTGCTATTTCTGCTTATATTCAATACTATATAAATCAAAACAATGTTAATTTGCTTACATATACTTTTCTCTTCAAGAAAACATTTTAAACTTTACTCAGAAGTTTAATTAATCTTTAGCTCCGCCTCATTTTAGTAATTTTCTAACATCACAGTGCTTAAGGATGGTATGTACTTTTTCCCCTACAAAAATAATATGCAAAGAGGAATCAAATACCAACAATGAACAACAGAAAAATCCCAATTACAGTCTTGAGGACCAGGCAGAATAACAGTCAAAACAAGGCATTTGATCTGGGATGGGTACATCAGCAGCAAACCAAATCAACTCAGAATGTGGAAAAGATCATAGATGCACCCATTGCAACGCATCCAAAGGCCATCCATGGGCTTAATCTCTCACCTGAATCAACATTATAGTCTTAGTGCCAATCCAGAAGTGATGGTGTCCCAAATGATAGATGATGAATAATCAATAACAGTAAACATGGCATTCAAGTATAACTAGATAAGCATCAAACTGAAGAGCATCCAAACTACCTGACACTTCTTACCATGTTATACTTGAATCTGCGAAACTCAGAAGTGCTTATCAGTATTGGTTATTATCCATTATTATCCATGTATTATGTGATTCCTCTAAGATGGTAAAGTTTAGGTTAATATTTTACTATTGCTTTGTTTCGATGAATTATTATCATACTATTTGCCACTGGAACGATTATGGTGGACCAAAAGGGATTCTAACTGTCACTTGGAATAATCACCTGATTGCTTTGTGTCAGAGTAATCTGACATGCTCTGCAGAAGGCTAAGTATCAATGTTTCTAATCTTGCAATAACTAAATGGAGGAACTTGGCCTGACTTAGCCTTGAGTAAAGATTCATTCAACACTTTGAGGCGGAATAATTGACTAAATAAACCATTTTCTTATTACTTAATAGCCTAAGCATGTTGAATGAGCAACCAGACCCAATTATCAATAAAAAAAAATGCACAACATGCAAGAAATTTCTCAAAATAAAGAAGAATGATCTTCCTTTATTACATTCTTCCTCAGTTTGAGCACAGGCCTAAAGGAATTGGGTCAAATTAGATATCATCTTAGATGGGTTCTTTTTCTTTTCTGACAAACATCTTAGAAAGATGCATGTTGAAGAATGATGGAGATCATGAGCAGATACAAAAAAAATGCCACTCCTAAGGAAGCAACAATGTAAGATACATTGTCCAGTGATATGAAAATTGTTGGAAGAGCTATTTTCAATCATTTGAAGCAACAATGTAATTATCTATTAAAAAAGAATTATTACGAAGGAATCTGGCAAAAAAGAGGCTAGCTTCATAGAATTAGGGCCCCCTGTGCAGCAAGTGCTTGTTGGATCCCTATCCTTAAGCTTATTACAGATTGATCTCCCAGCAACCCACTACAATCCTAATTTCAAGTGGTACTATTATCCAAACATATAGCATAAAAAGCATCCAAAATTGCACAAAACAGGCAAACAAAAGCGCCATAATCTATTGCAAAGAGCTAAATTATCCTGAATTTTGAACCAAATAACATACCAATTCTAGCTGCCTTCCAGAAGAAAGCCACGAAACCTGTAAAAAGGTGAATTTTATAATATTTCTAGAAAAGAAAAAAGGAAAAAGGAAAAGGGAAATTTCATGCGCCCCATGCACTATGATCATTTGCCACACTGCATGATATAAGGCATTAAGGATTTAAATATGCCATAACAATTTACCTAGAACTTACTCATAAGGGCTTGTGCCTCACCACGTTATTAGTTTGACTAATTTTCACAAAGATTCACAGTGCCCATAAACATGGTTTAGACATTTCTGCCAAATTCAATTGTGTAACTTCACACAATAGAATCAAGCACTAACAATATTCTAAGAGGGAATGATGGTGGTAATGGGAAATAATTATAATGGCTTTACAGAAAAATGACATTTTTATCGGGAGTGTTAGGATCAATATTAAGAACCAAATCCTACAAGTCCATCAAATATTAAGGACAAGCAAAATCCTCAAATTGTGAGAAAGCGTGACTGGATTGATCAGATCTGAACAATGATGCGTCACAAGTATAATAGCAAAAAAGCTAATTGAACAAGCAGAATTATCAGCCTCACATGAACAATTTCTTCGAAATCGTATCTGATGAAGCACAAAACATAATACATAATGTTTGAAGGAAATATCATCAATTGTTAATTATATATTCTATTATCACCAAAAAATTTTGGACCCATAAATTAATCCAAACCATTAGAAAAGGCTAAACACAACCAGTATTATCTAATAAACTATAAGGGTAGATAACAAAACACTGCAAATAAAAAGTTGTTGTATCCAGCTCAACAATAGAATAGAACAGAGGCTTAAAAACTCAATTCAACTCCCAAAGGACTCCCCTTCATAGTCTTGTAAGGATGCTCTTCACAGTCATCCCACCAAGTCAATACCACTGATCAATGATTTTTGTCTCCTTTGAACTTCAAGTGGCTGATATCTAATTATGCCTCCCAATTCATCATCTATCTAGCCGATTTTCACACTCAATACCTAAAATCCTTGTCTACCAGGTATTAAACAAATCAAAGGACAAATTTTGCATGGGTTCTCTAGGGAAAAAAGACACCTTTATGCAAAGCCCTAGGCCAATCTAGAGTTATAAGACTAAAAAACCTCTAATCAGCCACAGAACATGAAAGAACCCTAACGCAATTAGATGATAATTGAAATGATTCTAAGAACATTACCCAGTTCGATGCTCGAGGATGGCGGGGAACTGCATCTTGATGTATGAGCAGGTGCAGATCACCAGCAGCACCACCGTCAAGAACGAATGGAAGTTGAAGAGTGCCGACTGCCACCATGAAAGCAAACATCAATCTCCAATCCAATGCTCAAAATCAAATAAAAGACTGCACAAAATGAAGAAATTTTGGATCTTATCTATTACCATAACGCGATTCTTCTCTTGATTGATGAATCAATGCAGCGGGAGAAGCGGTGAGCGATCAAGTCGGGTCAGAGATTTGAAGGTTCTCAGCTTCCCGAGTTCTGAAACTTCAATCACCTGGAAATTAAACTAAATATTATATTTAAAAAAAAAGCAAGAGAAAAAAAAACTTAAAAAAAAGGAGAAAATAAGCAAAAATTAGTTCTTTAAATTGAAATCTCATGTAATTACACAATCAGAAGACAACAGTTCACATAAATTCAAATAAAGAAGCCAACAATTGCAATTTCTTCTCTTTTTTTCTCTATGATGGAAAACAAATTGGAGAAATTGAAGATTTATAAGAACAAATCATTTTTGAGTGTGTTTTGCCGGAGCTCGGCTCGTTTAAGCTCGAAACCCCGTAGTAAACGAGGGGAACTCAAGCTCGGCTACGTCAATGGTCCTTTGGAGCAGGAGAGGAGAAGAGAAAGAGAGGGAAAGCGTACCCGGGGACAGCTGAGAAGAGAAGGAGTGCCAAGTGCTCACCAACACCGACTTCGTGGGAAGACGAGAGACGAGGTTGGAAGGAAGCAAATAGGGCAACGAAGAAGGGAAATTTTCACAAAACACCCCTCAGTTTTATTTTAATATAAAACCCCCTAAATTTACAAATAATTTGTTTCATGTTGTTATATGTATATAACTTTAACGGAAAATTTAAAGATCAAAATATTAAAATAGTCTCTCTATTTTGTGTTTTTTATCCTTTTAGTTCCTATAATATAAAATTCACTTTTTTAGTTCTCGAATTTACACATTTATATTTTTTTAGTCCTTCTAATTGACGAATTAGTATTTTTAGTCCTTTCAACTGATAAATTAGAGGGACCAAAAAAGACAAAAATATGTAAATACGATGATCAAAAAGACAAATTTTACAATTAAAAGACGAAAATGAGCAAATATAAGAAAAAAAAAACGGATTTTATATTAGAGAAGCTAAAAAGGCGGAAATCGTAAAATAGAGGGACTATTTTAATATTTACATCAAATTTAAATTAAAAAAATCCTTGTAATTCTCAATTTTGCGAAATTGGGAACATAGGAATTTTTTCCGTTCTTAAACTATATAATTTTTTAAGTTAAAAAAATAGTTAATAGATTGACTGGTAGTTTTTCATTATTTGGCAGCAAGAGCAAAATTGATATTTCATTTGAAAATCACGCTAAAAACCAAATGAAATCATGTGACAAATTTTTATAATGAATTTACCTTGCCAAATAAAAAATAATTTAACTAGAAAAATTACATACTTTAAAAATGAAAAAAAGTTATCTCTATCTCATAAAATTGAGAAAACAGAAAGTTTTTTTTTTTGAAAATTTTCTCATCTTCAACTATATTTGTATGATTTTATTTTTCACAAAAACTTAAAAAAAATTCCAATATAAATTTTAGATGAACCACCTTCACATTAAAAAAAAAATAGTAACTATTTCTCCTACTCAGTAAGAGTTTGAAAAATCCACTCCGGTCTCACCACATTGGTTGAGGTAAATAACTTATTCATTTTATTATTAAAAAAACAAATTTAAATTATTTAACATATTTGGATTGTGTAAAAAAGTATTAAACAATAATTTGAATACAGATTTCACATAAAGCTAAAATCTAATTTTCCTTTTTGTTTTCACAAATTTTTACCTATACCTTTCTCATTTACTTATATGCACTAGCAAAACCATCAATTGCTATTGCTGTTTATATTTAATACTGTATTAAAAGGAACAACAATGTTTATTTTTCTTACATAATATTTTTTTTTCCTCTTCAAGAACACATTTTAAACTTCACACAGAAGTTTAATTAATCTTCAGCTCCAACTCTACCTGTTGATAGCACTAATAATTGTCCCACAAAAGAACAACATAAAAATTCAAACAATGATGTTATGTAGAACAAGATCATTTAATTTAATCAAGACATAAACACTCAAATACAACCTGTTAAAGAAATGTAGATTTACCAATGGAGTTTGGTCCAAGTCACTTAAGCAAGTGGTTTCGAGTTCAAATACTTGTCTGTGTAAAAAGTAAAAACACCCAGGGAAAGATTTACTCCCTTGTTAAGATTCCCAGTACTTCACCCAGAACTAGTTTAGAGTCCAGTGCTCTTAGAAAACTAAATAAATAAACTTCTTTCAGAATGAAAATATTGACAAAGTAGCAAAAGTTAACCAATTAAAGACATGAACATTGTTGAACAGAATAAATCATCAGCAAAGAAACACCATGAAAGTTGATGATAAATAAGAGCAACAACTAACAATGCACTACACTTCAAAGTCTTAACCATACTACATAATTGATTCATCTAAACTTGAATCTTTGTAGAACCAGACTTACAAATTTAAATAAGTATTTAAAAGACTCATCTAAAAACTTTGTCAATGAAATTAAGCATCTTGACACTCATCCCAGAAGAAAAGTCGCAAGTTACAAACAACAAGGTGTTCATATGTTGATCCAAACCATATACAAAGTGAAAGGAATTTTCACATTCTCATACTCAATAATACAAATGATTAAAGATCAGGATAATAATATGACATTCTCAATAATACAATGCATGCCATTTTGTAACTCAGTATGGTTACATCATCATTTGCAGGTAAAGTGTGTCATGTTGCCTTAATGATTTACAAAAAGATAACCAAACATAGAGGTGATTGCTGCAATAAGGAGCATCAATAAGCAAAATAAACATTAAATGGAAAGGTTTAATGATAAAAAAAAGTTTATAACAGGTTACGGAACCGAGTACTGATCGTAAAATTTAATCTAAAAATGGCAACCGCTCGTTAATTGGTGAGAGGTACATACATTTCTCAAGCATTGAATAAAAATATGGGGAAGGGCTACAAAAACTGAATGGCTATCAGACTGATAACATATGCACCCCACTTCACTCCTCCCTTAATAGTGTAATTTTTTTTATTTGTTTAAGCATAAATGTATTATATTTTTGGAGGGGATTTATAACTCATGGATGTCATACATACTATTTAAAGCAACAACCATTTTTTTTTCTTTAGCATTAACTATCAAACTACATTGCCTAAAAGTACATAAAACAATTGATAATTCATAGTATAAGTTATCATCTTAATGTGTTGGATGACTTGTCTATATTCAACATAAACATGAAGTGAGCATTGAACAAAAGTAAATAAGAAGAATAAGAGAAAAACCAAAAGAGAAATCAGAGAACCAAAAACATACTTATAAGGTCAAAATCCAGTAAAAGCTAACACACACAACTCGAACAAGCTCATTAACAACATATTCTGATGTCCAGTAATTACAAAGATCATGTTCAAAACCTAGGCTCATAACCATGCCTGTTTAATCAAACAATAACTTAGTAGGCAAAACAACAAGAATTGAAACAAGGCATCCATAACTCCATGATGCTCTACACATGCAAAATACCAAGGAATAGCTAGCAAGTATAATTCAAACAAGAATACAAAAACTAATTTTAATTACCACCAAATATATAGAACAGAGTTCAAAATCACATAACCACACAAACAGATAAGAAGAAATCAGAGGACCCAAAAACATACTAGCAAGGTCAAAATGCAGCAATATACAATAAGCAAAATTCAAACAAGATCATCCACAATATAATTCAATTTCCACTGATCAACAAAGAACACAGTTCAAATTCCATGACCAGTACTCCTGCTGCTCCACATGCTACATACCAAAGAACTAGCCAACAAGCACAATTCAAACAAGAACATCAAACTATAATATAATTTCCAGTAGTAACAAAGAACAGAGTTCAAATTCTCATGCTCGCAACAATGCCCACATAACCAGCCACAGATTCAATAAGCCAAACCAACAAAAACAAAAAGAAGGCATCCACATGAGAATAAGATAAACAATTCCATCATAATGATCTTCTATGCATGCTAAACACCAAAAGAAACACCCCAAAAATTCAGCATGCAATTGAAAAGAAGAGAAAGTCATCAACCTGATCCTCCATTTGCTTCCAAATAGAGCTTCAACGCTTCCTTCACCATCCGATACCACACTATATCGTAATACTTTTCCTTAACCCATAGCTGTCGAAACTCCCGATCCAACTTCTTCGCCTCGGATCTATCCACAAACGGCAACCCTTTCTCCACATAAGCTTTGATGCGCTTATTATCACTTCTATTGATTGCTTCCCTTAAGTACACAAAATCATCATCCTCCTCCTCCTCCTCCTCCTCTTTGGACTCAGTGGGGGATGATGATGGTGGTGGGGGCTTCTCGAAAAGCTTTCGTTTTGTGCCTCTGCCATTACTAGTCTTCCTCGCAGATGCCTTGGTTTCGGCATTGGGCGATAATGGAGGGGAATTTTTGGAGTTGTTAGGCTTGATGGAAGAATCAAGGAACTTGGGTTTGGAACCAGAGGCATCTTCCTCCTCATCACCGGAGCTGGAACCAGAGCCCTCTCCCTCCTCATCGCCGGAGCTAGATCCTCCTCCTTGTTGCTGCTCTTCGACAGCTTCGTCTTCCATCGGAGAAGGGGCTGCTTCCTGATCGGATTCCTCGTCGGAGGGCGATGGCGGAGGTTGGGCGGAGGATTTGGGAAGGGAGCGTTTTGTGGCCATTAGAAGAGAAAGGTTGCACCTTTGAAGAATTTTATTTCTAGGGTTTTACTACTCACCACTATTAAGGGCAAATATGGTATTTCATATTTTCTATTTAAAATAATTTTTTATAAAAATTTATGAAACTCGGGAAAAAAAGGTATTTTTAAGCTTGAGTGGATTTGGTTTTATATAAATATAGGGGAAAAAATTCAAAAAAGAAAAGAAATGTACATATATACCCCTCCATTAGTGATTAGTGTATAAACCACACCATACACAAAAATACACCTAAAAAAAAAATCATATATTTGTACCCAAAAATCATTTGTATTTCTATTATATTACCTGCATTTTCACCTTGAATTTAATAATTCATCATAAATCACATATAAATAACATTTGCTTATAACACCCTCAAAACACAAATAATTATATATGCTAGTATGACTTATACAAGGTCACATACAAGAATATGGACTTTGATAAGGTTATATATGCAAATTTCAAGCACAGCAGACAAACTGGCCTTTCTATACTTGAAGTCTTTTTTGTACAACATTCAACAACACTCACAAACTTATGCAAATAACTGATTGATAAAGGCCAAACATTTGAATGATTGAACCTTGATTACCTTCTCAAACTTGAATTGAAACCAAAAATTTATATGAAGATTCATTAATTAATAACCAAAGAAAAAAAAATACGGCTCTTCCCAAGCTTTGCGATAGCTGCTGATCGATATTATGAGCAATGATGTACAAGAAATAAGTCATCAGTAGGCAAGTTCACCAGCAACTTCCCTCATGAAACAATTCCATGCTAGTAATGCTGCGCCCACAGCCGGTTCCACCTGCTAATGAGAAAATTAAAATGTATACGAGGATTTGAAAATCTTCGATTACAATGAGGAAAATGTTTTGCAACTCAACTTAAGTTAATTGATGGAAGCATGCAAAGCTGAAACATGGGCAGCATTTGCATGAGATATTGAAGGTTGTTAGAGATAATGTATTTAAATTTATTAGAGATTCTAATATCAGTGTAAGTTCAGTTCTTTCAATCTATAAGTTTAATAAGTTTTTTTTGCAATTTGCAATATGGCTGGTTAAAAAGAGTAGCATGTATTAAATGAACGTATTCTCTATCCAAAAGTATAGCTGAGATGCTCATTTGTTTGATAACAGAAACAAGGAATTTGTAGAAGATATTTTATCGAGGCGAGGCATGCATCTTCTCACTTGTGTTTCTAAATAACTAGATATGCGCTAAATAAAACAGAAGCTTACAGACCTTGGGTCGAATTGGCTGAACACCTGGGTATACCTTAGAGACGCAGCCGACAACTTCTTTCCCGATATCCCACCTCTTATTTGGTTGAAGAACTCCTCCAACCATAACTAATGGAAATGAGCCTTTTCCATCTGCATTTTACATGAATAAAACATCTGAATTTATATCAATAATAAATTTTATCTGCATTTTGCTGTTTGTCTTGTAGCAAAATATGTGGAATATGTTATACAGAACTTGTGATCATGGCCATAGTAAATATACCTCCACCACACAACCCAAGCCTCTTGACAACAGCCATGACACTCTCAGCAAGCTCCAGCACTGATCCACGCAAAATTCTATTTGCAACTTCATCACCGGCTTCAGCAGAAGAAACAACCACTGGAACTAGTTCTGCAATACGAGCCCAAGAGGTATCGGAATAGGTCCACCTACTCCAAACAAACAACTAATGGTGACTGCTACATTCAGAAAAGGATTAATTATAATAAATTAATAATAGGCATTCATGAAAACAATTGCTATTTATTGGTTAGAAGTCTACACATTAAATAAATGATAGCAGTTAACCTTCCAACATGCACGCATAAGAAAGCAAGGCTGGACATGCATGCGTTCTAATCGTCAAAATCATGTAAAGCAAATAAGCAATGGAAATTTAAAAGGGCGAGATGGATATGTACCCAATCAGTTCATCTGGTGATGAAAGCCCGAGTTCCCTGAGAATGTTGAATGTGAGCATTGTTTGAGGACCTCGACCATCATGAGCCCTCACAATTGCCGTCAATGCCTGAGCAGCAATTCCATATCCACTGCATGGTGCACATAATATTTAAAAAATTTTAGTGAGCATTCATGATGGTGACCATGCCCTCAATTTCAAGCATTAATCAAAATATCATCCACATAAAAATATGCAAGAATGTTAAAAACTTTCAAACTAAGTTTCAAAAGGCAAACAATATTACATGATATCTTACAATTGTAGAAGTTCAAAATGAAGATAGCATTGGCTTAGATTTCCAAATAACTGATACATCATCAGTCAAAACAGGATAGTTATTTATTATTCATAAAGAGTGAGTCAGCAAGTTTAAGTTCAGCTTGACTAGGCTTAGTTTATTTTTAAATTTAGTTTACAGTTACACTTTTACAAGTCATATGCTGAAGTTATAAATTTAATTTTAATCACTTTCACAAAGCCTAAATAACAGATATCTAAAGTAATAACTTAAATAACAAGAATGCACTTTAAACATAATATTGTAATCGGCAAGAAAGATAAATATGTACCAAACCATTTGCAATTTGCACTTTATATTAATGCTTGAAAATAATTTACCAATGAACTTCCATAACTCAAAATAAAATCTACTTAAAATTATAAATCACTTTCAATTGCAAACAAAATAGGATTAAGGTGAATAACAAGGTCACTAACCACAATCAAGGGCTTTTGCAACAATCATCCTGCAGAAGACAAAAGCTATCTTCCTATGCTGCTATTAAATGAGACCAAGTTGATTAATTATAGGTCAAATGAGAAGCAGACGAGAACTGACCTCCCCCAATCCCCTAATATTGGTCCAGCACCTGCGGCTCGTGCCTCTCTTCCATCCTCGGTATATGCAGAAGCGATTGTACCTGTACCGGCAATCAATACACAGCCATGAAGCTTTCCCATTGTCCCACTAGCCAAAGCAGCCACGGCATCATTTTCCACAAATAACTTGACATGACTTGGAAATATACCCCTGAAAAAAATTGGAAATAGAAGTTTTAGATTCATAAGAAGATATGGGGCAAGATAGTGCAAATGTACGATCAAAATATCAAGAGACACAGAGGATTAGAGATGAAGTGATTGCATTTGTCAATGCTGAAAATTGAAAGCTAACATTTATATAAAATGATCATGTAAGTTCAAAAAGCACATATAGTGTTTAATATAATAATCAAGCAAACGCAATGCAAGAATAATTGGAAGATATATTGTTTATTATTTGATTACTGACCAGTTAGTTGCTAGATCAGGTTGTCAAAGGAACACACAAATGGAAAGATTCAATTTGACAGATAGTTATTTAAATCAATCAGGCTTGATTCTTGAGTATGTGGATCAGTTAATAAAGAAAAGGTATGTGAGAATAGAATAAAAACAGAATTAACCTGAGCCAATCTCGTATTCTCTCTTGATCAGAAGGATGATTGACCCCAGATACCGCTAGGCAAACAGCCTGAACAACAGAACGAGTAGCACGAGCTTTTAAAAGGGCTTGAGCCATAACCCTCTCTATTGTCTCCCTGGCAGCAGTTTCTGCAAAATCAGAATTAAAATAAGCATTATTGCATTGCATAAAAATTGCCATTTTGGATAAAAAAAAATGGAGAAAGGGCAATTAGACTTCCATATGAGAAGAATCACTTTCCACATTAAAAATTTTGAATTAATGAAATAGCTAACAATCTCAGACAAGTCTGCAAAACAGGTAATGGCTGATGTCTAGAGATTGTGAGGTGATCTCCTCAAGTTGACAGATCATGTGGCAATCCAATTGGGTAAATAATAATACAGATTATGATGTATCATAGACCACAAATCATTGACCGCCAGAATTTTAACTCAGTATAAACATCAACCCCAGACCACCAGTTTTTAACCATGACCAGAAGCCAAATGATAATATGTAGACACTCGTGAAATGCATTACTATTCACAATTCACTCTTCCTGTAGGATCACTGCAGGGTGAAACTGTGAATGAAAAATATACCATCAGCACAAGCTTGAAAACGGTGCAAAATTTTTCATTGTAATTATTGGCCTATATTCCATGGCACAGAAAGGGTATGCATTAATCTAGCACTCCTCATGCAGGTTCATTATGCCCATAAATCAACTAGCAATTGGTTTCACAAATACCATTTTGTAGTAAAACTAAATGTAATATCAAACATGACAATTAAAATCAAAGGCATGCCTGCATACCAGTGGCCTCAAGAGACGCCGAAACAAACATGAAAATAATCACAATACCAAGACCTTTTATGAATCAAATGGCAATAAGGTTCAAAACACACACACACAGTGATAAACTTCAGGCCGACAAACGTACACATTCAAATGCTGAAATCTTCAAATCAACAAACAAACACAGGGACACAAACACAAGCCCTGAAAAAAGTTTCCTTTTTTATACCTCCAACGGAGTTATGATTGGAACAACCAGCAATGGCACGAGCGAGGACTGGAAAGGGCTCAGGCAGCAACCCAGACGGCGCAGGCATTCCAGCCGCCATACATATGCACACAGTGGAAGCAGTGCCACCATCAAGGCCAAGGATGACTCCCCGATCCCCCTCCGGCATCTCACTCTCAAAATCCCATACTTCGCCATTTCTACACCTCTTCATCTCCACAAACTCCTCGAAATCCCCAAAAACCAACAGAAAAGAAGAAAAAGGTCGCACCTTTTGTGGCTCTTTCGATTGGTAATGGCGTTCAGAGAAGGAATCGAGAGAATCGAAACGAGGAATCGGATTGGAGAGAGGGAGAAGACGGCTAAATGTATGGATTCGTCGGAGCAAAACGCCAGAGAGAGAAAACAATGAGACATTTTTTATATAGAATAAAAATCGTGTTTTTTTTTACTCTTTTTTGAATGAGAAGAGGGAGCTTCTCAGTTTACATACAAAAAGAGGTTTTTTCGCATATCTACCCCTGTCAAATTTATAATTCTATTTATGTCCCTGCACAAGTACAATTTCATTTGAACCCCTGAAAACTTGAATTTTGCAAAGTAAACTTTTTTGTTAATATCTCCTAGGATATATATATATATATATATATGAGTTTGTATCTTCCGCAAAGATCAATAGAATTGAATTGTACGAACATTTGGATTGATGTCAATCTAATGGTTGTAAAATATCTCTTCTTGTGAATAGTGATCATTCATTCACAGTGCTCACTCACAGTAGATTCAATAGTGCAATGAATAGTGTGGAGTATGATGCACAGTACTGTAAACAGTGGTACAATAAAAAATGGATACACTTTCCTAGAAATTTTATAAAATCCCAACATAGATGTAACTACCAATTTTCAGTGCAAGTACATGCTTTTGGTACTATTAATGCTACTTTGTGCATCCATTTGTGTCTGTATCTTTCTATCTCTTATCCGTAGTCGACGAACTTCCTAAAATTTCTATAAATTTTGTGTCCAATTAACTTTTGGTTTATTAGGATCAGGTCATTTGTGTAAAATGTTTATGTCTTACTAAGAAGACGAGTTCAAACCTTGAGTGATTAATTTCACATATGCGCATCTCCCCAATATTTGACTTGTCCACAATTTATAAAACAAAAATATTTCACTAAAATTTTGAATATAAAAAGTAATATATATATATATATATATATATATATATATATATATATATATATATATATATATATATAACATGAGATATATATTTGAAATATAGTAAATCAAATAATACTAGTAATTAAATATGAATTAAACTAAAGAAATATTTGCCTACATATCTCCGAAAATTGGTCTCATTATGTGTGTACTTTTCAATAAAATAAAAAATCATATATACCCTTTAAAAATTGCTATGTTATTTATTTGCATATATACCTCTCTCTCTACCCACATACATCTTTAAAATATATGATAAATTATATAAATATTATTTTTTATAATAGTAAAAATAGAATTTTGTCTATATTCTTAAACTATAGTGAGATTGGTAATTTTTGTTTAAATAAAATAAATAAGACTAACTTAAACCTTTTTAAGAATATATGTTAAAAAAAACATTGATTTAATCACTGTTAACGAAATTTATAATTTAGATGCAATAAATATAGTGATTTTAATTTTTTTTTGGGTATACATGTAAAAATATTAATTTAAATGCCAACTTCAAAGTAATTAAAGCATTTGACTGCTATTTAGGAGTTTGAGCTTCCACTTTCATATTATCAAATAATAATAAAATATTAATTAAAATGCTAACTTCAAAATAATTAAAACATTTGACTCCTATTTAGGAGTTTGGTCTTCCGCTTCTCTATTATTAAATAATAATAATAATAATAATAATAATAATGATGATGATAATTTAAATAAAAAGCATATTCAATTGTCAATCATATACAAACAAATATAAAGTTTTGATTATTTGTTTGCTGCTAAACAAATAAAAATAAGTAAGATAAACCAATTAAATTTATTAATCAATTAGTTCAGCGTTGGAATCCAAGATTAGGTGGTCAAAGATTAGGTGCTTTATTTGTTTATTAGCAATTTAGATATTTTTTATGTGTGTTTTGTTTTTTCCAAAGGCAACAAGTGACGTACATATAAAGTAGTGCATCAATTATGCTGGTTTATCAACCACTAGAAATCTATTAATTTAACCATACATCATATAAGGCGATTAGAATTTTATTATATGCACGCCTAAAATATTTTCAGGACCAAACCAAATTAATTAAATGCTTTTGTCATGTAACCTTAGAGGGAAATGAAATGACATATATCCTCTCATAGATAATCTAATAAATAATATTTACACAATAGTGCAAGAGTATTGCTCCCCTAGTAAAAGCTTAACTCTTCGTCTATTTATTCATCATTCAAGTAACAATCCATTACACTAGTAGTGGTTGTTTATGTGTAATTTTTTAAATAATGTATTCATTTAAAAAATGAAAATATGAATAAAAATTACGTAAGTTAGATTAACTTAAATAATAAAACATTTCACAAACTCAATTTATTTAAACATATACCCTTCCAAACCATTGAAATTACACATATGACATATTAAAGTTCCTCATTTTTACTAGTAATTAAAACTATTTATATAAATAATATTTAAAATTACCTTTATTTAAAATTATTTACAATATTTACTGCACATATTGATATATTACCATCAGAACCTCAGTGTGTGGTGTTCATGTTTTTCCTGAGAAAGCATGTTCAAACCTCAACTCATATAGTAACTCCATACATGTGTATATTCCTGACATGTGGTTTAATTATATTTTGAAAAAAAAAACTATAAATACTTCTTAAAAACATAATTTATATAGATTTTTTTTATATATAGGTATATATATAAAAGAAGAAATTTTATGTGTATATATTTCACATAAAAGTGATTAAACAAAATTGATAGGGGTAAATATAAGTGATTTTTAACTTCAGATTTTATAGGGATATATATGCAAACTTTATGTCTCAAATATGATACAAAATTAATTAATCAAATATAGAAAAATAGGAAAATCATATCTTAAATATAATACACTCATAAAAGCGAGTGTGTGTATATATATATTACAATATACAAAGATTAATGGCCTTAATCCTCCCATAAGACAAATGGCACAAAATAGAATGAACTTTTAGTTATTTAGTATATAAACATTACCATAACTTTTCTTAATATTTTAATAATTATTTTAATCAATAATGCACGTTCGGCAAGTTTCAATGAAATCATATATATTTGTTCCCTCCAAATGCTATGTTCCAAATGCTAGTTTTATTAATTTTATTATTTAAAAAAAAAAAAAAATTTGACACTAGACGACAAGCGCCCCCCTGTTACGGGCTTACATTAGTCACGGACGGGCATGTGCGGGGAGTCACGCTCAACACATACTCCGTGCCCTCACCTTGCGCATAGCGGGATTTAAACTCGGGGAGCCACGCTCGACATTCGAGGTGAACACCCTACGCAAGGGATCAGGTGTCAATTGACCTAGCGGCCGTTGGTATTATTTTAATTTCTACATAGTATATATATATATATATATATATATATATATATATATATATATATATATATATATTTTGAATAATAGTATTTACTATTTACATATATTGGTGTTTTCCATAGTACATATGGGTATATATGATTTTTATAAAACTATACACAGGAAATATGTATCATTATCGGGGTGTAGATGAAAATTTCCCTAAATAATTAATTTATTTATTTATTTATTTTTTTTATATATAGTTATAACTTCTAAGTTCTATGAGCTCAAAAGGTGACCCTTAAATTAATTAAATAAATTATAAAATACAAATGTTGGCATCTTCTAAGTCTCCAATCTAACTAAAAATATTATTAATGAAAACCCATCTTAACATCATCCATGACAATGACAGAGCCAGATTAGGGTTTTATATTTTATATTTATATTTTATTTATATATTTATTTTTAAAGTTATATATTTTTTAAAAAATTTAATGTAGAAGAGATTGAGAGTCTCATGTGAAGCTGCCAAAGGGAGCACTTCCATGCAAAGTACAACTACAAGCAAACAAAACACTACAAAACAAAACAATCTTAATTTAGAAATATCTTAATTTAAATAAATACTCATAATTATATAAAATATATATGTTCTATGCTAAATAACAAAACCACAGTTGCTTAAAAAATTATAGTTGAGATTGTCTCATGTCCCCTTCTAATATTTCAGTGTTGTGGAAGTTGAAACTTAAATTTTATTTTAATAGTTAATATTTATATAAAAAAAAATAGAGCAGTATATATATTTTTAGGGATTCATAAATCAATTAATAAAGATAAAATTACCAACAACCTCTTAGTCTATTAACACGTGATTTTTTGTGTGAAGTGTTTATCTCTGTTGAGGGGATATAGTTTTAAATTCAAAGTGAAAGCAACAATGTGTTGAAAGATTAACTATATTTTTGTGCACCAATCTGACATATGGCTTATTCATATTTTTTTAAAATAATAATAATAATAATAATAATAATAATAATAATTAATAACAAGATTTGGATATTCTATTGATAATTTATCAAAATAAGTCATCTTTGATTGTTTTAAAATTAAGTAGCAAATTCACTTGCCAAATGATTCACTACAACATGGTGTTATAACATTTTAAAATTTCAATAATGCAAGAGTGTTATTTTAATATAATGAAATAAAAATATTTTGTTCATTTTTCAAAATAATAATATTTTGACTACTAACTACTTCATCTATATCTAATGTGATTGAAGGACTGTTGATTCGTGAGGCTTTCTCGTGGTTGAAGGACCATAATATATCTAATGTGATTTTAGAGTCAAATGCAGAGATTGTAGTTGAATCCATTAATAGTCCTGAAGCTTTACAGTCTTTTTTTTTTTTTTTTTTTTTTTTTTTTTAATAATAGGTGACAAGCACCCTGGGTATATGAATAGTATTAAAGCCCCGATATACAGTATATGAACAGTATAGAATAATATAGACATCACGGGTGAACACTAGTGTATGAACAGTACGGAGAACAGTACTGTCGGGGACAGGATTTAAACTCATGACCTCCACTTTAACACATTGGTGTCATACTATTGGGCTATCCAATAGTTGACAAGCTTTACAATCTTACATGGACCTTGTTATTCTAGACTGTCATTTTCTTATTTAAGCTTTGAGTAATGTAAGCAGTGTCTTCCTTAGGCGATCAACGAATCATGCTGCAAATATGACCTTAGATGACATGCGCTTGTGGCTATGTCATAGTATGAAATTCACACATATATGCATGCAAATAGAAAGCCTTTGTTGGGGTAAATATGTAATTATGTTATGTTATAGATTTAAAAAAAAAACTAAAAAGTAAACTCATGAGATGGAGTTGCTTGGCTCAATTCACTAGAAAAGTGGCCCAACATTGTTAAAAAGCCCAAGCCCATAAGTTAAAAGGAAAATATTTTTAAATATCCCTTGTATTTGTTTAATGGAACTCCTCCTAAGAACTTATGTATTCAATGAGTAATGCTATATATGACGACAACTTTACAGGAATTCTCAACACAACTCACGTGGCTGCCACCTCAATAACTCATTTCTCTCTCCTATTTTAACTACTCAATTGTATGACTTTTCTTTTATTAAAAAACCGATGCCCTAATTCCTTTTCATCTTCGTCCTCATCTTTGCCTCACATTAACCCTTTGCTGGTCGCCTGACTCCTGTCACCCCTCGCCCGTTGCTCACAATCCTTATTTCTACAACATTATATAAAAAAAAAATCATACATTTGAGCTGAATAGGAGAGAGAAATGGGTTAATGAGGTGACAGTCACGTGAGTTGTGTTGAAAATTCATGCAAAATTATCGTCGTATATAACATTACTCGTATTCAATATATACACACACAAGTGAATTATATAAGAGAATGAAATGAGCAAAAAAAAAAAAAAAAAAAATGTACACAGCACTTTATATAAATAATAAGAAATTAATGAAAAATAATATATTTGCAGGACTTAATTGAAAAATGAAATTAAATTAATTTAAATTTTTGGTAAAAAAGTCCATATTTTAATTTTAAAAGATCAAAATACCCTTATCACAATGACTATTTACACCCATCCGCCCAAGTCTCCGACATAAAAGATGTCCAAAAAATATTTCAAGCGGTTTTCCTGAGTTTTTTTTTTTTTTTTTTTAATGAAAATTGGTATTAAAAGAATTTGATAAATTAAATAAATTAATGAAAATGGGGAATATTGCAGCACTTACTAGAAAAAATTGAAATTAAATAAAATTTATTTTTTAAGTAAAAAATTTCCATATTTAGCCGCTGACATAAATGCCCAAAAAAGTATTTAAATTAGTTTTCTTGAGAATTTTGTTTAAAAAAAAACATATTTTAATAATTTAATTAATTAAAATAAAATTGAAAATCACAATTAAACTTTTTGGTTCGCCAATTCCCATATTTTTTAATTAGTTTCTTGAAAAATTTTTTATTGAAAAATGAAATAAGAAATAATTCATCAAATATAAAATGAAAATAATAAAAATGAAATATAGAAGGATGTAATTGAAAAGCTGAAATTAATTTTTATTTATTTTTTTGGGTCTAAATTTCCATATTTGCAATTGAAAAGACCAAAACACCCCTGGTCCTATTGATTATTTACCACAATACCCTAACTCTCTGACCTAAATGCCCAAAACCCTCGCTTTTAACCGAAGAGGGAGAGAGAGAAGCGCTCGGAGTTCCTTGGCGTCGATCTCTAATGGCGAAGGATGAGGAGGAGTTCCGCGGAGAGATCGAAGAACGGCTGATAAACGAGGAGTACAAGATATGGAAGAAGAACACGCCGTTCCTGTACGATTTGGTCATCACCCACGCCCTAGAATGGCCTTCGCTCACCGTGCAGTGGCTGCCGGACCGGGAGGAGCCACCCGGACGCGACCACTCCATTCAGAAGATGATTCTCGGCACGCACACCTCTGACAATGAGCCTAATTACTTGATGCTTGCTCAGGTCCAGCTTCCCCTTGAGGATGCTGAGTATGATGCCCGGCAGTATGATGACGAGCGTGGGGAGATCGGTGGCTTCGGTTCCGCCAGTGGCAAGGTTTGTTTTATCTTGTGTTTGATGAAAGATCGAACTTTTTCTTCATGCTTTGGCTTCATAGTTAGTGCTTAAGGGCCGTTTCGTTTTTTGTGAATTAGGGTTTTGACTGGTTTCTTCATGATTTTAGTGGTTTTTCCTGGCTAAAATGTGGTAAATGTTGCTGTCGGGCTGTTGGTAGGAAGTATGCAATCTGTGGCGATTTGGAAACTCAATTTTTCGTTTTTGTTATTGTTATTATTCATTTGATATTCTTGCTTGTGAAATTTATTGGGTGCTGCTACTGAGAAACTACGAGGAAAAATCAAAATTTGTGGACATTCCGAGGCTCTAATGTTACTTGTGTCTAATTGACCTTTTGATGCTTTATTATGATTTAGCTTGTTTGAGATGTTGGATTGCTTGTGGTGTTCGCAAGATGTGCATTTTTCCTGTTTTGATCTGTTCTTGACAAAAGTTCTCTGTGCTTGTTTCGAATATATGAATAGGCTGCTTTGTTAATAGAGTAAATATATCTTTTAAGGTAATCTAAGGCATCCTGTTACTTGTGTTGGTAAAGAGTTTATAGTAATCTAGATTTTCTTAAATTCTGTCAAGTTCTTTGTTAATTTTCCCTGTTTATGTATGATTTTTTAGGTGGCCCTTTCTTTGTCAGGATGCTGTGCTATGATGTGAGAAGTGTCCCTGTATTGCTCTAATTCAGTTTAGAAATTTTCCTGCAGGTGCAAATAGTTCAGCAGATAAATCATGAGGGAGAGGTCAATCGAGCTCGTTACATGCCTCAAAATCCATTTATAATTGCAACAAAAACAGTTAGTGCAGAGGTGTATGTTTTTGACTACAGCAAGCATCCATCCAAGCCTCCTCTAGATGGTGCATGCAATCCTGATTTGAGATTAAAAGGCCACAACACTGAAGGATATGGTTTATCTTGGAGCCTTTTTAAGGAAGGTCATCTACTCAGTGGTTCAGATGATGCTCAAATATGCTTGTGGGATATTAAGGCATCCCCAAAAAATAAGTCCCTTGATGCTCTGCAGATTTTTAAGGTTAGTTCTTAGTGCTATTGTTGTGCCAAGTTCTGCCAATGCCAATGTTAGCTGACTGATTTGCTTTTTCAGATTGCATATAATATTTTGAACAAACTGTAAAATCAGGCTTATGAAACACCCTTGTGTTAAACAATAATTATTTATAGGTCCAGATTTACTTTGATATTGTAATAAGTTCTTGTTTGGATTAGAAACCAAAATGCTTATGGGCACTTATTTTCTAACTTCATTTTCTTTTTTTTTATAAAAATTCTGAGGTAATAGCTTAGAGATGAAGAATTGGAAATTAGCAATGTCCTGTCCTTTGCTGTTTTAATGATGAAAGAAATGTAATATATGGATGCAGCTTTGTTATGAATTTTCTGTTGTTAATCTAATGATGATATTGAAGTAAAAGAAGTTGTCTTGACTCCTGAAACTCACTTTGGTCTATGTTCTTACTGATTTCAAATGTCGTAGTAAATCTTGCTTCATTTTGAAATTGTTGTTTCACCTGTGCACCTTTGCACACTCTAGATGATTTTTCTTCATAATAGCCACACTATAGCAGGGATCCTGATCCTATAAACTTTATTTCTGATTTAGTCATTTTGCTCATGAACCCTATTTTTTTTTTAATTTTGAATTTAAAATTTAAGGATTTACAAGAATTAAAATTTTCCAGTTGTTGCTACATTCTGGTGTCTATTGTTTGACAGTTTTTGTGTATATGGCTATGTTTAATGAAGTTTGATCACATAGGCAATTTCAAATTTCATAACAAATAGTGTCTACTGCACTTACTGGTGTGATTTGTGCTATATTTATGGCCTATCCCTCTGTCATCCTGTTCTCCTAATGACAATTTTGAATGTTGACATTTTGTGAAATTCCTTCATGAAAGGTTCATGATGGCGTTGTTGAAGATGTCGCATGGCATTTAAGGCATGAATATCTATTTGGTTCTGTTGGTGATGATCATCATCTGCTTATATGGGATCTGCGTACACCAGCAGCCAACAAACCAGCTCAATCTGTAGTTGCTCATCAAGGTGAGGTGAGTATCGTGATCAACATATGTACTTCCTTTTATATGCTACATGTTCTACTTTTCTATTGTCATTAGACTTTTCCTTGATGTTTTTCAAATGATTAAAATCTGGTGTTGTCGCAAAGCTAATGAATTGTAACCTTATTTGAAAAATTCAATCAGCCCAATATTTTTTTTTTGCCAAGATGAGCGGCCTAGCCGCTAAGACAGGGACGTGCACAAGCCTCGGTGGGGCAAGTGGGAGCGGGGCCCGCGCACACATGGGCGCAGGGACCACCCGCACACAACCACTACTCACACTCCCAGAAATGTGCCCTCACCCAAGATTCGAACTCTCACCACTTGTGAAGGGTTCTATTGGGGACCCGGCTACCAATAGACCACTTGGTCGTTGGTAATCAGCCCAATATTGAATTAAGGGGTTTTTGGTTTGTTCTCTGCACCTACTATTTTCATATGATTCACTTTGAAATTGGCCTTGTTTTGTCCAATATCAGCTGAAATAGAATGAATTTGCTTTCTGAGGGCAGTCAATGCTGAGCAATGATAGGATAATCGGGAAACAACATTTGCATGTCGCCAACTGGTCTTGACCAGTCCTTTGCGTTGCTGCAGCCTTGCCTCACTAGATTACAATTAATTGTGTAGCTACATCTGAATTAAGAAATAGTGATCAAGAGAGCCAAAATAATGTGGTTTCGGTCTGGATAGAGACTGTAGCTTGTACATTTGTTTTTATCCCATAAATTGGTGAGAAGCATTCTGTTGCTGTAACACTTTTTTTTTCTAAGATAAAAATGTCAATCTAAGACATTGTCAATTGTTAGTGATTTTCTAGTATTCTCTCCACCTTGTATCGGATATTCATAAGTTTGCAATTCTTGTTTCACTGCTATAATAAGTATAATATTTTGACAGGTTAATTGCCTAGCTTTCAATCCCTTCAATGAGTGGGTGGTAGCAACAGGCTCAACCGATAAGACTGTTAAATTATTTGACCTCCGGAAGATCAGCAATGCCCTGTATACTTTTGATGCTCACAAGTAAGCATTCTTTGATGAGTTTTGATTTTTTATATTTTTATATTTTATATTTTTTTTAGCTGGGTTTGCATGCTTGAGCGACTTTTTGTTTGAAAATGTGAGAATTATAAAAGAAAATAATATGATTTTGTCTGGTGAACAGAGAAGAGGTTTTCCAAGTAGGATGGAATCCAAAGAATGAAACGATATTAGCTTCATGCTGCCTTGGGAGGAGGCTTATGGTTTGGGATCTTAGCAGGTACCTGTGAGGTTTGCTTTGAATTTTGATATTAGTGGAAGTGAATGGCATCTTTCTGCTTGTTCGGACATGCAATTCTGTGCTTGTGTCATTCTCTGAACTATTTTTGCTGCATTTTGTAGAAAAGTTGTGAAACCTAATTACCAGATTAGCTGTAAGTGAAACCTAATGGTTCCAGCTTAGACTTGCAGCTGTGATACCCCTGTTCTCAAAACGTCAACTCTAAATATTCACAATGGTTCCCATGAAACTATAAGCCAGATTCTTTCACATACTGAGTTATCATGCACAGTCTCTACTTTGAGTTCCTTGGGCAACTATTTGCGTGATTTTATATAATTTTATTATTATTTTTTTGTTTTTGTTACTCCCTTGTGTTTTCAGTTCTGGTTGATGTTGTTTGAAAGAAAACTAAGTTGAGAGAGAAAAAAAATCTATGGTGTTCTTATGTATTTTCAATTGATGCAGCATTTTTTTTTTTTTTTTGGGTCTAATTGGTTGTCTAATATGTTTCTGTCGACCACTGTTAATTTTATCTGTATTGGCCCAATATATATGCACTTCAGGTCATATTATGAATTTCCAATGCTTTCTCTTCTGTAGATTGAACTTTATAATATGGTCATGATAGATCAGCCGAACTCCATTCTCAGTTTTGTAGATCCATGGGCTTCTTACTTCTATTATCTGTTTTTACAATTTCTGATTATCCACAAATTCAAGTCGAAATTTTATATCATAATATTCATTATCCAGACAGCTCCACTAGCTGTAAATGAAGCAATAGATATGATCTGAGAAACGCAGAATTCATTCAACTTTTCTGTTTAGAAATCATGCTTGTTCTTGCTAATCTTCAGGATTGATGAGGAACAAACACCAGAAGATGCAGAAGACGGTCCCCCGGAGCTGCTATTCATTCATGGCGGCCATACCAGTAAGATATCCGATTTCTCATGGAATCCTTCAGAGGACTGGGTGATTGCCAGTGTGGCCGAAGACAACATCCTGCAAATATGGCAAATGGCCGAGAACATTTATCATGATGATGATGACGTTCCCGCCGATGATGCCTCAACTAAAGCCCCATAAGAAGCAGCAGCAGAAGGTAATCAGAAGACGGTGAGAACTCTTCTGAATTTGTGTAGGCACTAACCTAATTCTCTCTTTAGGTTTGTTCATATTGGTCATCTTGTAGGCCTTCATTACTTCTTTATCTTATTCTCTCTATTTATCTGTGAACAATGTTTCTGGTTTTTGTTTTACCCCATTTTGCAAGAAACCATTACTCATTTCTATGTTTTTGGCCTTACAAGCTCTTAATTTGTTTTTTTAAATTTATGTTAATTGCACTCACAGTAGTGGTTTCATTATTTATTTAGAGGGGTTTATTTTAGGGTTGTCAATTTGCCTCGGACCCGATGAGAAAACCGATTTCTTGGCTAAGATTCGGGGACGGAGACCGGGAATCCCTTCCTCGCTCTACCTTCCCCTTGAATATATAAATATTTAAAAAATTATTTATATTTAATAAATATATATTACTAAAAAATAATATATTTGATATATTTAATATATGAAAAAAAAATTAACGGGAATCTCAAACCGGGGTAATCCCATGCGGTTGGGATGAAGAATTTTTTTTTTCGTATCTAGGTTCTGGGATGGGGTTGGGGATGGATTTGATAAATCGAGTTGGGGTTGGGGAATATATCTCCCAGTGAATCTATCTATATTTGGGTTATGGAGCGATGATTATTTGACTTTTGAATTAAATTTATTTGTGTATTTTAGTTCATTAAATTGATGTTAAGGGATAACAGCGGTTTTAAATTAGTTTTGAAGTATTGAAAGCGTTTTTAAGGTGATAAATTTCTTTTTTTTAACTGATTCAAATTTGAAACTACTAACTTAGAAACTCAAGTTTTTTACTATTTGGATTAATTTTCATTAGTCAAATTTTGAGTTGAAGAGTAAATTTTTATTTGAACTCACTAAATTTTAATTTGATTAGTCTTAAAATTTTATTTTAAATATTAATAATTTTTTATGAATATTATTAATTTATATATATATATTAAACAATAAAATTAGAACCCGAACTGTTTGCTGTTTGAAACAAGCAAGCTTTTACTTGAAAGCCACCGAATTGATGAGTTGAATATATCGTACATTTCATTAATTCACAAGTATAAGAATATTTTTAAAAGATAAATTATATTAGTCGATAACCACTACATATGGTTATCACATGATTTCTTAGTCAAAAATTTTATTATAACTCTTGTTTTTTTACAGCGCATCAGGGGGCGGGATAGATATTTATAAATTATTTTAAATTAAAAACTTCATAGTTTTTGAAAATTCAATTACCATTCATTGATTTGTTTGGATGTGTTTTTGAAAAGTATTCCAAAGTTTTTAGTTTCTAACACAACCCCAAAAATATTTATTTTATTAAACTGAGAAAAAAAAAGGAAACCGATTATGTAATTTGTTTTTATTTATTTATTTAAAAAATAAGACACCTAAGAAGAAGTCTCAAGTCAATATTCCCATCATGTCCCCCAATTGAAAAACAATAAAATGAGCTTCATGAAAGCAAATATAACATCCTACATTCTCATGACTAGAATTTTTGGTCTTATTGAATGTCATTGATTTGAAAATATTTATTACCTAATTAATTTAATTATTTACTATTTGAAACATAAAGTTCCGATTTATATAGAAAACCTAAAAAATTCCAAATATATATTAAAATTTATTATTTAACTTTTGATTTATATTCAAATTAGAAAAATATGATGAGTGTAGGAAATAGTTTTTTTAGGGACAAAACTATCAATTCTGATTTTTTTTTTTTTTTTTTATGCTCTTCTTCTTTGACACTATTATGTTTAGCACATTTAGAACCTAACAATGAAAATTTTGTAAACCAAACTTTAAGCAATGGGTCAGAATTACTTTAATTCTTCCTTTTAAATTTACTTTGTAAACCAAATAAGTTAGAATTACTTTTTTAGATGGGAAAAAAAATGTGAGATAACACACTTAACCATTTCAGGACTTTTTGTTTTTTGAACATAATTATGCGGCAGTTAGTTTAGCCCAATTTGCATATTAACATTTTTCTTATAATGCATAATGGGACTAAAATAAAAGTTTTCATAATTTTAAGGACTAATATATATATTAGATTTATATTTATTTTTTAAAATAAAAGAGTGTCCGACACCACATTTTACCATTTTAGCAATTTTCTTTTGTTATTTTTAAGAAAACACAAATACAGCGTGGTTAGTTTTGCATAATTTGTATGTTAAGATAACCACATGTTAGTCTAACGAAATTTACTAAAAATAATGGGTGAGTGGTGCAAAATCGAATCCTTTGTGCTATAGTATTATGCAAACATACTGTATAGATATTGTAGAAACACTGTATCAATATGATCCCTTGTGGGAGGAGTCATATTTTCTACACCTCAAATATTGCAAGATAAGAGGGATTTATCCTTGTGAGGTTGTGGTTATTGAAATATCATTTTGGGTGGATGTAACATACTCTAATTGCTTGCGTGTTTACCTGTCCCACATGGTAAATTTTTATAGAGTCGTTAAGCCACTGTAATTGATCCATCACTATACATTTATGTTCTTTTGGCACCTCTTTATATAGCAGCGTTTGTCGCTTTCGTTAAAATTAAAAAAAAAAAAAAACTTGCATGTTAACATATTTTTTAATAATATATGAGCTCAGATCTAGATCTCGCCAAGGTGAAGGAAAGAATTGGTTAAAGGAGAAAACTTGGATTTTTGGAATATAAAAATAAGGATTTAAATTATATAGAGCTGAGTAAACCTTACTTTGTCAGTTTAAAACCCTTTTCTTAACAGTTTGGTATGGAAAAATAACTATTTTTCTTTGAAGATTTCAAAATTACTAAAATAACCCTATGATTAGGTCTAACAAAAAGGCCGGAAATTACATTTTAAATATTAACCTTTTTTTTAATAATACATCATGGGACTAACATGAAATTTTTAATTAATTTAAGGATTAAAATAAATCATTTTATAAATTAGTATATATTAATATAGAGAAAAATAGTCAATGAAAAAAAGGCAATTACTTTATAATGGGAAATAATAACCATGAAACATCTTAATGAAACATCTTAAAAAAGACAATAGAGTCATAGAGAGAGAAAATAAAATAAAATTTTCATCCTGCCGACAAATTAGAAAACCATTTTTTTATAAAACCTTATTTCTTTTCTCCTTTTAATTAATGATCAAATTAAACATCAAATCTTGAAAAGTAGATTTCTTAATTAGGTTCCTTTATATGGGCCCCTATGACAAATTGGGATGAACTTTCAATGAACATAGAATTAAGATGGTCTTGTCATTCATTCACTTTTTCATTATTTCATGGACTTAGTTGTCATTCTGTTATTGTTTTTATATTATTGTGAAAAAAAGAAAGTTTTGGCAAAAAATAATAGAACAAATCTTTTTAAGGAGAAAGTAATAATTAATAATTAAAAACAAATCACAGATGAAGTCATCCGTAATTTATTGTTTTGTAAAATAATAAATATGGTTTAAAAATGAGAACTTTGGATGATTTTTTTTTTTGAAAAAAATGAGTAAAATTTACCTATCTAAAAGTCTATCGGTATCAATTCATGTAAGTTATTTGTGTTTCTTTGAAGAGGTGAGTTCAAACCTTAATCTACGTAAAATGAGAGCATAAGTGTTATTGAACTTATAATTGGACTCTATAAATCAATAAATGTACCTACTCCTGACGCGTGGTTTATCCATATTTGTAATAAAAAAATTATTACATATCTATTCAAGCTTTAATAATAATAATAATAATAATAATAATAATAAATCAAAAAGAGATGAGCCAATGGTCTAAATAAATTTCAAAGTGACAAAATGCATGTGCCCCACCAACCGTTCATATATATATATATATATATAATATTATTATTATTACATTATTTATATATTAATATATATATTTCCAATGGGAGGATAAAGACAAAATTGAGTTCATTATATTTATACCTTATATTATTGTGAAATTTGCATATATACCCCTATAACACTTGATTTTGCATTTATCTGCCTATTTTGTTATACTTGCCAATGGAGTTAAAATTAAACCATGCACTTTTTTTTTTGAAAAAAATGAATGAAACCATTTGAAAAGAATTTCAGTTTATTTCTGAAATATACTATGTGTTATATGTGTAACATGATTTGTTATGAGGTAAAATACTTATTTATTTTTTGACAAAGGAGACAAGCACCAAACTAAAAGACAGATAAGTACGAAAGTACATTAATTACAGTGGTTTAATGACCACCTAAACATAAATCCTCTTATACTATACAACCCTAAAGGGGAGGACGAGAGGTATTCTTCACAGATAATTCCAACATAGGACCTAGTGTAATGCAAGTTGAATCACAGGACATGATAGTTACCGTTGGGCTAGCCCTATAATTCCTGTGGTCAAATATTTAATCTGCACTTATATATATATATATATATATATATATATATATATTAATGATTTACATTTGAAATTAAATTAAAAAATATAATATATATATATTAATGTTAAATATTCATATACCTACAAAATATATAATTTTATATCTTAAAAAAAAAAATCATATTTCATATATATGACATGAATTTATTTTTTGAAAAATACCATTTTCTCACTTCTTTATTTTTGTTGTGTTATATTTTGGCAATGAGATTGGAGTGAAATGATGAAGGCTAAACAATACTTTTTTAAAAAAAATAGTTTTTTAAAAAAAATAGTTTTTTGAATATTATTATTGTTTGAAGTATTTATGCAAATATGCTTTAATAGTATATATATATATATATATATATATATATATATATATATATATATATATATATATATATGGGAAAATGAATTATAACTTTCTGGAAGTTTCAAAACATCCCAGACAAATCTTCGACATTTAAATTTGCTAAACAATCTTTTTTTTTATGATAGTTTACTTTTTAATAAATGCAGTTTACTCCGTCAGTTTATGCTATTTTACAACATGTACTTCTCGTTTAAAATATATGGTTTCTGTTTAACATTGCGAGTTTTCGTTTAATTACATAAGTTTTCACTTAATATTTAGTGTATTTGCTTTTAAAATTTGATCTTTCCACTTAAAATTATGTGTTTTCACTTAAAAATTCGAGAGGCAATCTTGTTAATATCAGCTATCTTTATGCCAATCTCAACCACTTTTACGTTAGAAAGATTTGAAAAGTAATTTGTCACAAAAAAAAAAAAAAACCTTTACAAAGTCATAGGGTTTTTTTTTATTGAATACCTTAAATATATATATATATATATATAGTACAGAAATAATTATAAAATTTTATAAGGGTACATATGCAAATTTCCCCAAATTTTTATGTTCTTAAAACATAAATATGGGGTGGTGCTTTTCTGAAGAAACACAAACACTCTCGAGTCTCACAAGATCTTGTCTTTCCTCAAGGAAAGTATAAGAAACCACTTGAAGAGAAGTCACAAGGTACTCTGACCTCTTGCTGTTGCCTTGTATCACTCTCCTGCTGAAGATTAAGTAGCAAAAATCCAAGCTTTTCATCCCGGAAAGGTGTCTCCTTTCCCTAGTTCTCTTTGTGTTGGATTGTTCATTCTGTTTTTGGAGGATTTGCTGTTCACTAGATCTGTGTAAATCTCTGGTTATGAGTTGCATTTTTTTTGTGTTGAAATGGAAGTGCTTGTTGATTGTTGTTGGCTGAGGTGATTCACTATTGCTTTTGGATCTTTGTAGTTTGAAAAGCTTGCTGTTTTGTTTCAAAGATCTCTACTTTTGCTTTGCATTGTTTATGGGACTGGAAATTTGGAGGATTGGGCAGTTTGGTGTGTGGTTCTAGACATCAGTGTTGGTGGCATCTCTAAGCATTGATGGAATGATGATGGGATTTCTTGTTCTCAATTGAATTTGTTGTTATATTCTGGATTCAAGGATCTGATTTAGAAGCTTTTAGATCTGGAGAATGAAGTGTCATGTCTTGCTTTTTGTTGTTGTTATTCTCTTTGTTCATTCAAATGTTGTAGAGGCTCAAAGGAATGCCCTTTTCATTGATTGTGGGTCTAATTCAAGCACCAATGTTGATGGTAGGAAATGGATTGGTGATATCTCGACCATTGAAAATTTCACTCTGAGTTATCCTGGCGTTGTTGCATTTATTGACACCATTGACGGTGAGCCTACTTATGGAAGCCTTTATCAAACTGCCCGGTTCTTCAATGTGACTTCAACCTACAAGATCAGTGTGTTTCCTGGGACTTATTTTGTCAGGCTTCACTTCTTTCCGTTCTCCTTCAGGAGTTTCAACATTAATGAATCCGCATTTGATGTGAGTGCGAACAGTCTGAAGCTTGTCTCTGTGCTTGATGTCTCCGGAGAGATTTCATGGAAGAATACAAGAACCATGTCAAATTATTCATCTCTGGTCAAGGAGTATTTTCTCAATATCAGTTCAAATCAACTGGAGATTGTTTTTGTTCCCAAATCTGGATTCTTTGCGTTTGTGAATGCTATCGAGGTTGTGCCAGTCATCGATCAGTTGTTTGTTGACACTGTTAGTAGAAATGGTGGGAATGGTCTTAAAACTGATCTGAATTTGGCTGAACGGGGAATGGAAACCATGTTTAGATTGAATGTTGGAGTGCCAGCGGCTGAATCAAGTGAAGACAAAGACATGTGGAGAAAATGGGAGTCAGATGAGAGATATATGTTTTCTGTGAATGCTGCATCTATCCTGTCAAACAGATCTAGCATTAGTTATTCGAACAATGATTCCTTTGTTGCGCCTCTACTTGTCTATGAAACAGCAAGGATAATGACTGATAATGGTGTCGCCGAGAAGAGGTTCAACATGTCGTGGGAATTCAATGTTGATCCCAACTTTGACTATTTGATCAGGTTGCACTTTTGTGAGTTCATCTTTGATAAACAAAATCAGAGACTCTTCAAGATCTACATTAACAACAAGACGGCTGCAGAGGATTATGATGTGTTTGCCCAAGCAGGAGGCATCAACAAAGCATATCATCAGGATTATGTGGATTCCGTTCCACAGCAGACAGACACTCTCTGGGTTCAGCTTGGGCCGGATCCATTGACAGGTTCTCCAAGTACTGATGCATTTCTGAATGGGATGGAAATCTTCAAACTGAGTCGGAATGGAGATCTTGCTCATGCTTCGAATAGGATTACCATTGATCAGCCAGGGTCAGCTGGCAGTCGACCGAAGAATAAGATTCTGTGGGTGTCCATTGGTTCCGGTATTCTCTCTGTATTAATCATTTCATTAATCGGTGCTTTTATCTTCTGCTTATGCGCTCAAAGAAAGAAAGTGGCAGTTCCTGTGAAAGAGACTTCGCCTGGTTGGCTCCCACTTTCCCTTCATGGTGCCATGGGAAGCACCACGAATGCTCGGTCTTACAAATCTCCATTATGTGCCACTGCTTCATTATGTAATAGAACAGGAAGGAGGTTCACTTTAGCTGAAATTAAAAGTGCTACAAATAACTTCGATGAGTCTTTAGCTATTGGAACCGGTGGTTTCGGCAAAGTTTATAAAGGTGAAATTGAGGAAGGTACCCCAGTGGCGATCAAGCGAGCAAATCCACAGTCTGAGCAGGGTCTAGCGGAATTTGAAACGGAAATAGAGATGCTCTCGAAACTCCGGCACCGACATTTGGTCTCATTGATTGGATACTGTGATGAGCAGAGTGAGATGATCTTGGTCTATGAGTACATGGCAAATGGGACCTTGAGAAGCCATCTTTTTGGTAGTGATCTCCCTGCGCTAACATGGAGGCAACGGCTCGAGGCATGCATCGGTGCGGCACGAGGACTTCACTATCTTCACACTGGAGCAGATAGATGCATAATCCACAGAGATATCAAGACAACGAATATATTGTTGGATGAGAACTTTGTTGCTAAAATGGCAGACTTTGGGCTGTCCAAAACTGGCCCTGGGTTGGACCATACGCATGTCAGCACTGCTGTAAAAGGAAGTTTTGGATACCTTGATCCTGAATACTTTCGGCGGCAGCAACTAACACAAAAATCAGATGTCTATTCTTTCGGTGTTGTACTGTTTGAAGTTGTATGTGCACGGCCAGTAATAAACCCAACATTGCCAAAAGACCAGATCAACCTTGCTGAATGGGCGATAAGGTGGCAACGGCAGCATTCACTTGAGACCATCCTCGACCCGCATTTAAAGGGGAACTATTCCTTGGAGTCATTGAAGAAATTTGGTGAGATTGCAGAGAAATGCCTGGCTGACGAAGGGAAAAATCGGCCTACAATGGGTGAAGTACTTTGGCACCTCGAGTACGCCTTGCAGTTGCATGAAGCATATACTGAAAGTTCAAACGTGGAATCTTTTTCAAACAGTGAGCTGAGGTTTGCTGATATGGCAATCAATCTCCCGCAGATCAACGAGGGAGAGGCACCCTCTCCAGATGTATCAAGAAGCAACCATAATTCTACATAAAAATTCAGGCAGTGAGTAGTCCTTAATCAAGGTCAGTTCTACAAATTGTTGAACTACTAAACTCGTATCTTGCTTGCAGTTCTTAATGTTCTCATATAAGAAACAACCGAGTAGTATACTCAATCGGGGTAACTATTCATTTTTTCATATGTTCTAGCATTGATTTCTGTACCTTTTCCATATATATATATGCTTGTAAAATCCTAGAATGGATTTATTAACCATGTTATGTGATTTATTGGTGTACTAATTAATGAAAGAACAACTGATGTTCGACTTTATGTTGGTTTTCAGTATTTCCAATTTTTTTTTATCAAAGTTAATTCTGAAATCTTTGGTGCGTGTTCTCGGAAGTTGTTTGATTCTTAGTCACACTAATATACTTTGTTCATTTTCACTTCTCATCCTGTAAAGGATTACTTGCCAACACTTTCATTTCTGAAGATTGTTATATCTGATGCATGATAATATCACTGCATTACTGCAATATTGAATGCAATAGTTTTTATTTTTAATTTCTTATTTTCAAATGTTAGCTATGCTTTTGCTTAGACAATCACTTGCATCGAAAAAAGCTTCATTTTTTATAATCTTATGAAGAAAGAGATGCCACCGATTTATCGCACTATTTCAATCCAGTTATAGGAAATTGATACTTGCCAATCTCTCAGTTTTTCTGTCGAAATTGCAGTTAGTTTATAATACATATGGTTTAGCTTTCTAATTCTAAATTCTTTGTTCTGAATAGCACTTAATCTTTACAATTGACTCACATGAGATCAAACTTGAAAGATTCATTGTATTATTGTTGCAAATTATTTGTTTGGTCAATTCATTTTTCAAGTGCTTCCATTGATTATGTAACATTATGATTCATTGGTTGTTCATAAAAGTACTGCATCTGAACTTTAGAAGAAATGATGAGTGTTTTAATTTGTTCCAAATTTGAACCAAAATGTTTTGGTTTTTTTCCTTTAAATTTTTAATTCAATATTGCTTCTGCATGGTTTCAAGAGGAAAGTAACTATCAGTCCCTGGATACTTGAAAATTAATTAAGAAGCCCTTTTATGTTAAATTTTTTCAGGGATTTTTAATTCAAAATTATTTGTAAAAAAAAAAGAGAGATTTTTGATAATTAAAAATTATTCAAAAATTTGTAAGCAATTCACCCTTAATTTTTATTTATTTTTGATAAAGTGACAAAGTCAAGTCCTTTTTTTTTTTATCATTTGATCATTAATTATTCATAATAAATAATATAGTATTATTGATGTATTAATATTAAAGTATCACATGGACGGAAGATGCTTAATAGTGAATAAATATGATAAATCATTTAGAATAAAAAAATCAATGTATAAAGCAAGTTTTTTTTATTCTAAATTTTTGTTGTTTATACAGGAGGAGTTTTAAAATATTTTTAAGTCAGTAATTGAATTTTTTGATATTATATAAATGGAGAAATTACACAAATAGGCCACTAACAAAAGCAGCAAATTATTTCCTTCTTTATTTATAATTATAAGTTCATATATCAACTTGAAATATTATATTAGCCATTTCAAACAAAACAGCAAGTTATTTCTTGGAGATAAAATTTCAACAGATTCACAGAGAAAGATTCAAGCTGGGATCATGGCATTGCAATTTGCTGTTCTTTCTGCATACTTTAAGAGGACATTAATTTTCAGAACTAGAAGCAAAATTAGGAGGGTGATGCTTCAATTTAAACAAAAACTATAAATATTAAAAAAAATTACACAAATTCAAACTTGGGATTATAATAATTAGCATTTCAAAAAAACATAAACTATACATCCGGCTAACACTTACCACTACGAGATGGGAGTTAAATTGTGAGCCCCACCCCTTAATTAAATCCTGGCCATTGATATTATTTTTTTTCCAATCCTAGCCGTTGATTGTGTTTTCAGTTTCAAAACCCTAGACACCTGTTCGCCTCCTCCCGATTTAGATCGCCGTTAGAAAAGAGAAAACCCTAGTCTCATCTCTTTCTCTCCATATTTGCGGGCGGTGTTTGCGGCGAGGACGGGAGAAGGGTCTTGTTGCCAGGGTTTCGTTTCACTATTATTTTGAGGTAAGGTTCTGATTGATGCTCTTTCTTATGATTGCTGTGATATGATACTAGTTAGGGTTAGAGTTTGGTGAGCATGTTGATTTGATTTAATTTGAGGAAAAGATTCAGAAATTCCTGTTAGCATAGCAAAACCCCTGTTCGATTTTAGAGGTCTTAGAGGCTGAATTTGGAGGAGAGCAGAATAAGAAACTTGTATATTTCGACGTTGGCTATGTGCCTACAAAATTTTAGAATTTTTACATAATTATCCTGTAAATTATAAGTTTTAGACGCAGGGGATGCGGATAGAATTTCTGTGCAGCCCTTGAACAGTTTTTGATTAATTTCATGATTATAAGTTTGGATTTAGATTTATATTTATATAATAAAGTTATAGAGGATGATTTTATCTTTGCTTCTGCCAAATTTCAGAATTTTTATCCATGTAATTTGTGAGACATGATCAGATTTCTATAGTGGTGCTCAATGGCATTTCTGCAGGAAGCATAAATTTTGATCAGAGAATTTGAGGATCTTAGATGTTGAATCATGGATCATGTTTAATAAGAAATTTGTTAAATTTCGAGTTAATTATATGATCCTAAAGTGTAATCTTATTTGAAGTTATATGTTGTGAGATATTGTTATTAGAAAGGGCATGTCTGAAATTGTTGGTTTACATATTTATGATTTTTAAAAGTGATGGCTTAAATTCTGTAGATCTCAAATCATTGTGAAGTTTGGATATGTTATAGATGTAGATGTCTAGTGGTCTCAGAAGATTGAAATTTTGATTTGGATTAGAATTTGCAAAGCTATACTGATTTCAATCTTAAGGTTCGTAGGGAATTGGTTATTAGCCTTGACCTTGGTAGTTTTGTTAGTGTCTTGATTATGTTTTGCATTCGTGTGAATTTTAGAATTTGTTTTACTTGTAATTCTTATGGGTTATTCCCAAATATAGGACTTCATGAGAAAACTCGATTGGTGAAAGAATTCGAAATCTGACCGTTAATCAAGTAAGTACCCGCATATAAATGACATTATATGTATAAACTCGAAAAGTTTTTGGTTTTTCCTTATCTCTGAAAGTGCCAAACGAAAAGAAAAAGTCATTATTATCATTATTATATATCATTACTATTGCTTGAAGCTTTGATGTTTAATATTATTTTGTTTATAATTTTTATTTTTATTTTTTAAATTATGTATTATTGAAATTCATTGTGAGATATTTTGTCTTCTTAAATAAATGGACATATTTTTAGTGAAATTGGGATCATTTGAATCTTGGTATTTCGACTTTGTCGAATATTTGATAAGAATTATTTTGACTCAGTAAGCGTAGTCCCCAAATTAACTTTGCAATAACCCTATCACTGGGGGTTAAATACTGATCGTATCGACATGTACTCTGATATAGAAACTATAGTTTCGCACCGTTCCGTCGGTGAAGAATAACAGCCTCTAATAATTCTGGCTCAGGTCACCGAGGGTAAACAAATAAACTCTGATATTCTGGCTCGGGTCACCGAGGTTAAATATATGAATTCTGTGATTTTGTTTTGACAATAGTTGATTGAGGGACCTATATGCTCAGTATTTTGACATTTGTAGTTGTTTGAAATAAATCTAATTTATGATGTTTGATTTTATTGTATTTTGACTTTTTAAATGATCCCTATATTTTTAGTGGGTACTTGCTGGGCTTTTGAGCTCATTATGTTGTTGATATATCATTTCGGATCAGGAGTAGAGTTGGGCGGCATATATCTTATCGTTGGGCAATCGTCTTTTAATTAGCAAGTAATAAGTCCTGTTTGTTGTGGGCCTAGGTTTTATTTTAATAAGTTTGTATTGATTTTTGCAACCCACTTAGTCTGTTTCTTTGTTCTGTTTTGGATCAGGTTTTGAGGCCTTGCACACCTACTTAGTTTTGACCTTCTAGGTGTGCGGCCGTTTATCAGCGCACTGGGCCTGGCGAGCCGAGTTCGGGGTGTGACAAATTTAGTGGTATCAGAGAAAGAAAGTATTGGGCCTTAGCTTCAGTTTCAATCCAACTTATAGCTTTGATTTGGATCCATGAACATCTGTCTTTGATTTGTCTTCAATTATTGACTTGGTATTTCTGGCACCTTTCGAGGGAAGTCTACTAGCGACCCTCTTTATTCTCAGTAAAGAAAATCGTTTGGTCATGTATTGTTTGTGATTTATTAGCATGTGCAGTAATTACCTCCTTGCATTAATTTGCTTTGACTTTCAAGCCAAGGAAAGTCTTATGGATTGACGATCTTGAACTCTTTGGGTCTAGAAAAGGTTGTGGTTGTCGCTATATTTTCCTCTAGATGCCATTTTTACTTTTAATGTATATTCCTTGTTGGAAGTTGCATGATATGAGTAATTGGTTTTTGGTAATTTGAATTGAGGGATCTTGCTTTGGTTGGAGGTTATGATTGGATCTTATCTGATTATATTGTATTTGATTTTGTTTGGACACGATGATAAATGATTCATGAAATTACAGATTTGATGATTTGAAAAAAAAAAAAAATGATTAGAGTTGAGCTCTTGTATGGTTGTATATACAAGCATAAGTATTGTGACTTTCAGGATTTGATTTGAGCTTGCTGAAATTATACCGTAAATTTAGAGACTTTAGAGATAGAATCTAGAGAAGCTTAAAGTTAGAGAATTGTGGTACTTTTACATATATACCTACCTGTAAAATTTTGAAGTTATCAAATTCCTATTCTAAGAGGTTTGCCCCTTTAAATATGTATATCCCGGATGACACGGTGATATAGGATCTTAAGGTTAAATGGTGTTTTGATGATTTTAGAGGAATATTTGGCCAAAGTGCAAAATAGAAAAATTGTTCAGTATGGTCTTAATTACTTGTCTGTAAAATATCTCTGCAATTGAATGTGTATTTTAGAAGATATTCATGATCTAGCTTGTAAGACTAACCTGGAATATAAATGTACTGAAATTGGGTGAGATTCATATTGATACCATAGTTTGAGGAAAGCTAAGAATATTATGGAACTTGGTTACATTGTATCTTGGTGAGTCTATATTTATTTGAAATAGGAATCGTGTGGTTTGGTAAGTTTAAGTATTGCTACAATATTTTATTTGAGGGAAAAAAAATCAGGCAAATTTAAAGTTTGTGCATACTTGATGATTGCTAATGTAATGATAATGTTATTGCATTGTTGATGTTGGTAAGGAAAAAGATATCTTATTGCAAAACTCAATTTTGGTGATGTTCATTATTGAGAAGGATTTTTTAACTAAGGTTGTTGCCACCGGTAATACCAAATCCAATTCAATAAGGTGATAAACTAATAGAAAAACTAAATGCTTTTTAGTTTTAACTAACTAGACTTGTGGGATCATGATAAATAGTAAAATGAAAAAAAAATTTAACATCATGAATGGAGGTGTGAAGTTTTTTTTTTTGAAGATCTTATATAGAAAAATCATTCGAATGAATTTTAACAAGCTAAAATAGCCTATTATGGTAATAGAATATAGAGAATGAGTGTCTTGAATTATATCTATATATGTATATACATCATGTATTATTTATGTATGGGTTGGGCTAAGGGCACCTCTGACCTTCTTAATTTCTGTCGTGGTTGTGTTTTGGTTATTTTATATAATGCACCAATATGTGAATTTTTTTGTGTTTTATAGTGGCACTAGATACTTTTCGTTTAGAATTTAGAATATTTAATGTTGTATGTGTGTTTTGCTTCGCTTTGGAATATTAAATACTGTGAATATATAGTCTTTTCTCTTGAAATTTAGTGAGGATTGAGGATTTTTTAATTTAATATTTAATTATTTATCTAGAAATTGATAATGTCGTTCATTTGTTATTTTGTATTGCACAGTAATATGAGCAAAATTTATTTTTGAGTTCTTAAATTTATTTTATGTTTTTGACTACCAAGCAACAAACGACCCACATTTAAGGGATTGTCAAAGGAGGTACGAAAGTACATCAGCTACAGTGACTTACAGATATCCTAAAAAAATCCCTTGCCTACAATACTGGAAGGGTGAATCCACTGTTTCACCGAACCCAAGTGGAATAGTATTACGAAGGAAGAATTCAAACCCTTGCCCTTTCTTTGATATTCTTGTGTCATATCATTGGGCTATCCAATAGTTATTTTTTGAATTTTATTTATTTGTTTTGTTAGAGTTTTGTATTGAGCAATGCTATTTTTTATGAACATATTTCACGAATAGGAATACCAACTTGTCATCCACATCATTTTTTATATAAATTTCAAATTAAACTTTAAAAATTTTAAAAAAATTATAAAACCATATCTAAAAATCTTAACCCCAATCACTACAAAATCTATATCTAAAAATCTAAAAATTTAAACCATAAATAATAAACCCTAAACTCTAAATCCTAAATCCTATGCCTTGAACCCTAAACAGTAAACCACTTGTGATTTACACTTTAGGGTCCCAAAATAGTAACACTTTAGAGTTTAGGGGGGAGTTTTTGGTTTACTATTTAAGATTAAAGATTTAAATTTAAAATTTAAATAATATATATAAACTTAAAATTTTCTTTTTAAAAGAAGAGACAAATAAAGAATGACGTGGATGCTAACATGGATGCCAACTTGGCATCCATATCATTCGAAAAATCTATTTGAAAAATCTATTCGGTAAAAATATCATTACTCTAAAAATTATCCAAAACTAATAACCACTCCACACTTTTATTTTATCACTTAATCATTAAGTTATTTATAAGTAACATATAATGTTATTGATATATTAATATTAAATTGGGATAGCACATGGAAAGAACCTGCTTAAAAGTAAATGTGATAACTCATGTAATATATATATAATTTTTTTATTCTGAATTTTTTTTATTACGAAGGAGTTTTAAAATATTTTTAAATCGGCAATTGAACTTTTATAGGGTTATATAAATGGAAAAATTACATACATAGGCCACTTATAAAAGCAGCAAATTATATATTTCCTTTATTTATGATCATAACTCCATAAATCAACTTGAAATATTACATCTTACATAATTAATTTTAGATTAAAATAATTGATATTGGTAAAATTTAGATCCTTGTTAGTTTTGATCTTTAAAATAAAACAATATTGATTCTAATGTTTGAGTAAAGTAAATTTACTTATTTTTGCTCTAAATTAACAACTAATATGGCCAAAATGTTAGATATTTGCTTGAGTCTTAGATTGGGGACTTAAAAAGATTTTTCATAGTTGAGAGTAAAAATAAATATTTTAATTTTGAATTTTTTTTTTGACAAATGTGACAAATGCAGTATAGTTAGAGGTGCGCGTATCGACTAAGAATTGATGATCTAAATTGTGCACTCTCACCCAGTGATCCAACGAGATTTAAATTCAGGGTTTTTAACTCTCTATATTAACACCTTTCTCAATAAGGTCAATACAAGTGCGTTATCAACCCTTTCATAAATTTGAAATTTTAAAATGGTAAAGTTAAAGTTTTTTAAAGGATACTTTAAACATTTAATCAAATTTAGATGTGAAATAAGTAACTTTATTATTTAATGTGTATATATATATACAGAGGACTCATCTTGTAGTACTAATATTTCTAGAATAAATGCCTGTTTTTCAGCCGTTGGGTTTTAATCCAATAATTACAAATCATCCATCATTTAAAACAATACATTCAAAAGGAAATATATATAATGTTGTCCAATAGTATTTTAAATAGTATTATAAATAATGAAAATGGGATGCACAATAAAACCTTTCGATCCTAGTAACAGTGATTCAACTAATCACAGTTTTTGAAACTAATTTTTATTCCAAACAAGAATTTATAAAATCAAAACTAACTCCAACTACCCATTTCAAATACAAATACATGTTTTTAGTACTATTTATGATACTATTTGTATATCTTTTTATGTTTATCTCTCTCTATTTTGATCTTTCTCAACCCAATGTGTTTGTCTTTCTTTATTTTGACCTTTTTCATGCCTAACGTCCGTATTTCTCAATGGGGTAAAAATTTAGGTACGGGTACTGTACTTTTGCCTTTTTTCACTTTGAGTACTGTATTTTGATTTGTTTCTTTTTGATCACCAAACATTGATTTTATTTCACCGGAAAGGTACTCTTTAGATTATGGTGATTTAATCCTACGTGGCCACTGGAAAGACACGTGGAAGTCGGAGCTGGACATAATAGCTCATGCTTGGGCCACGTGGTTGATGATTTGGCAGCCATTAATCCTACTTGGACGTGAGCGTTTGTGCTTAGGCCACATCATCATCCACCTCATGTCTGTCTTCCATGATCATGAAAACCTTCTCACTTTCTCTTTTTCTTCATCTCCTTGTTTAGGCTAATGGAGCAAGTGAGATGCAACAAACCAAATACCTCTCTCAATTGTGAAAGAAGAACCTAATTTCGGGAGTTGGTGGCAACCTTGCAGTCGAAGGCGACATCATAGACAAGAGAGAGAAGTAATTAGTGAGAGCATGGCTGATATTTAGCATATTAGGTCAACAGACAATGAGGCACTGACCTTTGGTAAATTCTTTCATTATTTTTGTCTCCTCAATGTTTTTGACTATGTAATGCAGTAAATCGCCAAAGTTTAGAAGAGAATGTATTTAGGGTTTGGTGAGGGTTTTCTCGTTGAGGGTTTTCTTTGTTCATTTAAATTGGTGGTGTAAAATCATGTGCTTCTATTATGATCTATGTTGTATTTTTGTTATATGTTCTATTAAATGTGATCATTTTGTATGTTTTTTAATGCTCATTGTTGTATTCCTGATGTCTATTGTGAGAATAAAATAAAGTGGTCCCTTGCTCATTGTTGTTATAAGTGGTCCCTTTGAATGTAGTGGTCCCTTGCTCATTGTTTTTTTATGCTCTATGTTAGTATGTTTTGTTGTTTCATTATTTTATCTTGGCGTTTGTTAGTTTTTTCTATTAACCTATCTTTAGCAGACATCAACAATTGTTCATCTCACAAAGTAATAGCTTGTTGATGTCTATTAAATTTTTTTATTAACCTACATTTAAGTTGATGAATAATAGAATAATGCTCTCGATGTTTATTCTGTTTATTTCACAAAGTAACAGTTTGTTGATGTTAATCGAGATCTTTATGAGTTATGCATTTCTTTACTGCTTGCATATCCATTATGGTCAGTTTACAATGTTGAGAGCTAGCTGGGTCCTGTTTTTTTTTTTTTTTTTTTTTGTCAATTCATGTGTTGGGTTATTGATTGTGACTATGCTCCAATTATTTTTTTCAGTGCCAATTGCTGAATATTTTACATTGCAAATATTTTGTGGAGTTAGTGATATTGACAACTGGAGAAGTTATAGATTTGTGGGCTATGTTGATTATTGTTCAGCAGATTATATATCAAAACTTGAAATTGTTGATATGGCTAAGGGGTTAAAATTAGATGTAGAAGGTGCCACATTTTGGTTCAAGGACATTTTGAGTCAGGGAATTGGGTTGTCTGAAATAAAACATGATTTAGATGCATTGTCAATGGCAATGGGTGTGGATGGGAGTAGGGTTGCAAAGGTATATGTTAAGTTGGCCAGGAATTATGTTGCATGCAGTAGTGATGCTGTGGAACAAAAAGATGATGAGGATGAGGAAGCAGGTGAGCGAAGCGAGTTAAATGATTTTGAGTATAGCTTGCATAGTAACAAAGAGGACCTGCCCATAGTTACAACTGATGGGGATAGTGGGGTACCTATGCCTGAGGTTAATGCATAGGATGCAGTTGGAAGAGAAGAATATGATGATGAGGATGATTTTCATTCTGAATATGCTATATCTGATGAATTGGAATCATGTTCATCAATTGATGAAGATGAATTGGATCCTATTAAACCTAGGCATGTTGAGTTCAATGAACAAATTGGCATGAAAGACCCTCAATTCAAAATTGGTATGAAGTTTGGGAGTTTCAAATAGTTCAAAGAGGTAGTTAAGAACTATGGGATTAAGAATCGATGTGTAATGAATTTCAAACCCAATAATAAGAAGAGATGTAAGGCATTTTGCAAGAAAGGATGTCCTTTTTATTTATGGGCCTTTCCAATGTACAAGGATAAGAATACTATCCAAATAAAATCTGGGAATTTAAAGCATGAATGTACAAGGGATCATAACATAAGACATGTCAATGCTCAATGGATAGCATAACACTATTTAGAGCAATTTAGGTCAGATCCTTCATGGAATCTTGCTGGCATTGTGCAAGCTGTTAGAACAAACCAGGATGTGGACATTAGCAGGTTGAAGGCTTGGGAGGCCAAAAACATTACAGCAAGGTATTTTGCTTGTTACTCTTAATATGTATGTAGTTTATAATTTTTCAGGACCTAATTGTTTTAAATTTTTTCTCCTTGTGTGTTTTTGGTGTTGTGTTAGGATGCTTGATGGTGATGAGCACACTCAAATGACAAGGTTGTATGTTTTCTCAAGAGGCATTATGGTGGTCAATTATTGTCAGCAGTTGGGATAGATGCAAATGATTGCATCTATTTAATAGTTTGGGTTGTAGTGGACAGGGAGAACTCTCAGAATTGGATCTGGTTTTTGGAATTGCTTGATGAGGATATGGAGATACATAATAGTCATGGCTGGGCATTCATGAGTGATAGACAAAAAGTAAGTTTGTACATCTAGTCTTAATTTCCAATTCTTCTTGTTTGTACATATATAATAATCACTAACATACATTTATTTGGTATTGTTTTGTATTTTCCATTTTTTCCATCTTTTTCTTACTTTGTTTTTGTTTTGTTTGTTGGTGTTAGTGTTTCAAAACATGTACACATAGGGACTTCAAAATGCAATACAAGAGTTATTTCCCAATAGTAAACATAGGTATCCCAATAGCAAACATAGGTATTGTGAAAGATCAATTATGGATCTAGCTATCTACCTGCCTATAACCTAGCTATGGATGCCCTTAAAGACATGTCCTTAGAAGCACATAATTTTATGAAGAGCATTAGCCCGTGCCATTGGAGTAGGTCACACTTTAAGACTGAGATTAAGTGTGATATGTTATTAAATAACCTTTGTGAGTGCTTTAGTAGCCAAATCCTTCAAGCTAGGACCAAGGGCATAATTACCATGAATGAAATGATTAGAACTCAATTGATGATTAAGATTCAAAAAAGAAGAGATTCTATGCAAAGATGTATACTGATCACTATCCCAAAATCATTAGAAAGTTGGAGAGATCAAAACAACTTAATTAGGGATGTAAAACCACATGGTTTGGGGGCGATAAATATCAGGTGGTGGGAAATGATGGTCAATTTATTGTTGACAATAAAGAGAAATCATGCACTCGTAGAAGGTAGCAATTAATAGGAGTTCCTTGTTGCCATGATATCTCAGCCCTTTACTACAACAAAAACAAACCAGAAGAATTCTTGGATGACTGCTATTGAAAAAGTACCTTCTTAGCAACTTATAGCCACATCTTGAACCCAACTCAAGACAACAATTATTGGCCCAAGAGTGATCATCCACCAATGATACCACCAGAAACTGCAAACAAAAACTGGGGGAGAAAATCATTGCTCAGGAGAAGGGAGGTAGATGAGGAGCCTACAGGTTTCGCAAAAGGGAAGGTATGCAGGAAATGGATTAATATACATTGCAGCATTTGTGGATAAATAGGGCATAACAGAAGATATCATGGAGTGCAGGTTATGACTTGCTAATAATTTTTTACATTTACATTTAAGCTTTTGGTGTGGTTTTGTATTCTATTGTGTTCTTAATTAAATATCTCATCAATCACAGGGGAACAACCTTGGCTCATCTGGGAGAAATTCCACTCAACATCAATCATTTGCAGATTGTTAGTGTTGTGAGTCACTTGAATATTTAGTTTGTTAGTGTGATCTATGTACATAATACTATATACTAAATCTTTCTATTTTCTATAGGGTGTGAATAATGATACAGACCCATGGCTACAATTGATCCCCAAGTTTTGGAGGAACACTTCTTAGAGGTATATTGATCTGAAATTAAAAATCAGATTATGCTGTGTATATTGATTTTGACATTTGATCATGACAAGGCTGAGTAGCTTAGGACTAATGAGATCAATAATCCAACTGCATTTGGAAATGTTGCAATGAATGAAACAATATCACAGGTATTTTGTGAAAGTATATTGAAATAGTCTGAATGTTGTGCTTGTTGAAATGAGCATACAATCATTTTCTCTCTCTCTCTCTTTTTTAAAACATTACAGGCACTTGACATTCCAGTTGGAAATAAACCAACCTCATCATTTGCACATGAGAGTCATGTACCAGTTGAGAATCTTTCAATAGAAATAATGACACATATATTTAATAATTTTCTTTGCAATCCCTTTGTTTGCACAATTAGCATTACATAATAATAATAATAATAATAATAATAATAATAATAATAATAATAATAATAATAATAATAATAATAATAATAATAATAATAATAGTAATAAGAGCAACCTAACCATTCTATCTTAAAATTGTAGGTGGCCCATGGTCATACACTCCCCAGTCAATCAACTACATTGCCTTCCCCCAAAACCGGACCAAACTGATCACAAGTTTGTTCAAAATGATGAACTACTAAATTTTTCCAATGGCTTTTGGAGAATTATTTTTTTAATACATCATAAACACTTTACATACTTGGGTAGACTCTCCTTGCATCATCAGTTGTAGTTGTCATTGGCTTGGGAAGGCAAAAAATGTCTACAAGAAGAGGTGATGGTAACCAACTCCTATCAAAAAGTCAAGCAAGAAAACAATTGCCAACTAAACCCCCTTTGTTAAGACACAAAGACCTGGAACAAGACATTGAAGATAGGAGCAAAGCAAGTGGTGTTCAAGTAAAGAGAAAAGCATGGCTTCCACCAGGTCCTTGATTATGTAGTTGGTTTGCAAGTGCTCATGGATAATGTTATAGTTTTGTAAAGTGTGCAGGCCATTAGCAGTACCTACTGTACTTCATAACTTTTAAATGGTCCTTGCTGTATTTTTTGGGATGTCATTCTGGCTGTATGTGTATCACATTTATGTGATCAAACACTTTGCTGTATTTTTTTGGATGTCATTCTGCACTTATTATGTGATCAAACGCTCTATTGCTAGAAATGAATTATTAACTTTTGGTTCAATGAGGATGCGAAATTCAATTTCTTCCAATTTTTAGATGATGAATGCACAAATACTCCACAAATATTTACTACAAAAATACTCCCATAACATATCAATTAGTGACTTCATATTCATGTGTAATTTTAAAAAATTCCCAGAACATACTCCCAATAATATTTACTGCAATAATTCTTCCAAGTTCATGTAATATATTTCCAAATCACATTAACATGTTTTAGATAATTGGCTGAATACACTCATTGATTGGGAAAACATTCATTACCATTATTCATTGTTAAAAAATTATGAACACCTATTAAATCGTGAGGTAAAAACATCCATTGAATAAGGAGAAAAACACTCGTACATTCATTAAAACATTCACATGCGGGAAATGTACATAATTGGAAAGTGCCTCCATTAAATCAACATATGTATAAAATTGGAAATTTAAACATCCACCATACATTCATTAGTTACAATCACTAGTTGGCAATTAAAAAACTCATTTCATATAGTCAAAATTAGTGGTTTGAATCCCTTTTTCATATTGCACATCCATTAAATCAGTACATGTATAAAATTGGAACTCCAATGGCATCTTCCATAAAGCCAAACTAGGGTTTTAAAGCCCTTTTTCTCTTTGCAGTCCACCATGGGGAGAAGCCGTCTATGAACAGTATTGTTGGAGAAGAAATTTCTTATGCCTGAGCCTCCTTTCTATTGAGCGAAGAAAAGCATTCTTGATCTCTTGGAAGAATAACAGTGGAGATAGAAGGGATGATGAATAGAAAGAAAAACATGAGGTGGATGATGAAGTGGCCTAAGCACAAACGCTCACATCCAAGTTGGATTAATGGCTGCCAAATCATCAGCCACGTGGTCCAAGCATGAGCTATTATGTCCAGCTCGACTTCCGCGTGTCTTTCCGGTGGCACATAGGATTAAAATCACCGGAATCTGAAGAGTATCCTTCCGATGAAATAAAATTAGTGTTGGGTGATTAAAAAAAATAATCAAAATGCAGTATTCAAAGTGAAAAAAGGGGCTTTTTAATAAAGTAGCCATATATATTTTTTATTTAACCAAATGGCCCTAGGGCCATTTTAATTGTTAAAATGGCCCTAGGACCATCACATCACTCACATGGGTGTTGTAATGTGCTGACTAGAAGCTGAGTCAGCGCTGATTAGACTGCTGACGTGGCATTTTTAAATAAAAATCATGATTTTTTGTATTTTAACCCCTGAATTGTTTTATAATCAATAAGTTGATATATTCTTGGGTTTTTTTAACCAATTTTTTTTAAAAAAATTTAAAATTTATTAAACCTTTAAATAACTTTTTAAGAAATATATAAGTGTGTTTTTTTTTAATTTAAATCCCTTATTTGTTTTATAATTAACAAATTATCTTTTTTCATTGATTATTTAACCCAAATTTTGTTTAAAAAAATTATTTAATTATTTAAATTTATTTAAAAAATTAATTTTAAAGAATATATTTGAATATGAAAACACAAAGGGCATATAATTTATTTTTTAATTAAATCATGAAATCAATAATAACTTGTAAAATTATTTGAAGTTAAAAACATAATTGCATTTAAATACAAATAAAGTTACATCATATATTTCTCCCTTGCCTAGGGCAAGTAGTTCTATAATGACCCGGTTGTTTACATATAGAGAATAAATTACTTCTAGTAGGATCAGGGTTTCTATCCATATGCATTCTTCTATGTCTGATCTTTGGTCGGCCAGCAGTACGTCGGTCAACAGGTGGAACCATCTTTGGCCCAGGTACATGCTGCCAAAATTGTGAACTCGGTACCGGATGAAAACATGGAGCATAAGTTTGTCTATATGACATTACAGTCAACTAATGGGGGCATAACACATATGGGTTAATGTTTGCATTTGCAGTACTACAAACTCTCAAGACATGTATACATGGGAATCGGCGAGCAACCATAAATCCACATATACATATGGATAAAACTCCATTGATAATAACTTCATAGTCAATTGTCTCATCATTGACATGTTCTGTTACCTGAAATTCATTGTGATTAAAACGCCGCATGATTAAATATCTGCCTTTCTCGATACTATCATTCAGCCTTGCTTCTTGCCTTGTTGTCAAAGTTCGATCCATAGCAAGTCCAATCTCATGGTGTTTTAAAAAATACATTGCAGTACGATGAAAAGTGGATGATACAAGAGCTCTTACCAGTAAACCAAGAGCACCTTTAAGAACTGAGTTAAAACCTTCTGATAAATTAGTGCTATGTCGTCCACACCGTCTGCCACCATCATGCATCATTGCCCACATTTGCCTTGGCCAAATAGATGATGCAAACTCAGCAAACATAACATATCTTTCTGTTAATATATTGATTAATTCTTTAAACCTCCGTGGTGATTCAGCCGTTGATGCCTTCCAAAAAATATCTGCACCAAATTTACTTTTGCAAAGTTGTAAATTAAAAAGTTATCAATCAGATGCCGCAAACAATATCGATGAACATGGCCATATTGCGGAGGGAAAGCATCATGAACAACATTGACATTGCCTTTAAATCTATCGGGGATGATGCACATAGGACGAGTAGGATCTAATGGTTTGTATACATTATTTAAAAACCATGACCAACTTTCCCTATTCTCACTTTCAACTATACCAAATGCATAAGGAAACAAATGATTTTCAGCATCTTCTCCTGTCGCCATTAGCAAAGTCCCTTTATACTTCCCATGCAAAAATGCCCCATCTACTGAGAGAAAAGGATGACATGCATTAAAGCCAATGATTGATGGTCCAAAAGCCCAAAACACTCTCTTAAAACGCTCCCATCCATGACCCCAATCAGAATTAAAGTCAACAACAGTGCCCGGGTTGCAACTGACTAAAGTGTTAAAATACATTCGTAATTCAGCATAAGATTGCTCCAATGATCCGAATATATATTTAAGAGCTTTATTCTTATCTTTCCAAGCTTTTCCATAACTGACATCAATATGGTACCTGTCTTTGACCATCTCTTGTACTTGTGCAATGCTCAGGCTAAGATCAGCTCTTCATGTTGGCAATATCAATTCACATATTATCTTTCTAGTGCAATGGCGATTGTCTGATTGGATTCTTTCATTGGTACAGATATGCAGCCGCGGACATCTTTTTACAACTCATAGGTGTGTTTTGGATGAAACTAAAGCATAAAGACGCCAAGGACAATCTATACCGACACATTTTACAGTGAATCTAAACGTATTACTTTTCACACGAGTAAATGCAACTGCTTTTTTTATAGACCATCGACTTAATAGGTCTATTAATTGAGCTTTTGAATTAAACATTTGACTAACCCAATCATTAAAATTTAATGATTGTTCATCTCCTGCAGATATATGTGGATCTACATCATCTATTATTGTTGCATTGTACCAATCATCTATTGGTGCCATACCTAGAACTTCCTCAAACTGTGTGTAATCAACTGAGGCCACATTTGCCCCTTACTCCATATTTATATTTGTTGTTCGAATGGCATCTTCTGCAATTACACCTTCTTGGACATTAGTAGGGAGACTTGCATCGTCGCTGCTATCATCTTCATCATCGCTATCATCATAGCCATCGTCATCATTGTCATTACAATCATCACTATGATCATCACCACTATTATTTCTCTGGGCTTCAAAATCTGTGTTCCAAGCATTATGTTCATGTGCATCGGCATTCTCATTATACCCTGACTGTTAATAGCTAATAGAGCTTTCAGCTTCAATGTTTATAGGTTGCCTGCTATAATAATAATAATAATAATAATAATAATAATAATAATAATAATAATAATAATAATAATAATAATAATAAAGAAAAAAAACAAAGCACAACATGTGTTGTCAATAAGGGATTAAACAAGAGAACATGTAAATATTATTAGGTAATAAGTCCATGAGCTTACAATGTATGCGCAATAGATGTCATGGTTGGGATTACACGTGGTCCTCCTTTATCCACATATAATATTGGCGTACGCAATCTCAACATCAGTAATGTTTCTCTGTCATTGTCGATGTTGATTACAGTACTAGTGTGTCGATCCATAGGCCAGCTACATTTGATGTTCATATAATTGTTGCCTAAATTGAAGTTAATAGCTGCAGCAATTGTTTCTTGCAACTCATTCAAATTACTGTTGTTTCGAACTCCCACCACAGTTTTATAGCCTCCCGAATAAGTATCATTAGACTCTTGTAAATGTCCACCTCAATAAACAATCGCCGTTACTTCAGTAATACTCATCCTTAAAAAAAAATAAATTAATATGAGATAATTATTATAAACTATATATACTATAAAATTTTTACTAACATTTTTTAATACCAAGTTTTGAATACCAAAAGAAAGATAGAGTTTGAAGTTGGTGAAGATGAAAGTGGAAGGGAATATATATATATATATATATATATATATAGAGAGAGAGAGAGAGAGAGAGAGAGAGAGAGAGAGAGAGGGTTTTTGCTTAAATCTATGAAGGCATTGGATTCTTCATACACTTGACTATACAAGCATGCACCTCTTTGTTGTAGGTGGAATAATATTCTCTCTACACCTGAAACCTACTTCTTAGGCAATTAACATATGTCATGTCTAATTATACAAGCATGCACATCTTTGTTGTAGATGGAATCATATTCTCCCTACATCTGAAGCCTATTCCTTAGGCAATTAATACATATCATGTCTAATTATACAAGCATGCATTCCATTCAAACAAACACGTTATTATTGATTTCATGATTTAATTAAAAAATAAATTATATGTCCTTTGTGTTTTTATATTCAAATATATTCTTTAAAATTAATTTTTTAAATAAATTTAAAAAATTCCATAATTTTTTTAAAATAAAATTTAGGTTAAATAATCAAAAGAAAAAGATAATTTGTTAATTATAAAACAAATAAGGGATTTAAATTAAAAAAAACACACTTATATATTTCTTAAAAAGTTATTTAAAAGTTTAATAAATTTTAAAACACTAATAATTTTTTTTTAAAAAAAATTGGTTAAAAAAATCCAAAAATATATCAACTTATTAATTATAAAACAATTCAGAGGTTAAAATACAAAAAATTATGATTTTTTATTTAAAAATACCACGTCAACAATCCAATCAGCACATCACATCACTCATGGTCCTAGAGTTATTTTAACAATTAAAATGGCCATAGAACCATTTAGTTAAATAAAAAATAAGGCTATTTTATTAAAAAAAATAGAATACCTGTCTAAATTTTTACCCTTTCCCAATGTGCTTGTTTTTCTTTATTTCTACCGTTTTTCCAACCTAACGTCGGTATTTGATGGAGATGGATTCTCATATATATATATATATATTATATTATATTATATTCATTTTTATACTACTATTACTAAAGTACCAAAGTACCCTTTGTATTTGTGAAAAATATTGGAACTGCCATTGTGAGCTGTCGTTCTCCACCCCCGCTCTCCAGTCTCTTCTCTATTTTGGCTTAGCCTCTCATCCTCTCCATTCCAAGAAGCAAGAAGAGATTATCCTCTTAGAAACCCTAATTTTCTCTATCAATTGGATCAGAGGTGCGTGTTTCCTGTGTTCTTCTTTGTCTTCAATCTCATCTTCCTGCTGAAATTTTTGAATTGGAAGTTTGGAGTGAATTAATGTCATGAAATCGATGTATTAATCGTAGAAAGATGTTTCCTTTCAGGAATCTTAGGGTTTTCTTTTTAGCTGAACAATGGATCGTTCTATGATTTATCTAGGGATTGATAATCTTTTTTAGGTTTGGTGATTATTTATGGCTGGGTGCTTTTGTTGGTGATTGAACTCTGTCTGAGTGGAATGCGAACTTCTTAGAAGCAGTAAAGGTGAAGTTTTGTGTTTCTCGGAGTGTTCAGCTCCCTTTGGTGTTGGGAGATTGCATCCTGTAGAATGGTTCCTGGGAGGTGTTTGACGAAATGCTCTAATTGAGCTGGCTCTAGGAAATGGCACCTAGAAGTTGTTTGATGAAATGCTTGAACTGAGCTTCCATTTGAGCAAGCTGGTTTGGTGAAGATTAAGTAAGAATATAAGCATGAGAGAAGTTGTGAAATGAAAAGTTCAGCTCTTATTTTATAGTCCATATCACCATTTTTTCCTCTTAGCGACCATTTCTTGCACTCGTTTCTCACCCCTTCTTATTCATTTATATCTTTGCTGTAGGCCAAATAACAAGGCAATTGTTCATGAATCATGATTTGGTTTCTTTGTGTGTGGTAGTCAAATGTCAAATGACGTTCTTATATATATATATATATATATATATATATATATATATTCAATTAGTTATATTACTATTTGGAGAAACCATCTTTTTTCTTGGTTAAGAATATGTAGTTTTTCTATGTTGTCACATGCTGTGTTGTTTGCTCCAAATGTTACATTTTTGTATAAATGAAGCAAAATTTGAGATTAATTTAAAAATTTAGTTTTTGTTTTATATGACTTATTTGATTTCTATATGTATGCTTCTTTATTTTTTGCTGCATCCAGGTGCAGGATTGGAAGTAATAGATGGAAACTGGATTTGTGTATCTTGTAGGGACTAATAAAGTTATCAATTCAGGAGTTTTCTGGAGTTCTCAATTATTTGGCTACAACAGTCGTCTAAAATATCGTTCCACTCGTCCATTGACTGGTAAATTATGCTCTTGTCACTTATTTTTTGGACGCCTTAATGTTGGACCAGCAAAAATTGAGCCTTAATCAGCTCAACCCTTGTCTATTATGCTTTCCTGTGATTGTTAATACATCAGTGGTCTTCTTGAGTGAAAAACATCTGTCTGGTTGCGTTGTTGACCATTTCCTTTGTTTTTTAGTTAAGCACATTCATTTGAGTGCATCTAAAAATGAATCATATGCAAAATGTTAAGATGATGCTGTTTCAGTTTTCAAAACTCAGGTTGCTAGGAGTGCTATGAAATCTTATCGGTTCTCAGAGCTTAGCCAAGCTGAGGTTCATGGCCTTAAGGCTCGTCCTCGCATTGATTTCTCGTCCATTTTTAGCACAGTGAGTTTGATGCTTTGAGTTAACTTCTCATCAAATTCTCTTAATTGAGATTTTATTCTAAGCATATGTTTTCTGCATTAGGTGAAGCCAATAGTGGATGACGTGCACTGCAAAGGTGATGCTGCAGTTATAGAGTTCGTATTCTTCACCTTGCTTCCATTCACTGGTTTATTAACCTGTATGGCATGCCACAAATGATATGTTAGTGCTTCTCTTTTCTTCTCTCAGTTACACACGGAGGTTTGACAAAGTTGATTTGGAGAACATTGTCGAACTTGTTTCTGACCTTCCAGATCCAGAGGTGAGCACGTCGGCTGTTGACATGCTTTTTTGTTTGTACTTGGTAGGCTTTAGATGAAATATATATTTTTTTACTCCCATAGATGTAAATGTTGTAAATGTTATTTTATCAACTGATTAATCTTCTTAAAACTTTGCATCTCTTATCTCTTCTAAGCATGATTTTCTCATTGACATTCTTTGTGTCTACTGTTGCTGAGCTTTTAGTTTTTGTTCTTCCATGTTTTACTTTGATTACTTTGAGGAGACATTTCTAGTTGCATCTTGTGCTTTAGCTATAAGTTAGAATGCTTTCAGAATTTTATGTTTTTACGGTACTAAATTGTAATTTGTATTAGCGCAATATGGCTTCGATGTGTTCATTTTTATTTATATAAAAGCTGAGGTGCAATTTAAACCATTCTCAGCTTGAGCATATGCATATAGTGGCAACAAGGGGTTTTTTTTTGGGCTAATTTACCTCTCAAATGAAGTTTTAAAATGGAATATCACCCTGATATTGTATGCTTATTTTATTAAATGGAAAAGAAGATCAGATTTACAGCAATTTCCAAAGATGAAAAAAATTGAATATATTGAGAAGAAAAAAGAAAATCATATACAGCTTTAGAATTTAGCAATATTCCTTAGTATCCCCTCACTAAGGAGCATTTTGTTGCTGGATGATCATATCCCTTCTGCTTAATTTGTCATGTTTTGTGATGGGGCATGCAAGTAATGGCAATGTAAAAATTGGTTTATTAGAGGTTAAATAATTGCATATGGGTTTGGTTTAATATGATTGCATCCATCTTCAGCAGCATTTGCCCTCATTGGACTGTTAACATCTAATTTTACATGATTTTATAATGTAACAAAAGACAATTGTTCAAATGGTAAGTCCTTTAATTTCAGAATAGTATCCTTGTTGAATCTGCTGGCCTTGCAGTATTGTTTTCACAAGATATTTATTCCTTTTATATGCTTACATTCATGTTTTGGTCATTGTTCAGTAATCAAAAAACATGATTGCTTGGTAAATGGTACTATGATGTTAATATCTTGCAGTGTATGATAGAGTATTCAACTTTTCCGTGCCTGTTCAAGCTAAGACAATTTTTGTGTAAATGCAGCTTGATCCTGTTGTCAGGGAAGCATTTGATGTAGCCTATTCCAATATATATGCTTTCCATGATGCCCAAAAGGTTCCTGAGAGGATTACTGAGAATATGAGAGTGAGCAACTGACTATATTTTCTCACCAATTCTTGGTTTTTTGTCAATAGTATCTTCTTATTTGATGAGATTTGATAGGGCGTCAGATGCAAAAGAATAGCAAGGTGCATTACTTCAGTGGGCCTTTATGTTCCTGGGGGGACGGCAGTCTTGCCTTCAACTGCTTTGATGCTTTCGGTGGTAAGCTCCTTTTTTTTAAATTGAGTTATATTCCATCTTGTCCGCATTATTCATAGTTGTGGCTTTATTGACATTTGATTTTTATCTTTACCAGCCTGCACAGATTGCTGGCTGCAAAACAATTGTGCTTGCCACTCCCCCTGGTCGTGATGGTAGTATTTGCAAGGTATCTCCTCATAAAGCTTTATTACTTCTTTCTAATACACATACAGATGATTATTACTTTATTATAGGAGGTACTTTATTGCGCTAAGAAAGCTGGTGTCACACATATTCTTAAAGCTGGTGGAGCTCAGGTAGAGCATCTTGATAGTTATCATTTGTCACTATAAGGTTTGCATGACTTATTTATGTAATCAGATCTTTTATAATTTTATTATCAGGCAATTGCAGCCATGGCTTGGGGAACTGCATCTTGTCCCAAGGTAAAGGTTTACAATAATAGTTGTTTTGTGACTCATAAATTCCATCTCTCTCTCTTTCTCTCTCTCCACCCACACATGCATACACGTGCCCGTGCACACTATCGCTATATATATATATAAAAAGTTCAGATGTACCCTTAATTACTGGGTCAGGAAAGGGTTGCTAAAGTGTGGCAATTGTTTTAACCTTTTAAATGCTCAAGGCATTGATCATTTCAATGTGATTTTCACTCATCACCATTCTTCCATATACAAATGAAGTGTTTTCTTGCAAGTGATGAAGTTTGGAAGACAAACATAACTTTTGTAATCATTCTACGGCAGCGTGTTATTATGATCTTATGCCGCCTTTCTTTGGATCTCATCCCTGTTAAAGATTAGTACATGTTTTCTGTTTGCTTATTAACAATACATGCCTCCAGAGGTAGGGGTTTTTGTTTTCGGGCATGACACTGGTTTGTCATTGTGCTCGTGCTCTTGCCCTTTGCTCTTATGCCTATAATCTGCACTATGTTTTATGTTTAACCAACGACACATGAATATTTCATTCTTTTAATTAAGTTCTTGAGGTCAAACTGGTTAGTTCATTACAACTGGATGCGTTCTCTTTTCCTTGCTTTCAAAGATTTGGCATTAGACATTAACTGAGTAATTTCTTCCAAATGATTACCATCTTTCAAGTCAAGTGCTTTGTTTGTAAATAATTTTCTTACCATTTCTAATTTCGAAGAGCTCTCATGTGGATTGCAGGTGGAAAAAATTTTTGGGCCAGGAAATCAATATGTTACTGCAGCAAAAATGATTCTACAAGTATGTTATCATCTATTTTTCTTACTAAAAGCCTTTCTTTTCTGTCTGCCTTTGAGTATTATACTCTGTAAGCTGTAAATAAGCTACAGTTTGACTTGCGAATATTCTGAAATATGTCCACCATTTAAACAGACCTCCTTCACCTCTTCTTTTCGTTGGTAGAAGTGTGATGGGTGAATTTAATAGGACATGCAGCATTTTTGGTTGTAGTCCAGAGTCAATTCACCGTATAGGGTATGGAGCATTCGCTTTAGGGGCATGGCATTATTATTGCTTTTTTTCAATGTCTTCTGTGTTTCAACTTCCATGGGCGGGCTCACAGAGTTAGGAACTGTTGCTTCTTCATAATTCTTTGGCTTTCCATGATAAACTGTCATATTAAATGCTTTCGTTTCTGGTGAAAATTTTCTGCATTTCAAGTTTTTATCTCTTATTGACCAATTCATTTGCATATTTTTTTTTCATTTTGCAGAACAGTGAAGCCATGGTTTCTATTGACATGCCTGCGGGCCCATCAGAAGTTCTAGTCATTGCTGACAAATATGCCAAACCTGCTCATATTGCTGCAGATCTACTCTCTCAGGTTTTGATTTCTTGTAGTTCCAATTAATGTTATAACTCCTCAAGCATAGGATAGTTAAGGCTGGTAAAATAATCAACTGCCATCCTATACATCTCCACATGGCCAGTTTGCAAAATTTATTAAAGAACTCTGAAAACTGTAAACTCTCTCAAAATTGCTAGTCTGGGAGGTTGCAAAAATTATGAATGTCGCAAACTGATTCATTTGTTGAAAACTTTATGGTGATAAGTTGAAAGCTTACTTAGTCTGGTATGTCATGCCATTCATGTTGCATTACATTGAACCTCATAAGCTTCAAGCTTGGCCTGATTGTTCTGAAAGTTGCTGCCCTGTATACATTTCTTTGTTAATGGTCTTTTAATGGCTTTATCAGGCAGAACATGGCCCCGATAGTCAGGTAGTTCTTGTTATTGCTGGAGACGGTGTGGATCTCAGTGCTATCGAGTCTGAAATTAGCAAGCAATGTGCAAGCCTTCCAAGAGGAGAGTTTGCTTCCAAAGCACTTGGCCACAGCTTCATAGTATTTGCCCAAGATATGTTTGAGGTCGGTCACTAGCTCAATATTTTTTCTGCTTCTATAGCATATCAATTAACATATGCTTCTAGGAGTCTTATGTAATTATTTATGGCTAACATACACCTAATTGTTTCCATTCCTTACAGGCTATCTCTTTCTCGAACTTGTATGCTCCTGAGCATCTGATAATCAACGTCAAGGACGCGGAGAGGTGGGAAAGTCTCATCGAGAATGCAGGTAACATATATTTGAACTCATATTGGTGTTTGTCAAAAGTTCACTCAATATTCCAATGAAACCCTCTTTTTAGTAGACACTTTTCATTTTCACTTGCCAATTGAGCAATCAAAGAAAGAAAAAGTATTAAAGCTACTATTGGCACCTAAAACTCGTGAACAAAATTAGTTCGAGTTCAGGAGGCAAAATGAATATTGTTTTATTTTAAAGGTCAAAACAAAACAACAGCTCGCTTTAGGGATGTTTTAATCCAAAATTAGAACATGGCATGAATTAAATTATCGTTTGTCTTGTAGGTTCCGTGTTCTTAGGCCAATGGAGCCCAGAAAGTGTGGGTGACTATGCTAGCGGAACAAACCATGTTCTTCCCACATATGGCTATGCGAGGATGTACAGCGGAGTTTCACTAGACTCTTTCTTGAAGTACATCACGGTACAATCTTTAACCGAAGAAGGTTTGAGAACATTAGGTCCATATGTAGCCAAAATGGCTGAAGTAGAAGGGCTCGAGGCTCACAAAAGAGCGGTCACTCTCAGGCTGCAAGACATCGAAGCTGCCCTCCCCGTTAGCTAAATTTTACTAAATATGTTTTTTTCCGAACGTTTCATGCCCGTTCATTCGCATCACTTTGCAATTTTGTATTGCACTCTTGTTGTCATTGTTGAAAATTAAGACGGAAAATTATCGTCGAACTTTTATTGTTAAGTTGTGGTTGTGTAATTGTTGCTGGCTGCAAGAATCATGAGAATTTGCAGTATTTAACTGGTCAAGGAATGCAAGGAGAAATGATACAATTTGGAATATTTTGTTTTTTCTAAAAGAAATTTAAGAACTATGTGTGTTTGTTTATTAGCAGGGTTTTTCATTTTTGGTTGTGATTTTATTCTTGTCAAAAATTAAGAAAAGAATTATTTCCCTTAAAAATAACAAGGGCGTTAAATATTTATACTCAAAATTCTAAAATGACATCATACGTACCCTTGTAAAGTTATATGTGTATACACACTACTGCAGTTTTCTGTTATATTCTCTTTTTTTATTATTATTATTTATTTATTTATTTATTTTTAACTTCAAGGGTTAATCTTATATATATATATATATATATATATATATATATATATATATATATATATATATATAAGGATACAATTTAAATGATATGCAGCTTACATATCTGTTTTAGTTGATATAGGATTTAGTGTAATAGGTTTATTTATTTATTTTAATAAAGATTGGAGATATATAATTTGTTTTTAACCATTCATCCCAGAGTGGGTGAAGGTATTGGGACCTAAAGGGTAGATGCCTCTCAGCTGTTGTTTTTATACATAAAAAAAAATTTGATACTGTTTTCTTTGTTGATAGGATTAGATATTCACAAGAATAATAGATTAGGGGCTTTTGGTGTTGGTTTATGTATGATACTTTCTATTAAAGAATTAATTCAATTTAAAATTTTAAGTAAATTGTTATTTAAAGGACTGCAACATTTAAATTAACATTCTCCCCTTTGGTCCAATTTTATCATAAGTAATTTCATATCCACACACATTAATCCAGAAATTTTTATGCCTGTATTAAAGAAATAAATTGCATTAATCATGGCAATAAATCATTATTATAAATTGAGTATTATCTTCCATCTGTCATGATGTAAATCTCTCTCTTCAATACAAATCTCTACATGGCATTTTATCATAATGAATAAGTCATATGTTTATTTGGGTTCAATACATAAATAAATATGTATAAACTTAATAATTATCATTTTTAAATTTAACGTGTGCACTTAAAAAGAAGACAAAATGTTCATAGAGAACAACCAAGTCCCATGATCTTTAAATAGTTTTAATAATATACCTTTTTATCAAAGGATCTGCGATCATCAACTTTGTACTAATTTGCTAAATTGTTACTTCATTAGTGTTGACATGCTTCTTTACCACCAAATACTTGATCTTGATATGCTTGCTTTGACTATTATTCTTGCTATTTTAAGCCAAACACAACAACATAATTATCACAATAAATTCTCAATAACTAAGATATAGAATCTATGATTCTAAGCTCTGATATGAAAATCTTTAACTAAATACCTTGAGAACTAGCCTCAAAACATGAAACTAACTTGGCTTCCATAGTAGAAGTGACAACCAAAGTATGTTTTGCACTTCTCTAATAGATAGCACTACTAGCTAACATAAAAAATGTAATTGGATGTTGATTTTCAAGAATCAAGACAACCTTGTAATCTGAATTCTCTTACTCAACAAATTCAAGTCATGATCATCTGCACATAAGTACATAATCCTTCATACCTCATGATTTTCATTGCAGATTTCCAATGATAAAGATCTAGATTACTTTGATACCTTCCCAACATCCACAATGTCTGGTATTGTGTAAACCTGAGCATACATGAGGTATATGGCATGTTTTCCATTTGTTCCCTATTGAAGTTATTTCTAGGACATTCATCTAAACTAAACTTGTCAACTTTCACTATAGGCTCAACGCTATGTGAACAATTTTCCATGAAAATTGCTCAAAAACTTTATAAATATAGGCTTCCTAAGACCCAAAACATATTGAGATTTGTCTCTATGTATTTTTACGCCAATGATTTAAGATGTCCTGCACATATCCTTTATGTTAGAATTCCTCGAAGGAAATTGCTTTACCTCATATAGTAAGCCCCTATCATTGGTTGCAAGTTAAATTTCATCTACATATAGGACTAGAAAATAAAATTTACTCCCACTATCCTTATAGTATATACATTGATCCTCAATATTCTCAACAAAGCTGAATGTAGAGATAATATCATGAAACTTCAAACAACATTAACGAGATGCTCGTTTAAGTCCATATATGGATTTCTTAAGTTTGTAAACTAGGTTTTCACCTTCACTAAAGAAGAGCCCTTAAGGCTATTTCATACACATCTCTGGATCTCCAACTATTAATGTCATTTTCACATCCATCTGATGTAATTCGAAGTTAAAATGAACACCAATGCCATAATATTAAGAAATGATTCCTTTTTAGAAACTAGAAAAAAAAATTTCATTATAGTTGACGCATTGTTTTCGAGCAAATCCTATAGCAATTAGACTAGAATTGTAATGCCCAGTAATGCGTAATGAGCCTTTCTTGGTTTTATAGATTCATTTACAACTAATTACTCAAGCAATTTAACTAAATCCTAAACATTATTACATGCTATTGAATCCATCTCATCCTTCATAGTATCATACTACAACTTAGAATTACTACAATTTACAGCATTGAGGGTAATCTACGACTCAAAAATCATAGACAAAGTCTTGTAAAAAGACAACATAATCACTAAGTATTGTTGGTTTCTTAATTCTCGTTGATCTTCTTAATATGACATTACCATTTTCTAAATGAGGTTGTTACTTAATAACTTTTGGTAGATATTGCTCAATTTGATCAGTTGGATTAAAAGACTTGATTGTTCAATGATTGTATGTTCAATGTTTTCCAAATACTGATGGTCTTTATTCGAAACAATCAATCTTCGGTTATAGTTCAAAGTGAAAATCTTTTTTAAGACTTGAGTCTAGAGGTTGATCACTCTTACTAATCACATTACTCTAAAAAAATTTTGCATTTCTTGATTCTATGATTTCAGTGCTATATGATGGACAATAAAACCTATAACCTTTGGAATTTTTAGCATAACTAATAAAATACCCACTAATAATCCTTGGGCCTAACTTTCTTTCATGTAGATTATATATGTTTATCTTAGTTGGACAACCACAAATGTGTAAATGTTGGCAACTCGGTTGAGAACTTTCGAACAACTTAAATCGAGTTTTGGAAACTGTCTTAGTTGGTACACGATTTAAATAAGTACCGTTGTTTTAAGAATATGAGTCCACATAGATCGAGGAAGCTTCGACTTGCTAAGCATTCTTTTTACCGTGTCCATCAAAGTGTAGCTTCTTTTTTCTACTACACTATTTTAATCCAATGGGCTCGGCATAGTGCATTGGACTATAATATCATGCTCTTAAAAAAACCTCGCAAATGGACCTGGTGCTTTTCTATCCTATGTGTATCTACCATAATATTCTCTATCTCTATCTAATTTCCCTATCTTTATTTACTCATCACATGGTGTTTTTTTACTTTAGCTTTAAAGACCTTAAAAGCATCTAATGCTTCATTATTATTATCAAGCAAATAGAGATACATAAATCGTAAGTAATTATCAGTAAATAAGATGAAGTATTTCTGACTATATGAGTCTATCTTTGGACTACAAATATCTATATGTATGATTTGTAATATACTTGTACTCTTCTTGGTACCTATCTTAGTCTTGTTGGTATGCTTTTCCATTATACAATCTACACAAGTTTGAAAAACAGTAAAATCAAAAGAGTTAAGAACTCCATCATTCACCAACTTTTCAATTCTCCTTATGGTGATATGTCTTAATCTTTGAATCCATAACATAGAAGAGTTTTCATTTATAACACAATGTTTAATATCATCATTACTTTAATCTTGCATCACACCATAAGAAACATTACTTCATAAACTGATTTTAAATAGATCATCACACAATGTATCATTCCCAAAGAAGGCAAACTTATATAGCAAACAAAAACATGCTTCATAAAATCCAAAGGAATATCCTAATGGTACAAATCATAAAACGTAAATTAAATTCATAGAAAAACTGAGAATATAAAATCTCATTTCCAAATCTAAAACAAAGCCATAATCTAAAATTAATCTAAACATCTCGACTATCATTAATGCGAACGTATCTTATTCTCAGAATAAATTAATTGTTCACTTTTCTTTGACATCCTTTGGCTTAAGAAGCCCTACAAGATATTAGAGATATAGATTGTGGTACTAAAATTAATCTACCAAGTGTTTTCACAAACATCAACCTTATTAGATTCATCTACTTTAATGGATTGATTATGGTAATACATCTATATTTTCTAATATCTTGCAAGGCATCTTAAGCCAAAGGATGTCGTCGAAAAGTGAACATTTCATTTATTTAGGGAACAAGATACCTTCAGATGTGAAGGTAATTAAGATATGCATATTAGTTTTAGATTCTGGCTTTGTTTTAGATTTAGAAAAGACATTTTATATTCCTAGTTTTTCTGAGAATTTAATTTTAGCTTCACGACTTATACCATTAGAATATTCCTTTGAATGTTATGAAACATGTTTTCATTTATTTTATAAGTCTACCTTTATTGGGATGGTCCATTGTGTGATTGTCTGTTTCAAATCTAATTACAGAGTAATGTTTCTCATAATGTGATGCATGATAAAAGTAATGCTGGTACCAAATATTGTGTTTCGAATGAAAACTCATGTTATGGCACTGGAGATTGTGACATATCTCCATAAAGAGAATTGAAAAGTTGGTGAATGATAGAATTCTTAACTCTTTTGATTTTACTAACTTTCAAACTTATGCGGATTGCATAAAAGAAAAGCAACCAATAAGACTAAGATAGGTACTAAGAGGAGTGCAAGCGCATTAAAAATTATACATACAAATATTTGTAGTCCAGAGATGGGCTCATATAATTAGAAATACTTATCTCATTTATTAATGATTATTCACGATTTATGCATTTCTACTTGCTTGATAATAAGAATGAAACATGAGATGCTTTTAAGGTCTTTAAAGCTAAAGTAGAGAAACAATGTGATGAGTAAATAAAGATAGAGAAATTAGATAGAGATAGAGAATATTATGGTAGATTCACATAGCATAGATAAGTATCAGGTTTATATGTGAGGTTTATTGAAGAGCGTGATATTATAGCCTAATACACTATGCCTTGCTCATCGGATCAAAATGGTGCAATAGAAGAAGGAAACTACACTTTGATGGGTACAGTAAAGAGAATGTTTGGCAACTTGAAACTTCTATAATCTATGTAGGCTGAGATTTAGAAAACAACAGTGTATATGTTAAATCTTGTTTTGACTAAGATAGTTTCTAAAACCCCATTTAAGTTTTTTAAAAATTGAAAACCAAGTTGGTAACATTTACATCTTTGGGGTTGTCTAGTTGAGATAAGAGTCTATAATCTACATAAGAAAAAGATAGACCCAAAGATTGTTAGTGGCTATTTTATTAGTTATGTCTAAAAGTCCAAGGGTTATAGGTTTTATCGTCCTTCGTATAGCACTAGAATCGTGGAATAAAAAAATGCAAAATTTTCAGAGAATAATGTCATTAGTATGAGTGATCAACCTCTAGACTCAAGTCTTAAGGAAGATCATTATGTGACTATAAACTCTAATCTAAGATTGATTGCTTTGAATAAAGATCATCAGGATTCAGGAAATATTGAATAAACAATAATTGAAGAATCATGTCTTGTTAAACCGACTGATCAAATTGAGCAATATCTATAAGAAATTATTGAGAAATAGCCTCATTAAGAAAATGTTAATTTCACATTAAGAAGATCAACTATATTTAAGAAACAAGTATTATTTAGTGATTGTGCTATCTATTTACATGAATCTATCTATGATTTTGGAGCCGATGACCTTCAAATGTTTTCACAAATTGTAAATTATAATAATTCTCAATTGTAATATGGTGCTTGGCATAGGCATAACTCTAATGCCAATTGCTAGAAAATTAACCATAATATACAACATTTAAGCATGCAAACATGTCATGGATATATGTAAAATAACAATGAAAGTAGGATCATTTACTTCTAGTAATTGCGAATTATACGAGGCGAAGAAAATTAAATGCTATAGTTGAAGATACTAGGCTTTTTTCTAATCTTTCCTACTCTCTTCCATGGATGGGGCTAGATTTTAACGAAAACAATAGATCAGAGACTCTCGGTGCTAAGCTATATATAATGCTTTTAATTAGAAGATTAACTCCACTCCACATTTTATGTGGATTATTATCCAAAGTGCCAATTAGGATTAATATAGGTTTTTAATGATAAAGTCATGGATCACAAAATCTAATTTGAATATTAGTCCAAAGTAATATCATCACAAAGTTAATCCAAATATGATTCAAATTAACACCACCATAATTAGAGATATATAACTTTTATAATTTATAAACATTACATAATTTTTAGTTTATCTATCTCATATTATTTTGTATTAGTGCTTTTTTTTCCTAATAACCCAAATCTTAAAATTATTTTGACTTCTGATAAAATTTTGAATAAATTATTGAACTTTGATTCTTACCAGAAGTATAGAGCTTTTATGTTTCAATAACTATTGAAAAGTTTTCTATGAGTCAAAATATTTGAGATTTATTGTTATAGTAAAAATTGACGATTTAGGTATTTCTCACACTAGTGGATGTGAAATCCAACAAAATTAATCCTACTCTACTAACAGAACTAAATTATGTATGATGGTGAGAAGAGTTGAGTCTATAAGGATTGATAAAACTTATTCATTTATAAAATTAACAAAATAAAATAAAAAAAGAAGAGCAAGTTTTTGAAATTGAGATTGAAATAAATTAAAATAAGGCAAATAAAAAAAGAAATTAATGAAATTCCACAACATTGAATATATATCTAGCCCAAGGTATATATCAATAACTGGTTATAGTTATTAACAAGCTATAACAACATATCTCTATTTATCTACATCACCAAGAACTCTTTAATTATTTCCCATATCAGTAAATAATCCTAAACAAGATAATAATAATTTTAATTTATAAAACATGAGTAGAATATCATTTATTAAACTATATTATTTCACTACTAATTATTAGAGCAATTAAACAACTATGGAATTAATATTCTAATTGGCAATATATTCTTATGATAATTGAACAATATGCCTTTTTAAATCAAGTAACAAATCAATATCAAATAAATTTAGAAGATATATAAATATCAAAGAACAAAAAATAAAGGAAAAGTATTTAGATCTCACCGGTGTCAATGAATCTAACTTCAATTATCCTTAAACTAGAAAAAGAGTTCTGTTGCACATGGTCCTTTTAAAAAGGCACCTAGAAGAGAAAGGTGAAAAATAAGATTGCTTGCTTGTTAATTTGATGATTTTCTTTCCCTCTTAACTCTTCTTTTATACAAAATATCAAAAATTTAAAAACACTTGTACTTCTAATTCAAAACAAACTAAAATCTAAAATTAAAATTAACTTTAATAATCCTATCTTTGATAAGCTTTTTTTTTTAAAAAAAAAAACTCCTAAATAGAATAAAATAAAGATAAAAAATAATTAGAACCCCTATCAAGTATTGGATTATGACTATTTAATTTAACACCCAATTTTAACTAATATTTGCAATCTATTCCAGAAACACAAAATATAATTACAATCCATAATTATAAGTATTTTATTAATTAAAATATAGATGATTAATATATGCTATAACACACTTTTTTTTCTTTTTTCTTTTTGGGCTGTGTTGGTTTTGCTTTCCAAATCATGCTCCCCTGAATGGGCTTGCTAATCAAATTGGCAAAGATTATCTGATTTTCTTTTTTTTTTTTTTTTTTTTTTTTTTGAATTTTCATAATCATGTATATATTTCTCCGAAGAATCACATATTGTGTATGAGTGTATCAGTGTCATTACACTATAAATGCCCTTCGTGGTTTATTTATTTATTTATTTGTTTTAATTTCACTTCGTGGTTTATGTATTTATTTATTTGTTTTAATTTCATTTTTTTAGTTTTAAAAACTATATTTTAAAATTAAATTAAATAAATATAAAATAAAATTTGTATCTAGAAAAAAATAAATTAAATTTATTATGTAATTAATTTCTAAGATAATTAGTTTAATACTTCTTATTTTAAAAATAAAAAATTCAAGAAATAAAAATTCCAATTCTGTTCCTCGGTGAAATTGCGGGTTAATTTTTTGACAGGGTATCAAACTATGGTCATTTTTCATTATAGGGTCCGAACTTCAATTTGAATCAAAATGGTCACCCAACTTCAATTTTGTTTTATAGGATGGTTACTCGAGAGATTCTGACCTATTTTTTTAGTGATATAAATGCCGAAAATTTTCTGTCAACATATGCATGGCACACTGGCCGCCAAATTGGCAATTTCATTTCAGATATTGATAGAAATTTTTAACATCAAATCATTAAAAATATGCTAAAATCTCTTGGGTGATCATCCAATGAAACAAAATTAAATTTGGGTGACCATTTTGATTCAAATTGAAGTCTGGACCCCAAAATGAAAACGAGCCATAGTTTGGTACCCTATAAAAAAATTTACCCGTGAACTTGCAGTCTAGGTATTTGAGCAGGGACTTCGTTGTAAATGTTTTTGATTCAAGGGTTATTATGTAAATTTTCGAATTCATCCTAGGGCATGAGAGTGAGAAACCTTTCATCTTGATTTCTGGAAGTCTGTACATCGTCTAATGATGGAATTACTCTGAAGGTTGGATCTTTTTCTTCAAAATGCGATTTTTATTTTGGTTTATGTAGGAAAGTTTAGGATTTCTTTGGTGTTTTAATGTGTAGATCATTCTTTGTTTTTTTTTTTTTTTGAAACTCGTTGATTGCAAAGACTTTTCATTTCAGGAATTTTCCTTTAGGTTTGTTTGCTGTAATGTCTGTGAAAATCTGTAACTTTTCATCTTTTCTATCTATTTCTGTTTGAAAGTTTTCAACTTTTTATTTGTTATTTATTTATTTTTGATTGTTTAAGTTCATGCAATTTCGTGGTTTTCAACTTATTATTGTAGTTTCGGGAATCCCATTGTGAAAACCAGACCTTTTTTCTATTCAAAAGATTGGAGCTTTTTGTTTGATTTTTTAAGTTCATACAACAAAGGTTTATTGGGTTTTTGACTTAAATGGTGGTTTTAGGAATTTCACTACGAATACTGGTTCTTTATTATCCTTTCAATTCATTTTGGATAGGAAGATGCAAACTTTTTTTTTTTTTTCTGATGTTTTAAGTTGATAAAATTAGGTTTGTTAGATTTTCTTCTAAATATAGTTGTTTGAGGAATCTCAGCGTAAATTTAAGCCCTATCTCATTTTTGAGTGCATCTCTAAATGAGCGTGATTTCATTTAAGACTGCAGTTGATCGAGTTCATGTTTGTTTATTTAGATTTTCTTCTAAATATAGTTGTTTGAGGAATCTCAGTGTAAATTTAAGCCCTATCTCATTTTTGAGTGCATCTCTAAATGAGCGTGATTTCATTTAAGACTGCAGTTGATCGAGTTCATGTTTGTTTATTTATTTATTTAATTATTTTCTTTTGGTTGTATTTAGTTCATGTAATTGTTCCTGCTAATTGAATATTTTACATTTGGTTTCAGTTTTGTATTTTTGTTTGTATTGAATGTCAGACTAAATATAGATTGTTCCTTTGGGTCACCAATTTGCTTGATTGCTGAACTATGGAATTTGTGATCCAGTCCATCCCAAGCCATAAAGGGTAAAAAAGTATCCCATTCATCCCTTCTTTCAAGAAATTCTCAATACATCCAAAATGTCTAAATCTGCGAAGAAGGGAGAGGAAACTGTGGTGTGTGTGAACTGTGGGACTCGTCTAAATACTCTCTACATACAGTACTCTCCTGGGAACATCCGGTTGATGAAATGTGTAAGACACTAGTTGCATATGAAATCTCAATTTCATGGCTATTTCCTTTTGCTTTTCACTAAATGGGTTTTGATGTTCTCTAATGGCAGGACAATTGTAAGGCTGTTGCTGATCCCTACATTGAATGCGAGTTCATGGTATGATCCAGGACATTATAGCACCATTTACATTGTCATTGAGCTTATCTTTGCAATATCTTCACCTAGCTTCTTTAGTTGTTTTAGTAGCTATTATATCATTGAAAAGTTGAGTGTCGATACTTGAAATATTTATTTTTGTTGTCACGAGAAAGGCATGATGACAATTCTAGTCCCCTCGGAAAGAGATTATAGCTTAGACGTGCACATCAGCTTCTTTAGTGGGGTTTCCTCTGCTAGCTGATTAGCTCTTGGGGACTATGAAATAATTCATTTCATGACTTAGTCAATGCATCGAACAATGTGCTATTAGAGTGGATAAATCTAGAATTATTTCCTTTAATATCCGAAAATTGACATACATGAGGCTATTAGATCACAAGTAAGCAGATTTACCCTCCTTTCTTTGTTTTGTTATGACGTCATTGTAAGTTAGGCGCAAACCTAATAAATAATGTGTATAAAACTAGTGATGGCTCCATATAGCTAAACCACCAAAACCCATATATTCATGGAAATTCTAAGAGATAAGGGAGGATGAGATATCATTAGAGCACACGAAGAAGAAGATTCACCTTGCATTGTTTTGACATACCATTTTGAGTACTTATAATTGTTTTATCTTGTTGAGATTTCCAAAACAATTTTTCCAAGGTAAACACAGTTATCTATATATGAGGATTTGTATTTTGCTGTTATTATATGTATGAGCTTTGTAATAATGTTGAGATATCTTGGTGTAATTGATACTTTACTGAGATGGAGCAAGATTATACTTTGTGGTTTGGATGTAACGGAAGGAAACTGTAGCCAAGACATGTCAATTTGAGGGAAAATGGTTATAGTTTTCAATGATGAGTTGTGCTAAATGGGTTCAACTGACAGATGGAGATGAAGTACAAACGATACTATTTGTGAACTGCCTGATTTTTCTTGCTGATGCATATTTTTATGTTTACGTTTGATGTCTCCTGGTTTGAACTGGTCTATGGTTCTTAGTTTTATTGGAATCACTGTATTTCTTCCCTTTGAATTTCTGCATAGTTACGTTTATTTTTACAGTTTGATGAAAAAGTAGATTCCTGTTTCAAGTAAAAATGTATAATGATGATTATTTATGCAGATTATTTTGATTGATCTGATTTTGCACAAGCCAAAGGCATATCGGCATTTGCTATATAATATGCTGAGTTTTAAGTCAGAAGACATCAAGGTACAAAACTTTGTAATTTTTAAAATTACAAGAAGTTACATTGTACCTATCTTAAGTTCAACACTTACCTTTTCCTTGCACAACTGTACCGACTACTAAGTGCTTCCTCTTCTACATTTCCCAATTCTCTGTTCAATTCTTGAGTCACAGAACATTTCACTTTGGAGAATCAATCTATATGAGTGTCTCTTTAGTTCCCTTCCATGGTGCTCTTTTTATTTGCAGCATTTTACTTCTCATCTGCAACCACAAACATCTGTAAGATTATGCAGCAATATGTGGTCTCTTATTTCTTTATTGAATATACTAATCGTTATTGGCCTCCTTGGTTCCCTTCTCATAAAAGTAACAAGATGCCCTTACATCCTTACAAGTTGTATGCACTTTAATCTCTATCTTTTCTCATGCATCTTCCCCTTCAAAACTGTTTGTTATTGCTTGATCACTTCTTTTCTGCTAAGTTCTAATTAGGGACACTATCATAAGATCTGAGCCAGTTTCCCTCTTGTCTTCGGAAATTGGTACATTCCGTTTTCTCACACTGTAAGTCAGCGACTTTGAAAGAAGTATCTATAATGCACCAGACCATTCCGCTCTTTTGGAAGGGAACTCATAGCCCTTATGACCTTGTGCCCTACATGCATCCAATTTTTTTTTTAAGTATTGTTCTTTGCTATTGCTAATTAATAAATAGTTTTGTTTACTGCCTTCCTGAATTTTGCAGGGAACAATTTGGAAATCAGCTTTACTATTTCTACTTTTAGATGCGAGTATCCTTACTATCATCACCTGTGTTTTTGGTTAATGAGATCCATTTCATTTTCCATTGCCAAGACCTTGACATTTTGCAGTCAGAGTATTCCTTCTGAAGAGATTTAATGATGATTATGGGAACTCTTTCCTGTCGATGCCAAAGTGCAGAGAGGTGGTGATAATTAGTGGGAGCTTTGGATTGATCTTATTTAACTAATTTCTCATCGTTTGCTCAACCTGTCTTTGTTACAGGTATTTCTGGATGTTTTGTTGGGAAATATTGTGTTTATTGTTGTTCTGCTTCTTGGGACAAGGTTTTTTGTCAATTGTTCCCTTCCTATAACTAGGTAACTGCTGTATATATATATATATATTCTTTTTATTGTTTTGAGAGACTCTTTAGTGGATAAAACCTTCCTCTAAATTTATATTGCATAATATTTAGTTTATGTTATATGTATCTTGTGGTTACACCTTATTGACACATGACCCTGGCCTAAATATAATAGAGGAAAAACTTGAAGTTTGTGGTGAGTGCATATGATTCAACTGAGTCAGCGGGTTCCTTGTTATTCTGGAATTTGGATTGATATAAACTATATAGTGCACTGGCTTTTCTTTCTTAGAATTGATGCGTTCGTTATTAAATGACTTTTTGGAAGCTAAGGTTTCAAGAGTTCCTTGGATTCTTCACAGTGCTTAATACTAATATTTTTTTTCTGTCCATTTGGATGCATAGGTCAAATCTGCTGAACCATGTAATTATGTCTTTTTTGTATATAATGGCTTTGATTTTGTAGTTTCGTTCAACAGTTAAAGAATCAGGACATTCTGTTTTATAATAGATTAGCCTCTGTTGAACAGTTTATTTTCTTTGTGAATCCTGATCGGCTGCATCACTTATACCTTTTTCATGATTGGGTTATTTCAAATATTTGGTTTCATAATTTCATGTTTGGTCTCCTTTGAAAAATCTCAGTTTGGCCAAAAGGTATTGCTTATTTCATCTTTTCTCTTTAATTTCTCCATTACTTCAGTTACTTGGAGATCTTGCTTGCTGTATTTGTCTCAAGCTTCTTTAAGGTGTATCTCGTGGCAATGATGGTACGTTTTTTTTTTTTGTTCATATAAAAGAAATACTTAGTTTCTAGCACAACTCTGTCTACTTTTCTGAATGAACTAAATTACTTTGTTCTGCAGGTCTGGGAGTTTCCATCTGCTGTTCTTTACATCATCGAAATGTTTGTTCTATCATCAAATGCAGTTGCGTTCCGAGGTGAGAAAAATTCAACTCATTTGATAAGAGTAACAGCAGAATGCTTGCCTAATTTATCATCTATTTTAGCGTTGGAAAACATTTCCGCGTTCAATGTGGCAATTTCTATATGAATTCTACCCTTCATTTGTTAACTCAAAGCATGTGATTATCACATCATAGATAATTTAATGTAGTTTATTGCCCAAAAGAAAGAACTCTTATAATTCATTCTGAACAATCACCATCCTAAGACAAACAATTTCTTCATATAAGCATTGATAATGCCATTGCTGTACTGAACTTTTTTGCATATCATGTTTGCAGTTTCGACACAGCAGGAGGCCATTCGGTGCATCAGTATTTGCTTGAGTGCACATGCGGCCAAATTTCTCGTTGATTATTGGTTGCTATCTCTATTACCTTCTTCTTCTCGGTGATCTTGTTTACTGGTAATTCATTATACGTAACCAGTTGGAAGGGGCGATGCACACTGATAGAGAGTGGCGAGGATTGTTTGTAGTTTTGAACTTCTACAATTTCTTCCTGCTGTGTAATTTAATGAATGATGATATTTGTACAGTGACCGGAATTCGATAAAAAGAGAGAAAATTGCTGCACTTGTTCTTAGAAATTAATTACTCTCCAGAACTTGAAATTGAAAAGATATGATTCATCAATTGAACAAGAGATTGGCATGCTATTCTTTAAGCCAACATTTCTTATTTGATTCTTGTTACAGATAATTTTATTGGATGAACATCTTCACAAACAAAAAGAAAACACTTTGAGCAGAACATGGCAAGCTAATTTGACATCCACCTCCTCTGATTAACATCTGCAGCAAAATATAAGACATGAGAACAGAAATTAGTATTTATATAATTTCCAGAAGATCAACACTGAAAATATACAGGAATACAGAAAGAAATCTGTTTCCATGCATTCAGTTCATTTCTAGCAGAATCAGCCATGTTGATGTATCAGAACCGATAACGTGTGTAAAATTTTCGGTTCATTCATGGAAAAACATGCTTCGTTTATACTTGAAACTGAAAAAGAATTATGAGATTGAAAATTCACCTTGAAACTGAAAAAGAGTTATGAGAATGAAAATTAACCTCGATCATGTTTTAATAGTTATGACTTGCTTTATGAGCATCCCAATCACTTCGTCATGAACTTGTTTGGTTGCATCCTTTAACCTCTTAATCTTCAGCTCAGTCTCCTCGTCAAGTCTCTTTATGTTTGAACCAGAACTACCAGTGTTCTATAGAGATCATAAGCAGAGCGATCACATTAATTCTACAAATACGATTTTTTTTTTTCATGTCTTCAAGAACTGTAAGATCAAGAAAACTCAACTATTTAGTACCTTGGAAATTTTTCTTTGATATTCTTGCTCTAAAGCAGAGCGATACGCTGCAGAGTCCCGCTCGGCCTCGTCTTTTGCTTGTTTTAGTTTTGTCATCTTCACTGCTCATAGAAACCATTTTAGTATTTATCAGTTAACTTCCTATAAGTTTTGTTTCCTTCTTCCAATCAAACATGAGAAATATATATTGCATACTCGCCATCTTAGTAGAATAAAATACGATAAAGATGAATAGACAAAGAGTGACTGTTTCTAATCACAATATAGATCTAAACAAACGATTCAAACATGAAAAGGTTCAAGTTTTTTTCATTTTCGTAGCTCACACAAAATATGAGTTGTGAGCAATTATATCTCTCTTTGAATTTTTGCTATTCGTCTACCATTTTAGTTTCTTCATCCAATCAGCAAAATGACCATCTGAATTCCAAAAAAATATGGTCTAATAAAAGAATTGATGAAGAGTGACCTTTTCTAATCAAAATCAAGATCTAATCAAACATAACAACGTCCAAAATTTTCCATCTTCATTGCTCATGCAAATCATTAGTTTTGATCAGTCATATTTATCTTTGTGCTGTTATCCCTGTTGTCTACATTTTAGTTTCTTCATCCAATCAAACATGAAAACTGGTTTTTCAAAAAATGCTTAATCATTCCATCAACACCATCTTAATTCCATAATTCAGCAAACAAAGACAAAGATTTAAATTTCGATAAGGACCAAGACACGATAGACAATGAATGATCCATTTTTATGGAATAACCATTTTATTTCCTCCATCCAATCCATAATGAAAACCTTATTTCCAAGAAATACTAATCAACACCATCTTAATCCCACAAGATTCAGCAAACAAAAAGATTTAAATTTCGATAAGAAACAAGCATAATAGATGGTGATCCATTTATATGGCATAACCATTTTATTTCCTCCATCCAATCAAACATGGAAAACCATCTTTCCAAGAAATAGAAATCAACATCATCTTAATTCCAGAATACCATAAGCAAAAGAAAAGATCATAACTTCCAAAATAAGATGAATTGATAAAGAGCTATACAATGCAGCAAATATAAATAGAAAAAATAAAGATCTTGTTTTTTTTTATCAAAGTATAATCATTCACCAGCACAACCTCAATTCCAAAAGGCATAATCATAATAATAATAAAAAAAAGACCTAAAATTCTTTAGAAAAAAAACATCAAATGGGGATTGATCAAGAAGAACAAACATCCAACAAAACATGATCTCAACCCATAATGCAGAATAAAGGCAGTAAAAGATCTAAAATTTCTTTAAAAAGAACAAACAAAGATCATATTTCAAGACAAAGCAAACCCTCAATTTCAAAACCCAAACAAAACATAGAAAGATCACAAATTTCCAGAAAAGAAAAAGAAACAAATAACAACAAAAGGGTGAGTGATAAAAAACCTACAGTTTCTAGCATCGGTGATGATTTTCTGGGCTTCTTGCTCAGCCCTAAGCAGCATCTGAATCCCACCTTGTCCCCTCATTGCATCCATTCTCAATTTTTAACAGCTCCCCTGCAAAAAAAAAATCAAACAAAAACCTAACAAAACTCGATCTAAAAAAACCAAACAAATCACAAACACAATGCAAAACAAAAACAAGATAAAAAAAACAATCAGGAATCAATAGAACTCGAAAAAGTTCTCACCTTTGTTTGCTAAATCGTGTTTTTGGTTGCATCTTTGCAATGATGAAGCTTTCCAACGTTTATATACGTCTCTTTTTTCATTTACACCCCTGTAAATAACTTAATTGCATATATTAGATTTTTACATATATACCCTTTGAGATTGACAATATTAAATACATATATACTAAAACTCTAATTATCAATATTATCATTTAATAATAGATAAAAATAGCGAGATAAAATGTCTTGTATATATCTCTGTACCTACATATCTTAGCATTTACTTTATTTATACAGGTGGGTTATATATTTATTTTATATTATTTTTATATTTTTAAGTATTATCATTTTAAATTAAATTTACATAACCAGATATATATATATATATATATATATATATATATAGTTAAATATATGGACCTTAAAATTTTCAAGGTATTTATTTACTATAATATTGTATATATTATTATATATTATACATAAAAATTTTTGTTTAAAGTTTACATGTAATTGTAAATCTTACAGGGTTGTATATGAAAAAATCACTAAAATTGTTAGTCCCGGAACGGTCGGATCACACCAGTCGTGACTTGGCTCATGACCAAGACTATCGGATTCGGATCTTTAGCTCACAAACCCGATCCGATTAGACTAACGGGTTCGGATTCAGGAATGACAAACCCGACCCGAAATGGGTCCCGGGAGTGGCCTTGTGCGCGCTTCTTCTTGTTCGTTCAAAGGACTACCAATGAAGCAAATTGAGCTCGATATCTAACGAAATTTGGATGCTTGGATTGCGAAATCGAAAACCCTAGTTGAGATCTCTCTTTTCCTTTCCGGATTTTGATCGCGGAATCAGAAAGGTACTTGCTTTTTCAATCCTCGGATTTGTTGTATCGTCTTAATTGGCCTTGAAATCTGGGAGATCGACTTGTTTGTTTCCATTCTGCTGATTTGTATTGATATTTGAATCAAATTTTGGATTTGATATCTGTTTGAGTTCCCTTTTGTGTTAAATCCATGCTTCTTTGTGTGTGGTAGTCAATTATTCATGAATCATGATTTAGTTTCTTTGTGTGTGGTAGTCAAGTGTCAAATGATGTTCTTAATTTGGAAACCATATATATATATATATATTCAATTAGTTATATTACTGTTTGGAGAACCATCTTTTTTCTTGGTTAAGAATGTGTAGTTCATTATGTTGTCACATGCTGTATTGTTTGCTCCGAATGATACATTTTTGTATAAATGAAGCAAAATTTGAGATTAATTAAAAATTTAGTTTTTGTTTTTGATATGAGTTATTGATTTCTATATGTATGTTTCTTTATTTCTTGCTGCATTCAGGTGCAGGATTGGAAGTAACAGATGGAAACTGGATTTTTGTATCTTGTAGGGACTAATAAAGTTATCAATTCAGGAGTTTTCTGGAGTTCTCAATGATTTAGCTACAACGGTTGTCTGAAATATTGTTCAACTTGTCCATTGACCGGTAAATTATGCTCTTATCACTTATTTTTTGGACGACTTAATGTTGGACTGGCAAAATTTGAGCCTTGATCAGCTCAACCTCTGTCTATTATGCTTTACTGTGATTGTTAATACCTCAAGGGTCTTCTTGAGTGATAAACATCTGTCTGGTTTCATTGTTGACTGTTTCCTTTGTTTTTTAGTGAAGCACATTCATTTGAGTGCATCTAAAAATGAATCATATGCAAATTGTTAAGATGATGCTGTTACAGTTTTCAAAAACTATGAGCACTATGAAATCTTATCGGCTTTCAGAGCTTAGCCATGCTGAGGTTCATGGCCTTAAGGCTCGTCCTCGTGTTGATTTCTCGTCCATTTTTAGCACAGTAAGTATGATACTTTGAGTTAACTTCTCATTAAATTCTCTTGAATCTTAATTGAGATTTTCTTTCTAATAGAAGTGCATATGTTTTCTGCATTAGGTGAAGCCAATAGTGGATGACGCGCACTGCAAAGGTGATGCTGCAGTTATAGAGTTTGTATTCTTCACCTTGCTTCCATTCACTGCCTTATTAACCTGTATGGCATGCCATAAATGATTTGTTAGTGCTTCTCTTTTCATCTCTCAGTTACACACGGAAGTTTGACAAAGTTAATTTGGAGAACATTGTCGAACTTGTTTCTGACCTTCCAGATCCAGAGGTGAGCACGTTGGCTGTTGACTTGCTTTTTTGTTTGTACTTAGTAGGCTTTAGATGAAATATATTTTTTTTTAATCTCATAAATGTAAATGTTATTTTATCAACTGATTAATCTTAGACTTTGCATCTCTTATCTCTTCTAAGAATGATTTTCTCATTGACGTCCTTTGTGTCTACTGTTGCTGAGCTTTTAGTTTTTGTTCTTCTGTTTTTTCCTTTGATTACTTTGAGGAGGAGACATTTCCAGTTACATCTTGTGCTTTAGCTGCAAGTTAAAATGCTTTCAGGATTTTATGCTTTTACTCTACTAAATTGTAATTTGTATTAGTGTAATATGGATTCGATGTGTTCATTTTTACTTATGTAAAAGGCTAAGGTGCAATTTAAACCATTCTCAACTTGAGCATATGCATATATTGACAAAAAGGGGGTGCTATTTGGGCTAGTTTACCTCTCAAACGAAGTTTTAAAATGGAATATCATACAGATATTATATGCGTATTTTATTAAATGAAAAAGAAGATCAGATTTACAGCAATATACGAAGATTAAAAAATTGAATATATTGAGAAGAAAAAAGAAAATCATATACAGCTTTAGAATTTAGCATTATTCCTTAGTATCCCCTTACTATGGAGCATTGTGTTGCTGGATGATCATATCCCTTCTGTTTAATTTGTCATGTTTTGTGAGCCATGTAATGCAGGCAAGGGAATGAAATAGCTCAATGGTTAAACTTAGTTGTGATTAACATGTAAAGCCTCTGGCTAGTATTAAGATTTTGGGACATGCAAGTAATGGCAATGTAGAAATTGGTTTATGTAGCTCATTCGTAGAGGTTAAATGACTGCATATGGGGTTTGGTTTAATATGATTGCATCCATCTTCAGCAGCATTTGCCTTCATTGGACTACTAACATCTTAGGTTACAGGATTTTGTAATGCATCAAAAGACAATTGTTCAACTGGTTAGTCCTTTAATTTCATATAAGTATCCTTGTTGAACCTGCTGTCCTTGCAGTTGCAGTATTGTTTTGACAAGATATTTTATTCCTTTTCTAAGCTTACATTCATGTTTTAATTATTGTTCAGTAATCAAATAACATGATTGCTTGATAAACAGTACTATGACTGATGTTAATATCTTGCAGTATATAATAGAGTAATAGAGTATTCACCTTTTCCATGCCTGTTCAAGTTGTGACAATTTTTGTGTGAATGCAGCTTGATCCTGTTGTCAGGGAAGCATTTGATGTAGCCTATTCCAATATATATGCTTTCCATGATGCTCAAAAGGTTCCTGAGAGGACTACTGAGAATATGAGAGTAAGCAACTGATTATATTTTCTCACCAATTCTTTTTTTTTTTTTTTTTTTGGTCAATAGTATCTTCTTATTTGATGAGATTTGATAGGGGGTCAGATGCAAAAGAATAGCAAGGTGCATTACTTCAGTGGGCCTTTATGTTCCTGGGGGGACTGCAGTCTTGCCTTCAACTGCTTTGATGCTTTCGGTGGTAAGCTTCTATCTTTCAAATTGAGTTATATACTTATATTCCATCTTGTCCACATTATTCATGGATGTGGCTTTTATTGACGTTGGATTTCTATCTTTACCAGCCTGCACAGATTGCTGGCTGCAAAACAATTGTGCTTGCCACTCCCCCTGGTCGTGATGGTAGTATTTGCAAGGTATCTCCTCATAAAGCTTTATTGCTTCTTTCTAATACGCATACAGATGATTATTACTTTATTTCAGGAGGTACTTTATTGTGCTAAGAAAGCTGGTGTCACACATATTCTTAAAGCTGGTGGAGCTCAGGTAGTGCATCTTGATAGTTATCATGTCACTATAAGGTTTTTATGACTTATTTATGTAATCAGATCTTTTATAATTTTATTGTCAGGCAATTGCAGCCATGGCTTGGGGAACCGCATCTTGTCCCAAGGTATAGGTTTACAATAATAGTTGTTTTGTGACTCATAAATTCCTCTCTCTCTCTCTCTCTCTCTCTCTCTCTCTCTCTCTCTCTCTCCACACACGCACATTATCGCTATATATATAAAAAAAGAAGCTTAGATGTACCCTTAATTACGGGGTCAGGAAAGGGTTGCTAAAGTGTGGCAATTGTTTTAACCTTTAAAATGCTCAAGGCATTGATTGCAGTTATCCTACATATATCCTTTAACATAGTTTTTGTGATTGATAAATTTGCATTTTAGTGTATTTATGATCATTTTTATGTGATTTTCACTCATCATCATTCTTCCATATACAAATGAAGTTTCTTCTTGCAAGTGATGAAGTTATCATATGTTTTCTGTTTACTTAGTAACAATACATGCCTCCAGAGGTAGGGATTTTTGTTTTAGGGCATGACACCGGTTTGTAATTGTGCTCGTGTCTCTGCCCTCCGCTCTTATTCCTATAATCTGCAATATGTTTTATGTTTAACCTACAACATGTGAATATTTCATTCTTTTAATTAAGTTTTCAAGGTCAAACTGGTTAGTTCATTACAACTGGATGCATTCTCTTTTCCTTTCTTTCAAAGATTTAGCATTAGACATAAACTAAGTAATTTTTTCCAAATGATTACCATGTTTCAAGTCAAGTGCTGTGTTCGTAAATAATTTTTGTACCATTCTAATTTCAAAGAGCTCTCATGCGAATTGCAGGTAGAAAAAATTTTTGGGCCAGGAAATCAATATGTTACAGCAGCAAAAATGATTCTACAAGTATGTTATCAACTATTTTTCTTTATTAAAAAGGCTTTCTTTTATATCTGCTTTTGAGTATTATACCCTGTAAGGTGTAAATAAGCTACAGTTTGACTTGCACGTATTCTCAAAAATGTCAACCATTTAAGCAGACCACCTTCAACTTTTCTTTTCGTTTGTAGAAGTGACATGGGTGATTTTAATAGCACATGCAGCATTTGTGGTTGTTGTCCAGAGTCAATTCACCATATATGGTATGGAGCATTTGCTTTAGGGGCATGGCATTATTATTGCTTTTTTTCAATGTCTTCTGTGTTTCAACTTCCATGGGTTGGCTCACAGTGTTAGGAACTGTTGCTTCTTCATAATTCTTTGGCTTTCCATGATAAACTGTCATATTAAATGCTTTTGTTTCTGGTGAAAATTTTTCTGCATTTCAAGTTTTTATCTCTTATTGTCCAATTCATTCACATATATCTTTGTCATTTTGCAGAACAGTGAATCCATGGTTTCTATCGACATGCCTGCAGGCCCATCAGAAGTTCTAGTCATTGCTGACAAATATGCCAAACCTGCTCATATTGCTGCAGACCTACTCTCTCAGGTTTTGATTTCTTGCAGTTCCACTTACTGTTATACTTACTCAAGCATTGGATAGTTAAGGCTGGTATAATAATCAACTGCCAGCCTATATATCTCCACATGGTCCGTTTGCAAAATTTACTTAAGTACTCTAAAAACAGTAAACTATCTCAAAATTGCTAGTCTGGGAGGTTGCAAAAATTATGAATGTTGAAAACTGATTCATTTGCTGAAAACTTTTTGGTGATAAGTTGAAAGCTTACTTAGTCTGGTTTGTCATGCCATTCGTGTTGCATTACATTGAACCTCATGAGCTTCAAGCTTGGCCTGATTGTTCTGAATGTTGATACCCTGTATACATTTCTTTGTTAATGGTCTTTTTATGCGTTTTATCAGGCAGAACATGGTCCCGATAGTCAGGTAGTTCTTGTTATTGCTGGAGACGGTGTGGATCTCTGTGCAATTGAGTCTGAAATTAGCAAGCAATGTGCAAGCCTTCCAAGAGGAGAGTATGCTTCCAAAGCACTTAGCCACAGTTTCATAGTATTTGCGCAAGATATGTTTGAGGTCTGCCACTAGCTCAATATTTTTTCTGCTTCCACAGCATATAGATTAACATATGCTTCTAGGAGTCTTATGTAATTATTTATGGCTAACATATACCTAATTGTTTCCATTTTTTACAGGCTATCTCTTTCTCTAACTTGTATGCTCTGGAGCATCTGATAATCAACGTCAAGGACGCAGAGAGGTGGGAAAGTCTCATCGAGAATGCAGGTAACATATATTTGAACTCATATTGGTGTTTGTCAAAAGTTCGTTCAATATACCAATGAAACCCTCTTTTAAGCAGACACTTTTCATTTTCACTTGCCAAGTGAGCAATCAAAGAAAATGTAAGTATTAAAGCCACTATTGGCGCCTAAAACTCGTGAACAAATTTAGTTCGAGTTCAGGAGGCAAAATGAATATTGTTTTATTTTAAAGGTCAAAACAAATGACGCCAGCTCACTTTAGGGATGCTTTAATCCAAAATTAGAACATAGCATGAATCAAATTATTGTTTGTCTTGCAGGTTCTGTGCTCTTAGGCCAATGGAGCCTGGAAAGTGTGGGTGACTATGCTAGCGGAACAAACCATGTTCTTCCTACATATGGCTATTCAAGGATGTACAGCGGAGTTTCACTGGACTCTTTCTTGAAGTACATCACGGTACAATCTTTAACTGAAGAAGGTTTGAGAACATTAGGTCCATATGTAGCCAAGATGGCTGAAGTAGAAGGGCTAGATGCTCACAAAAGAGCAGTCACTCTCAGGCTGCAAGACGTCGAAGCTGCCCTCCCCATTAGCTAAATTTTACTAATATGTTTTTTTTTCCCGATTGTTTCATGCCCGTTCATTTGTATCGGTTTGCAATTTTGTATTGCAATCTTGTTGTCATTGTTGAAAATTAAGACGTAAAATTATCGTTGAACCTTTGTTGTTAACTTGTGGTTGTGTAATTGTTGCTGGCTGCAAGAATCATGAGAATTTGCAGTATTTAACTGGTCAAGGAATGCAATTTGGTGGTTTTCAACTTATTATTGTAGTTTTGGGAATCCCATTGTGAAAACCAGACCTTTTTTCTACTCAAAAGATTGAAGCTTTTTCTTTGATTTTGTCAGTTCATTTAAAAAATGTTTATTGGGTTTTTGACTTAAATGGTGGTTTTAGGAATTTCACTACGAATACTGGTTCTTTTTCATCCTTTCAATTCATTTAGGATGGAAAGATGCTAACTTTTTTTTTTTGTTGATGTTTTAAGTTGATAAAATTAGGTTTGTTATATTTTCAACAAAAAATAGTTGTTTGAGAAGTCCCAGTGTAAAATTAAGTCATTTCTTATTTTTCAGTGCATCTCTAAATGCGTGATTTCATTTATGACTGCAGTTTGATAGAGTTCCCGTTTGTTTATTTATTTATTTATTTTCTTTTGGTTGTATTTAGTTCATGTAATTGTTCCTGCTAATTGAATTTTTTACATTTGATTTTATTTTGTAATTTTGTTTGTATTGAATGCCAAACTAAATATAGATTGTTCCTTTTGGTCACCAATTTGCTTGATTGCTGAACTATGGAATCTGTGATCCAGTCCTTCCCAAGCCATTAAGGGGGGAAAGGGTAAAAAAGTAACTCAATCATCCCTTCTTTGAGGAAATTCTCAATACATCCATAATGTCTAAATCTGCAAAGAAGTGACAGGAAACTGTGGTGTGTGTGAACTGTGGGAGTCAGGTAAACACTATCTACATACAATACTTTCCTGGGAACATCTGTTTGATGAAATGTGTAAGACACTAGTTACGTATGAAATCTCAATTTCATTGTTATTTCTTTTTTATTTTCACTAAATGGGTTTTGCTGTTCTCTAATGACAGGATAATTGTAAGGCTGTTGCTGATTTCTACATTGAATGTGAGTTCATGGTATGATCTAGGACATTATAGCACCATTTACATTGTCATTGAGTTTATCTTTTCATTATCTTCACCTAGCATCTTTAGTTGTTCTAACAGTAATTGTATCATTGAAAAGTTGAGTGTCAATACTTGAAATTATTTTTTTTTTTTTTTTTTTGCTGTTGTCATGAGAAAGGCATGATGACAATTGTAGAATTATTTCCTTAATACCCAAAAATTGGCATACATGAGCCTATTAGATCACAAGTAAGCAGATTTACCCTCTTTTCTTTGATTTGTTATGACGTCTTGTAAGTTAGGGCCAAACATAATAAATAATGAGTATAAAACTAGTGATGGCTCCTTATAACTAAACCATCAAAACCTATATATTCATGGAAATTCTAAGAGATAAGGGAGGATGAGATATCATTAGAGCACACAAAGAAGAAGATTCACCTTGCATTGTTTTGACATACCAGTTTTAATACCTGTAATTGTTTTATCTTGTTGAAATTTCAAAAATAATTTTTCCAAGGTAACAAATACGGTTATCTGTATACGCCAATCTGTATTTTGCTGTTATTTTATGGATGAGCTTTTAATAATGTTGAGATATGTTCATGTAATGGGTACTTCAGTGAGGTAGAGCGAGATAATAATTTGTGGTTCTGATGTAACGGAAGGAAACTGCAGCCAAGACATGTGAATTTGAGGGAAAATGGTTTCAGTTTTCAGTGATTAGTTGTGCTGAATGTGTTCAACTGACAGATGAATATGAAGTGCAAACCATACTATTTGAGAACTGCTTGATTTTTCTTGCTGATGCATATTCTTATGTTTATGTTTGGTGTCTCCTGGTTTGAACTGGTCTATGGTTCTTAGTTTTATTGGTAGCACCCTATTTCTTTCCTTTGAATTTCTGTATACTTATGTTTATTTTTACAGTTTGATGAAAAAATTGGTTCCTGTTTCAAGTGAAAATGTATAATGATGATTATTCATGCAGATTATTTTGATTGATCTGATTTTGCACAAGCCAAAGGCATATCGGCATTTGCTACATAATATACTGAGTTTTAAGTCAGAAGACATCAAGGTACAAAACTTTGTAATTTTTAAAATTTCAACAAGTTACATTGTACCTATTTTAAGTTCAACATTTACCTTTTCCTTTGCACAACTGTACGACTAGTGAGTGCTTCCTCTTCTACATTTTCGATTCTCTGTTCAATTCTTGAGTCACAGAACATTTCACTTTTGAGAATCAATCTATGAGTGTCTTTTTTTGTTTTTTGGTTTAGTCTCTTAGTTCCATGCTGTAGCGGGGCTTTGCGATGTCCGCCTTAGCATAGGCGTGACCGGTCGCTTGGTCGAGAGGATGGCTAAGGGAAAGACATCCTCCAAAAACTAAGGCATGGACAGTACGGTCGGACACCACAATCGGTCATGAGTAAGAATGACTTCCCACACAACCAACCTTGGGGTATGATTGAGGCGCACTGGTGGGACTGCGCGTAATGACCGAGTGGGCATGGTAGTACTGGACAGCATTAGGCCGAGAGAGGCCAAATATATTCTAAGGCATGGAGCTGAGAATATATAGTCGTGATTGAGGAAGTCTTCCGCTCTCTTACCGAGCGGCATGGGTGGCATGGCTCGGTAAGGTCACCTGGCATGGGCAGGGCTGACACGACGAGATGCGAGGCTTGGCCGATGCGACACGGCTGACGCAAGGGCGTGGCTCGGTATGGCAAGGCTGATGCAGGGGCGTGGCTCGGCATGGTGTGACACAGGGCGTGGCACAGTGAAGCGTTACGCGACCGGGTGAGTGACGTGGCATGGTGCGGCCTATCCAGGTATGGCAGAGGTTGATCAGCTGTATGGTGATGTGACCTGGACTGGGCGGTATGGCCCAAGTCACGGCCGGCCATATTCAAGAGAAGGTTCCTTGAGCCTTTGCCTATAAATGGAAGCAAGGGGAAGCTATTGAGAGCTAGCTGGTTTTGGCCTCAAGGTGTGGTTGTAAACCTTCTTCTTTAGAGAGTTAGTTTTTTCTCTCTTCATATTGGTGTCTCCTTTTTTCTTCTTTCTTCTTGCCTTAGCCGATTCTTGGCCTTCATCGAGTGAGGCTGACTTGCAACGGGCAAGTAACGTGCGGTGTTGATCAGGGCGGATCAACCCCATGACACCTGCCATGGTGCTCTTTTTATTTGCAGCATTTTACTTCTCATCTGCAACCACAAGCGTTAGTAAGTTTATGCTGCAATATGCGGCCTCTTATTGCTTCATTGAATATATTAATTTTTATTGGCCTCCTTGGTTCCCTTCTTATAAAAGTAACAAGATGCCCTTACATCCTTACAAGTTGTATGCACTTTAATCTGTCTTTTCTCATTCATCTTCCCCTTCAAAACTATTTGTTATTGCTTGATCACTTCCTTTCAGCTAAGTTCTAATTAGGGACACTATCATAAGATCTGGGCCAGCTTCCCTCTTGTCTTCGGAATTGGTACATTCCATGTTTCTCACTGTAAGTCAGTGGCTTTGAAAGAGGTATCTATAATGCACCAGATCATTCTGCTTTTTTGGAAGGGAAGTCATAGCCCTTGACCTTGTGCCCTACATGCATCCATTTTTTTTTTAAAGTACTGTTCTTTGCTATTACTGATTGATAAATAGTTTCATTAACTGCCTTCCTGAATTTTGCAGGGAATAATTTGGAAATCGGGGTTTACTATTTCTACTTTTAGATGCGAGTATCCTTACTATCATCACCTGTGTTTTTGGCTAATGACATCCATCTCATTTTCCATCTCCAAGACCTTGACATTTTGCAGTCAGAGTATTCCTTCTGATGAGATATAATGATGATTATGGGAACTCTTCTCTGTCGAAGCCAAAGTGCAGAGAGGTGATGATAATTAGTGGGAGCTTTGGATTGATCTTATTTAACTAAATTCTCATATTTGCAAGGTTTTTCATCAATTGTTCCCTTCCTGTAACTAGGTAATCGCTGTACTTGTATTATAATTTTTTTCTTTTTATTGTTTTGAGAAACTCTTTGGATAAAACCTTTCCTCTAGATTTATATCACATAATATTTAGTTAATGTTATGTGTACCTTGCTTTTAAACCTGTGATTGTGTATGGTTCAACTGAGTCAGCATGGTTGATTTCTTTGTTATTCTGGGATTTGGATTTAATAATGTGTATAGCACATTGGCTTTTCTTTATTAGAATTGTTGTTTTGAGCGTTTGTGTTGTTCAACGAGTTTTTGGAAGCTAAGGTTTGGTGAGCTTCTTGGATTCTTTTTTCCTGTCCGCTTGGATGCATAGTTCAAATCGGCTGACCTACGTAAATTGTGTCTTTTTGTGTGTAATGGATTTGATTTTGTGGTGTCATTCAACAGTTAAAATGAATCAAGACATGTCGTTTTACAGTAGATTAGCTTCTATTGAACAGGTTTATTTTCTTTGTGAAAACTTGATCATTTGCATCAATTTTGCCTTTTCATGATTAAGGGATTTAAAATATTTTGGTTTCATAATTTCATGTTTGGTCCCCTTAAAAACAAACCTTGGTTTTGTCAAAAGGTATTGTTTATTTGATCTTTTCATTTTATTTTCTGCAATACTACAGTTGGAGATCTTGCTTGCTGTATTTGTCTCAAGCTTCTTTAAGGTGTATCTTGTGTCAATGATGGTACACCCTTTTTCATTTTTTCTTTTTTTCACATGAAAGGAATACTTGGTTTCTAGCACAACTTTGTTTGCTTTTCTGAACTAAATCACTTTGTTCTGCAGGTCTGGGAGTTTCCATCTGCTATTCTTTACATCATCGAAATGTTTGTTCTATCATCAAATGCGGTTGCTTTCCGAGGTGAGAAAAATTTAACTCATTTGATAAGAGTAACAGCAGAATGCTTGCCTATTTTGCCTTGGGAAACATTTCCACGTTCAATCTGACAATTTCAATATGAATTCTATCCTTCATTTGTTAACTCAAAGCATTTGATTATCACATCATTGACTTTGATCTGATTTCCGGCTTTTTCATGTCCAAATGAAAGAACTCTTATAATTCATTCTGAACAATCACCATCACTCAATATATTTAAGACAAACAATTTCTTCATATGAGAATTGATAATGCCATTGCTGTACTGAACTTTTGCATTTCATTTTTTACAGTTTCAACATAGCAGGAGGCCATTTGCTGCATCAGTATTTGCTTAAGCGCACATGCAGCCAAATTCATCATAGATTATTGGTTGCTATCTCTATTACCGTCTTTTTTTTTCTCAGTGATCTTGTTTACTGGTAATTCATTATACGCAACCATTTGGAAGGGGTGATGCACGCTGATAGTGATTACAGTTCCAATGGCGAGGACTGGGTTATAGGCGCAGGGTCTAAAGATGATGGCACAAGTATTAGGAGGAGCAAGCGCAGCAGCAAAGGGGTCCCAGGTGGAAAGTTCAAGGATTTCGTGCCGAAGTAAGGAGGAGTAACAGAATCGTTATTAGCTAATTAGTGGGATAATTAGTACTATGATTAGTAAATACAATGGAATGATTTGTAATTCAAGCGGTCGTGGTTTTTAGAAAAGGGTATAGCCCATGATGAATTGCTCAGTCACATATCATGTTTGTTGAAATGGCTAGCTGGCAAAGTGGTTACAATGATTGTAGAAAATTCCCTATAAAAGAGGGTAAAATGAATGAGAAAAGCAGTGAATATTTGTAAATCTCTTTCTCTCATCCTTTTCCTTCCTCTCTTATCCTCCCCTGTTCTTCTCTTCTACCCTGTTGTTATGTAACAATCTGGTGCTTTCATTGAGTTCATGATGGATGGCATGATGATGAGAGCACCCGCGGTTAATGAGCAACTGTCTTTGATGGCCGGTGATGCAGATAAAGAAGTAGAAGCAGCAAGGAAGAACAAAGGTGTCCCTGGCGCCAAATATGAAGACTTTGTGATGAATTGATTGAGTAGATAATTAGTAGTATTGGATTAATTACTGGGATAATTGATTAGCTAGTAATGGTGATGTAATTAGCCGGGGGTGTTTGTTAAGCAGGTGGTTATTAGGAATGTGGGGATTATTGCCCACTAGGCGTTTGTTAGAATGTCAGAGTGAGGTTTGTTACAATTGCCAATAGGCTATGGATTGTCAATATGTTTGTAATGATATATAGTAGTGGAATGAATGGAAAGGACAGAGAATATTCTGCCAAATCTCCTCTCCCTTCTTCCTCCTTCTTCCTCTTTTCCCTTTCATTCCTTGTTTCCCTTCTTTTCTGCTACTCCTTCTAGGGCTCCTGACCGATTCTATCCCAAAGGCTGCATCAATTGGTGCTTTCATTGACTTCATGACGGACGACATGATGACACGAGCACGGGCAGTTGATGACCAGCTCTCCACCATGGTTGAGCAGCTCGCTCGTCACGACGCCGCCCTCACAAAGCTGGACTCACTATGTTCTACGGTGCAGCACCACTCTATGCGCTTCATTAGTCTCTCAGCAGGCGGTGATGGCGGAGATACTTGTCAAACTCCAGCAACTCGACCGACCACCATCATCCTCCCAACAACTACCCCTATTACCATTACCATCTTCTCCACCGATCACTCATCTCTCACCACACTCCCCAATATCACCATCCCCATCATCTACTACAGCCTCACAGCCTTCCCCCCTCTTACCCAAACTTATCATCCCTGTTTTCTCTAGTGATAATGTTCTAGGCTGGTTATTCCAAATTAACCACTATTTTACTTGTAATCAAATCCCTGTTGAGCAGTGCATCGACATAGTGGCGTATTACATGGCCCGACCAGCGCGACAGTGGTTTCACTGGCTTCATTCGACCTCTCAATTGTCCACTTGGGAGACGTTTGTCCGCCAGATCGAACTTTGTTTCGGTCCATCATCCTTCATCAATCATGAGGCCTCCTTATTCAAGTTGAACCAAACTATTACAGTCACGGCATACTTCAATGAGTTTGAGAACTTGTCCACCAGAGTGACCAATCTCAGCCAGCACAGTCATCTTAATTGCTTCCTCTCAGGCCTAAAGGAGGAGATCCAACACGAGTTATACATTTTGAAACCCAATTCTATTCATGACGCCATGGGCATGACGAAGCTCGTTGAGGACAAATGTAACGCAGCGCGTTCGTACTGGCCTCAACCTCCATTGCCTTGACATCCTCCGGCTATAGCAGCAACACCACTTGCACAACGGCCAACACCACTTCCTATTAAAAGGTTTTCGCCGGCGGAGATGGCAGCTCGGCGCGAGAAGGGCCATTGCTTCAATTATGATTCCAAGTTCTCAGCAGGTCACAAGTGTAAGCCCGCCCTCTTCCTCTGTTTGTTGCATGAACAGGATGATCCTCAGCCACCAGAGGGGGAACCACAACCGGGTTGGATGATTCCCAACCTGTGCTGTCCCCGGGAGAGGAGTGGACATCTGAAGGCCCGTGCATTTCCTTCCACGCTCTTACTGGGAGATTAGTTCCGTCCACATTAAAGTTGCCTGGCACGATCAATGGGCAAGAGGTCATCGTTCTGGTTGACAGGGGTTCCACCAATAACTTCATCCAATCCCTCTTAGCAACTCATCTCCATCTTACCGTTCAACCTTCAGCGCATATACGGGTCACTATGGGCAACGGAGAAGCTCTGTCATGCGGTGGCGAATGCACAGGGGTTTCCTTGATGATGGGCGGTGTTATCTTCACCAACTTAATATTTGATTACACCAACTTATGGATGGAGTTTGATTTTAATGGTCAGCGCATCCGGTTACATGGCCTCACCCAACCTCAATTCAATCAGATCCGAGCCGCTTCCTTAACCAAGTCAGACCCAGATCCTATGCAATTATACTAGTTCACTGTGGAGCCGATGCAGTCCCAACCCAAACCGCAACTTGGGTCCGAGGCACCAACTCACATAACCACACAGCTCCAGTCTCTTCTCCACGAATTTCAGGATCTCTTTGCAGCGCCGACTAGTCTGCCACCTGCGTGGGATCATGACCATTATATCCCTCTGTTTCCCGGCGTTCCGCCCGTGAATGTTAAACCGTACAGGTACCCGTATTTCCAGAAATCTGAGATCAAGAAATTAGTGGGTGAGATGCTTGCCGACGGGGTGATCCGGTCGAGCACGAGTCCATTCTCTTCCCTTGTTTTCCTAGTGAAGAAGAAGGACGGCACATGGCAGTTTTGTGTCGACTACAGAGCTCTCAACGCCGTTACAGTGAAGGATCGGTTTCTGATTCCCACGGTGGAGGAGTTGTTGGATGAGATCGCCGGCGCCCGGATATTCTCTAAGCTAGACCTGCGCGCAGGCTATCATCAAATCCGAGTCCATCCCACTGATGTTGAGAAAACCGCATTCCGCACCCATAAAGGACACTACGAATTCTTGGAGATGCCGTTCAGGCTGGCGAACGCACCGTCAACATTCCAATCCTTGATGAACTCCACATTCAGGCAAGTCCTTCGAAAATTCGTTCTTATATTCTTCGATGATATCCTTGTTTACAGTGTGGATTGGGACTCACATTTGGCTCATCTGCGGGAGGTGTTTACTTGGCTGCGCACTCACTGACTGTTCGCCAAGCTTTCCAAATGTGACTTTGGTCGTACATCACTCGGCTACCTGGGCCACATCATCAGTGGTGATGGTGTCGCGGTGGATCAAGACAAAATTTGCACCATTCAGGAGTGGCTACAACCAACCTCAGTGAAGGCCCTAGGAGGGTTCCTTGGTCTTTGCGGTTATTACCGCCGATTCGTTGGCAATTATGCTTCGATTGTTGCACTATTGACCGAGCTTTTGAGAAAGAACGCCTTCATTTGGTCACCCACTACCGCACAAGCATTCAAGCAGTTGAAAGAGGCTTTAACTCAAACGCTGGTGTTACAATTGCCTAATTTTAATGCTCCGTTCGTGGTCCAAACGAATGGCTCAGGTACTGGTGTCGGCGCCGTCTTGATGAAAAAAGGGCACCCGATAGCATACTTCAGCCGCCAGCTTAGCCCTAGACTTCAAGCGGCCCCAACCTATGCCAGAGAGATGTTCGCCCTAACAGAAGCGGTGAAGAAGTGGCGCTAATACCTCCTTGGCCGGCGATTCACAATTCAAACGGTTCACCACAGCCTCCGCACCTTGCTTCACCAAACAATCCAGATACCAGAGCAACAGCACTAGCTCTTCAAGTTGCTCAGATATGACTTTGATATCCAATACAAGCCAGGAAGGATGAAAGCACCTACTGATGCTCTATCCAGGGTTCAGATTGCTTCATGGAATTCCTTGATTTCCAGTTCTCGACCTCATCCAGTGCTCTGGGACGTGATTCGCTAGGAGTACTCCAATCACCCTGAAATAGAGCACCTTAAAACAAAGGTCCTTAACAACCCTGGTTCTCACCTGGATTACACAATTCATGATGGCATTCTATTTTCTATTTTTCAAAGGTAAGGTATAGCTTCCAGTAAACTTAGCGCTGCATCCCTTGCTCCTTGAGGAGTTCCACATTACCCCAACGGGCGGCCTTGCTGGCATTCATCGCACTCTGGCACGACTCAGTGCAGCTTTCTATTGGTCCGGTATCGCCAAGACAGTGCACGAGTATGTCACCCAGTGCTCAATTTGTCAAGCTGCCAAACCATTTAATCGAGCCCCTCAGGGACTCCTATAGCCGCTGCCAATTCCGAGAAAGATTTGGCACTCAGTCGCTATGGACTTCATAACAGGGCTGCCACCATTGAATGGGAAAACCACTATCCTGGTTGTAGTTGACCGATTATCAAAGCATGCCCATTTTGCCGTGCTTGGAGCTACATTCACAGCGCCTCAAGTGGTTGAAACCTTAATTCGGGAAGTGATCGTGATCCGGTTTTTATGATCCATTTCTGGAAGGAACTTTTCCGTCTACAAGGCACAATGCTGGCGACATGCAGCGCCTACCATCCTCAGACGGATGGGCAAACGGAGATGTTAAACTAGTACCTGGAAGATTATCTTCATTGTTTTACCGACGACAACCCGCGGTTATGGACTCGACTGCTTTCCTAGGCCGAATGGCACTACAATACGGCGTGGCACTCGACAATTAACATGACTCCATTCGAAGCTGTCTTTGGTCGGCCACCACCATCATTGACTGATTATCTAGCAAGGAACTCAACCATAGCCTCAGTGGATGACCTGCTTTCGGAGTGAGCATCAGTCCTCACAACACTCCGTGAGAATTTGCAGTGTGCCCAAAATCGCATGAGGAATCAAGCGAATTTTAAGCGCATGGATGTTCAGTTTCAGCTTGGGAAATGGGTTCTACTCAAGCTTCAACCATATCGACAAGGTTCAATAGGCCAGCCCAGTCATCACAAACTTTCTAAGTGATTCTTTGGCCCATTTCAAATTGAAAAACGTATCAGCATGGTGGCCTATCGTTTGAAGCTACCGGAGACCGCCAAGTTGCACAACGTCTTTCATGTCTCTAAACTAAAGAATTTAAAGGGGACCCAAAGCAGCAGGTAAATCCTCTGCCTGATGTCTTCTTTAATCAGCAACCACTGATGCAACCCAAGCAAGTCCTTCAGTACCTTGATGTTCTGCGAGGTACTAGAGTTATTCCTTAGGCATTAGTGCAGTGGGAGGATGGGTTGCCAACAGATGCAACTTGGGAAGAGATAGCTAATATCAGAGAGACTTATCCAAATTTCACCCTTAAGGCCAAGGGTGTTGTGAAGGCGGGGGCAATTGATGCAGATAAAGGAGTAGAAGCAACAAGGAAGAACAAAGGTATCCCTGGCGCCAGATATGAAGACTTTGTGATGAATTGATTAAGTAGATAATTAGTAGTATTGGATTAATTACTGGGATAATTGATTGGCTAGTAATGGTAATGTAATTAGCCGGGGGTGTTTGTTAAGCAGGTGGTTATTAGGAATGTGGGGATTACTGCCCACCAGGCGTTTGTTAGAATGTCAGAGTGAGGTTTGTTACAATTGCCAGTAGGCTATGGATTGTCAAGATGTTTGTAATGATAAATAGTAGTGGAATAAATGGAAAGGACAAAGAATATTCTGCCAAATCTCCTTTCCCTTCTTCTTCTTTTCCCTCTCATTCCTTGTTTCCCTTCTCTTCTGCTACTCCTTCCAGGGCTCCTGACCGATTTTATCCCAAAGGCTGCATCAGCTGAGTAGCTAGCCGGTCACGACTCCGTCCTTACAAAGCTCGATTCTCTCTATTCTACAATTCAACAACATTCAGAATCCTTTGACGTCATCCGGAGCTCCTTGGTGACCTAACAAACAGTCATGGCCAAGATGATGGTGAAATTGCAGTAACTAGAAAAGGCTTCATCCTCTTCTTTAGCTCCTTTGTCCTCCACATAACCACCATTACTTCCCTTGCCTCTATCGAATCCGATCCTTTCACTACATCCTTCCTCTCCATTAATCCCACCATCACTTCATCCTAATTCGTCTGTTCCAACTCCTAGGTTGCCCAAGATCGAGGTCCATGTCTTCTCCGGCGACAATGTTATAGGTTGGTTGTTCCAAATCAACCATTATTTTCTATTTCACCAGATTCCTGCAGATCAACAACTGGCCATCGTTGCATTCTACATGGCAGGTGCTGCACGACAGTGGTTTCAATTTCTTCCTTTTGATAGTGTGGGTATCTATGCGGACGTACATTCATAGGCAAAGCCTCCGGAAGCAAAGAGATATGATGATTGAATGTTCAAATTGGTGGTAAGCTTGTAGGAAAAGAAAAAAGGTCTTCATACCTTGAGAGGAGCAGGTTAAGTTGATCCACAAAGAGAGGAGGGGCGTTTGGAGTTGGAATTGTTGAAGGATGTAAGTGTTGGTTTGGGTCAACCACATCCAAAGAGTTTGAAAGATGTAAAAATTGGCTCACATTTTGGGCTCATGTGTGCCGTTGTAGAGAAGATGTAGTGGAATCATGCAAGTGAGGATGTTTGAGACCATGCAGTCGTGTATGGACGCCCTCACAAGTGATTTCCATCCATAGCTAGTGGTAATTAAATAATATTTGGCCCAATCCCGACAGCCAATGGACACCAAGAACGGTGTCAGCGCTGAAGACTTATAAGAAAAGTAAGTCCACGACAGTCTTGCTTAGTTGGAGTGGTACTTGCAAGCATTCACCTCTGCATGTGAGGATTTCACCAATACCGACTGGGACTTTGAGATGAGAGGATGGTTGAAGTAGTAGTGCGAGGTGACGTGCCCACCGAGTCTGGATGAAATTATTCGTGGAGCCACTATCGATCAAGACATGACATTCTTGCCAAATATGTTGCCGGCTATCTTAATGGTAGATGGAACAAGGAAGCCATTGAGGGCATGGAACAAAATACATGGTGTGTGTTCTTGCAAAGGTGTGGTATCAGGTGGTTCAGGCTTTGACATAATATCCGGCAGCTCTAGTGTAGTGTCGTCCCTCTCATCGGAGTCATCATTGTGAATCATAAGGCATAGAAACTGTGGTGGATTACACCGATGTCCTTTAGTGTATTTAGTAGAGTCACAATTATAGCAAAGACCATGCTTACGACGAGCTGCCATTTCTGCCGATGTTAACCGCTTAATGGAAAGGGAAGCTACCCCGGAAGAGTGGCGAGGAGGTGGTGTAGTAGGCAAGGCTAGTGGGTAGAGAATAGGCACACGCTGTGGAAAGAAACGAGTGGTTGTCCTGGTCGCATTGTATTCTGTGGAAAGAAACGAGGGATTCCTGTCGCAGAATATACAACTTGCGTTAAATATCTTTGCGCATCTCGGAGAGGAAACAATTCAGCAGAGTTGAGGCCTTGAGGTCAGTCACGCGAGTGGACAAACATTCGAACTCAGATGGGTATGAGATGATGGTAGAGCGTTGTCGGATTTTAAATAGTTGGGCTTCATGATTTATGGATGAGGATGGACCAAAACAAAGCTCGGCTTGACGGGCGAATTCTTCCTGTGAAGAGAGTTGTTGAGTAGAAGATAACCAATGATACTATTACAGTGCTTGCCTTGGCATATAGAATGCGGCAATTTCAATTTTCTGATCAGGAGTGACATGGTGGAATGTAAAAAAAGTTTGGCTTGAAAAATCCAAGAGAGGACGTCTTCGCCTGCAAATGAGGGAACCTTTACTTTTGGTAGTCGGTTAAGGGGTAATGATTGGTGAAGAGTGGTAGCACTAATGTTGTAGTGGGGTGAAAAAAATGTTGTAGTGGGTGGTTGGTAATGGAACGGGGTTGGGTGGAAGGGGTAGAAGGAGATGGAAGCAGTGGTGGCGAGAGAGGTGGTCGCTCCAGATGTGTTAGTTTCACCATTAATTCAGTCATCATGATCTGCTGGGTGGTTAGGATTGCTGCACAGTATCAAACAACTCAGTATGCTAGTGAACGGAGGAAGAGAGAGTCTCCAGTTTGTTGAGTAAAAATTCTTAACGTTCATTGATAGTGGCTAGCTATCCCTTCATTGCTTGAGATCGTGTCCGTGGTCCCTCTGTCATAAACGAAGGGTTCAATGAAAGCACCAGTGTAGAGGCACTGGTGGTTGGTTAAAGAAAGGAAGAGTAAGGGAAGAGAAAGGAAGGAGAAGAGAAAACGGAGGACAATTCAATGCCCTTTTTTCCATTATTTTCCAGGCAATAAAGCTTTACATTGATTACCACAATTGTGGCATGCTATTGGACAATTCTTCTCCACTGATTCTTAGTAGACCCTTCCCATTGGTCACAACTCCCCATTACACATAACCATCGGATACATTACCCACTACCAAAATTCTTCTCATAATCCTCCCATAACAAAAAAAAACAAGGTTTAGTTTATCATTGGACTAGCTAATCACATGACAAAATCCCTAAACCTCGTGCGAGTTGTGTGACAACTCCCTTCTGGTCTCACGTGTTTCTCCTTGACCTGGTTAGCCCTTACACTTTTAGGGCCCGTTTGGTATGAGGAAAAGTTGTTACTTTGCAGGGAAAGTAACATGTGTGAATCATTTTCATCCGTTTGGTTTATAAATTAAGTATGTAAAGTAATGGTCAAAATGTAATTACTTTCCATTTGACCAGTGAAAGTAATTCATAGGAAAGGGGGTGTGAAAAAGATTACATCGTGGGATGTAATCTTGTGATATTTGTTAAATGACTAAATTACCCAAATAAAGTTCTCCTTTTTTATTAAAAAGATTTTTCTTTCCATAATAAAAAATTAATAAAATAATCACAAAAAAATTAAATTTTGTTAAAAATTTTGTTACAGGACTTTGCAGCTGTGAAGTACCAAACGGGCCCTTAATTTCAAAACCCAAACAAAACACAGAAAGATAACAAATTTCCAAAAATGAAAAAGAAACAAATAACAACAAAAGGGTGAGTGATAAAAAATCTACAGTTTCTAGCATCGATGACGATTTTCTGGGCGTCTTGCTCAGCCCTAAGCAGCATCTGAATCCCACCTTGTCCCCTCGTTGCATCCATTTTTGTTTTTTAACGGCTCCCCTGCAAATAATCAAACAAAAACCTAACAAAACTCGATCCAAAACATCCAAACAAATCACAAACACAATGCAAAACAAAATCAAGATAAAAAAACAACCAGGAATCAATGGAACTCGAAAAAGTTCTCACCTTTGTTGGCTAAATCTTGATTTTCGTTGTATATCTGCAATGATGATGCTTTCCATGGTATTATTTTGAACATATATTATATAGCACTTTTTTTCATTTACAACCCTGTAAATAATTAAATTACATATATACTCTTGGAGATTGACAATATTAAATATATACTAAAACTCTAATTATTAATATTTAATAATAGATAAAAATAGTGAGATAAAATGTCTTGTATATATATCTGTACCTATATATCTTAGCATTTACTTTATATATACAGCCGCAGGTGGGTTATGTATTTATTTTATATTATTTTTATATTTTCAAGTATTATCATTTTAAAATAAATTTACATAACCAGAAATATATTTATATAGATAAATATTTGAAAGTTAAAATTTTCAAGGTATTTATTCATTATATATATATATATATATATATATATATATATATATATATATATATATATATATATATATATATATTATTATTATTATTATATATTATACATAAAATTTTTTGTTTAAAGTTTCAATGTAATTGCAAATCTTACAGGGCTGTATATGAAAAAACTTGGCTCAGGACCAAGGCTATCGGATTCGGATCCTAATCTTACAAACTCGATCCGATTAGACTAACGGGTTCGGATTCAGGGATGACAAACCCGACCCGAAATGGGTCCCGGGAGTAGCCTTGTGCTTCTTTCTTGTTCGTTCAAAGGACTCCCAATGAAGCAAATGGAGCTCGAGATCTAACGAAATTTGGATGCTTGGATTGCGAAATCGAAAACCCTAGTTGAGATCTCTCTTTTCCTTTCCGGATTTTGATCGCGGAATCAGAAAGGTACTTGCTTTTTTAATCCTCTGATTTTTTGTATCATCTTAATTGGCCTCGAAATCTGGGAGATCGACTTGTTTGTTTCCATTCTGCTGATTTTGGTTGATATTTGAATCAAATTTTGGATTGGAGATCTGTTTGAGTTCCTTTTTTGTGTTAAATTCATGCTTCTTTTTGTGCTTTTGGCAGAGAGAGAGAGGGAGGGATGGACAAGTCCAGTGCTTTAGAGTATATCAACCAGATGTTCCCGACTGGTAAGTATTTCATCCAGTTCAGTAAGCATTTGGGTTTTTTCCAGGCATTGCTTGCACTGATTGACCTCGGATTTGGCTTACCTTTGCATCTCAGCTTTTGCACTATGTTGTTTAATTGGTTTATTCAGTGAATTTGTACTTGCGCTTTTTAAATAGAATTTCTTTGCTCTAAGTGAATGAACATTGTATTCTTGTATTAATTTGCAATTGTGGCATCTTGAAATGGGCTTCAGATTAGCAGATAACCCTAGTGGTATTAGTCGTAAGAGTGATATATTTGTGTTGGTTAAGTCACCTCATTCCAGAGGTCTGTTTGGCATTAGTATTTCATGGATGGTGTTATTTGAAGCTTGATGATTTATGGAATACTACTGGTTAAATTTGATAACTGGTCTTTTTTATCGTTTTATATTGAAAAGAAACCTCATTTCTGTTTTGTGGGAAGCAGCTTGCAAAATGTGCTGGTTTTAGAATCCTTCAAGTTTGAAGCAGACAATTTTTTGTGTAAAAATGGTTGCTGATGTGCTTGTGAAGATCATGTGTTTCTTGCTTTATCTTTTCTCATGGATTTGTTTTTGATAAAATTGACACTCTAAATCATTCCAAATATTCAGAAGCATCTTTATCTGGTGTGGAGCCACTAATGCAAAAGATACACAGTGAGATTCGTCGTGTGGATGCAGGGATATTGGCAGCTGTTCGCCAACAGGTAAATTTCTTGTCCTGCTGTTTTTTATCCCTGTTTGGGCTACTTCAGGATTATTTCTTTTGGAACTTTTATTAGAGTTACTGTCATTCTTCACTGCAATTCATTCGGATTTGATGGGCTGATCTTGTAGATGCTGCTTATTTGTCCCTTAGAATTCATTATCTTCAAAATTTACATGTGTAGAGTAATTCAGGGACAAAAGCAAAGGAAGATCTTGCTGCTGCAACACATGCTGTTCAGGTTGGTTTCAAAATTACCTTTCTTTCAAAGTAATAATGCATGAATTGGTGGTGTTCTGGACTGGTGATAATTTATATTTTCTATCATCCTTGTTGCTTGAATTTTATTGGGTATTTCCTTCGGGGTCTTGAGAGTTTTCATGTAGAAGAATGTAGATCAGATCTTTAAGCTGATCACTATCAATAATTTTCATGTGTAATAACTCTTCTGTGCATACAGGAATTGATGTACAAGATACGAGAAATCAAATCAAAGGCTGAACAAAGTGAAGCAATGGTTCAGGAAATTTGCCGTGACATCAAGAAATTGGATTTTGCAAAGAAGCATATAACCACTACAATTACTGCTCTTCATCGTCTTACCATGCTAGGTTAGTAGTGTAATTGGGTGGTGTCCTTTAGAGAATCAGAAGTAATTTCCTTTTAGCAGAAGTAATTTTCTTTTAGCATTTAGACACTGTATGTTTACATAAAAAATGTTCAAAAGTGGTGTTCATTTTGACTTTTGTGGATGCTTTTATTCTAATCTTCTGTACATGCGTATTATTGCAATTAATTACTAAGATATTTAAGATGCCACTTCTAAACAATTGCTTACTAGATGTATCCTTGTTAACTTATGTTTTTGCTTTACAGTCTCAGCTGTTGAGCAACTGCAAGTAATGGCTTCAAAACGCCAGTATAAGGAGGCTGCTGCTCAGTTGGAGGTGACATGATCATATATTGTTGATGCTATATATATAAAATTGAGTTCCAATTACATGTTTTGTTGAAAAGACTGGTGTCTTCTTTGCCTCTTCATAACAACATCTACTTATGTGCAGCACTCCATGCCTCACGTTCTAGTTAGTATTTTAATTTTTTTGGCTTATATTTTTTTAAAAAACAAATGAAACTATTGATTTTCAACTTACAAATTGCCTTAATATTCTTTGCACAGCATGTATAATCACGATTTACATGCTAACTAGATATAACTAAATTTGATAGGCCATGGTAACCTGCACAATGTAAAAGGTAAAATAAGTATACGAAAAGAATCCATTAAGTTTATAATAGTTTCTTTTTGTGTCTATTCTGTACAATGCCATGCTGATTTCTACCGGTGGATGCCAACTGTATACAGACTCGCAGATAATTAGTTATTTACAATGTTTCCTTTGTTAATTTAGGGGGTACGTGTCCTTGTTGCGCATCTTTTTTTTTTTTCCCATGTTTCTTGTTTCCTTCTTGTCACTTTTTCGTTTGGTTCAATTAAGACATTGCTTTTTGTGCACCTTTCTTTTGTGCTTATTATTTCATGCCTTCTCTTGAAATCTTATTATTGCACATTTTCTCTCGAAATTTGTGGTGCTAACTACATGTGTGTGAAATGATTTTCCTCCTTTCATGTCGTGGCACTTCATTTGTTTGTTGCAGTCACCTTCAAATTGTTTGAAGATGGACAATAACTTATAAATAATAATGCTAAATGAATGTCTCCTCTTCAGGCAGTAAATCAGTTATGTAGTCATTTTGAAGCTTATAGGGATGTGCCGAAGATAAATGAACTCCGAGAGAAGTTTAAGAACATCAAGAAGATACTCAAGTCTCATGTGTTTTCAGATTTTTCAAGGTATGTTTTATTCCTATGTATTCTGTTGAATATAACTGACTTTACAATGGTTATCAAGCATATTCTTGGATAATGGCAATAGATTAGTCTCTATAAAGTTTTATATGAATGATTCTGCTACTTTTTCTTTAGTTAAGTAATGGAATAGCTGAGACTTCTTCAAGCGAAACATAGGCAATGAACTAGACTGTGGCCAAGGCTGAGAGTTTTTCAAGGAATTAGAATAAGGTTCTTTCATGTTCATTAATTGCATCTCCCATGATTCACACGAATAAAAGACCATTTGATTTTTCATAGATTTATTATAAAAATGCGATTATCAAGTGATTGTAATAGCTGTCTATTTTCAAATACTTGGTTGGCTTTTGCTTTTTACTGAGATAATCTTCATAATTTATCCCTGTTTTTCTCATTAAACCTTTTTACTGTCAATGATTTCTTTTGTCTTAGTTATGTTTTCTTCTTTTCCTTTGCCAAATACGTTTCACATGCAAAGATTTACTCTTTGGGTTCTTCTTTTCCTCAACTTCAGAGAAATTCTTCTTTTTTACTTTGTATTCAGCTTTCTATGTAACTTGCTATACACCTTAAATCATACATATCTAAGGCTTTCTCATTTATTTAATCTGCATTTATCCTCACTAACTTTATTTTGACATTTACATTTTTATTAATATGCTGCTTCACTGAATTACTTTCCATTCTATTCATTTGGCCCCCATGCCACGTAGGTGTACTAATATTATCAACATTAGCATCAATTTATAGTTGTTTGAGACTAATAATTTTCTCAAAAACAAATTCTTTAGGGGTCGTTTGGCATTGTTTTTGTTTTTTTTGTTTTTATTTGTTTCTAATTTTTTGAAAACAAAAGTATGTTTGGATATAAAAGTTGTATGTTTCGGAAAACAAAAAAACACAAAAGCAAATATATATATATATATATATATGTCAAATTTTTATAAAATTATATTATTGACAAAAAAAAGGAACACATTTTATATAGATCTTTTGTGATAATTAGAAAAGATTTAAAAAGAAAAAACTAAAGGAGATTTCAGAAGAAAAATTTAAAATATTTAACCATCTTTTATCTCAAATTTCCTAACTATCTTTAAAAAAAATTAGAAATAAAGATAAAAAAAAAATTGGGAGAAAATGACTTTTAAGATTAGAAAAAATCAATGAAAAAAATTATAAAGAAAAAACGAGAGTTCACTTCTCGGAAGATCAATTGGCACGTTTGTCTAAATCATTAATGCCTATGAGAAAAAGATTGTAATTAATGTCTTTAATGGGTTAGATTAATGTTTTGGAAACGTTTTCAAAATAGTTGAAAACATAAAAATTGTGTTTCCACTTTCTTTGAAAACATGGGTGTTGTTTTCAAAATTTTTGGAAACAAAAATATCTTACCAAACTTGTTTTTCTTATTTAGTTTTCAAAATTTGGATTTGGCACCCAAAATAATGATTTGGTAACAATGCCAAACGACCGCTTAGCTATTTTAAATCCAAACACTATTGGTGTGCTATTACTCCTTCCTTTTATTTAATTTTACTTTTTTAGTTTGCACTATTTATCTTTTTGTGTGTTAGTCTCCAATTTTTGTGCTGATATTTTGCCCAAAATTACATAGTTGACAGTGTGTTGTCTGGTGCACACTTCTTATAGTGGATTGGTCTCATTATCTGTGTTTTTTTTTTCCTAATGACTGATTACATTTTTTTGCAGCCTGGGGACTGGAAAAGAGACAGAAGAAGCTAATTTGCTGCAACATTTATCGGATGCTTGCTTAGTGGTCGATGCTCTGGAACCATCTGTAAGGGAAGAACTGGTGAAAAATTTCTGCAACAAAGAACTTATTTCATATCAACAGATCTTTGAAGGAGCAGGTTGAGTTTACTAACTTGGTTGTACTTCCCTCAGACTTGTATCTTTCTGTACCCAGTTACAGGACCTTTATCTGGATCATTTACCACTTTGCTTATTTCTTTAAATGAACAAATCAGAACTGGCAAAATTGGATAAGACAGAAAGGAGATATGCATGGATAAAACGCAGGTTGCGGACAAATGAGGAAATCTGGAAGATATTTCCTCCTGCTTGGCATGTAGACTATTTGTTATGTATCCAGTTCTGTAAGTTGACAAGGTCTGTTACCTTTAATTTCATATCATCACTTTGTAGTTTCATCTTTAAAGTCATATTTGTATATGATTCTGACTATTCACCGGCCTGTTGTTCATATATTGGTTTACTTGAATTTCTCAGGTCACAACTTGTGGATATACTTAACAATCTTAAAGAAAAGCCAGATGTTGCAACTTTATTATCGGTATGCTAGTGATATCTAATTAGGAAAGATGTGATATCTGTCTTGGTCATTCATGCCATTAACTAGCATGATACTCGTAGCATTTAGAAATTAGAAGTGCCTGCTTCTATATTTTGGATGACTTAGGTTTGATCTGCATCTTTTACAGAGTATGGGTTTCTGTTTATTATGAATTTTATAATATTGTATTATGTACGAGTTTCTATGGTCATATGCCTTGTCCAAAATTTAACTGGCTTAACTTTCCTAAACAGACATCACAGTTTGAATGAACAATCATCTGCCATTTAGGTTAGCAAATATCCTTATTGAACATAAGCTTTTGTTTTGTATAGAATCCATATATGTGGCATGAGTTTATGAGTGATCTTGTCTTGGATTTTGAAATTTTTTTCCTTTTTTTTTTTTTTTGCTTGAGCACTTTTGGGTGGTAGACATGCCATCTTGCCCTTTTAACTTAGTTTTCTAGTTAATTTATGCTGAGAAAATTTTAATTGGAGAGTCTTTCATCTTTCTGGGAGATGCGTATCCCAAATTCTCCCACTACTTAGAGTTGTAGAGGGGGTTACAGTGTACCGTCTAGCACCCTAATTTGGTCTACATATTAATAAACAATTGCAAGTGGTGCTTTTAAGTGCATTAGAAATAGATTGTTAAATTTTTGTATGTCAGTCTATTGCGTGGCTCTCTGAGTCTTTTTTTTATTTAATGTTGTCTCCTCACCTTCTCAGGCATTGCAGAGGACTCTTGAATTTGAGGAAGAATTGGCAAAAAAGTTCAGTGGAGGAACTACAAATTCCCGAAGTAGAGAATATGGTGATGATGTAGATGATGTAGATGAGGGGGAGAACAGCAACAAGCGAATTGTATCAGATATTCAGAAAAAGTATGAAAAGAAACTTGCCCTGCATCGTGGAGGTGGAACTGAACAAGTACTTTCTAAATTGCTCCATGTTTTACTAATTCCTTTCTTTATTGGGTCGTCCGATTGTCTTATTTTTATTAATTGCAGGAGGATAAGCAGAAAGAACTTTTAATTCCTGGAGCTGGGGTAAGCAGTTCAGTTATATCCTTGTGATTCATTTTTTGTATGTATACCGATAATATAATCCACTCACAATAATTTTGTATTCCGCGTTGCAGTTCAACTTCCGTGGCATCATTTCATCTTGTTTTGAAGTCCATTTGACGGTGTATGTAGAATTAGAGGAGAAAACCCTAATGGAACATCTGGAGAAGCTTGTTCAGGTAATTTTACATTTTCAAAATGTTATTAAGATTCTAGAATTTATCTCATACAGTGCAATTTATCAGGAAGAGACCTGGGAAACTGAAGAGGGAAGTCAAACTAATATTTTGTCAAGCAGCATGCAGGTACTGTTTTTACTTACTTTTTCTTGGAAATCATGTTAAATGGTTGATCTTTACATTCAAAAGGTTACTGCAGGACCTTGAAAACAATAGATAAAATTATCAGGGAACTTTCTTGCTTATGTTGATAGGATATTTTTATGGAATGCTTGATCCTACTTGCTCCCAACTCTTTTGAAGTTTTAATACTCATTTATTTTGGTATTGTTTCTGTGGTAGAATCCATGCCACAAAGCTTGATTAAATTTAACCCAATTTTGTGAGAAACAAAAAGAAAATCTAAATTAGATGTTCATTATCCTCAGAAAGCTCCCTCTTTCCATGCATAGATGATCTTATTATTTGAAACTTGGGCCAGCGGTTTAAATCATCATGTTGTAACTTGATTGTTTGCAGGTCTTCTTGATAATTAGGAAAAGCTTGAAGAGATGTGCATCTCTAACGAAGAACCAAACATTGTTTAATTTATTCGAGGTATGCCTTATGTAATTTAAAGTTTAATTAACTCTATATCATTTAAATGGTTTTCCAAGTTTTAGTGGCATTTTGACAATGCGTATCTAATAACCCACATCAGTTATTGTAGTATATTCAGATTTGATAAAATTCCTGCTTGTTTTGTTCTTCAAAATTATGTGTATCTGATTTCTTGTGTTCATCAAATTGGGCTTTTTTTTTATAATTGCAAATCAAAAGACCTTAATGTTAGTGTTTAAGAGGAATTATATGCTTGTCTTTGCAGTCTGGCTCTTGCATTTGAAAATTTTTTGTTGCATTGACCTTCACGATGTTATTTCATGCAATTATTGATAGGTATTCAAAAGAATTCTTAGATCATATGCAACAAAACTATATGCAAGATTACCAAAAGGTGGAACAGGGATTGTCGCCGCTGCTACTGGCACAGATGGACAGATCAAGGTCTCTCAGGGGATCCTTCCTTTTCTCATTTGTTAATTGATTGGCATATCTTATTATTTTTCTTTTCACTTGTTCTCCATAATAACAAACTTTGCAGACTTCTGATAGAGATGAACGAATGATATGCTACATTGTGAACACAGCAGAATACTGCCACCAAACGGTCAGCTTTCTCTCCAATTTGTAGTTTTCTAATAAATTTAAAATGGGAAAGTACAGTACTTGTTCATTGAATATGCTTGCAAAATTAGTGGCGGTCACCAAGAGTTATCTATCATGGGTTTTCTGTCTTTGTTATTGCTTTTACCACTTTGTTAAAAGAGATCTCTTTTTCTGATTAAAGCCAGTCCTCTAAAGATTAGTCCTTTTTTTGTTTGGGTGCATTTTTTTACAGTCAGGTGAGCTAGCTGAAAATGTTTCAAAGATTATCGAATCTCAATTTGCAGAAAAGATTGATATATCTGATGTTCAGGTAGAACTATTATATATTAACTTTCTTATGTGCTCCCCTGCTTTCAAAATTAATGTTGCAACCCCTATTCTGTTTTAATCCAGGATGAGTTTTCAGCTGTGATTACAAAAGCACTATTGACATTAGTGTATGGTCTTGAAACCAAGTTTGATGCTGAAATGATTGCAATGACTCGCGTTCCTTGGGCCAATCTTGAAAGTGTTGGCGATCAATCAGAGTAAATTATACTTAGCTTTTTGAAATTATCTCTCTCGTTGGGCCATAAATAGGCTCTCCCAGATTACATGCTTCATTGTTTTGCTTATTATATATGTCTATTTGGTGGCCAACAATCATTTCTCCATTAAATATTTTTAAATAGTATTGAATAGAAATTCCTGCAATTATATACAGGTATGTCAATGGAATAATTTCTATTCTTACCAGCAGCATTCCAGCCCTCGGAAACCTACTTTCTCCCACCTACTTTCAGTTTTTCTTAGACAAGGTAAGTTTGTACCATTTTGCCAAGCGTATCTATCTATTTACTTCCATTTTTTCTTATTTTAATTTTTTCTATGAGTATCTTTTCATGGACATATGGTTGACAGGAGGATAATGAGCTAATTAATTTAAATATCTACAGTAAAGCTTTAGGACCTTAGGCTCATAAGAGATTCACTATGCAAATGAGTGTTGAGATTTAAGTTGTTGATAAATCTATGCCTCTGCCGATCATCATGGTTAGGTTTGCCATTATAATGCTTATAGCCCTTGTTTACACAAACTACTAGTTATGTGTTATATCATGTAGCTAACACAACAAATTAAATGATCTCAAATGGTAGGTTGGAACATTGTATTTAATCGTAACCTTAGATTTTGTCTATGTACATCATCAATCTACTGTCCAGCTGTGTGTCCGTAAAATATTGTGCATGCCATTTTCTGGAAAAGGAAAATAGGCTAATAATTGTTGTCCGGCACAATCAGTTATCAATCCACCTGTATCTGTGTCTTGAAAATTGTGTGAATATGCTAGTTAAGTGTTATATGTATAAAAATATAAAGTTTATATCACTAAGGAGGCAGTGATGGCTACCCTTGGAAGTTATATGAAATATATTCACATGTTTATCTTAGTGAATGTAATCCATTCTAATACTTAAGAATTTCAGTTAAATATCTGTGGGAGAGGGATTCCAAGTCATGGAATTTTTACATGTTTGTGAAGCTTGGTCATTAATGTAATTCAAAACTGTTATGGATCATATCCCTTTTGTCATGTGAATTAAAAAGCAATCTTTGCAATGATGTTAACAAACAGTTAGCAGCTTCACTGGGTCCTCGGTTCTACCTCAACATTTATAAATGCAAACAGATATCAGAAACTGGTGCACAACAGGTAATATATGTCTTCCTTTTGTCTTTCTGCAATTGACAGCATTACATCCATATTATATTTTGATGCATGAGGCAGGTTGGATGTGCAAACCTTTGTATGATCTTTATTTATATACTGCAGATGCTGTTGGACACTCAGGCTGTAAAGACAATCCTTCTTGAAATTCCTGCTTTAGGGAAACAGGTAACATTTTTCACCATTTTCTGTGGCAATACTGCTTTTCTACTGTTTAATTTTCCTGCAAGAATAATTTGCTTCCTTTTAAATGTAGTTTTGTGTTAGAAACACTTCAGTGGTGGGGCTTAAATTTTCCTTATCTAAATGAGTTTGGGGATCCTAAATGATCTCAGCCATCATCCATTGCTTCAATCCTTCTGGTTTTCGCATAATTCTTATGTGTATTCAGTATAAACCTGATAGTTAGATTTCAAGGGTTGTGGTAGATATTTCAAATTTCTTCAAGAATGATAATCAAATTTGCTTGGGAAAAATTGAAGGCCATGCAGTCCAAGCAGTAGCTTATATTATTTGTATGAGGCAGCTACACTTTGATGAGCATAGAGAACCTAAACTATAATTCTGACCAACATGAAATGTCTGTCTTTGAACAGTGTTGCTTGACGATGCATGTAAATTTAGTCTAGAAGCAGGTGCAGTAGCTTACTTTTCTTATATTGTCTGATAAATTGATATGTACTGCAACAGGCTACAGTTGCTGCTGGTTATTCAAAATTTGTAAATCGTGAAATGAGCAAAGCCGAAGCTCTCTTAAAGGTAATAGAGGATTTTGATGATCATTGCTCGAGTTAGGTGATGATCATTGCTCAAAATAACATGACACTGCTTTTGCAGGTTATCTTATCCCCCATTGAATCTGTTGGAGATACATACAGAGCTCTGATTCCGGAGGGCACTCCTTTAGAATTCCAACGAATACTGGATCTCAAGGTTTGTTCCAATGCTATGCATTTTCAAATGATTGAAAATCATCTCCACGACTTCTTTGTTGGTAGAATTAGTTTCATTTGATTACTGAAACTAACCTATCTGCGCACACAATTACAAACACTCACCGAGAAACATCAGAATCTTATCAATAATTCCATATTTTCTAAACTATCATGCTTTTCCATTTAAATTGAAGATTCTTTGCTTTCGATCAATATCATGCTAAAGATTTAAATAGCTCCCTCATCAATTGAACATCAGAACATGATTTGACAATTACAGGAAGTCAGATTTTCGAAGAGATATAGTAAAATGCGTAGCCTGTTCATGTATGAAAATCCTTTAACTTAGGGAGAAGTCATACTGAAATGTAGACTGATCAGCAATGAAAGGCAATTAACATAGGTTTTCTAGATTATATCTGACAATTTATTTTTTACTACAGACACATTTCTCATCATTTCAGTCACCAATAATTCTCCTGACAGGCTGACTCTAGTATTTATAGCTTTACTGTTTATTGTTTCTTGAGGGGGCAACAACTCAGTTTCATTACCATAATTATACCACAGAGCACAACTTTTTCAAAAACTCGATAATGCCTGAAAAAGCCTTAATCCAACCACATAAGTTTCTGTGCGCAAATCCATTTTATATATGAATAATTATGTATTGTGAAATCTCAGTTGGTAAGGTGTCATAATTTATACATATCCTTCTTGCTTGATTGATGCTATAATCCATCTATTGGGAAATTTATTTTGTCGTTTAACTAATTGTTCATTCATTTAGCTATTACATGACTGCCACCAAATACGAAATATTGATTGGAAGTTGTATTCCAGGGACTCAAGAAAGTTGATCAACAATCCTTAATGGAGGACTTCAACAAGCACAATACAGGGATCAAACACCATTCCATGGCCCCAACTGTCATTACACCTGCCCCGGCCCCTCCAACCATTCCAACTCCGGCACCTACTTCAACTTCCTCCTCCACAACCACAATGCCTGGAGGAGCCATTGTGTCCCGAGAAGATGTCCTAGCACGCGCAGCTGCACTAGGCCGGGGAGCTGCAACAATCGGGTTCAAACGATTCCTCGCCTTGACTGAAGCTGCTAAAGATCGAAAGGATGGACCTTTTCGAAAGCTTTTCAACCCTTAGTTTTGTTTCATTTGCCGATATTGTTGTAGTTCTTTTTCTTCTAATGCGCACGGGAAAGGAGGCTTCGTATACAAATGGAGTGGAAAACATACCGAGAGATGGAATAGCTTTTTGCCTATAATGTTTTTCATTTTTTTTTCAATTGCAACATTGGACCTAGAAAATCATCAGCTGTGTATTTTTTTTTTTTTTAATTTGTTTCTTTGTGTACAGTTCTTGAATCAAGTAATTTTATTTCCTTTCTCATTTGACATAGACACCCCTGACAAGTATGGAATTGCATGCATAGCCCAATAATAAACTCCATTTATATATATATATATATATATATAGGAAAGAATATATTTGGCAATGTCTTCATTGCCCTTGTTAGTTAGTTTGTTATGTTTGTTCATGGGTTGAAAGCATGGATGAGATGTCATATGTTTGAAAGGCCAACAGTGCACCTTCGCCGACAGGCAAAAGCGTCCCGATCAGCATGTGCCTTTTGCTTCTCCAGATGTAGAAATGGCTGACATTGGTCTAGGGATGCAGGTTGATGGGGCCAACGAGGCCAACTGACACACCTCTTGCGTGCGTGTACCGTAAGTGCATGGGTGTTGAAGTAATAAAGTACTCAATGAGTCGGGTAGTCAAATCCACAAGGAACGGAAGTATTAGTAGTAACTGTTTCTTAGTTTTCTAGTCGGAATCAAGAATATGGTGAAATGAACTCGATCACAAGAATATAAATGTCTCAAGCAAGCAAGGAAGAGTAGAAATAAGAAAAGTCTTAATCAATAAAGATGAGGTACTCGGGCAATGCTCCCCCTAGAATCTAACATGAAGTGCACTATGGCTCGCCATGACCCACTCTCCCGCACCCAATTCCCCTATTGGAAAGGATTGTTTAGGTCCAACTCCATACAAACCCTGGCGAACTTAGCCCTAGATCGGTCAATAATATGATCATCCACCTTGGGAACTCTATTGAATTGAGAACCGACCATTTCAAGGATTTCTCCTTCCTAAAGCTCCATGGGAAGGTGATAGATCTTGATCCAAACTGTGACTAAAGAGAGTTTTTCAAATACTGGTTGAAAGCTTTCATACCAAGGAGCAAGTTGGAGAATGCGACTCGCCACTGTTCATGAACGATCACAGAGCAATCTGTTAAGCATTTCTTGACTTTCACAATGAATATAATAGAAGCCATTTGGAAGATCAACAACAGTGAAGGCTCCCAGCCCACTGCCAAGCATCAGCTAGAGCTAGTTTTGCCTAATCCAAAGGAAGAGCCTTGCCTAAGAATTTAGCATAAAGGGATAATTGCATACTATCTTTCACCAAACTCCATAGATCATGGCTATAGTAACAGAGGATGAAGAAGAGGCTTTAATTTTTTCAAAATGAGATTTCTGGAGGGGGGAGGGGGTGGTTCAAGAGCATCTGCCGAAGAACATGAGTTGACAATGTTCGCTCACGAGATACCAACAGTTGGTCCTGGGCGAGGAGGAACAAAAGTTGTTAATGGCCCCAGAGGGACTCAGGATGGACAGGGAAAGAGTTTGCTGGCAACTTCACTCTCAATTACATGGATAGATAATTTGGGAAAAAAACTTCAACAAATGGACATATAAAATGAGATTGAGGGAGTAAATCAATATTTTTTTTCTCTATTACATCTAACTTAAATCATATGTTCCAAGTTTTTGGATGCGTATAGGTAAAACAAACCAAATTTTAAAAAATATATCTGAGATTGGATTATATTGATAGATACTCAATTAAGTAAAATTTAAAGGGTATATAGGTGAAAAAACCCAATTATCTGGAAATCATTTAAAATATTGAAGTAACTCTCAAATTCTCAATTCTTTTTTTATTGAAGAATATATATAAATTTCTTAATTGGGTTATATTTCAGAATTCAGTCATGTTTTCCAAAAAAAAAAAAAAAAAAAAGAAAAAATGGTATTTTGGAGGGAGGTTGTTGTAAAAAGATCAAATAAAAAAACATTTTTTTCTCTTATAATATTTTATAGTCTTCACGGTTCGAAAGGACGGCATGTCGGTTTAAAAAATTAATTAATTAATTAATTAATTAAACCCAAAAAAAAAAAAAAAAAAAAAACGAAATACATTAAATACATCTCTAGTCCCCAATCCGCTCCAGATCCACTCCAAACCTCAGTCTCTAATCCACTGCTGTTTCTCTCATCGAATCAGGTACTTCTTGATCCCCATTTTGATTCTTGCTGGTTGTAATCGATTTGTGTGAATATCTATTTTTTGGATCTTTGTTTTGATTCGTTGTTGTTTTTCGATTGAGAAGTAGAATCACAGCTGAATTTCTGGTGATTTCGGTAGTGTTCAATCGAGAATCTGGTTATTTGATCTGAGCTTTTCTGTGGATAATGCTCTAGTGAGTAGAAAAAAGCCCGAATTTTTAGCGAATCTTGTGCTATATTTGGTCTATCTCTCTGTTTCTATATATATATTGTGTCATGGGGTCTTGCTTCTCCAATCTGAGACCTTTCGGCTGGGATTCTCAGTACAAAGCGAGCGTCCTTGAGGCCCCTGATGTTGGTGAGTCTCTTGTTCTTTCTTTCTTGAGGTTTAGTGTTGTGGATGGTTGATGGTGGTTGTTTGTGGTGTAGAGAATGAGGTGAAGGGTGAGGTGGATGGCCTGCCTGTGTTCCAGGAGTACTCATTTGAGCAGCTCAGGCTTGCGACCTCCGGATTTGCGGTGGAGAACATTGTTTCTGAACATGGAGAAAAGGCCCCTAATGTTGTTTATAAGGGAAAGCTGGATGCACAGCGGCGAATAGCTGTCAAGCGGTTTAATCGTGCTGCATGGCCTGATCCTCGCCAATTCATGGTATGCCCTTTCAATCTTCCTTCTTATTTTACTGGCCTAGTGCATTTGTTTGAATGGTTTTGGTTGCATCACTTTTTGGCATTGCTATTGGCATTGTCCGTTTATGAGTTTGGATATGTTTGCGTAGATGGTGGCGTTGTTTAGTTATATGGTTGCCAAAGGAAATTTTTCTTTGTTTTCATGACTGCACATGTAGAGGGGACCATTGTCCACATTGCAGCTTTTCTAACCAATTATTGTTGTATGTGTGGCATCTCCACTCACAAAGTTGCAGCTTTTTTAAGCAATTATCGTCATATATGTGGCATCTCTACTAACAAAATCAGCTTTATTGCTTGTTATTGTTTGCCATTTGTTTAATGTTATTGTGCTTCGTTCTTCTTATTTGTGCTCTGAGTACTTAAAACGAGATAAGACCTTTTATTGTAGTGATGCCTCCACTGATTTCAGTTCCTTTAGCATTGTTGAAATTTCTGTCTTTGATGATTCTACAGCTCTATATACTCCAGTGCGGTCCAGTTTTTCAGGTCTTTTTGCTTTTTTTTATAATTATTTGCCCATTGAAGCTGATCTAGGTTATTAACAGCTTTGGTGTGACATTAATCACTGAAATATATGAAGCACAACAATTCTCTTGGCCAAGAAATATAAATTATGTATTTTGAAGTTGTCAGCTAGCCCTGATGTCTTAAGTTATATTGGCACATGGTTGCATGTTTGTATGTGTGTATGCTTCTAGCATTCACCTTTGTATTAGCGTTAGAAGTACATATTGCTTATTAGTAATGTTCACGTTCAGCTATCACACTAATTTGATAAGTGTAGTTTGAAATGTGGAACTCCATGCATGTTTTGCAGGTTTCCTGGATATTATTGTCTTTTGATAGTTGAGCTGCCTCTTTGTTTTGATTTGATTTTGTTTAAGCTCTCCAAGTTTCATGGTTAACCATTCTTTGGCTTGCTAAAAGTCATACACCAACCATACTTCTTTCAGTCTTTTGCAAAATTGAAAGTGTTCTTTGGGTGTGATTATATTGCCACCAACTCCAAGGTATTGCTTTTGCTATAGGAAGAAGCGAGATCTGTTGGTCAACTCCGAAATCACAGATTGGCAAATTTGCTTGGGTGTTGTGCTGAAGAAGAAGAGAGATTGCTTGTAGCAGAGTATCTGCCCAATGATACACTTGCTAAACACCTTTTTCACTGTAAGGTTCTTCTTTGCCTCTAGTAATCTCTTCTTACGAGGCATCTAATTTTTGTTTACAGTTTCATGCATTTTGAAGTGAAGCCCTGGCTTGAAATAGAAGTTGCATTGTCAGTCGTTTCTTTTTCACTTTGCTTGGATTGATTATATCTTCTGCTAGACATTGTTTTGACTCTTTTGAGCGATGTTCATAAACACGAACTATGGTTGTTTGTCTTATGTTTAAAATAAAAATGTTGTATGAATGGTTGATGGTTCTAACTTCCTTTTACTGATTGATTGGTAGCTTCCTTGGTTAATGAGGTAGCAAAGGTAGTGATCTGTCGGTGTTTCAGCTTCTTCAGTCCTTACTTCTTTCATTTTTACCTTCTGTTCTAAAGTTTCAAATTCTACAGGGGAAACTCAACCTATGAAATGGCCAATGCGATTGAGGGTGGTACTCTATCTAGCCCAAGCTCTTGAATACTGCACTAGCAAGGGCCGTGCACTCTATCATGATCTTAATGCATATCGAGTTCTTTTTGATGATGTAAATATAAGAGCCTAAGTTTGTCCCCTTACATTTGCTTTTTCTTCCTATTATCTGTTGCTTCTTTATTGTGTAACTGATGGTTTATTACCTTGCAGGATTGTAATCCCAGGCTTTCATGCTTTGGTCTGATGAAGAATAGCAGGGATGGGAAAAGTTATAGCACAAATTTGGCATTTACTCCTCCTGAGTATTTAAGAACTGGTATACACTACATATCAATCTTTACTATTCTCCTCTTTGCCGCATGTTTCTTAGGAAATGGTCCCTTTGTTTCTTTGCATTTAATACCTTATGTAATGTTAGTATGAGGGCTCACATATTTTGCCTGCAAGCAATAAATAATTTTTTACAGATAATTATTGTTTTTTTGTTTCACTTTCTTGTGTTGTGATTTGTAGGAAGGGTCACTCCAGAAAGTGTGATATATAGCTTTGGTACGTTGTTGCTTGATGTTCTTAGTGGAAAGCATATCCCACCTAGTCGTGTAAGTACTCTATCACAGCTAAGATGCTAGATTTATTCATTAATCTTGTTGGTTCTCAAGATATATGAAGATGCTCATTATTATCTATTAATGATTGAACTGTTAGAGAATGAAAACTAGCTTCTTTGGCAACACATGATTTTTTACTAGCTTCTCTGGCCCTTAAAACTGCTTGTTAACAATCATGAATTGGATTGAGATACCTGGTTCATGGAAACATAATATAGTGCCTTGATCTAACTTAAGTTTAGAGGCTACATTATCTGGCTTATCGCACAATAGCTTCTTTAATTTTCTCTCTCCGACGATTCATTTGCATTGGTACAGTGTTGTCTAACTTGTGTGTTAATTTTTCTTATCTTGGTTGTGTTTCTAGCTTTTGTCAATTATCTTGCCATATCTAATATGTTGGTTTTGTTTCTTTCTTTAGGCACTTGACTTGATAAGAGATCGTAATTTTGAAACACTTACGGACTCCTGTTTAGAAGGACAATTCTCAGATGAAGATGGGACTGAACTAGTGCGTTTAGCTTCCAGATGTTTACATTATGAGCAACGTGAGCGACCTAACGTGAAATCATTAGTGACTGCTCTGGCACCTCTACAAAATGATGTTGATGTGAGTTTCCTTGATTACATAAAAATCATTTGCATATTCAAATTTGGGAGTAGGTGGCTTATTTTGCAAATCAGTCAATAGTTTGCTGGTTGAAATTTCTTTCCCATCATATTTTAAGTATTTGTTTTTGTGATTTTTCTAAATTCTGGTTCTTTTGCTGTTCTTTTCCTATATCTCTTCTATTACTTTATCAAAGGGAGTTATTCTTGTTTCATTTAATATTTGCTTTGGTAGACCAAGGCCTATCAATAGTACATATTCTTATCGTCATCTACATGCATATTTATTGTAGTTTCGTGAGTTTCAACTTTGGAGTTGTTAGTTTGTGTTTGTTTGGTTTTTATGCTCAGATTTACTTTATATTATAGAAATGATGTTCTATCCTTTGATTTTACACGGTTATGTTTGTGTGTCTTCATCTTCTTTATGGTACATATGTTTGCACTTGCCACCATTAGCTGATTGATCTGTCAGTGGATGCATTATGTACATGTTTGGTAATGTGATTTAAGCTCAATTGCAATTTGTGTTAGTCTATAGTACATTACTTAATATGCAGCAAATATATATCCAAATGTATGTGTGTTTCTCGAAATTAGTTGACATGAAGAATCTTAATGTTAGTGTTTGTTTCGAGGCATTTGGAGATTCTGGATACTATGGCCAAATTGAGTGTAAGTTGAAATCTCACATTTTAATGCTAAAATGGGATTTGGAGAGACTGCATCTGAATCACATCCTTCTAACCATCAGATCTGGATTCAGAGTTCCATGAGCTCCAAATTTCACTAAACAAGAGCTCTGAATTTCACCAAACAAACACTGCATTAGTGTTGCCCAAAAGTCATTTGCTTTAAAACTTGCTTATGCTTTTAGCTGGTCTTGTTTTCTATTTTTAGTCACCCTCATATCTGACTTGCTTCTGTTATGTGACCATTATGAAAGTCAGCCATGCTTTATCCACGCCGATGATATCAATTAGAATGTTGGAAACTTGTTTCTTGCATATAGATGGTAGAAAATAGAAACTCTCTTGCAGCAATTCAGTTTTAGTACTTGAATCAATTGATTTCCAATTTGAATTCTAAGAGTCTAAAGTCTTGATTGTAACATGTAATTGCAGGTTCCGTCTTATGTATTGATGGATATACCGCATGGCGGAACATCCTCATTAGAATCACTTCCTCTTTCCCCCCTTGGTGATGCTTGCTTCAGGATGGATCTAACAGCAATACATGAGATACTGGAACAGGTTGGATATAAAGATGATGAAGGAACGGCAAATGAGGTTTGTGTTTGTTGTCGCATTTCTTCTAATAAAAGTAGAAGCAACTCCTGATTTCTCTGCCCAATCCATACCCCATTCCACCGATGCACGTAATTACACTATATTAGGTCTTTTGGCCCAAGAAATTCACTGTAACTATGTCAGTGTCAGGCTTTGTTCAAAAAATCAAAATTTAGTTTAATGTGACAAACTAATTTTTATGTAACCGCTATTTTTATCACTCACCATAAATGCTTGAAGTGTTGGAAAACTGCCATTGCAGTTTTAAGTTATTGCCAAGAATTTTGAGATGTTCAACTTTTGAAGACCAATTTTGTTTTGTTAGATTCTTGAGCAAAATTTTAATTATTCCTAAAGCATCATACAGGAGAGATTGAGCTTTTTATTTTGTTCTTAGGACGATGTAAATTTGTTTGAATGTTCTGTTTTCTTTTGTGCATAGCACAAAAATATTACTTTCATTGATAAAACATGAACTTTGCGGTAGCATGCTGATCGGTTTATATTGTTTGAGTGACAAACTCAGAATAATGACCAACCTACATATCTATGTGGCGTAATCTTATTTTGTTATAGATACAACAATAGCAGCAGCAACAAGTGGTTTGTCCCAACTATTTTGTTACAGATATTGTCACTGTTGGAAATTAATAGCAAAACCAATAAGAGACAAGGAGGAACCAATTTTTTTTATTGATAGATGGAAGCAAGGCTCATCTTGTATAGGGAGAGCCCCAGCCAAAACTAAGAACAAATTTACCATACATAGCAATATGCAAGAAATGAAAAGAAAGAGAAGGAAAGTCTAAATAAGGACATACAGTTGCCTTTTATTGGTTTCCTATTGGTTTCCAGCACTCCTCCTCAAGCTAGAGCATATTTGTCCATGCTCAGCTGCAACACTGATCAAAGAGTGGACGTGGGAGTGGCTTGGTGAAGACATTAGCCGTTTGATCTTTGCAGCTAACACTGGCAGTGTGCATGAGACCATGTTGAATAAGATCACGTGTATAGGGATAATTCACCTTAACATGTTTTGTGAGCTAATGAAACATAGGATTGTTTGCTATGTATATGCATGCTCGATTATCACATATGAGCTCCATACTCTTAGGAATAGTAATGTACATATCCACAAGTAGCGATCGTATTCACATCAATTATGTTGCCACTTGTTCCAAGATCCTATCCTTGCTCTCAATACTAGAGCGTGAGATAATTGCATGTTTCTTGCTTCTCCATGTGACAAGGTTGCCTACTAGATAGGTATAGAACCCAGTAGTGGACTTATGTCAGAAAGAAAGCTCGTATAGTCATCATCTACGTAAGCAACTAGATTAATAACACTGCCTTTAAGAAACAATATTCTTTTCCTGGGTAAGGACTTAATGTACGGAAGAACCATCATAGCAGAGTAAATGAGTTTGAGTAGTTTTGTCCATGAACTGACTCGATTTCCCAACTATAAGATAAATATCTGGATACGTAATAGTCAGGTACAATAGCTTCCCTATTATACTTCTGCACTGTCATGTATCAACCTCCATGTCCTTGAATTCGTATATATGTGCTTTAGGATCCATCGGAATATTTGCAGGTTTGGATCCTAACATCCTAGTCTCATTAAGATCTGTTGCATTACTTGCATATTTCCTCCGTAAGAAAATAATTCCCTTTTTGTTGTGGGTAACCTCAATTCCCAGAAAGTACTGTAGTGGGCCAAGATGTTTGATCACAAACTGCTCAGACAAGGCTTTCTTCACACCAACAATGTCTTAGGTATCATCACCAATAAGTAAAATGTCATCAATGTAGTCTAGCATGCCAATAACTCTTCTCCCTGTTTATTTGACAAACAGGGAATGGTCTGATGTGAACTTTGAGAATCCTAAGTTCTCAAAAACTTCGGACAGTTTTTGGAACCATGCTCGTGGGGCATACTTTCTAACGCTCTCTCTGAATCTCAAAGCCAGGCAGTTGCTTAAAGCTAAGTGGTTGCTGCATGTAAGCTACCTCCTGCAAGTTGCCATAGAGAAATGCATTCTTGACATCAAGTTGATGAAGAGGCTAATCAAATTGAGTTGCAGTTACAACCAGAATTCGCACAGTAAATACTCGTGCAACGGGTACAAGGTGTCGAAAATATCAACACTAGAAGTCTGAGTGAACCTTTTTGCCACTAGCCGGGCTTTGTAGCGAGCCACAGAACCATCTGAATTATGCTTAACTACAAACACCCATCTGGAACCAACAACTTTGCACCCTGGAGATGGTTCAACAAGCTCCCAGCTACCACTAGAAATAAGAGCTTCCATCTCTTCCTCCACAGCTTGTATGGGTGGTCGGAATTTATACCGCAGAGAGGGATTCCGCAAACTTGTATGTGTCTCCAAGACAATAAAAGGTCACTGCCTTTGATATAGGATGCAAAGTACATGTTTGGGGCATCTTTTTGAGAGCAATTGGCAAGTCAAGCGTGGGATTTGTCTCACTGCCATTAGTATCGTCACATGCATCACCTGCAGTATTCTCAACAATAGTGGTATTAGTCCATAAATCCTCTTGTTGAGAACTTATCTCTGGGGTTAACGACAGTATAGGCTCAAAAGGGAGAAACCGACGCTGATAGGTGATCGTGAAACAATTCCCTTCTAATTCCAAGACTAGGAAATCCTCCAGGACAATGGGTGGTACAGCCATGGGAGTTGGAGGTGAAGAGACAGTGGAAAACACAGTGGAGAAGAAAGGTATGGACTCAAAGAAAGTAACATTAGCACTTATGTAGTGGCGTGTCCTAGGATCATAACATACCCTTTTCGATTCCTAGCATACCCCAAGAAGAAACATTTGACAGCCCGTTGTGCTAAATTATGCTTGAACCTAGGAGGTTGACAAAGGCAACGCACCCAAAAATCTTTGGGGGAAGAGCAAAGAGATGGCCCCTAGGGTAGAGAATCTCCAAAGGTATCTGCCCATTCAAAAGTGTAGATGGCATATGTTTTATGAGGTAGGTGGCAGTAAGAACATCTCCCATTATATAGAAGGGACGTTGTTGTGAATCAAAAGGGTTATAGCAACATCAAGAATGTGGTGATGTTTTCGCTTAGTTACCCCATTTTGTTGTGAGGTGCGAGCACAAGAAGTCTGATGTATAATTCTAAAAGACCTGAAAAAGTAAGCTATGTAGTAGATATGGGGTAAATTTTTTGATAGGATACCAAACTATGATACATTTTTATTTGAATAAAAATGATTACCCAATTTTAATTTTATTTTACTGGATGGTTACCCGAGAGATTTTGACCTATTTTTGATGATATGATGTTATAAAATTTTATCAACATCTAAAATGAAATTGCCAATTGGACGGACAGTGTGCCATACATATGTTAACAAAGAATTTTCGGCATTTGTATCATAAAAAAATAGGTCTGAATCTATTGGGTAATCACCCTGTAAAACAAAATTGAAGTTGGGTAACCATTTTGATTCAAATTGAAGTTCAGACTCCATAATGAAAAATGAACATAATTTGATACTCTGCTAAAAAATTAACTCAGTAGATACGAATTTGCAAGCATTGTTAGACTGAATAATTTTGATAACCGTTCTAAATTGATTTTTTATTTCATTGACAAACTCGGCAAAAATAGAATTGACATCAAACTTATTCTTTGTAAGAAATACCCATGAAATATGAGAATAATCATCCACCATAATTATATTATACCTATGTCTTTGTCTATCCGGATACTGGCTAGGACTCCGTACATCTACATGAACTAGATCAAACACGGATGTAGACTGTGGATGATCAGAAGACGGAAATGTATTCCGATGATGCTTTCCAAGTTGGCAAGCTGTGTAGTCCAACTTAGTTGTAGGTGAAAATTGGGGAAGAGCATGACGGAGCTTATTCAGTGATGGATGACCTAAACGTTGATGCCTAAGAGCTCCAGACGAAGTAAATGACTCAAGACTACGAGCAAAAAGAACAGAAGTAGCTATTGGTGACTGAGTAAGGTGCTAAGACTTCCCCTTCTTCTGGCCGCCACCAATCGTTTTCTCCGTCAAGATATTCTGGAAGATAAGAGAAACGATTAAAAATAGGATGACAATTCAGCTGCGTGCAAACTTGACTAACAAATAATAAAGAAAATATGGAACAAATAACATACTTGTTAGCCTTATATTTAGACCCAGAGTAACATTCCCCTAGCTTAAAATAGGGACGTCTCCCATCTGCCACTTGTCCGGTCCCACCAGGTCAGACCTTATTGAGCTTCATAATGGCCGCCTTGTCACCACAAAGGTGTTTTGAGGCTTCCGAATCTACCAACCAATCGGACTCGTGCACTTGCCTAACAGAGCATCCAAAAGTACCTGATGAAGAGTCTACTGAAGAGGTCATTGCCATAGTAGCTATAGTGTCCGGTGGTCTAGATGAATATGTTAGAGATAACCAAGATGCTGAAGCAGATCACTAAAGTCCTTCCGGGGAATAATAACCGATCCCCCCTTTGAGGTGAATGTTTGTCTCCCATGCTTGGACCAGCACTGGTTCTCAAAATGCCCTATCTTGCCGTAATTTAGGCACTGTATTTTTCTTCGAACAAACTTGCTCCTACCTCGCTCACGTCCTTTGGTGGGACTTGGAGCACCACGTCCTCCATGCCTAGTAAAGGTAATCAAGGCTGAAGTCTCCGAGCACTCGGGAAAAAGGAACAACAATACGGCTTAGTTTGCTATACGCCTCTTTCAATATGGCCAGGGTAGATCCAATAATTATCCAATCGCAAGCGGTGGCGTACGTGAAATTGATTCCAGCGAGAAACAAGAGAACCCTATCTTTCTTCTATTGGCCTTTGGAGTCTCATAGGTGCAAACAAGTCGGCAAGCATTGTATATCTCAATCAATGCCTTCAACTGAGGGTAATATTGTGATAGGAGCTTATCTCCTTGCTTCAGATTCATCATCTCGTAATAGGTCTGGAAGATGAGGCTGAAGTTCGTATGGGAATAAGTGTCCTCCAAACTATCCCACATCTCCTTGGCTGTCATGTAGTACATGATTTCGTCATCGATGCGGGGAACGACATTGTTCATGATTATGGCACATATCATTCCGTTGTCCTTGATCCATGTTGCATGCTTCTCTATATTCTCTTTAGGCTCTGGTTCCGTGAGAATCAAGGGCGAAGCTAAGTAAGCAATTGTGGGGTTAAATGATCCCACAAAATTATTAGAAATGTTTATAGTATTATATAGTGCGTGTATATATATAAGGAAAGCCATTAAATTGTCCCTATTGAATAAAAAAATTAGGAGCAAATATGCGATATTAAAAAGATTTTATGTGAAACATGTGGGTCATTATACAAGTAGACCCAAGTTTTAAGACCCATATTTTTTTGGCCCGAAGTACAGGCTTCAAACGCAACTGCAAGCGCAACAAGCACGTATGCTCTCACCTTGCGTGGGCTTTGGAGTTTGATCTTAGGTCCTCCCCAAAACAAACGCCTTACACAAAGAATCCGGTGTCAATAGATCAAAAAGACGTTGACAAAATTGAAACTATTGTCTTCTTTGCTATCAATATTTTCCATCTACCTTCTTAATATTTTGTCTAATTAGACAAAAAAAACCACCAAGTTACCACACTCTTTTTTTAATTTAAAATTTTTTCACCTTTCAAGCTACATTAAAGCATTCGATTAAGTTTGAAGATCAATTATAATTTTTTGTCATTTGAGATAATTTCTTAAATATAAATTCCTTTTTAAATTTCCTTAACTTTTTGTAATTTGTACTTTTATATTGTTTTAACTATGATTGTTATATATTTATATTGCATTGTAGATAATAATATTATATTTATATATTGACCCCACTTGATAAATTGTCTGGCTCCTTCACCTGTGAGAATATACTCCTTCTCATGACCTCTAGCCAACATAAAAAACGTGTGTAACCACCATGTGTAGTTGGTCTCATCCAACTTGGGTGCTTGGTACTTTCTGCATTTGCATCCCCTAATGTCACCTTCGAACTTTTTGATGCTGTGACCATGTCTACATGAACCCTAGAGCCACAAAACTCGTCAAACGGAGACGAGGAGTGACATCGTCAAAAACTTGCGCATAATGGCACCATCAAATCAACCAAAAGAGGTGGAGGATGGCAGATGTGTCAGTGGGAGCTGCTGAAAGTGACTGGAGGCCATGGGGAGACGACGGAGGGCCTCTGCCCGCGGTGGGCGTGCCGTTTGGTCTGTTGGGTAAAGAGATGGTGGGGCTAGGGCTTCGGAAAGATGGATATAGGACCCGATCTAGGATCATCGCTTTGATACCATGTAGAAAGTAGGAACTAATTTTCTTATTGATGGATGGAGGCAAGGGTCACCTTGTATAACGAGAGGCTTAGTCAAAACTAGGAACAAATCAACCATACATAGGGAATAAGCAAGAAAGGAAAAAGAAAGAAAAGGAAAGTCTAAATAAGAACATATAGTTGTCTCTTATTGGTTTCCTATTGGTTTCCAACAATCACTGTTAATTTTGTTCAATCGACTTACTCCTTATCAACCTTCATAAGTAATTCTGGGGCACATGCCTAATCTTGGTCGAAGGCACATAATATATATGAAACCTTAGATTCAGATTGGTTTTTCTTCATCTTTGAAGTGGTTTCACTTTCTCAATAACCTGTTCTGCAGTTAGTTTTCAATTACCCTTTTTACTTTTTCTCTAATTTTCAGCTTTCATTTCAAATGTGGACTGATCAAATGCAAGAAACATTGAACTCCAAGAAAAAGGGCGATAATGCTTTTCGGCATAAAGATTTTAATACTGCTATTGAGTGCTACACACAGGTAAATCCACTAAATGCTTTTCAGAAGATTGTTTCAAGAAATAGTCATTGCTTTGATCTGTTCCAATAGAGTATTAATTAGCAATAATATGAAATTTTCATATCCCTATGTTAAATTTTATTTTATATTCCATCTTTTTACAACTCTTGTCATCTGCGCAGGAAAGCTGTCAGATTTTTTTTCTTTGAAAATGACCTTGTGAGCAACCCTTGACGCATTATCCGCTATGCAATGCATATTTGGCCTCTTATTTCTTTTTCATTTCTAAAAGTTATGATTTTAATGTCTGATCATTTTGTCTGTTTTCATAAGAAGGTCTAGAATATTGCTTCATTCTTACCATAACCTACCAGGATTGATTACTGTTCACTATTATAGTGTATTAATGTTATGAAATCTTCTGCTGATCATTTTAAATTAGATAATATCTTATCATGACCCGGGCTTTTAATAATGTCTTATCATGGCCTGAATTTTTTTTGTAAATTATCATTTGGCCCAGCGGAGATGCTTGGTGGTCATTGAAGAAATTAAGGAATTAATTCTTGATGCTTCCTTTAGCTATAATGAAGACCTGTATAATCTCTCTTGACACTGCACTAGACAGAAAGGCCTTTACTTCATTTGAATAATGTGATAAATGAATTAATTGAACATTCTGTTCACCATTATTATTGATGACCTCTATGACGTGCAGTTCATTGATGTTGGTACAATGGTTTCGCCAACTGTTTTTGCTCGACGGTGTCTGTCTTATCTGATGACTGACATGCCACAGCAAGCTCTTAGTGATGCAGTACAGGCACTGGTTGTATCCCCAATATGGCCAACAGCATTTTATCTTCAGGCGGCTGCGCTATCTTCTCTCGGAATGGATAATGAAGCTCAAGAAGCATTAAAGGATGGCTCATCTCTTGAAACCAAAAGGAATGGGAATTCTAGCCATTAATACTAGAGCCAAGTTTGCAGTTCAGTCAAAAGTTTGAGGCAGCTACCCTACTTCGATAGTTGGATCATTGTTGCAAATTGAAGGGCATGCCTCTGATTTATTTTTTTCTGCAGATGTCCAAGGACTGGTCAAGACTTGAATTGGAAGGGCGAAATCTTTGTGATCCTTTTGTATAAAACAAATATGCTGACAGAAGAATGAGTTCAGAACCGATTAAGAATTGTGAATCTTGAAACTTGGTTTGCTGCAAAAAAGCAAGTGAAAAGAAAACCTCACCATTCTTCGTCTTGAGTTGGTATAATGGTGTTCTCATTTTGCTGATAAAACATGTAATTTGTGTACAGCTGTTGAATGCTTCATTTGAGATTATTGCTTTCTTTTGCCATTGAGATTGTTTCAGGTTGGTCAAATGTAAGTCATGTTTGAAAAACTAGAATATCAAAGTATTTGTGTGAATTAGAGTTGATGTTGCTGTCAGCCACCAATTTGAATAGAAGTCTTTGAAATTTGCTTTCACATGCATTGGGACAAAAGTAGAGAAAAAGTTTTTTTTTTTTTTTTTTTTTTTTGTTTCAAACTCAATTTGAATCAAAATAATTACTCAACTATAATTTTAGTTTTTATTTTTATGATATAAATACAAAAAATTCTATTATAACATGCATGACATAATATCCCCATAAATGGCAATTTTATCTCATTTGCTAATAGAAAATTTTCAATATCAAATCATAAAACATTAGACCAAATCCTTTTGGGTGATCATTCAATGAAATAAAATTAAAATGCGTAACTATTTTGATTCAAATTGAAGCTTGAACTCTAAAATGAAAAAAAAATAATAATTTAATGCCATTAAAAAAATTTTACCTCTCAATAATGAATTTAATAAATAGCTAAAAAAATTTAAAAAAAAATTACATTTGCATCTTTTATGGTGTTTAACTGCTTATAGATGGAATGGAATGACAATATTACTACGATTTCTAACTTTATGAAGTTCATTACTTTCGGCTTTCTCCCTTAGGCTAGACCAGGATTTCCTCCGCCGTTTGTTAGATGCACTGGCCCCTTTACCTGAATCAACAATTCTTTCTGAACTGCTGCCTTGAATAGGAATCTCACTCTGATGGGATTTACTGGCTTTTCTTTTCTTCTTCAATGTGCTCAATGATTTTTCCATCGCCCACACTGCATCCGTAGTTTTCTCCATTGTCGGCACCACATCCATAGTTTTCACATCAACATGCATATTATCAGTGTTTGCAGCAGCCTTCATGCAAGTGAAAGATTTAAGCTCTGGGTTGGCATCTAGAACTTCTAAGATTTTCTCATGTGGATTCTGGTTCGATGTCTTGTTCCGAGCATTCAAGTGTGAATGGGATCCCAGCCTCGATGCCAGCAGACCTTCAACATGGCCTGTTGGAGTGCCCCATTTAATGTTACGGTGTGAACAGAAGTGGCAAGTGTAAACCATGCTGTTCTTAGAGGTTGTAGAGATAGACTTGTTTTGTCGTCCCTTGTTCTTCACATTCTTTTCAATTCGGATGGTGCAGTTAAATCCAGGTTGTAACATGGTCTCACACCTGTAAGCCAAAGAACATACATTATAAATGTTATCATGAAAATTTTGAACATCTATTGGTGCCAGAAAAAGAAAACGTTTCCAAGGTGGAAAATCAGTTGCAAATTTTCTGACTTTTTCCCCCTTCGTATTAATTTCTATTCATATTATAAAGTGAGAAGTTAAAACTTTGTGGTAGCATAGTTTTACATGTACAAGACATTCAAGTGAAATATAAAGAGTTCCCAATAACAACCATGCCTCCTTTACAGCATAAACTGAACCATTTTAAATAGAAGAAAGGGCACTTTTTGTCCACCAGCAATACGCGCACCCAAAATCTTCATTTTGATTCCTTAACCCAAAAAATGCGAAAAGGTTTGGTTCTAACAATCTTCCATGTTTAGGGCATGATCTCACATCAAATAAACAAGGGAATGTGTTTGGAATGTAGAAAATCGTTGGAGGTGTTCATTTGTTTGTTCTTAAATTTTGTTTCATTTAAGAAGACAGAAGAAAGTAATAGCCCTTCATGATTTTCATTATATTGGCTTTTCTTCCTCAATACAAATACATCTAAAGGTTCTGGTGCTTGAATTATGTTGTAGTAACAAAACCTAGACCTCAGGATATTCACACCACAAAAAGTAGAAAACAAATATATGTGAAGGGAGTAAATAGCAATGAGGCACACATAAGACACAAAGGTTTGTGTCGTTTCATTTACATTCAAAGACAGAAATGATCATGAAGGCGGTGGCTTTTAAGTTTTAACAACAAAATCTCACAGGCATTCTCTTTTTCCCTTTAAAAAAAAAGAGGATGTAAATCATCAAAGCATATAAATATGGTTCTTACCACTTCGTATGAGAACAATAAATTTTGAAAAAGCTATCTGTCAAACTAAGGATGTGAAGCCAAAACCACTTTGAAGGATAGGTTTTGATGCATAGGTATTATACATAAAGATGATAACTATAAGCAGATAGACTCTCATTGTTGCTTGGTCAAAGCCAAATAATCCAAAGCAGAATGGAAAACAAACAAGTAACATGACAGAAACTAATCCTAAGACTCAACACACACAAATTTTTTGAAATATTAATTCAATCAATGCAGTACCAAAGCATGATTTCACATGTATATAAAACAGAAACAACTTAACAAATCAACAAATGGCATGTAGAACTTGACATAACTAAAGTCATATTCCTAACATATTAAATGTGAGATCAATTGCATATGGGTAAAACTGCACCAATGGTCCCTGAACCCAAAAAGGCGCACTTTGGTCTCAAACTCCATCCTTATTTGCAACAACCAAGACTAATAAACAACTAACATGGGAAGAAGTGTATATGAACTTTAAATATTAACAGCGAACCAGTTCAGTTACCACAGCATGGTTTCACAAATAGCGGAACAAAAATGATATACAAACTTCAAAAGAACAAACTCAAGTTCAAACAAAACCATTCAGCAAAAAACAAATAAATGTCATTTAGTGTGATTGAAAATTATGTATGAATTAGGTGAAACATTATTAAAAAAGCAAAGCATCCAGTTTTTATAGAATAAAATGCTAGAGAAGAAGATTGTTTTCTAGTTCTATCATCAAAATAGAAAGTAAAAAAACAAAGATGCAGGAAAGGTCCGACCTTTGGCAAAGAAAACAAGAGGAATCCAAAGGAACACCTGCAGCTTCAGCATTAGAAGCAAGATGGTGACCAAATAAAGCAGCAAGAGGAGGAGGAACACTAGCACACTTTGCCAGCTTTTGAAGATGTTGCAGCTTCAAGATTGAACTCACACTTGTCTCCTTCTTCCCACCCTTCTCATCCCTAAGCGTTGTCATTTCTTTCAGAGAGGAAACGCCGCCAGGTACGGACTCCCGCGAGAGGGCGATAGCCGTGATGAGAGGGGCGGAGAGAGACGACCAAGAATTTAGGGTTTCATAGATTAGAGGGGAGTGATTAGGGTTTCAGGGATTTAGAAGGACATTTGACCAAACCTCTTATAAATAAATTATTTATTATTAAGTTAAATTAAAATAAAAATATTATTACCCGCTGAGACATGACAAATAGTAAAATTATTTTTTCAAACTCTGACATTATCTCGGGTTAAAAAGAATTTTTTTTTTTTTACCATTTACAATACACGTTATTAAATGTTAGACATATAATTAGTTTTAATAAATAAAATAAAAAATATATAATTGATTTTAATTAAAAAATAATGGGTTTTCTTTAACAATGAAAATAATGGGTTTTATATTAGAAGTAGAAGGCATTCATTTATTTTATAGTTACCTTCTAATTATATGCAATATTTAAAAAAAAAAGATGAAAGACGTACTTGAGACGTTGTGCCTTAGTGAGATGAGACGTAAATTATATAAAATAAAGAAAATAAGTAGTAAGTAACAAAATGGACATAACATTTATAATAAAAATATTACTTGTCTTTAATTTTTCATAGTTTTAATTTAAACTTATTTCATTGTAAATAATTGATTTGTAGTCTCCCCCCTAAAAATATAGCATAAACACCACCATCCCTCACTAATTACTGTCACTAGCAAAATTTTCCTCAAAATCATTATTTTCTTTTTCATCTTCAACATCAACATTCTCTTCCTATTCGGATTATTCTCCATCCACTAATGCTATTGGTTCTTTTCTTTTACGGAGAAAATGTTTATAGTATGATAAAAAATATCATAAGTAATACTAGTCCTTTTTTTTTCCTCTTTTTTTTTTCCTTTTTTCTTTTCTTCTTCTTTTCCACTCATCGACAAGTCTTGCTTTGTATCTCTCTTCTATGTTTTTAAACAAAAAAAAAAAAAAAAAAAACCTAAAATCTATATGGTTTTTTTTTTTAAATCTAGGTTGATCCATATTTGATAACCTAACTAATTGAGGTGTTCTTCTCTTGCGTCTCGAGGCATACTACCTCATATAGAAAATCATACTGTCGCATATAGAAAAGGCGTAAGCCTAAAAAATTGAAGCGAAAGCACATGCCTCGGTGATATTTTCTCCCACCTCTCCTTGAGGTGGTCCTCGAGGTATACGCCTAAAACGCATTTTTTTTTTTTTTTTGACAAATTAACAACAAGCATCTTTTTATTTTTATTTTTATTTTTGCATTATGCTTGAGAGGTTTTAAACTCGAGACCTCTCATAATCTCACAAGCAAGATAGAAAACCACTAAGTCATGCCTTGTTTCCTAAAAAAACACATGTTTAAACATTGATTATATGCAATACAAAGATATTTTATATAAATTAAAGATTAAAAATTCATTTTAGCTTAAATTAAAACATAATTTTTTTCACCTAAAAAATAATATTTGAAAACTCAAACTAATTTTCGTAATTTTCAAAATCTAAAGTTCTTTTTGTCAAACCACCACTGCAATGGACGGACGGTAATGCTATTAACTCTTATGCGGAAAGTCAAGGGATTGACACCCTTCATGAGTAAAGAATTGGGGGTGTACTTGTCCACATTGTCAATATATATATATATATAGTTTATCAATTTTTAAAATAAAAAAAATCCTTCACCGTTACTTATTCAGTTGAGTGTTTGGGAAACATAAAAAGACCAAAAAAAAGGAGGGGAGGCTCGAGAAAGGAAAAAATTTAGATTAAGAAAATCCGAAGGAGAAGGAAAAAAAACAAAAAAATAAACAAGGGAAAGAAGACAGAAAAAAAAAATCATGGAGAGAAAATTAGATAGGCAACCAAAGGTTATTTTAATTAAGAAGGTTGGAACGAAGGTATCCTAAACTGTGTTGATCTCTTTCTTAAGGCAATCAAAATCCTTTTTGTTAGCAAGTGGTTATTTTTTTTGTTGGGTTAGTATAGCTATAAATATTAACCTTATAGTCAATGTTAAGCTGTGATTTTAATTAAGAAGTCAGTCACATTTGGAGCCTTGTCTTCTTCAAATGGACATCTTCCTTTTTTTTGAAGTTGTTATCTTTAAATTCTGGCACTTTTCCTTCCATAAAACCCATTGTTTTGTTCCCTTGTTCTCCACAATATTTGCTAGTCTATCATTTGGTATCAAAGAAGGTTTCTAATTTAACATTGTGTCTACTAGTATTTTTTTAATGACATGTAGTGTACATTACCAACTTGGAGGATCATTTGCACTTCCTGCAAATTACCCTTAATCTCTTGAAATTGAATATATTCTTTGCCAATGCCATAAGTTATTACTGCTTCTTATAAATGATTATATGGTGATTGCTTGACTATTGACAAACTTAACTAAGAAAAATGGTTTCAAATGGAATCCTCAAGTATAATCATCATTTTATAAACTCAAAAGGCCTACTTATATTAATATGAATCTTCCCTTGGAGTCTCTAAACTTTGAAAGTCTTTGAGGAGAATAATAATTTGATTTTGGATACTTTGAGAGAGTTTATTGGCAGCCACTTGGATTAGGACTGGGTGATGAAAGTGAGGTTTGATCCCTTTTCTTCGAATCTATAATTTTCCTATGCAGCATTCTGATAGCAATTCTCATAGTTGGGATGGTTGGCACATTGTATGGAGGTTGCCGGCACCTCCACGGGTTAAGACTTTCTTGTGGAGGTTGCTTCATGGGTGTACTCCTACATTTGATCTTTTCTACAAATTTGGCTTTGGGCCATCTGTTCTTTGTCCTTTATGTAACTTAGTCCTTGAATCTAATAATCATGTTCTCTGGAGATGTTCGAAAGTGAAAGTTTGTTGGGAATTAGTCGAAGATTTTGCAGGAGTTTGGTTGAATTTGGATGATGATTTATCAACCGGGACTTGGCTTATCACAGATTGGAATACTTGGTTTGGTAGCAGGAAATTCAAAACCTATTTAGCCACTTGTATCTGGCTCATCTAGAAATGCAGATGTAATCTCGTCTTTAAAAAGGAGGTCCCTAAGTTTGATGTGTTTTCATAATGCCTGGAGAATCATGAAGGACTTTGATCAAGATTGGAGGAGATCTTACAAGGGAGTTATTTTTAAGCACTTTTGACTCTCATTCTGTTCGGATTTTCACTGACGCCTTTTGGGTGGATGATCTCTCTCCAAGTGGACTTGGTTTTGTAGTTGTTACTGATAACACTCATTGTATTGGTAGGTTATGCTCTAACCTTGGCAAATTCTTCTTTGAATGCAGAGCTTCAAGTGATTGTCATGGCCTTGGATCAATGCAAGATTAATCGCCTCTAAGTGAATACGATATTCTCGGATTGCCTTGCAGCTATTCAGTTTCTTCAGGAACAGGACACCTCCCTTTGCTAGAGATCTTAAGTAAGAACTCTCCCTTGCACAAAAAAAAAAGGGCTTTGATGATAGTTCCTATGTTGTGGCTACCAGATTTTTAATCTGTCTTTTGCTGTTGAGTGTGATGCTTTGTTTCCATGAGCGGAGGAGGTATCTTATTGCAATCTAAACATCCAATTGCTTATTTTAGTAAGAACTTCTCTTTCACTAATTGATCAAAATCTTCTTATGATATAGAATTTTGATTGTGGTTCTTGGATTGCAGAAATGGAGACATTATTTGTTAGGAAGATAATATTTTTTCTCGAGACTAACCATAGCAATCTTAAGTATCTTTAAACCAATAGGTGACAATAAGTGAGCAATGACGACTTCTCATGAAGCTTGCTCCTTTTGACTGCATTATCATATATAAAGCCAGAAAGGATAATCAAAATTTTAATGCTTTTTTTAGCACTTGCATTACAAGCCCATATGGAATTTTTAAATCTTTAAGAAGCTTTGCAACATGATCCCTACACTAGAAACATCATCATCACCTCTATCAGGCAAGATCCTAAATCTCATCTAGAGTTTTTACTTGATTGATAATGAACTCTTTTTTAATCAAAATCACCTTATAAAAGAGAGATGCTAAACTTCATGTGCAAAACTACTAATATATCAATAGAATAAGTATCAGATCCTTTCTTTTATGGGTCTCCTTTAGTCACTTTCAATTCCTAAATGTGTTTGGGAAGACATCATTAAATTTTAGACAAAAAGTGACAAACTAGTTGAGTTACAGAATTACAGACTCTATAGTGGATACAATGTGGGGATACAAAAAGTCCAAATTACTAAATACAAGGATACGGGGACAGACAAAGACAAGAACTCAAATCTTGCAACAAAACAAGACAACACCTACCGACAGTCTTTTAAGGTCCACACCGGTTTACCACTCGTGATCTGAAAAGGATTTAAAACAAATCCATGAGCTCACTAGCCCAGTAAATAATCTAAAAATTGCAATAAAAAGAATATCAAATTTCAAAACTATGAATCGTAATATAATAATTCCCCATAAATGAGCATAGGTCTCCAAAACATAATTAGACTAAACCCGAAATTACATAAGTGCATTTCAAGTATACCAAATTTTCAAAATAATACAAGTATCCAAAATCATAATTTAAACAAAATACAGAGAATGATATTCTAATAAAAGCATATTTTCAAATATATCATTCACCAAAATTTGAAACTCATAAATGCGATCTTAGAAATACAGAAACTTCAAGGCAGGACAAAAAAGTTTGTGTCTGAGATCTACATTAAAATCAATAACACATAAATAGTGCAATTAAAGAAAATCAAAAGTCAAAGCCAAATATAACAGATTTCAGTATATGTTTCCAAATTCACTATAAATGCCAGAGGTCATTTGTTTACCCTTGATAACCCAAGCCAGAATAATAGAGGTTATTTTTTAACCCTCGGTGACCCAAGACTGAAATATTAATGGGCGCTAATTATTTCACTGGACAAACACAATGCAAAACTGTAGTATCATTTTTCTTGAATTTTATGTTGACAAGATCAATGATTAACCCCCACTGACAAGGTTGCATATCGTTCATTTGGAGACCAAAACATTCTGATACAAAAACATTTATAGAGTACGAGTTCAGAAATTTCTAAATTCCTCAAGTTCATATATACTCAAAAATACTGATAAATATCTAGATCTCACTTTAGGGAAAATAAATAGATAACTAGAAATGAAATATAAAAATTTAAGCAACCAAAAGTTTAAAATTATTCAAAATACCAGCTCCTTTAGTACTAAAAAAAAATGATTATATAAATAAATAAATAAATAATGGAAATAACTAAATCAATCCAAACGAGAGTAGAATCACCAACCCACACCTCCAAACAAACGAATTTTAAAAATGTTGAAGTTATCATTTGAATGCAATTACACGCTTAGTATAAATAATAAATAAATAACCAAGTTAAAATAAACAACAATCATTCAATTAACATCACACCAAGGTAGATTTACTAAGTCAAAAACTAAATAAAAACAATTAATTAATGAAAATACCTCAAAGTACATATTCAAGATAAATAATTTCAATATTAACAAAAATAATAGTTATTCAAAATAAAATAACAAAATACTAAATAATTATTTTACTAAATAAAATTATTTCTCAAATACTGAAAATACAGAGTTATTGGTGGATTACTTACCTCAAAAATACTCTACTCCAAGACACAACGCGAAGATCCATAGTCATTTCTCAAATGGTCCTATAACCCAAGGGAAGAACACAACCAAGATATGAATACTTAAGCATGGAAGAGTTCATGCACAATGGATAAAGATGAGTTAGCCTAAATACTAACAACTCTACAACCAAGGCATGGACCTTTCTATCAACAATTTAACAAATCCTATCTTCAAAAGGAGTAGCAATGGGGATGCATCAATAGATATATATATATATATATATATATATATATATATATATATATATATCCACGAGGCCATGAGATAAATATAACCATGAGTGAGAAGCTTGGGTTTCATGCAAGGATAAGCCCATATAATCATTCAAAAAGGGGTGCAACTCTTCATGCAACATAAGCAAATAAGTTCCCAAACAACAATGCCATGAATGGAGAGTTGTACTTTAAATCAAGGTGGACATTCATCGGTAACTACCTCGAGTTTGCCGACAAGTTGGCGATGATGAGCTCATCTCCGGCTTGATCACTAAAGCTATAGTACTATGGCAATGTTCCTTACCCTTGAAGCTCCAAGTGGGGAAGCAAAGGAAACCGAGGACAGGAAGGAAGCAAAGGAGAGGGGAAAGAAGCAAATGGAGGGTAGCACAAATGGAGAAGAAGGATGGTCACTGTTGTGAATTCTTCGATCTATGTTCTGACAACAATACTCAATCAATGGAATTCACTTAAACAACTAGAAATCCAACAGACATTCAGTTTAATAGCTTCTATATCTAAGAACAACTTCAAAATCAATAGCTAACAGCACAATTAACCCATCAAACATAACCAGATGAACTAGATCAGCAACACAGAGTAATATCACAGATCATCACATCCAGACATCTAGAAATACCGAGAGTTCAAAATGGAAACAAGATTCATGGATCGATCTACCAATCCAGTGAATATAGAGTAGTATTATACTAGATAACAAGGAAATTACTTCCCTCCCGTGCCGATACCGTAGGAGATCACCGAGGATCAGAATCACAGGCCAAGCTTCTCTCTAGAGTCCTCTCCCCCTTTCCTCTCGTTCTTTCCCCCTTTTCTAGATGGTTATCCTGTCCCAATGACCGACCCTCTTCTCAGCCAATCAGAACCCTTCATTCATAAACAACTTCTTTTTCCCGCCCAATGCCTGCCTTCTTAGTTGCCACATCAGCAGGTGTAGTATAACCTGCGAGCTTGCAACTTCTCCACTTCCTTCTTTTGCTTTTCCGCCTGGAGCCTTCTGATTTGTCCACCTCAGCGTTCAGCGTGCCCTCTGTCACGTGCTCATCTTGTAACTGACTTAATGGTTCTCCAGCCACAATAGTCACTTGGCCAAATGGGAGACAAGGATGTGATGGAATCAGAATTTCCTCTGAGAATTTATCCTTTTAACAAAGTTCTCAAAACAAAATGACAAGGAGAATGGGGTTTAAGGGTGAAATCAATGGCTTAGCATCCTAAGCATGCTTTAATGCATGGACAGGGCCATCTTCTTGGAGCAAGTTCTTAGCTTGGGCAGAATACTCATTCAATGTTGGATTCCCATCACAACTGGAACAACTCCATTCAAGATTTTTTATGGCTAGGACCTCTAGCTCTACAGCCCTCTGTTCCTAGAGAATCCCCACATTAGCGATCTAAAAGAAAAGCTCATTATTTGCAATGAAACGCTACAACTTTGTTGTGCCAATATTATCAAACCTCAATCACATATAAAAGTATAAGTAGATTCCAACCTAACATAGCTGTCATTTGAAGTGGGAGATGTTGTTCTTGAGACTTCAGCCTTTTTGACAGCCCACCCTGGACAAGCAAGTGCGTAAAAAGCTCTCTCCTTGCTATTTTAGTCCTTATGCTATTGTTCATGTGTTAGACTAGTGGGCTATGAATTATCTCTCTTGGAAACTTCATATGTCCATCAATATTCCACATGTCTTTGCTATATCCTATTCATGGTTAATCTTCCTCTACCCTTCCACCCACACTATCCATCAATGAAGGATGGGAATTAACTTTGCTTTTAGAAAAAGTTCTATCACATCATTGGGTTTCATATATATGGAGTACCTCAATCAGAGCTATTGGAGCTATTGGTGCAATTGGTGGACCGTCCGCTTAAGGAAAGTACCTTGGAAAATTATGATTTGCTTGCTAGTTAGTTTCCATCCTGTTAGAGTTTAGATTAGTTAATGGGCCATATTAGGTTCATACCACAAAACCCTAATATTTCTCTATATATACCCTTATACTCTTTTCTTAATTGATATACAAACTATTTTTCTATCATCACATGGTATCAGAGCACTGGGTTAAACCCTTAACCCTAGCCTGGCCCACTGCCGCGACTCCAAAACATTAGCCTTCAACCCACCGCAGCCGCCACCTCTGTTGTAAGGTGCCGCTCATCTCTCGCCGTTCTCGTTATTTTACAGGCACCTGGTGATGTTCCTCATCCTTCACCAATGATGCCATTGTCTCGTTGCTGAAGGATTTATCTCTTCGTCTTGTGGATGTGGTAAAGACCCTTCTCATTGGGATCAATGTATTTTGGGCATAGCATCAATGGATAATTATGGGCAACTGAGTAGAGCTGAAGCCATGGCTTATGATGTTGTTAATATATGGGATTTTGATTTTCCTACTGTTGATATACTAATGAACAATTTTTTTTTGGTTTTTTGTTTTTCATTTTTTTTTCTTGACATGCTCAATGTTGTCCAAAGGTTGTTATATTGAGGATGTATTGTATTAATCACACTAAGCTATTTATTGCTTTATATTATTGAGTATTAAGATAGAGAAGAGCATGTCACACATACCTTTGATCAAATAGTAGATCTAATAAAAAAATTGATCTTGTAGATAATTAGTTCCCGAAGAATTTTACAAGTCAAAGAAGTTGGTTTCAAGCTAGGTTTCACTGCTAAGACAACTGATTGTAATGTCAACAAATGTTTGTTATACTATAAAGTTATATAAATGATACATAGTGCAAATTTTGTGGAGCGTCTTGTTATAAAATAAGAAGGATTGATTAGGATTAAGGAGTGACACAAAACAGTACCTATTAAGCAAATGCTTTCGGTCTCTCATTCCCCGCTTGAAGTAATTATATGCCTTAATGAATTCAACTTCTCACATTAGATGACATCATGAGAACAAACATGAAATAAGGATATTGTGTCATTCACTTGAGGCAAAAGCGTAGAAGCACTTCAATCACATATATCTTGAATTTGTTGCTAGATTGAGAATTGTATGATTAGGTTTATGTGGCAATGGTTTTATTTTGTTCAACTAAGCAACAACACTAGATTCTTGCTAGCCAATAGTTATCACACCCTATAATCTTCAATTGGAGTTATGCAAGACTACATCTTACATGTTTTCAACTTTGATTATTCTAGGGCCACATAATCTAAAGATAGATATGTATTTAATGCCTTCGATCGACAAATTAAAAATCTAGTGGTGTCTTGACTTATAAAATAATAACAAAACAAAATATGTGATGATTGCTACATTATTAATAGGGACAATCAATATGATTTCCCTAGTATGCAATGATATTTAGTTAAAGTACAACAAGGAAGCTTGGGTGTCCATATTACATGGATTGATCAAAATCCTTTACATTGAAATACTGTGGGAAAAGCTCTTGTTTTTTATTGTCATGAGCAATTCTTACAGTGGACCATGTATTTAGAAGAAACAAGAGTGCATTTTACAAAAAGCCAAATTGAAATTAAATAGACAACCTTTACCCAAGTTGTCTGAGGCTGTTCTATGGGATCTTGTTTCTTCTCTTTTGAAAGTGACTGAAATAGGTTCTTATTCATAAGCTAGTTATGGTCCTTATGGAGTAACTCACAATTGAATATAGGAGAGGATATTTTGAGAATTATCATATTAGAAAACTAATTTAATTTAACATAATTTAGACATGATGTACATTGAGGAAAACGTATTTGATAACATTTTCTACAAGGTGATGGATATCAAGGATAAAAACAATGACAATATAAAAGTTAGAATGGGCATGAGGGAATGTAGGCAAAGAGAACTAAAATTGCACATATCAGCTAATGGATATCAGCTAACGGAAGGATTTAGATCTATAAATTCATGTGTACAATTATTATCTAATTTTTGCTTATATGTTTTTTAAAGAAATTTAGGATTTTTATCTAAGTTGTAAACCATCCATTATCTATTGGTTTTATATCACCAAAGACTTGATTAAATTCTAAAAAATTACTTTCTTCAATAAAATTATTTTCTTCTCCTCCAAATATGCTACCCTGTCAAAAATATAAATAGTCAATATTACTTGTAGATTAGAAATCATAAATCCTGACTTAAAATTGACATGTCCGGTAATCAAAGCAACTCTCTATGAACAAGAAGAATTTAAAAAGCATATGAATCATTTTCTTCCATTTGCTCTATTAAATGCCAAAAGACTAAATAAACCAAGCTATGACATATCATTACGAAAAGTTTCTACTAAACAAATTTTAGATCAATCTTTCCCTCTTCTACTACATTCTACTTGGAGACGCTCACCTTTTTTATGCGGCATCTACGGCTCATCTAAGAACATGCCCACATCATCTTAATGATTATCTCTTTATTTGTCAGTGATAGGTGTCACTCTGAGTGCTAAATTAATTCATTTCTTAATCAATCCTTTCTAGTAATGCCCAACATCCAATATCTAGCATCGACCTCAACATTCTCATGTTAGCTATGTGATGAGTGTATTTTATATTAACATTTTACATACCTTTTATATTGTTTTGTTTGTCTTTTAGCCTTTCTTTTTAAACTATGTCTTTAATACAATGTCTTGCATAATATCATATTTCTCCACATATAAAACACTCATATTTTACCGGTGGTTTATAAATTTTAAATTTCTTTACCAAATCATTTAACATTTAGTTGCTTAAAAAATTAATGAACAATTTTATACCATTAGAGACCAATATGTTAATATCTAACTAGTTGTTTTGTTGTAAGGAAAAGTTCATTAAAATCCATATTCAAATCCGCAAACATCTACTTGTTGAATAAAATTAAAACCTGCAAATTCAACGACCAAATAATCTATTGGTAGCTGGATCCCCAATAAAACCCTTCACAAGTAATGAGAGTTTAAATCTTGAATGAGGGCACATTTCTAGAAATGTGAGTAGTGGTTGTGTGCGGGTGGTCCCAGCATCCATGTGTGCACAAACCCCGCTCCCATTTGTTCCGCCGAGGCTTATGCATACCCTTACCTTTCTTAAAGGTTAAGCCACTCATCTTAACAAAAAAAATATAAATAAATAAATAAATAAATAAATAATAATAATAATAATAATAATAATAATAATAATAATAATCCAATGGATATAGAGCGCACTCTGGCAAGAAAGTAAGAGAATGCCAAAGCAAATAGATTCAAGATATGTCAAAGACTGAAAGCATTCCAACGAAGGTGATGCCTTTAGTTTAGAGCATCCTTTTCTTTTAGAAACCAAGCTCATGCATTACCATCATCATATCACCTGTATGTTTTCAATGAAATAAATAAATATATTCTTTGTTTGTTTTTATCGGTTATCTTATTTGTGCTTATATCTTAATCCAAAGTACTCTTGATTTTTATTCGAAGCAATTGACATTATAAGTATTTGGAGTAATTGACATTAGAAGCTTGAATTCACAAAACTTGAAAGCCACAAAATTACAAATAAAAAATAAATTTGGGTCCAAAAGTCATCTTGGACTGTGTTTTTCACTAGATATATTTTTGAGTGCAAATAAATTTATTTTAAAAAATTGAACCAAGAACTATTAACAAAACTGTGTTTCCTACTTTGATTTTTCTTTTTTTCTTTTTTTGAGCATGCTAAGAAAATAAAGGTTTAGCTTTAAAAGTAAATATGTATATATACACATGCCTATATACATAATAAAAATGCAGCATTGATAAAGATAAAAGATAATATATGTATTACAAAAATGTAACTATTAATTTAGAAAACCATACGAGTGGCAGGCAAATTTTGACCAGTAAGTTAAAATTCTGATTCGGTAGAAAAGTGAACATTTTCTTGAAATAACCATCAGCAATTTTTTTAAAAAATTATAAAATAATTATTTTATTAAATCTGGACAATATATTATTAATAACAATCATAATAATTTTATCAATAATGATCTGTAATAGCGAGATTCATTAAATTTGCTTCTGTAGACATTTCTTAAAATTGAGATTTTTTTTCTGTTCAAGAAAAGCAGAGAAATATAGAGGCATTTAACTCTTACCATTGAATCCCTCATTTGGTATACAACTCCATTGGATTTAACCACAACTAAAATGTCAAACTCTAGCATCTGTTTATATTGACTACTGTGAATTCAAGTAGAAATGAGGGCATAGCTTTTGTTTTATTTTATTCTCTTTTTTATTTTACACATTTGAATAAGCAGACCAATTAATTATATTCATGATCATGGAAAATATTGAAATGGTTGTTTTTGACTTACAATTTTTGTAAGTGACGTCAACTTCATGGCTCAGGCTGCATCTTCTCACACTCATCTCTAATTGACTCGAAAAGAACAGTGGAAAGGTATCGCTCACCAAAGCTCGGGAACACGACCTGAAACCAGAAGGCTAAGATCAAAATGGGCTGTATAATAGTTGCTTAACAAAACAAGAGTAACATTAATAAACATAATGCGCGAGAAAATGACCCCAATGATTGGGAGCCTAATGATATTCCTGGACTTCATAGTAGTACTATACAGCAACATGATCATGTACTGAAACTGAAAATATGTAGCATCTTCAATTTGTAGTAAAACCAGTGGGTGTAAATATAATGAATATACCACAATGAGTTTTCCTGCATTTTCTGGTCTCTTTGCAACCTTCATAGCAGCAGCTGCTGCTGCTCCTGAAGAAATTCCAACCTGGAGAGGAGATCACAAGGAACTTTAACAGTAGAGAATGCTAATTGTAAGCATCAGTAATTGCTTGTGTACATGTATATTATGATAACCCCTAGCATTGATTCCACAATGTCCATTTCCTAACAAATTCTATTAGGATGTCCATGTTAAAAACCTGATGGACCATGAATATCAAGCTTTATGGTACACACCGAGGGTCACAAAAGAGAGGAATAATTAGAACCTTACCAAATGGGCCTTCTACATGAATCACATTTGAAAATCCTATTTCTCATGAATATCTATACTTTAGGTCTAGCCACAGACTGGAATTTCATAAGCATGTGATTCATTCGAAATGGTATTCCCAACAGTTGTATTTAAACCGCATTAGTAAAGGAAGCTCAAATTTCACTTTACTATGGAGGATATCTTCATCTATGAAAAAACTAGTGTTATTAAAAACACAAAAAACATTCACCTAGGTGCCCAAGCAAGGCAAGGCTATAGCACTTTATAACCCTCAAAGAATTGCTATCTAGGTGAACGCCTTAGCCCAGGCACAAGGCAAAAAAAACAAGAAAAACGTTGCCTTAGTTAGTTCCCTTTTTTACAAGATTTTTAAATGCTTTTTAGGAAATTATATTATAGAATAATAAATATATGCTATAAAGGAAAAAAGGTTGCGTCATCTACACACGTCCTCAAATTTAAAATCTACGTAAATTTGATTACCAGCCGTAAAGTAAAAAAAAAAAAAAAAAAAAAAAAAAAAAAAAAGAGATGCACAATGTTTTAATCTGAAAAATAGATCGTGATTATAACAGTAACAGAATCAATCACAATCGTCCAACTCTATTTCTAATGGACCTACAGCGTTGAAACTAACTCAAGCACACCAAAACAAGAAATTTGGATCGGGTACCATGGTTGGCATCGTTGATGATACTGTTCATGCATTAATCTGTACCTATCCCTCTCATCCTCATTCTCTCTCAACCTTTTAAAAATCTAGGGACATTCTTGTGAACGCCCCCAGATGACCTTTGCGCTGAAGGAAATATAAATATAAATAATTATATTTGGAAAGTGTAATAATAGAGAGAGAGGTTTTCCATTCTTTTCAAAACAAAATTAAGGCAAAAGAAATATAGAGAATTTTAGGAGGAATAGCGTTAAAAATAATTATATTTGGAAAATATAATAACTAAGAGGAGAGAGGTTTTCTATTTTTTTTAAACAATATTAAGGCAACAAGAGGAATATATAGACTTTTTAAAGAGAGAATAACAACACTTTCTATTTTTAAGAAAAGATTAAATAACAAAAAGGGTAACCCAGAAGAAAACAAAAGGCAAACTTAGAGAGAATTCACATGAAAGATAAGGAAGTTGGGAATGATTCTAAATTAAGTCTTGCATACTAAACTTGAAAATTTAGATGGTCTCTTGAAGTTTTATAGTTATTTTCTATTTTTTTGGGTCTTCAATATTTTAGTAGATAATTATTATATTAATTCAAGTTCATTTTTATGCAATTACAATGTTGTTTTTATTTTTATTTTTTTTTACTTTTTTTAAATAGTGCTTCATGTCACTTGGGCGAGCACCCAGGATGGTGCCTAGCGCCTCAAACAATTTACATTCTCATCGCCTTAAGGGGGCCTAGCGCGTTTAATTTCACTGAATAAAGCATCATGACAACATGATAGTGGTACTCCCCTCTAGGAAAGCATGATTAGTAGAGGAAAAGAATTTAATGTGGCAGAAGATAGCATGAAAGTTTGTAAGATGTTAGCACAAAGGCAGCCAGTCAAGTTTGGTATAGAACAGTCCACACTTCAAAAATGTAAAGCTAGTGATACTTACCAGTAAACCTTCCTGGAGAGCCAATTGCTTTGCTGTCTCAACAGCTTCAGCACTAGATACCTGTAACATACAGAGTCAGATAACAAAAAACCAGTACTTATCGGAAGCTGTTTGAGAAAAAAACATAATAGAATTCAGCAGAAGCATATGCTAAGGAATGAGACAATCGCTTGGCTGTTGAATAGTTCCATCACTGGACGGATTACATATTTTCATTTGGAGATTACTTTGTGTTGATTGAATGAAAAGACATCAATAGTACCTGTACTGATACAAACAATAGCGGACGACAAAGGCTATCATTTGTTTACTCATATAAACGTATACAAATAAGCATATATACTACAGCCAAGGTACTTTCTCAAGAATAGGATTTATAGAAGAACAACAGGAAAAGGAAATAAGGATGTGATGCGAGCTGATCCAAATGGACACAAATAATAGATGTTGGAAAAAGGTGCTCAGTTAAAATCCAGATATATTTGCACTTACAAATTCTGGAAAAGAGACAGCATGGACCTAAGTTATGGTCCAGAATTTTGATCGATCAATTCTCTCATCTAATGCTGCTTCTTATAGAAAGAAGGATCAAAGAAAAGTTATTCATTCATTCATGCTCGAAAAGGACCCAAGTGAAGATAAGTGCTTCGTGGAGAAGTAAACAGAAGATGATACACAAAGCAAATGTTATAATACTTGTACTTCGCAAAAATAAAAAAGGAAGATGTCTATTTAATATGTAAAGAAAGTGGTTAGCTCAAACCTCTACAACTTCATCAAGGACATCAAGATCCAGATTCCTTGGCACAAAACCTGCACCAATGCCTTGAATCTTATGTGGCCCTGCATGAAGAAGATAACAGAAATAGGAAAATATCTAAAATGAGCAATAAGAGAGACAAGTTATATATTTTTGCTAGTACCAGGCTTCCCCCCTGACAATATGTTGCTTTCAGTAGGCTCAATGCCAATAATCTGAAGAAGCAAAAAATAAGTGAAAACATATAAACTCAAATAGAATAATAAAGGCTTGCCACTAGCTATGCAAATTAAGCATTCACTTGGAAAAAAAGAAAAAAAAAAAATTTGGGATCACAAGAAACCTTTATATCAGGCCTTTTGCTCTTCAAATAACGCCCAACACCTGAAATTGTTCCGCCTGTTCCAATACCTGCGACAAAAATATCCACTTTTCCTTTCGTGTCTTCCCAAATTTCTGGACCAGTAGTCTCATAGTGAACCTGCATTTTGCAGTTAATGGAAATCCACAAGCAAAGTTAAGAATAAAGTCCCACATGAGTCAAAATGGTTGGTGACTATTGGTTACTTTACTGACCTTTGGATTTGCAGGGTTGTCAAATTGCTGGAGCATATAAGAATTTGGAGTCTTTTTCAAAATCTCCTCAGCCTTTTGGACTGCTCCTTTCATGCCCTTGGCGGAATCTGTAAGGATAAGTTCTGCCCCAAAGGCCTTCAACAAAACTCGCCTTTCAATGCTCATTGATGCAGGCATTGTCAAGATCAATTTGTATCCTTTAGCAGCAGCAATGAAAGCAAGACCAATGCCTGTATTCCCACTTGTTGGTTCCACCAAGATACTCTAGAAATCAAGACCAAAGAAAGATAGAATTAAATAGCAAAAAGAAGCAAGACAAATTTTTCAATGGCAAGAGTTATCATGCAATACAAGATCGAAACATGCTGTAAGATATTACATGATCATCATTGAAATGTTCATGTTCTTTGCACTATAGAAGGAAAATAATGCAGGGTTACTAGATAAAGAAATGTTAATGAACAGAGCTCCTTTAAATAGTTGCATCATTAGCAGAAATTTCAAAGTACTTGTCTCTAATCCATCATTATCCTAGTGGTGACAAATTCTATGTGCTTCAGATCTTCTAGATAATTGGATAATGTATAAATCTGAGTTGTTGTCATGAAGGCTACAACATCAGAATATTTGCTATGTTCTAATGCTTAACTACCTAAGGTCTTCTACTCAATGACAAAGAAGGCACCAGACAAAGGTATACAGTATAAAACCATAAAGTAATAATGTAATTACCTTCCCAGGTGTAATAAGTCCTTTTTGTTCAGCATCAGCTATCATACTGAAGCCTATCCTGAAAATATAGTTTTTATACTATGACTCAGCATCATTTTCCAATCATAAATTAACAAAAAACTAGAGAAAAATAGAAAGCTCCACCTGTCTTTAACACTGCAGCAAGGTTCCATGATCTCAAGCTTCACAGCAATGTTTGCAACACACCCTTTCACAATATTATTTAGATAAACCATTGGTGTCGTCCCGATAAGCTGCAGGATAGCAAACAGGTTATAGCTAAGGCCTGGGGCAGTTTAATATGATGTAACATTAATCTGATGAGCATGTGATTCAACACAAAAGTAATAATGCAAGTGGATATGTATGCTGCATCTAGTGATGAAAATTCAATAGAATAAACAAACCATAATTGAAAGAAGGAACTTGCATTCTAACAAGATCTTACATTAACTTCATTATACAAACTTTTATAATCCAAAAACTTTCTTCCAACAAGTCTACCATTTTACTCAAAAGGTACATTTTTCTAGGAAGAGAAACACATTAGAGTGATCAGACAAGCAAAAAAGAGCACAACTAACTCTTGATTAAAAATGATAAACAACAATATGCATGACCTAAACTTCTCAATGGTTTCTAACAGCACAGAAACAAAACAAAACAAAAATATCAAAGAACGCCGATTCGTCAGCCTGAGATCAATATGGAATAATCTCAGATCTTCTACTTACTCGGTACGCATGAAAAACTTAGCGGAAAACTCAATAAGGCAAATCAATTGAAAATTGAATAACAAAAGAGCACATGTAACCCCATAGAGGCCGAATTCCAGAACCTGGGTGACATCCTCGGCGATGTTGAGGCCCTCGATCTCCGCCTGGGGCTTCGTTGAGATGGCCTTGCAGACGATAGCAGGACGAAGAGATGCGAACCTTGTCATAGACTGAAAAGGCTTAGAAGATCGAGAAGTGAGGAGAGGCGATCGAGGAGATGGAGATCGGGGTTTGAGGAAGGCGGAGGGAGGCAAGGCGTTGGAGAACGAGGTCGCCATGGCTCCTCTCGTCAGAGCAGATGAGAAGAGAAGAGGAGAAAGCACTGTGAGTTACTGACTCTACGGCGTTGGGAGGAGCCAATTTAGGTCAATGATAAGGTTACCGTTTATTCTTTTTTCTGGAAAATTAATTTACGGTCCCCCAATAATTTCATACTTATGAAATAGGGCTCCAACTTTCATATTTACCGAGAAGGCCTGCATTTTACAAAATTGACTCTACAGACCTAAAGACATCAAATCAAATTCTATATGTTTATTTATTAATTGCAAAGACTAAATTGTCCTTAGTTTGTGTTTGGGTGAGAAAAATCATACTATATACCACAACATTTTCAAGCATATAATATTCTTGACCTCATTACCATGGTAATATATCATTACTGCGAACTAAACAACCCATTATCTTCCGTCGTCATCTTGGTTTTTATCTTGGTGTTCACTTCAGCTCGTTATCACGTTTCTCCTTTGGTTTTCCAATAACCTAATAAATTCTTTTGTTGACATGGTGAGAAAGCATGGAGAAAACAGTTTTCACTATAGTTACATCGTGGTTACGGGGTGTAAATGATACACCTCTACTCGCAAACTACTTGAACTCGACTCGGTGAAAACTCAAACTCGGCTCGATCACAGTCGAGCCGAGCTCGAGCTCGAGTAGCTCGAGTAGCCGAGCAAGCCGAGTTCGAGTATTGTGATACTTGGCTCGAGTGCTAGTGAGCCTAATCGAGCATATACGTATATATATAATATTAAATTTATTTGATAAAAATCAAGGGAAAAAACTTTCGAGCTCAAGCTCGAGCATAATGTTTATGGTTATTTTTAGCTTTCTCAAGCTTAGTCGAGCGAGCTCGAGTAGCTCGATTTGTGTACTGAGTCGAGCTCAAGCCAAGTATCGAGTACCGAATTTCCAGTGGAGCTCGAGCTTGCTACTACTCGGCTCGAGCTTAATCAATTACACCCCTAATCATGGTGGACAGTTTTGGAGATGAGCTGTGTTGAGATTGAGCAATCTAAGGATCTTGATAAAGATGGATATTATCTTGATTTGTGCAGCTACCTTTGATTGATTGTCTCCTTTGAATTAGTTGTTACTTGTTACCTTGTATAGAATTGCCTTGATTAGATCCTTTAATTTAGAACCCAATCTCCTATAAATGTTTGTAAAAATCTGCTATGTAAAACAACACAATAACAGAGCTCCTCTTTTCTTTTCTTACTTTACTGTCCTCCAACTTTCAGCTCTGTTCTTATTTACATGGTACCAGAGCAGGGAACGATATCCTAGCCCTTTGCTCTCTCTATTTTTTTTTTTTCCTCTTCTTCTCAACATGGGGGAACCTTTTACTGCAGACAAGTTTGATGCTACAAATCCTTTTTTCCTTCACCATTCAGATCATCCAGGAATGGTGCTTGTTTCCAAGCCCCTCAATGGGGATAATTATTCGACATGGTGTAGAGCCATGACGATTTCTTTGAATGCTAAATCCAAGTTAGGTTTCATCGATGGGACTACGACGGAGCCGTCTGCCAAAGCCAATCCAGACGAATATGCTTCATGGAGGAAATGCAATGACATGGTCCTTTCTTGGATTCTCAATTCACTCACACCGGATTTGGCAGATAGCATCATTTTTTTAACCACCGCCCAAGAGGTATGGGAAGACCTTCGGGATCGTTTTTCTCAAAGCAATGCCCCTCGAATTTTTCAGATTGAGAGGGATATTGCGTTTCTTGTTTAAGATCAGATGACGGTTGCGGCTTACTATACAAAGCTTAAAAAATTATGGGATGAACTAGGATCCTATAATGATACCGTTTGCTCTTGTGGGACGGACCATAAGAGACGCAGATTGATGCAATTTCTCATGGGACTCAATGAGTCCTACAATGCGATCCGAGGGCAAATTTTGTTGATGCATCCACTACCTGATGTTACCAAGGCATACTCTCTCATTATGCAAGAAGAGAAACAAAGAAGCTTAGGAGCTGTACGTGAGACAATAGAGAACTCAGCCATGGTCATTCAAAGGGCTGAACCGGTGGCTCTAGCAGTTCGACATGGACAAAGTTCTTCTTCTCGTCCCAATTCTTCTCATCGAAAGCCTTTGCATTGCTCTTATTGTGACCGTGACCATCACGTGCGAGAAACTTGCTGGAAGTTGAATGGGTACCCACCTGGACACCCTAAACATGCATCAAACAAATCCAATCAAAGAAAAACTCATTTTAAGAGCAACAATAACCATCAGTCTTCAGTTAACAATGTCAAGACAGATCCAACAATACAAGAAGTGTCTTCTGTGACAAATGGGCTTCCTGATGTACAAATGCAGCAAATCTTATCCATCCTGCAGGGTAAAAGAACAACATCTTCCATTGATTCTCAAGCTAATGTTGCAGACGCTTCCTCAGGTTTGTTACAAAAGTTATTGCGCCTCCATCAATTGATTATTGACAGTGGTGCAACAGACCACATTACTTCATCTCCAATTTTGCTTATCAACGAACACTGTTTTGCCACCAGTTGTCATGCCAAGTGGAGAACAGGCTCCAATTACATCCATTGGGGATTTACCTTTGAATTCTGCTATTACTTTGAAAAATGTGCTTGGTGTGCCATCTTTTACGGTGGATTTAATGTCTGTGAGTCGTGTTACCAGAGATCTCAATTGTTCAGTAACCTTTTTTCCTCAATGGTGTATTTTACAGGACTTGATGACGCGGACGACGATTGGTTTGGGTAAACAACGAGACGGACTTTATTTCTTGGTTGCGTTAGCATCAGAAAAGCCAAAGCCTCCAAATCCTTCCACAGCAGCCATTTCTTGCCGCTCACCCAGTTCTCAGGTCCCTTTCTTCACCACTTTGTGGCATCGCCGATTAGGGCATTTATCCTCTTCTAGATTGTTTTTCATGGCAAAACATTTGTTAAATTTCCCTTTTCAGTTTCATAAAGCTTGTGATGTTTGTGCACTTGCAAAACAAAGTCGGCTTCCATTTTCTGTTAGTTCCATTTCATCTGTTCGGCCTTTTGAATTAATTCATTGTGACATTTGGGGACCCTATAAAATTGCCTCTCTTTCTGGTGCAAAATATTTTTTAACCATTGTGGATGATTATTCTAGATTCACATGGTTTTTTTTTATGCATCACAAAAGTAAAACATAACATTTACTTACTAATTTTTTTTCATTTGTCCAAACACAATTCCATGTTTCTATAGCAAACATTCGGGTTGACAATGGTGGTGAATTTTTCTCTATGCGAGATTTTTTTAAAGAAAAAGGGACCATTTACCAACATTCTTGTGTTCGTACTCCTCAACAAAATGGAGTTGTAGAACGCAAACACTGCCATATTCTTGAGTCAGCTCGAGCTCTTCGTTTTCAAGCCAACCTTCCCTTACATTTTTGGGCAGAATGTGTTTCTACTGCTGTTCATATCATTAATCATTTACCCACACCACTTCTCTCTCGTCAAACCCCTTTTGAACGCCTTTATGCCAAGTCCCCTTCTTATTCACATCTTCGAGTTTTTGGGTGTCTTGCATATGCTACTGATGTGCACGCCTCTCATAAATTTGCCCCACACGCCAAACGTTGTGTTTTTCTTGGCTATCCAGTTGGTCAAAAAGCTTACAAGTTATTTGACCTTGCCACCCATCAAATATTTACTAGCTGTGATGTTGTTTTTCATGAAGATATTTTCCCTTATGAGTCCATTCCTTCTACTTCCTCACATTCAGCCCCTGTGATTCCCCTCTTTGTACCAGACCCTTCACAACCAAAACCAGTTTCAGTTGTCCAAGAAACCCCACCACCAAATCTAGTTCCTTCTCCACCATCACATTCCACTCCTCCCGAACCCACCTTGCGTCGTTCTCAACGCTCTCACCGTCCTCCCACGGCTCTCCGTGATTTTGTCTGCAACCAAGTGACGTCTCCCAACCATTTGTCACCTTCGTCATCCGGTTCTGGAAAAGGTACACGGTATCCACTTTGCAATTTTGTCTCTTATCATCGCTACTCACCCCAACATTGCTCCTACATTGCTACTGTCAGTTAGGATATTGAACCCACATCTTATATTGAAGCTGCTTCTCATTCCCATTGGCAAGAAGCCATGCAATCTGAATTAAATGCTTTGGCGGCCAACATTACTTGGTCCCTCACTCCTCTTCCTCCTGGTAAGAAGGCTATTGGTTGTCGCTGGGTTTACAAAATTAAACGACACTCAGACGGTACTATTGAGCGTTTCAAAGCTCGTTTGGTTGCAAAAGGTTACACACAGCTGGAAGGTATCGATTACCATGATACCTTTTCTCCCACTGCTAAAATGGTCACTATTCGTTGTTTATTGGCATTAGCAGCAACCCAGAATTGGTCTCTTCATCAACTTGATGTCAACAATGCATTTCTTCAAGGTGATCTCCATGAAGAAATTTATATGTCTCCACCTCCTGGTCTTCGGTGACAGGGGGAAAATCTAGTTTGTCGCCTTCACAAGTCGTTATATGGCTTGAAGCAAGCTTCCCGACAGTGGTTTGCCAAGTTCTCTAAAGCTATCCAAGCTACTGGATTTGTTCAATCCAAAGCGGATTACTCTCTATTCACATGTCAAAAAGGCAAATCTTTTACAGCTTTATTGATATATGTTGACGACATTCTCATTACGGGAAATGACGTCAAAGCCATATCAGTTCTCAAGCGATTTCTGCATGGTCAATTTCATATTAAAGATCTGGGCAATTTGAAATATTTTCTAGGCATCGAAGTTTCCCGGTCAAAGAAAGGTATTTTCCTCTCACAACGAAAATACACTTTGGAAATTTTAAAGGATGGTGGTTTTTTAGGTGCTAAACCAGTTGATTTTCCCATGGAGCAAAACATCAAACTTTCAGATTCAGGCGAATTGCTTAAAGATCCATCTCAATATAGACGACTTGTTGGACGCCTAATTTATTTGACTGTTACTCGGCCGGATATCACCTATTCGGTCCATGTGTTGAGCAGATTTATGCATGCACCACGCAAACCACACATGGAAGTTGCCTTACGTGTATTGCGATATTTGAAAAATAGCCCGGGACAAGATCTGTTTTTCCCTTCTCAGAATAATTTATCTTTGCAAGCTTTTTCAGATTCAGATTGGGCTGGTTGTCCAATATCTCGTAGATCTACTACAGGTTATTGTGTTTTTTTTGGATCCTCTCTTATTTCATGGCGAACAAAGAGGCAGAAAACAGTATCTCTCTCCTCAGCAGAAGCTGAATATAGAGCCTTGACAGGAACATGCTGTGAATTATCCTGGATACGCTCATTATTGACAGATTTGAGAATATTGCATCCGAAGCCAGCACTGTTATATTGTGATAACACAGCCGCCTTACATATAGCAGCCAATCCGGTTTTTCATGAAAGAACCAGACATATAGAGATGGATTGCCATTTTATTCGTGAAAAAATACAAGATGGTTCAGTTGTAACCAAACATGTTGCTTCAGCAAATCAGCTTGCAGATGTGTTCACCAAGCCATTAGGAAAAGAAGCCTTCTCAACTATGATACGCAAGTTGGGAGTTCTTGACATTCACTCTCCAACTTGAGGGGGAGTGTTGAGATTGAGCAATCTAAGGATCTTGATAAAGATGGATATTATCTTGATTTGTGCAGCTACCTTTGATTGATTGTCTCCTTTGAATTAGTTGTTACTTGTTACCTTGTATAGAATTGCCTTGATTAGATCCTTTAATTTAGAACCCAATCTCCTATAAATGTTTGTAAAAATCTGCTATGTAAAACAACACAATAACAAAGCTCCTCTTTTCTTTTCTTACTTTACTGTCCTCCAACTTTCAGCTCTGTTCTTATTTACAAGCTGCACCAAATGGAAGCTACAACGGAGCTTTATAAGGTTGAAGTATATTATCCTTGATGAGCATAAGGCTACTTGTTGGGTTGTAAATGAGGATGACTTCTATAAGATGTGCATTATTTACAATATGTACAAGAAAGCAACCTTGGATATAGAGGTTGAGGAAATGGATGACACAAAAGAGAAAGCATCGTCCTCCATATTCATAAAGTAAACTTCTATTATTTAATTATCTTATTTTTTATTGTTGTATAGATTCTAAAAGTAATGGGCTTGTGTGCCCTAGGGGTAAGTTGTTAGTTGTTCGAGTTAGTTGTTTGACCATCTGTTAAATATCCACCTAGACACCGTTGTTTGACAAATTGGATTTAATATTTATATGTTTGGCGAGTGAGATGTTTATTTTATAGTAGAAAATAGAATTACTACATCAAGTAGCACAACATATTTATGACACCCGCACATCATTCTCCACTACCCTATTCTTATAGATAGTCGTAATTATTGTTGACTTGTGCAAAATTTTGGCCAGGTTTGTGTAAGAGTTTAGCTTAAGAGACCAGTAGTTTATATTTTATGCCTACCTAAACTGTGATGCACTGTAAATCTCTGGATGTTATATGCATAAAGCCTCAAAGCTATTTTACAGCAACAATTTCTTTTCAAATTAAGTCCCTAAAATATACTCAACTTCAATAATTAGATTTAGCTATATAAGAAAGACAAATGTGCCCAAATGTGTGTAAAGGAACTAGAAATTACGTATAACATAAAGTTGGGTTTAAAAAGGAACCCAGAGAACACGTATCATGCCAATAAAAGACCATATTACCAATTATCAGCAATTAGCCATCACAGAACTCTAGAGACAAAAATTTCCAACATTGAATTCTATAACCTCTTCCCCGCACTTAAAGATATACATTGTCCTTGATGGACACAATCAAGCTAAAAATAAAAAATATGCACTCAGTCAATTAAAAGTGAGGTTAGGTAAATGTGAAATGAAAACAATTTGTGTCATCAGCAATGACTTTGTCCATGATTTATCAAAGGTTAATTGTAATAAATTGTTTTAATCTAGCCTTTGAATTTCTTTATTCCCACTTTACATGCAACGGAGTCATTCCAACGTCTATACTCAAGTCACTATTTAAGTTCCTTCAGTATTATAAAATTCCATTGTTATTTCTTATGTTGTCCAAATGGAGACTTCTGTTGCTAAACATAAGCACTCCGTCATTAATATAATAATAAGATATTTATTTTTTGAGGATTTGCAAAAGTTTCGTTGCTATATTTCCATCTCTATTTTTACATAGCAGCAAATGATTCCGTCACCATTATTGTTATAGCAACGAAAAGTTTTATTTTATAAACAATATTTTCTTATTTTAGCAACTAAATATCCGTCGCTATTATCTTATTTGTAATGAAAATTCTGTTGCTATGTCTTCATTAACCACAAAATCCATAATATTTCTATTGCAATTTTCTTGTAACAACGGAATTTCGGTTGTTGTTTACTTATTAGCAACAGATTTTCTTTTTTTTTTTCCGTTGTTATATTTCTTGTAGCAACGGAATTTCGGTTGTTTTCTTATTAGCAATGGATTTTTTTTTCCATTGCTATTTTTCTTGTAGCAACGGAATTTCAGTTGTTGTTTTCTTATTAGCAACAGATTTTCTTTTTTTTTTTCATTGCTATTTTTCTTATTAGCAACGGATTGTCTTTTTTTCCATTGCTATTTCTATGTAGCAACGGAATTTCGGTTGTTGTTTTCTTATACAATTTCAATATATATATTAGCAACAAAAATTCAGATGCTATTTTTCCATTTCCAACGGAATTTCCTTTATCATTTGTCATTTGCAACTGAATATATGTTGCTATTTTTTGTTATTGATTATCATAGCTATTAGCTGCGGAATTTATTTTTTTCACACAACCTGCACAATTTATTACACAAATGAAAAAAAAATTGTCCATACAAATACAAATAATACAAATGATCCATAAAAAAATTATCTCATTAAATATCCAAAATCCATCATTTCATTCATACCAAAAATACAAATAATCCATACAAATGATCCAACATTTCATCACAACCAAAAATCCATCATCAACAATTCTCTAATCCATTAATAAAGTAAAAAACCATCATGAACATATATTTACCTTGAGTTTCTTTGTTCCCTCTTCTTGCCCATTATCTCCCTTTATTAAAAACATAAAGATTTAAAGCCATCGAATAAAATTGTTATAGAAATGCAATTGTGAACAACAAACAAAGTAAAAGTAATATATGAAGGTACAATCAATTACCTTGAGTTTTTTTTTTTTTTGCTCTCTTCTTGCCCCAATGTCTTCCTCTATGAAAAGGAAATAAATTCCTCAACTCTCTTAACAAATTCATTATTGACGATTGATGCCTGATCCTTTGGGTAATACATCCGAAATCGATCCCTATTCATGTTTCAAGACTAACAAACTACCAAGTAAATAATCTATTCTCTCTCACACACACAAAAAAAGACAAATTTGTGTTACAATTTCACCAAAGTAGGGCCTATCTAGCTTGTAATAAAAATAAAATCTATTGAAAATAGTTTAAAGTTTTATTATAATAAATATAATTTTGCCAAATTGAACTGTCACTATTGTCAATTTTCTACGTTAAATGTAATAAGTTAAATTTGTTATATAGTGCTAAGCTTAAGGAAAAAAGTTGAATTTTATTGAATGTCTAGGCTTCGACTGCATCAATATATTATAATTTGTTAGTTGATAAGAGTTTCACTCCAGTTACTCATGGAATATAATTAAGTTTGTAAGTTGGGGTTCATGCACATGTACATGTTATTTGCCTTTTTTTCATTTCTTTTTTGCATTTCCTTAGTTGTTTATTAAACTATCATTGGAATGAATGATCTATTGTGCAAATAGAAAAAAGTAAAAAAGAAAAATGACATTTACTTACAACTGAATTTTCCTTACTGCCACCCTAGTAAAATTCCATTTGCCTCACTAGTGTTTTGCAAATGAAAATTTATAGTAATCACAGCACATAACTCAAGACTAAATACACATTACAAAAAAAATTATCATATAGTGACACTTATTTATAGTGACGGTTAAATTTTGTAGGAATAAACTGTTTGTACCAACACAACTCTATGACTATCAAAATAAATCAAATATTTATTGACGCATGTTCTTCCATTAGTATAGCTATTCTCATATAGTGACGTTTATCTATAGTGATGGTCAAATTTCATAGCTATATACTATTTATACTAACGGAAATTTATAACTGTCAAAATAAATCAGGTATTTATTGATCCCTATTTTCGGTATAAATATTGTGGCATATTGATTCTTATCTATAGTGACGATCAAATTTTGTAGCTATAGACTGTTTATACATTTCCAATAACATGAGCAAGAGAACAAAATGTAAATTGAAAAGTAATAAAATACCGTAAGTTCTATGAATCACTCTGTTACATTCGATCTTCACAAAAATTAGTGTTTTCTTCTCTTTAGTGTCCATCATTGCATCCAAGCGGAGATGGTCCAACAAAAGCATTTCAAGCAAACATTATAGGATTTGGCATCTTAGTAATTTGAAACATATGGATTGATTTCATCTACAATTGTATTAAGTTTTGATTTGACTCCTTTAAGCTTTGTAGTTTATCCTTTATAACTATTATTTTTCTCATAGATGATAAAACTTTAGTCAATAAAGTTGGATGTTTAGCTATTAGCCTACAAGCCGGGTGGGATGTTTTTACAGTACAAACAAAAAGAGAAAATAAAGTTCTTGTATATAGCGTGGTTCCAAAGCTATATACATGAGTACATGTAGTCCCCCATCCCTCCAATTGCATCACACCAAGCTTCTGAGTCAAACTCAAGATGTAAGATACATCAAAACCATTTTTTTTACTCATTGATAAAGTATATGATTCCTACAAGTTTATATATATTAGCGCCAGATAACATAACATAAGAAAAACAAATTTTAAGTATATTAATCACACATATTTAATATTGATAAGTAGGAAACAATTTTGAAATAAAAATCACGTACATTAAAAAATTTAGACATATTATTAACATAATTGCCACGCCCCTTCTCACATTTGTCAATAAGATTAAACACTTGACTGCATGTTGGTTTTCTTTTCAATTGTTTTTCTTATACAAAATTTTGGAATAAGGTATTCATGATACATATAAGTAAAAGAAAAATTAATATATGTCATCCTCTCTGCATGAAGCATAAAAGGAATTGATCCACCTGTATACTTGATAAAGTTTCCATATTTATGAGTCTTAATTTTATTTGGCTTTCTGAGATTGATTTTTCCAGGCTGTAGTATTCCAAAAAATATCAATCAATTGACCCCAAGTATCAACTCTAATACAATCTGCATTATACCTTTTACACTCTGCAAAAAATGCTCCCTTGTCCGGCTCCTTTCTTTTTCCATCATTCCTTTAAATTGTTCCTTATAGTACTGCCCCAAAATTTTTCTACAACCTTTTTTTTCTACTAGCCATACAAATTTTTCCTAACAACTTACATATAGGTAAATCTAATTGATAGAACTAGAGCTTATTTAAGGATTTCAAGGGATTGGAGATTAGATCAAGGAGTGCTACTATTATAGATAATCTAGAACATATTATGTAAATATTGGTTATTAATGTGTGAATATGATTATTGACTAGAAAGATAGCTTGCACTAATATTGCAAGTATGTTTAAACACATAAATAGATTATTTTTAATAAATTGGAGTCACTAAATATGATAGAGCATGATAATAATATAATACAGTAGGATTAGTGTCTTAAAATATATGCACATATAAAGTTTTCATCATTAAATATAAACTAACTTTACTAATTTATTTTTGAGCATGTTCCTTCAAGTGCTCAATGCTTCACAACAACTAATGCTAGTGTTCCTTTGGTAGAATGGCATCGTAGTTATCACTGTTAAACCTAGAGTTTTGCTTAACCCAATGCAAGACCATCATCGCCTCAAGACTCAACTAAAATCCATGATTTTTTGTGATTTCTCCTCAAACACTTAAAAATTTCCAAACCTTAATCAACTTCAGCATCATCCCAAAATTATAACCTAACTCATGAGCCTGATAGGTTACCTTTTAATGTTAAAGGATGTTGCTGAACTATTAAGAAATGCCTATAGATAATAGCAAAGCTAAGTCAATCATGAGTCAATAATGAATTGATTGGATTCTCTTTCGAAATGATGGATGAAAAGCTGCAAAAGACTTTGAAGTGATTATTGAATGATTATAAAGAAACCTTACACAAATTTACTTGGATTCTCAAAGCCCCAACTAGAGGTGGACACGGGCCAGTTAACCGACCCAGTGAGCCCAAACCGCCGGGTTGCAGTTCACCAGTATCCCGACCCGGACCCAGCCCGGCTGGGGTGTAGACCCATCTAACCCGGCGGGTCCAAGTCACAGGTACCCGGACCCGAAACCGGCCCGATTTCCATGTTGACTAGGCGGGTTGGGCTGGCGGACCTGCTAAAAAAAAATTCTAAAAATTTCTGAAAATTCAGAAAAAAAAAAGGAAATAAAATCAGAAAATTTCTGAAAATTCAGAAAAAATAGAAAAAAGATCATAAAATTTTTGAAAAATCAGATAAAAATAAGAAATTTTCTCAAAATTTAGAAAAAAAAATAAAAAAATTTCTAAAAATGTAGGAAAAAAATAGAAAAAATAAAAAAATTTCTGAAAATTAAAAAAAAAATAAATTAATTAACAAAAATTTAGAAAATTTGAAAACACCATAAATTCATAAATGAATTGCTTGCACTTAATTCATTTACTCGTCGAATTAAGTTGACTACGTATCTAACTGGCGATAGGAATCAAAGCCCACGTAGTTCTCTTACCTTGTATAACAATTGTCACCCACTTACCTATTCGTTATCATTTGGGTCTTGGTCGGGCTCATTGGCTGTTGTCGCGCCAGGTGTGCTCATCATGTTATCTGTGTAGAAAAAAAATCACTAGCATCTGGACTTTCTTGTTTTGCTTCTTATTGCTGAACTTAAGCACGTTTCCAATCATCCGCTTAAACTTGAATTTCAATATTTTTGTGGGGTCAGCTATGAATATGTCATGCCCAACATATTCCCACCACCTGCACTAAAGGTTTGCTCGCATGCTACTGCAGACATAGGGCACACAAAAATATCTTTTACCATTAGTGAACGAATAGGGTATGGGTTTCCACTACCTTGCCACCAATGTAGGATGTTGAAGGTCATGCCTGTGTTAATTTCTTCAGAGAACTGGAAGGTAGTGTTCAAATACAAGTCGAGCTCTGTATATTAAAATTCCCTTGGCTTCTTCTTTGCTTGCCTATGTCGGAATGATTCTCCTCCATTATTGCTAGATTGTCTTACTACCTCCCGTGCAACCTATGGGACTATATGGCTATATCTAAATAATAGCTATCATATAATTCAACAAGTTGACTCTTAGCATCAACAACAATTTCATTGACATCCACAATGCTATCTAAGTCTAGTTCAGAATCTTGAGTATCCACGTCATTCATGGGCAAGCTCGTAGCAAACATTTGGGAATCTTGTCCTCCATTGAACCCTAAGAATTTGTAATATGCTTCCAAATACTGTTGCAAACCTTCTAGCTTCTGCCTTGGATCAAGAACGAATGCAACTAAAGCAATAGGAGGTATATTCTTATAATAAAGCAACCATTTAATATTCATAGGGATCAGCGCAATAAATAATTGTGGATCAGATCTATACTTCCAAAACTGTTCAGCCACATTAGCAACACTATATAAAAAGAAATAGGAAGTAGGAAAATAAACTTGCAAAAACAAATTAGTGCATGTGTTAAAAACCGAAAGCAAATCAATAATACAAGCAATAACCACCCATTGATACTCGTATAAATGGAAACCAACCAACGAATCATTAACAAAATTAGTCAACAATGTCCTATAGGGAAATGTTGCACTAAGAAGTCGATAAGTGGAGTTCCATCTTGTTTTGACATCTTTAGGGAATTTTTGTACTCTCATGTTGTGTGCTTTACAATAGCGAGCCCATTGTTTCATGAGTGTCATGTTTTTTCCCAAATGAGTTTTAAAAATGCTAGACTTGAGGGTGATTTCTGTGTAGTTGTTTGCTTGTCCGGTTTGTGAGGGTTCATTAACCAGTATCGATTGTTGAACTGAGCTCTCAACATCCTGAAATTGATTGCTCTTTTTAGTAGGCGCGGGAATGGAGATTGAACCAACAATGTTTTTTCCTCTCAAGCTTCCACCATGTAAAGCCATTTTTTAATGTCTAAAAAGCATAAGTATTAATTTCATGCAATTTATTTAAAAACACAAATCTAAACTCCACAAGTAATAATTAAAATAAATAAAACAAGAATAAAGCTAATAATTTCATGTAAAAAAAAGTCTACAAATCTACAAATATTAATTTCATGCATTTTATTTAAAAAGCACAGCTCTAAACTGCATAAGTAATAATTAAATTAAATATAACAAGAATAAAGCTAATAATTTCTTTTACGTCTACAAAAAATATTTCATGCAAAATATTTTAAATAAAAAAACAATTCTAAAAAACTACAAATATTAATTTCATGCATTTGTTTTTAAAACCACAAGTATAAACTCTAAAGTAATAATTAAATTAAATATAACAAGAATAAAGCTAATAATTTAACGGAAAAAAATACAAGTCTAAAAAATTACAAATATTAATTTCATGCATTTTATTTAAAAAGCACAAGTCTAAACTCTACAAATAATTAATATAACAAGCATAAAACTAATAATTTCATGAAAAATAAAATAAATAAAAAAAAAAACAAGTCTACAAGTCTAAAAATATTAATTTTATACATTTTATTTAAAAAGCACAACTCTAAACTCCACAAGTAATAATTAAATTAAATATAACAAGAATAAAACTAATAATTTCATTTAAGGCTACAAAAAATATTTCATGCAAAATATTGTAAATAAAACAAGCAACTATAAAAAACTAAAAATATTAATTTAATGCATTTATTTTTAAAACCACAAGTATAAACTCTAAAGTAATAATTAAATTAAATATAACAAGAATAAAGCTAATAATTTTACTTAAGTCTACAAAAATTATTTCATGTAAAATATTTTAAATTAAAAAAAAACAAGTCTAAAAAATACAAATATTAATTTCATGCATTTGTTTTTAAACCACAAGTATAAACTCTAAAGTAATAATTAAATTAAACATAACAAGAATAAAACTAATAATTTCATTTAAGTCTACAAAAAATAGTTCATGCAAAATATTTTAAATAAAAAAACAAGTCTAAAAAACTACAAATATTAATTCCATGCATTTGTTTTTAAAATCACAAATATAAACTCTAAAATAATAATTAAAATAAATATATCATGACTCCAAATAATAATTTCTTTCAAGCCTACAAAACTACAATTAAAAAAAAAAACAATTATTTCATTCAAATAGCAATTAATAATTTCATACATTATTTAACAAAACTACAATTAATAATTTCATGCATTATTTAACAAGCCTACAAAACTTCAAATATTTAAAAAAAAAACAAGTATATAAAACTACAATTAATAATTTCATACATTATTTTAAAACCACAAGTCTAAAATAGCAATTAAAATAAATAACTCGAAAATACAACTAATAATTTCATTCAAGTCTACAACTTAAAATTACACAATTATATAATAATTAATTTCATACAAAATTTTTTATGATAAAACATGCCTACAAAACTACAACTAATTATTTAATGCAAATTTTTTAAAAAAGCAAATCTAAACTAATAATTTATATAAATAAATTATTACCAATCTTGTTAATTGGAGACCTTAAAAAAAAAAAAAGATAATCCAAATTTGCTCCAAATCTTCAAGACTCCAAGAATTAAGACCCCAAGTATTCAAATAATAAGAGATGTCCCAAGTTGGAGTTGAGAATTAATGAAATTAAGAGCGAATGCGAATAGAAGTTGGGAAATATTGAGATTAAGAGAAAAAGTTGAGGAAGAATGATAATTGGTAAAAAATATATAGGGTGGGGATGAGGGGTATATGGGGTTGTTTGGATAGGCTTCTAAGAAGTGTTTTTTTATAAGTTAAGCACTTCTGGGTTTTAAAAAACATATTTGTTTGGACTTTTGGACAGAAACAGAAGCTGTGAAAAAAGCTGAAATTCAGCTTTTTTTAGAAGCTGGCCACCAGGTGCTTCTCAGAAAAGCACTTCTAAGAAGCTGTTTTGGGGTGTGTGAAATTACTAATTTACCCATGACAAATAATAAAATTCCTTTGTCATTCCTTATTCTTTTCCTCTTTGCCATTGCTCATCCCCATTTTCTAATGACCTAGGCTGTTAGTGTTGGATCTTTTGGCTAGTGCCGGCCACCGATCCTCGCCTCCGAGCCGGCTGCCGATCCTCATTACGCCATCACCGGCAACCACCTGATCTTAAATTTTCCCTCACCGGCAACCACCCGATCTTAGATTTTTCCTCACCAGCAACCACCTGATCTTAAATTTTCCCTCACCGGCAACCACCCAATCTTAGATTTTTCCTCACTGGCAACTACCCAATCTTAGATTTTTCCTTCCTCCTCTAGATTTCTTACTGGTTAGTTTTATTTTTGTTATATATATGTATTTTGGTTGAGATAATGTTGGTTTTTTTAATTTTGGTCGAGATAATGTTGGTTTTATTTTTGTTATATATATGTATTCTGATTTTTTTCCTATGTTTAAAGACATAATTTTGATGATAAATTACTAGAGTTTTTGTTCCGGATTCATGCATGAACTTCCCATCTGAAAAACTAGATAAATTACTAGATGTGTTTTGCCTAGTTTACTATCACAATATTAGTCATATGAAGAGTATCATGGATGATTATTTATATTATATATCAAAAATGTTGTTTTGGCCGATCACTTGCTTAGCTGATCTCAAGTGAAGAGTATCATGGATCTTACTGAAGTTTTTTTCCCCTTTTTTTTGGTAGGTTATTATGTTTTGATGAATTGTTTTCTGTGATATAAATGATACAGTGGTTTAGATGGCTCATCATGTTGAATTACATCATTCCTTCACACATGTTGGCCATTTTGATCATTGTGACATGAGCATGCAAATGCACTTTGGTTTCAGTGACCATTAAATGTTAACTTGTCTTGGGAGGGGATCTTTTTGTTTGGCTTGTTATGCTTAAGTGTATTCAATCTTGTTAGTTCCATGAATATAAATATGAAAGCAGAATCATTTACTTATCTATGTTGCTCACTGACGCTATTCTTTGTCCAGTTGTCTGCAGTAGAGACTCGAAAAGTCTTGGAACGATTCATTAATTATATCAATTACAAGGTGATTGTCCTTTTAGAATTTTGGCTGTCGTATCTCTTTTTTCTAGTTTTCTTGGGTAACATATGACCTCATTGTACATGTATGCATAATCACTTTTTTGTTTGCAATATAATCCAATTATGCAATTCTTGTGCATGTCACAATCTGGATAATAGAATTTGTTTAGTTCCTAGTAAGGTTCTATGACAAGGATCTAAAAGTTTTGGTCTACAGTTTGTTTTTTTGTAAGATATCAAAGGCAATTGATGCTTGTTATTTTCTTCGTTATTTTAATTTGTGCCTGCACTCTGGTGCTCATCTGAAGATATAAAACAATTCTTTGAATTCTTGAATAATAGCAAACCTTATTTTTGGAAGTATCTGACATGAAATTTTTTTTAAAACTGATTTGGCCACATGACACATGTTAGTAGAATGAGTCATTTATATGGACACAACTCACTCACTAAAGCAAAGAGGCACTAAAAAAAATTTAAACTAGCCATTGAGATAATCTACTCACAAATCCATATTTAATGTTACTGATGAATTAATTAAATTAATCTAGCTAGTTTCTGTTATTTTATGTTTACATCAATTTGGTGTACTTAAATATATATGAGTTTGGTCACAATTATATATAGTTTATTTTCACTTGATATGTGGAAAGAAAAAACTTTGCATTTGTTCTTATTTGGTTTGTTGCAAATAAAGGTTTGAAGGATAATTTTCGAATATGGTCTCAAAACTACCACCTAGAAGAGTTGTACAAGGGACAAATGTGGGTAATGTGGATGTGATACCAATTGAAAATAATATTAAAGCCAGATGGGATGACACAAACACTGAAATGTTCCTAAAGATATGTGTCGAGGAGGTCCAGATTGGTAATAGACCACACTCACATTTTACAAAGGAAGGTTGGAAAAATATATTATCAAAGTTTGCTACGAGAACAGGGTTGAGTTACAACCACAAGCGACTGAAAAACAGGTGGGACTCTCTCAAGAAAGAGTTTGGCATATGGGCAAAACTAGTAGAGCACCAAACAGGGCTTGGTTGGGATCCTATTAAAAGGACAGTGTTAGCAAGTGATGATTGGTGGGAGAGAAAAGGACAAGTGAGCATGTCAAATCTTTTTATATAATGATGTAGTTATTTATTTATTTCATAATTTTTATTTGACAAAATTAATAATACATTGTCTTTTTTTTTTAAATTTAACTGGAATAGGAAAACCCAGAATATCTGAAATGGAGAAATGAGGGTCCAAAATTCTTAGATATGATGGAGATATACTTTAAGGATATAGTGGTGACGGGCTATATGGCATTGGTACCATATGCAGAACCATCATCAGAAAATGAAGTTGCTAATGAACAAGGAAGTGCTCAGATGAATGATGTTGATGTGGAGGTAAATAACTTTGATGATAATGGTGATATTGGTGACAGTCCTCAACAAGCCAATGATACTCCACGGGGAGAAACAAGTACATCACAAGCTAGAAAGAGATAAAAAAAAAAAAACATCACAAAGATAAAAGAAAAAAAGTGCAAATGAAAAATTACAAGAATCATTTGATCGTCTTCTCTCCGGGATGGATAATATGTCATGTTCAAGTAATGCACGAGTTGAGAATGATGATCGTTGTAGTATCACCAAATGTGTGGACTTGTTGGACATAGTGCCAGGGATAGAACGAGGAAGCCCACATTACTTTCTCATGGTGAGGTTGTTTGCAAAAAAATATCATCGTGAGCCTTTCGTGGCACTAGTGGAAAAGGACCCAACTCTTGCTACGGGTTGGTGTCACACTTTCAACATGGACGACCTCACCCAGCTCTGACTTGGATGGATGCTTATTTTTCTAGTGAATGTTTGGATTTGTTTGTTATATTTTTTTCTTATGCCATCAACTTGTTTGTTATGTTTGAATGTTGTATTCAACTATCATCTTGATTTTGTTTAATGCTAGACTTATATGGTATTTGATTTTGTTTATTCGTGCATTTGTATGTTGAGTTTTTTTTTTCATGTGGTAAAGGAGGCATCAAACATTTGTTATGTTTATGTAGGGTGTAAAATCGAGATGAATTACTTGCCCGATTCAGATACAGAATCAAAAGAATCAATGTCTGATTCAAAAGAGGAAGCTAGCCATTTGGGTATGCATACAGATGAGTATATTGGAATGATGTATGCATGTGTTGCGACTGTACAATACCAGTATATGAAGTCAATGTTGAAAAATGAGAAGAGGACATCTTCTTTAACTGGTCATAAGTGGGTTTATGAAATATTGAATGGATCAGATACTTGTTTCTTTGAGCAAGTCCGAATGAATAAAACTGTATTTAGAAGATTGGTGGATGAACTTACTCAAAAGTATGGTTTACAACATATCAAAAATGTCACTGTAGAAGAATCAGTTGTAATGTTTCTATATATACTCGGACAAGGATCTACTTATAGGAATGTGGAAGAAAGATTTCAACATTCTGGAGAAATAGTGCATAGGCAGTTCCATCGAGTGCTAAAGGCTACTCGCAAACTTGGAAATGATATTATCAGACCTGTAGATGAAAATTTCAGAGATGTGAATGATTACATCCATGGTGATGTTCGATATTGGTCTTATTTCAAAGATTGCATAGGTGCAATAGATGGAACACATGTAGCTGTTCTTGTCCCGATTGATAGTCAGATTCCATTTATGAATAGGAAAGGGTACACGTCAACAAATATTCTAGCTGCATGTGACTTCAATATGTGTTTCACATTTGCGCTTATTGGTTGGGAAGGATCGGCACATGACACACATATATTAATGGAGGCTTTAAGGAATCCATCTTTGAAATTTCCTCAACCGCTTGAAGGTTCGCAATTACTTGAAGTTAATTTTATTATCTATGTTTTATTTTTCATTACTTATGGTATTATACTTTTGTAGAGAAATACTACCTTATGCATTCCGGGTATCCTACAATGAAAGGATTTTTGGGACCATACAAGAGTGCAAGATATTACATTCCACAATTTAGGATGTCTTGTGCCTTTAGGTCTCCGAATGAAGTATTCAACTATCATCACTCGAGTTTGAGAAGTGTTATAGAAAGAACATTTGGAGTTTGCAAAGCAAGGTGGAGGATTCTACAAAATATAACCAAGTATACATTAAAGGTTCAATTCCAAATTATATGGTCATGTTTTGCACTCCATAATTTTATTCGTAGAATGGGTGCTAATGATTTAGATGTTCTTGAGAGTATTGAAGATATCAACCAAATTCAAGAAGGAGAATGCGGCTTTGAGGGTGATGACTATGGAAGTTCATTTGTATGGCAACAATCTACCAATAAGGACACTCAACAAATGATCACACTTAGGAGCAATATTCGGGACCAACTCTCCAATCGATGTTTGCCTTAATGTTGTACTATTTATAACTTATTATAATGGTTATGGTGTCAAAAAAAAAAAAAAAAAAATGGTCTCTTATCTTTTGTGTATGTTGTCTTCTTATTTTGTAAGCACGACAATGTTGTAAACTTGAATCTTGTGTATGTCGTATTCTAATGGTGTTCAAGTGTTGTAAGCATGAATATTGTGTATGTTGTATTCTAATGTTATTTAAGTGTTGTAAGCATGAATATTGTGTATGTTGTATTATAATGTTGTTCAAGTGTTGTAAGCATGACAATGTTGTAAGAAGGCTTCCTCTTCAAGTGTTGTTGTTATTTGAGTGTATATTAATAATTCTTTAAATGTATATATTAATACATATATAGATAGAGTGGTTTACAAACCACATATCCGGGTTAATAATAATAATAATAATAATAATAATAATAATAATAATAAATATTATAATTATAATGAGAATTGTATAAGTTATTATTATCATTAAAATTGTCATTATTATTATTATCAATGTCAATATGTATACATTTAGATAGAGTGGTTTAACCCATATCCGGGTTAATTATAACAATAATAATTATTATTATAATAAATATAATTAATATTATAATTGTAATTAGAATTGTAATTATAATACAATAGTTTATTATTATCATTACATAGATAAGGTGGGTTTAACCCTATATTCGGGTTAATGATAATAATATTAATAATTATTATAATTATAATTAATATTATAATTGCAATTAGAAATGTAATCATCACACAATAATTATTATGATTATTACATTTATCATTATCATTATCAAATCAATATATAATAGTAATTTAAGAAAAACTCAAAGAATGCCCATTTTAGTAATTTGTCATCTCCAAAAGTGTTTTTACAATTCCACATCCAAACAACTTCACACATATAAAAGTGCTTTTGAATTAATTTATTCAAACATAAAATACAGAAAAACACTTAACTTACTCTAAAAAAACACTTTTTTTTAAAAGTGTTTCTATAGAACTTAAAAAAACCACTCTGATACAAGCCAATCCAAACAAGACTTATATAAAAATTTATTTAGAATTTAAATTTTAAATTTTTTTTACTTTTCAATTTTAAAAAATATAAAAATAATAATTAAAAAAAAAACCCAACGCTATTATAGCGGTTGGGGAGCTAATCAGCCAACTGCTCCAAATTTGAAATTTGGAGCCATTGGCCCAATTTGGAATCGGTTTTTAACCCAATTTATCACGGGTTTGAGTTCTTCAACCTGTAATCTGCTCATCTACAGTACAGACTTTTTTTTTTTGGGATGACCGTGCCCAACTTTTTTTTTTTTTATATCACAAATTTTCGTTTTAGATCTTGAACCCAAATCTGAACTCCTCTCTCTTTCGCTCCCGATCTCTTCGATCTCTCATTGCTCAAATCCATGGACGCGCTGAGGAAGCAGACCACCAGGCTCCGGGAACAGGTCGCCAGGCAGCAGCAGGTCTTCTAATCCCATTGAATCCATCTTTTATTTTTTTTAATTCTTGATTTGTTGTTTTTGTTATCATGTTGGTTGGATTTAGGTTTTGGTTGTAGTTCAGGGAGGATTTGGGGGAGATTAGAGTGGCCTTTGGTGGGTTAGATTGTTGTAACATTTTCTCTGGCCGAGGATTCGTAGGGTTGGGTCAATCGAGGTTGATTTTGCTAATTTTTCTGTTCAATAGAGCTCGGAAGGGGATGATAGAGAGTGAGTTTTTGTCTCCTTGATGGCAAGAGATTGTTAATTTGTGTTAGGTGCAAATTAAACCCTATGTTGCAGGTTTTCAAGTTCTTGAAATCTAAGTTTATAATGGGGGAGTTTGCTATGCAGGCTTGTGGTGAAGTTGGCAAAGTTGATGGTCTTGATCCTTTTATGTCACCTGCCAGTGTAATATTTAGCAGACCTGTGCTACTAGAGTCATTTCTTGGTTGTTGTTCATTATTCTTTTTTGGTTTTGAGGCCTTTTGAAGACTTCCATTGGTCTTCATCATTTTATAAATTCCATTCTCTATTTTATGTTAATTGGACGACGTATGTTTTGGTGCGGTGTTTTACGATGCAAGCTACTTTTGCTTATTGAGTTCTATATGCATGTCAGTGGATCTTTGCTTCTTAATAAGCATATGAGCATGTGTAGACGATTCTGTGTAAATAATTCATTATGAAACATCAACCATATTGTTAAATCGACCATGGTTGATTATGTTCCTTACCTAGGGCAGGGCGTGTTCATGTGCATGAATGTTCTAGTCTTGATAGTCTTCGCAACTGCATTTATTTTGAGCATGTAAATTGTTTAAAGTAGGAAGCTTATGGGTGTTAATGCATAATCATTTAAGCTTGTTTTGAGCGACATTGAAGAGCTTGGCACTTGTTTGATTTCAATAATCATGGAAAATCATCTCTATGGTTACTGGAGAATATCCCTTTTCAATATCGGCCTTCTGGTTAAGTTAATTCATATTGATTGATTGACTGAATGATCACCGATTTCTTCATTTCTTTTTGTTGTTTGTTGTATTTAATTTAGTTGTGTTGTCCACTTCTACACTTTATATAGATGACTAGCTACCTGCACCCAGGAAATTCAGAGAATTAGAGTGTATCCTAAAATTTTCTTCATGGACAAAAAAAAATCCTTTGTGCAGAAAAGTGAACCATTCTTACGACCTTTTCACATTTCAATTTCTAGACATCCCTAGTCAGTACCATCTGCTTTTCTCCCTTGTCTTTCTCATCTTTGCTTCCCTTGAAACTGCTCCTAATTATTGTGGATAATTTTTTTAATTCAAATTTTTAGGCAAAAGCATTTGACTTTCATGCACTTAATTAATGAATATCTTGGGAAAGGATGGGACCTGCTATGGGACATCCAATGCATTGCAAATGTATGATCATTATGCTGCAACCAGGTTATTTCATTTCAAGACATTTATACACAACTTCTATAGCTAAGCTAGTTCCTTAGTTTCACTTACCTAAAACCTTGTAACATAACCTTAGCCGAGGTGAGGCTAAGTGACCTTGTAACCTTTATGGACTTTTGTTTTCATACGTTCTCGGAGCAAGAGAGTTGGTGGCAACAACAAGAATGATATATTATTTGATCATGGAAATGCCATGTCAGGTGCACCAATCAGAACCAGAACAGATCAATTAAGCTAATACAAGGTTTGCATCTCTGAAAGAAATGACAATGCTTAGGGAAGAGAAGGGTGGGAAGAAGGAGACAAGTGTGAGTTCAATCTTGAAGCTACAACATCTTCAAAAGCTGGCAAAGTGTGCTGGTGTTCCTCCTCCTCTTGCTGCTTTATTTGGTCACCATCTTGCTTCTAATGCTGAGGCTGCAGGTGTTCCTTTGGATTCCTCTTGGTTTCTTTGCCAAAGGTCAGACTTTCCTTCATCTTTGTTTTTTTACTTTCTATTTTGATGATAGAACAGAAAATAATCTTCTTCTCTAGCATTTTATTCTATAAAAACTGGATACTTTTTTTAATAATGTTTCACCTAATTAATACATAATTTTCGATCACATTAAATGACGTTTAGTTGTTTTTTGCTGAATGGCTTTGTTTGAACTTGAGTTTGTTCTTTTGAAGTCTGTATATCATTTTTGTTCCGTTGTTTGTGAAACCATGCTGTGGTAACTGAACTGGTTCGCTGTTAATATTTAAAGTACATATACGCTTCTTCCCATGTTAGTTGTTTATTAGTCTTGGTTGTTGCAAATAAGGATCGAGTTTGAGACCAAAGTGCGCCATTGGTGCAGTTTTACCCATATGCAATTGATCTCACATTTAATATGTTAGGAATATGACTTTAGTTATGTCAAGTTCTACATGCCATTTGTTGATTTGTTAAGTTGTTTCTGTTTTATATATATGTGAAACCATGCTTTTGTGCTGCATTGATTGAATTAATATTTCAAAAAATTTGTGTGTGTTGAGTCTTAGAATTAGTTTCTGTCATGTTACTTGTTTGTTTTCCATTCTGCTTTGGATTATTTGGCTTTGACCAAGCAACAATGAGAGTCTATCTGCTTATAGTTATCATCTTTATGTATAATACCTATGCATCACTTTATGAGGCTTACTGAAATTGCAAAACCTATGCTTCAAAGTGGTTTTGGATTCACATCCTTAGTTTGACAGATAGCTTTTTCAAAATTTATTGTTCTCATACGAAGTGGTAAGAACCATAGTTATACACTTTGATTATTTACATCCTATTTTTTTTTTAAAAAAAGGGAAAAAGAGAATGCCTGTGAGATTTTGTTGTTAAAACTTAAAAGCCACCGCCTTCATGATCATTTCTGTCTTTGAATGTAAATCAAACGACACAAACCTTTGTGTCTTTATGTGTGCCTCATTGCTATTTACTTCCTTCTCATATATTTGTTTTCTACTTTTTGTGGTGTGAATATCCTGAGGTCTAGGTTTTGTTACTACAACATAATTCAAGCTCCAGAACCTTTAGATGTATTTGTATTGAGGAAGAAAAGCTAATTTATATGAAAATCATGGCAAATGAACACCTCCCACAATTTTCTACATTCCAAAGGGGGGGGGGGGGTATTGCTGGTGGACAAAAAGTGCCCTTTCTTCTATTTAAAATGGTTCAGTTTATGCTGTAAAGGAGGCATGGTTGTTATTGTGAACTCTTTATATTTCACTTGAATGCCTTGTACATGTAAAACTACGCTACCACAAAGTTTTAACTTCTAACTTTATAATCTGAATAGAAATGAATATGAAGGGGGAAAAAGTCAGAAAATTTGCAACTGATTTTCCACCTTGGAAACGTTTTCTTTTTCTGGCACCAATAGATGTTCAAAATTTTTCATGAGAACATTTATAATGTATGTTCTTTGTCTTACAGGTGTGAGACCATGTTACAACCTGGATTTAACTGCACCATCCGGATTGAAAAGAATGTGAAGAACAAGGGACGACAAAACAAGTCTATCTCTACAACCTCTAAGAACAACATGGTTTACACTTGCCACTTCTGTTCACACCGTAACATTAAATGGGGCACTCCAACAGGCCATGTTGAAGGTCTGCTGGCATCGAGGCTGGGATCCCATTCACACTCGAATGCTTGGAACAAGACATCGAACCAGAATCCACATGAGAAAATATTAGAAGTTCTAGATGCCAACTCAGAGCTTAAATCTTTCACTCGCATGAAGGCTGCTGCAAACACTGATAATATGCATGTTGATGTGAAAACTACGGATGCGATGCGGACAATGGAGAAAACTACGGATGCAGTGTGGATGATGGAAAAATCATTGAGTGCATTGAAGAAGAAAAGGAAAGCCAGTAAATCCCATCAAAGTGAGATTCCTATTCAAGGCAGCAGTTCAGAAAGAATTGTTGATTCAGGTAAAGGGGCCAGTGCATCTAACAAATGGCGGAGGAAATCCTGGTCTAGCCTAAGGGAGAAAGCCGAAAGTAATGAACTTCATAAAGTTAGAAATCTTAGTAATATTGTCATTTCGTTCCATCTGTAAGCAGTTAAACACCATAAAAGATGCAAATGTAATTTTTTTTTAAATTTTTTAGCTGTTCATTAAATTCATTATTGAGGGGTAAAATTTTTTTTAGGGCAATAAACAATGATCTTTTTTCATTTTGGGGTCTAAACTTCAATTTGAATCAAAATGGTTACGCACTTTAATTTTATTTCACTAGGTGGTCACCAAGGGAATTTGGTCTATTTTTTTATGATTTGATATTGAAAATTTTCTATTAGCAAATGAGATGGAATTTCCGGTTGCGGGGACATTGTGTCATGTATGTTATGATAGAGAATTTTCAGCATTTACATCATAAAAATAAAGACCAAAATGAGATGGAATTGCTAGTTGTGGGTAAGCAGTTCAGTTATATCCTTGTGATTCATTTTTTGTATGTATACCGATAATATAATCCACTCACAAGAATTATGTACTATGCTTTGCAGTTCAACTTCCGTGGCATCATTTCATCTTGTTTGGAAGTCCATTTGACGGTGTATGTAGAATTAGAGGAGAAACCCCTAATGGAACATCTGGAGAAGCTTGTTCAGGTTATTTTACATTTTCAAAATGTTATTAAGATTCTAGAATTTATCTCATACAGTGCAATTTATCAGGAAGAGACCTGGGAAACTGAAGAGGGAAGTCAAACTAATATTTTGTCAAGCAGCATGCAGGTACTGTTTTTACTTACTTTTTCTTGGAAATCATGTTAAATAGTTGATCTTTACATTCAAAAGGTCACTGCAGGACCTTGAAAACAATAGATAAAATTATCAGGGAACTTTCTTGCTTATGTTGATAGGACATTTTTATGGAATGCTTGATCCTACTTGCTCCCAACTCTTTTGAAGTTTTAATATTCATTTATCTTGGTATTGTTTCTGTGGTAGAATCCATGCCACAAAGCTTGATTAAATTTAACCCAATTTTGTGAGAATCAAAAAGAAAATCTAAAATAGATGTTCATTATCCTCAGAAAGCTCCCTCTTTCCATGCATAGATGATCTTATTATTTCAAACTTGGGCTAGCGGTTTAAATCATCATGTTGTAACTTGCTTGTTTGTAGGTCTTCTTGATAGTTAGGAAAAGCTTGAAGAGATGTGCATCTCTAACAAAGAACCTAACATTGTTTGCTTAATTTATTCGAGGTATGCCTTATGTAATTTAAAGTTTAATTAACTCTATATCATTTAAATGGTTTTCCAATTTTTAGTGGCATTCTGACAATGCGTATCTAATAACCCACATCAGTTATTGTAGTATATTCAGATTTGATAAAATTCCTGCTTGTTTTGTTCTTCAAAATTATGTGTATCTGATTTCTTGTGTTCATCAAATTGGGCTTTTATTTATAATTGCAAATCAAAAGGCCTTAATGTTAGTGTTTAAGAGGAATTATATGCTTGTCTTTGCAGTCTGGCTCTTGCATTTGAAAATTTTTTGTTGTATTGACCTTCACAATGTTATTTCATGCAATTATTGATAGGTATTCAAAAGAATTCTTAGATCATATGCAACAAAAATATATGCAAGATTACCAAAAGGTGGAACAGGGATTGTCACCGCTGCTACTGGCACAGATGGACAGATGAAGGTCTCCCAGGGGATCCTTCCTTTTCTCGTTTGTTAAATGATTGGCCTATCTTATTTTTTTCTTTTCACTTGGTCTCCATAATAACAAACTTTGCAGACTTCTGATAGAGATGAACGAATGATATGCTACATTGTGAACACAGCAGAATACTGCCACCAAACGGTCAGCTTTCTCTCTAATTTGTAGTGTTCTAATAAATTTAAAATGGGGAAAGTACATTACTTGTCCATTGAATATGCTTGCAAAATGAGTGGCGGTCACCGAGAGTTATCTATCATGGGTTTTCTGTCTTTGTTACTGCTTTTACCACTTCGTTAAAAGAGATCTCTTTTTCTGATTAACGCCAGTCCTCTAAAGATTAGTCCTTTTTTTGTTTGGGTACATTTTTTTACAGTCAGGTGAGCTAGCTGAAAATGTTTCAAAGATTATCGAATCTCAATTTGCAGAAAAGATTGATATATCTGATGTTCAGGTAGAACTATTATATATTAACTTTCTTATGTGCTCCCCTGCTTTCAAAATTAATGTTGCAATCCCTATTCTGTTTTAATCCAGGATGAGTTTTCAGCTGTGATTACAAAAGCACTATTGACATTAGTGTATGGTCTTGAAACCAAGATTGATGCTGAAATGATTGCAATAACTCACGTTCCTTGGGCCAATCTTGAAAGTGTTGGTGATCAATCAGAGTAAACTATACTTAGCTTTTTGAAATTATCTCTCTCGTTGGGCCATAAATAGCCTCTCCCAGATTACATGCTTCATTGCTTTGCATATTATATATGTCTATTTGGTGGCCAACAATCATTTCTCCATTAAGTATTTTTAAATAGTACTGAATAGAAATTCCTGCAATTATATGCAGGTATGTCAATGGAATAATTTCTATTCTTACCAGCAGCATTCCAGTCCTTGGAAACCTACTTTCTCCCACCTACTTTCAGTTTTTCTTAGACAAGGTAAGTTTGTACCATTTTGCTAAGTGTATCTATCTATTTACTTCTATTTTTTCTTACTTTAATTTTTCCATGAGTATCTCTTCATGGAAATATGGTTGACTGGAGGATAATGAGCTAATTAATTTAAAATATCTACAGTAAAGCTTTAGGACCTTAGGCTCATAAGAGATTCACTATGCAAATGAGTGTTGAGATTAAAGTTGTTGATAAATCTATGCCTCTGCCAATCATCATGGTTAGGTTTGCCATTATAAAGCTTATAGCCCTTGTTTACACAAACTGCTAGTTATGTGTTATATCATGTAGCTAACACAACAAATTAAATGATCTCAAGTGGTAGGTTGGAACATTGTATGTAATCGTAATCTTAGATTTTGTCTATGTACATCATCAATCTACTGTCCAGCTGTGTCTGTAAAATACTGTGCATGCCATTTTCTGGAAAAGGAAAATAGGCTAATAATTCTTATATGGCACAATCAGTCATCAATCCACCTGTATCTGTGTCTTGAAAATTGTGTGAATATGCTAGTTAAGTGTTATATGTATAAAAATATAAAGTTTATATCACTAAGGAGCTAGTGATGGCTACCCTAGGAAGTTATATGAAATATATTCACATGTTTATCTTTAGTGAATGTAATCCATTCTAATACTTAAGAATTTCAGTTAAATATCTGTGTGAGAGGGATTCCAAGTCTTGGAATTTTTACATGTTTGCGAAGCTTAGTCATTAATGTAATTCATAACTGTTATGGATCATATCCCTTTCGTCATGTGAATTAAAAAGCTATCTTTGCAATGATGTTAACATACAGTTAGCAGCTTCACTGGGTCCTCAGTTCTACCTCAACATTTATAAATGCAAACAGATATCAGAAACTGGTGCACAACAGGTAATATATGTCTTCCTTTTGTCTTTCTGCAATTGACAGCATTACATCCATATTATATTTTGATGCATGAGGCAGGTTGGATGGGCAAACCTTTGTATGATCTTTATTTATATACTGCAGATGCTGTTGGACATTCAGGCTGTAAAGACAATCCTTCTTGAAATTCCTGCTTTAGGGAAACTGGTAACATTTTTCACCATTTTCTGTGGCAATACTGCTTTTCTACTGTTCAATTTTCTTGCAAGAATAATTTGCTTCCTTTTAAATGTAGTTTTGTGTTAGAAACACTTCATTGGCGGGGCTTAAATTTTCCTTATCTAAATGAGTTTAAGGATCCTAAATGATCTCTCAGCCATCATCCATTGCTTCAATCCTTCTGGTTTTCACATGATTCTTATGTGTATTCAGTATAACCTGATAGTTAGATTTCAAGGGGTGTGGTAGATATTTTAAATTTCTTCAAGAATGATAATCAAACTTGCTTGGGAAAAATTGAAGGCCATGCAGTCCAAGCAGTAGCTTATATTATTTGTATGAGGCAGCTACACTTTGCCGAGCATAGAGCACATAAACTATAATTCTGACCAACATGAAATTTCTGTCTTTGAACAGTGTTGCTTGACAATGCATGTAAATTTAGTCTAGAAGCAGGAGCAGTAGCTTTCTTGTCTTATAGTCTGATAAATTGATATGTACTGCAACAGGCTACAGTTGCTGCTGGTTATTCAAAATTTGTAAATCGTGAAATGAGCAAAGCCGAAGCTCTCTTAAAGGTAATAGAGGATTTTGATGATCATTGCTCGAGTTAGGTGATGATCATTGCTCAAAATAACATGACATTGCTTTTGCAGGTTATCTTATCCCCCATTGAATCTGTTGGAGATACATACAGAGCGCTGATTCCTGAGGGCACTCCTTTAGAATTCCAACGAATACTGGATCTCAAGGTTTGTTCCTATGCAATGCATTTTAAATGATTGAAAATCATCTCCACAACTTCTTTGTTGGTAGAATTAGTTTCATTTGATTACTGAAACTAACCTATTTGCACACGCAATTACAAACACTCACCAAGATAGATCAGAACCTTATCAATTATTCCATATTTTCTTAACTTTCATGCTTTTCCATTTAAATTGAAGATTCTTTGCTTTCGATCAATATCATGCTAAAGATTTAAATAGCTCCCTCATCAATTGAACATCAGAACATGACTTGACAATTACAGGAAGTTAGATTTTCGAAGAGATATAGTAAAATGCGTAGCCCTGTTTATGTATGAAATTCCTTAACTTAGGGAGAAGTCATACTGAAATATAGATGGCTCATCGATCAAAGGAAATTAACATAGGTTTTCTGGATTATATCTGACAATTTATTTTTTACTACACACATTTCTCATCATTTCAGTCACCAATAATTCTCCTGAAAGGATGACACTAGTATTTATAGCTTTACTGTTTATTGTTTCTTGAGGGGGCAACAACTCAGTTTCATTACCATAATTATACCACAGAGCACAACTTTTTTCAAAAACTGAATAATGCCTGAAAAAGCCTTAATCCAACCACATAAGTTTCTATGCGCAAATCCATTTTATATATGAATAATTATGTATTGTGAAATCTCAGTTGGTAAGGTGTCATAATTTATACATATCCTCCTTGCTTGATTGATGCTATAATCCATCTACCAGGAAATATATTTTGTTGTTTATTCATTTAGCTATTATGTGACCGCCACCGAATACGAAATATTGATTGGAATTTGTTAATACAGGACTCACCACTTTAACTTTTCCAAAACCTGAGTTGTAGAGAAGGTTTGGTATGGGTATATAAAACTAGAGGGATTGGCTCCCACAGGCGATGTGGGACTATGGACCTGAGCCATTGCGTCCCTAACACCCCCTGGGCTCACAGCGGATGTATGACCCAAGATCCTAGCCATAGCCGATCAGAGTACGCAGCAGACCCATACCATATTAATACAGGGACCCACCACCCTGACTTCTCCAAAACTCGAGTTGTATGGTATTGGTATATAAGACTAGAAGGATTGGCTCCCACAAGCGATGTGGGACTATGGATCTGAGCCATTGCGTCCCAAACAGTATTAAGTTGTATTTCAGGGACTCAAGAAAGTTGATCAACAATCCTTAATGGAGGACTTCAACAAGCACAATACAGGGATCAAACACCGTTCCATGGCTCCAACAGTCATGGCTCCAACAGTCATGACACCTGTCCCAGCCCCTCCAGCCATTCCAACTCCGGCACCTATTTCAACTTCCTCCTCAACAACCACAATGCCTGGAGGAGCCATTGTGTCCCGAGAAGATGTCCTAGCGCGCGCAGCTGCACTAGGCCAGGAAGTTGCAACAATCGGGTTCAAGCGATTCCTCGCCTTGACTGAAGCCGGTAAAGATCGAAAGGATGGACCTTTTCGAAAGCTTTTCGATCCTTAGTTTTGTTTCATTTACTGATATCGTTGTAGTTGTTTTTCTTCTAACGCGCACGGGAAAGGAGGCTTCGAATACAAATGGAGTGGAAAACATATCGAGAGATGGAATAGCTTTTTTGCTGCTAATGTTTTTACCTTTATTTTTCCAGTTGCAGCATTGGATCTAGAAAATCATCAGCTGTGTATTTTTTTTTTAATTTGTTTCTTTGTGTACAGTTCTTGAATCAAGTAACTTTATTTCCTTTCTCATTTGACATATACACCCCTGAAAAGTATGGAATTGCATGGATAGCCCAATAATAAACTCCATTTATATATATATATAGATAGATAGGAAAGAAGATATTTGGCAATGTCTTCATTGTCCTTGTTAGTTAGGTTGTGGTGTTTGTTCATGGGTTGTTTGTTATGTTTGTTCATGGGTTGAAAGCATGAATGAGATGTCATATGTTTGAAAGGCCAACAACCAAAGTAGTACCCTTGTTCCATTCTTTTGATAATTTTGTCCTTTTTTTAGCACCAAAACTAAAAGCCAGTGTACCATTTAACTATTTTCACCTCTTTCTCTCTTTTATTAATTTTTTTTAAACATACATCATAAATGCCCTTTTATAAATTTTCTCAATTTTTATTTTTATTTTTTATATATAATAGCCAAAAAGCACTAGACCAAGTTGCAAGGATCTTTAGTTATATGAAAAGAAACCCAAAATTCATTTTTTTTGTAGCGTGTATGAGAAATTAACTCTCCATCTCTGTTAGGTAAAAGCACGTGTTGACGGGCAAGTATGTCGTTAGTGTAGTCAAACCGGAGATGCTAAGCTCCTTGACCACAGTGGAATATATATATATATATATATATATATATATATATATATATATATTTGCAAGCAAATTATTAGCTTTTTTGTAGAAAAAAATTGGTTATGTTCCACACTTTAACTCAAGGTTGCATGAATATAATTCTAAAACATATGATGACTGTATTTCTTCACAAAAGTTATTTGAAACTTTTATTTTTATTTCTTTTAATCATTACATTTTGAATGGATGAGAAAATGTCTCACCAATTCTTTTATAAATAAATTGATGAAAATAAATTAGTGAGAAAAATGAATCATATACAACAATCACACCTTTGTACTATTTTGCTAAAATATCAAAAGCAAAAGCTATATATATATATATATATATATATATATATATATATATATATATATATATATATATATATACTTTTTTGTTGGTTATAATTTTTAATTTCTAATAAAATTATTAGCTTAAGAGCCCCTCTCTTTCTTCCAACTTTTAATAAGCATGAGATGCACAAGCTTATGATTCAAATTTTATTTTTAATTTTATTTTATTTTTTGAAGTACAAAGCAATCTTAGGCATGCCATTATGGCTCACAACAGATGCATGCACCTTGCTCATCTATGCCATTGAGATTTATAATTATTTATAATGTTCAATCTTCAATAATTAATTGGATGCTAAATTATTAAATTTAATGAGTTTAGAGTGAATTCAAATGTGATTACAAAAATAAATGTTTTCATTTTCCAAAAGTATTTTTATAAGAAACAATTTTTTTTTTTTGGTTTTTGAAAAGAAACTATTCATTTCATAAAATAAGTGATTTTCTTAATATGGCTTATTTTATTACAGTTAATATATAATTTTATAAAAAAAACAACAAATATGACTATTAGAATATGCTTTGGTAATATATCTATTGTAAAAAATATATATATTTGTTCATGTGAAAATAATAAATAAAATAATAATAATAAACCAAGTTAATACAGAACTTTTTATAAAAAAAATTTAAGATACAGAAAGAATTTTTAATTCTATATTGTTATATTATTGGTTTTCAAAAAGTATATACATGTTAATTTGTTCCCTCTTTCCCCTTTCTTCACTGTTTTAAATGTGCTTGTTTTCTTAAAAATAAATAAATAAGGAGACACAACAAATAGCATCATAATTATTAAATAATTAAATAATTAGGACATACATAATTTGGTCATTAAGTTTCACATGATAAGTATTGTTGTTGGTAGTGGCCCACCACCTCCAAACTTAGCGTACAAGACCTGTTGTTTTAAGTGCACTTAAATAATAAAATTAAATAAATAATAAATTTAATAATAAAAAAAATAAATATATAAAATAAAAGCCTTGTTCTTGGATGGTGGTGTGGTCTTAGTGGGGGGAACATCATGATTCATGAGATTTGTTAGAACCCTAATTCATGGCAAAGTGACAAAGAGATTGTTGAATTGCCAATGAATAATAATTTTTTTAATGTATTTTAATATGTACATACGGTTGACATTATATTCATTTATTTATTTTTAAAATATTATATTTAGTAAATTTTGAGCTAGCAAACCAAATTCGGTTCAATCAGTGTTTAATTAAGCTTGTGTAAAAATATAATAATGCTCATAATTAAGCTGGACTCTGCTCTTATTTTAATTTGAGCATTAATTTTTAATTTATATTAAAATGAGTATTAAGTTTTGATTTTATTTTACAGAAAAGGTAATTGGGGTTTCTGATGAATTTCTAGTGACGTGAATACAAAATTGTCTACATTGATGCCTACAGTCCACATCATCCGTTGTGTGGAGTGTCATATTAGATATTCATGCGTCCACATTACCCTATGGATGAAATGAAATCAAAATTTAGTGCACATTTTGATACAAATTAAAAGTTAGTGTTTAAATTGAAATAAAGACAGTTCCGCACACCCTGGGTACTTACATTTATCACATTTCTCAAAAAAAAAAAAAAAAAAATTGATATGAAACTTAGTTAATTTAGTTGAGCTTGAGATGTTCACTAGATTAATTGAATAATAAATATTTAATTAAACTTAGTTTAAAATAAATTTATTTACATTAAAGTAGGTAACTCAAGCTCAGTTTGATTATTAAAAATTTCATGCCAATTTCAAGTCACTAAAAAAAATACAATTTTCTAAAAATATATTTAATTAATTTAGTTGAAAAATAAATTTAAGTTAGATTCAGTAATTCAAAATTTCAAACAAAACTGGAAATGTCAATGAAGAATTTGATCAATTGACAATTTTACCCTTCTTTATGACCTTCACAATGAGACACAGATCAAAGAAGAATGATTAGCAATTGAATTATATATAATTAGCAAACCATCATTCAAAACAAGGCTTTGTAGGGCATAAAGTGGTTGGCTTTAACAAAGAAGTGTTATTTGAAATTGAGGCTTTGTAGGGCACCTAACATTCAAAATGTCCTAAATAGAGACTATAAAGAGAGTGATGGGGGGACATGACTCATCTTCTAGGACCTTTCCTAAACCTTTTCTTAATCATAAAATTATTAGAGGCTAAGTAATTACTAAACATTGATTAATTAATTAATTAATTAGTTTTTTTTAAGGGTTTCAATGAATGTAGTGCTCTACATGACATAGAAATCATCAACATGGGGTCAAATAAAAATAATGAGAAGAAAAGGAAAGTCTGTTAATTAAAGAGTATTATTTTTTTCTTAGACTTCACCAAATAACATCATGGTTATTATTATTATTATTATTATTATTATTATTATTATTATTCCTACATGTTCTTCACATCTGTATATCATGCTCAAGAGAAAGGGTGGAGCTTAATCAAAATGAATAGAACATGATATTTAATTCATTTGAAAATTATATATATATATATATATATATATATATATATATATATATATATATATATATATATATATAATTAAAAAAATCCTAAAATCAGGGGCCTGAGGTGTGATTGATTGAGCTCGAGTTCGACTAGAAATTTGGTATTCGATACTCGACTCGAGCTCGATCGAGTATTTATTTTATACCTCAAGCTTGACTTGATACACAAATCGAGCTATTCAAGCTCGCTTGACTAAACTCAAAAAGACTAAAAATGATCATATTATGCTCGAGCTTGAGCTTGACTCAGCTCGAAAGGTTTTCTCCTTGATTTTCATCAAATAAATCTAATATTATATATATACATATATGCTCAATTAAGCTCGTGATCAGAGTCAAAAATCACAATACTCAAACTCGATTCACTCAACTGCTCGAGCTACTCCCCCAACTTCCCCCATATATATCAAATACTTTTAATTAATTAATTAATTATTTTCTTTGTGCTATTCTTTAGCATAACAGCGACTGTGATTCGCTGTGTTTGCCTCACACGTGTGCTCCATCACTCGCGTTTCCCACGTGCCCTTTGACTGCCGACGCTGTTAACTCCCGACCAAGGGCATTCCCGTCTTTTCCCACTCCTCGTTCATAACCCCATCGCGCGAGACGATTCAATCGCCGATAAATCGCGTCCCCATCCTCACGTGCGGCTTCTATCCTACGCGTTCCCCACGTACTAACGTGCGCCGTTTCGTTAGCTCTATATAAACACTGGTTCCCAAATCTCTTCTTCTCTACCACCTCCGGCGAGCTCCTTCTCCGACTCCGGCGTAAACCCTAGTAATGGCGGCGTTGATGGAACCCACATGGGATGTAGACAAGCTTAGCTACGAGATCTTTTCCATTCTCGAAAGCAAGTTCCTCTTCTCACCGTCCCCACCGACTACACCAGCGAAGCCGCCGAAAGCCGGAAGAGTTCGGATCCTCTCCATCGATGCCACCGGAGACGCGATCCTCGCCGCAGAGTGTCTCTCCCGGCTAGAAGCTTCCCTCCGGAAGCAATCCGGTATCACCTCCGCCCGCATCTCCGATTTCTTCGACCTCGCTGCCGGATCCGGCGCCGGGGGCTTCCTCGCCGCGCTGCTCTTCACCCCTCGCCCCGGCGGAGCTCCTCCTCTCTCCGCTGAAGACGCTCTCCGTCTTCTCTCCAAGACCAGAGGTAAGATCTCGGGGCGAAGAGGGGTTTTAGCTGGAATTTTCCGGCGATCGGCGGGAGGGGTTTTCAAGCGGGTGTTCGGCGATGCGACGATTAGGGATTCGGTGAAGCCGGTGTTGATCCCGTGCTATGATTTGAACACCGGCGCGGTGTTGATGTTCTCGAGGGCGGATGCGACGGAGGCGGTGGGGTTTGATTTTAGGGTTAGGGATGTGTGCGCGGCGACGTGCGCCGGGTGGGGGAAGAGGGTGGCGGTGAAGTCGGTGAATGGGATGACGAGGATTGAGGCAATCGGAGGGGCGGTGGCGATGGTGAATCCGGCGGCGGCGGCGGTGACCCATGTGTTGAATAATGGGATTGAGTTCCCGCTTGCGAATGGGGTTGAGGATCTTCTTGTAATCTCTATTGGGGGTGTGGAGGTTGGTAATGGGGTTTCCGGCGTGGTGGCGCCGCCGTCGCCGGGGGAGCTCGTTGAGATCGCCGGCAAGGGAGACGCCGATATGGTAAGGGTGATGATGATGATGATGATGATGAACTCTTCTTCTCTCAGTGGCATTTTCGTAAAATCAAATAAATTAATTTTTTAATTATTTTTTTTTCTATTGTTTCTCGAGTTTCACATGATTTTTTTTAATATTTAATTTATTTTATCAGGGATTTGGGTTTTTTTTTTTTTTTTTTTTTTGCGTTTTCTATTTTGGCTTTTGACCCCCTTTATAATATTAAAATTACAAACACCCTTGGAATTCTCAAAATTACACATCAACCCCTGGTTTCTGGAAATTTACTTTTAGCTCCCTGCATTCTCCGATTTCTAATTTTTTTTTAACATTTATTATTTGCAGTAAATAATTGCAATCATATATTCATTAAATTCTCCAATTTCAAAATTTGAACTACTTCTAAGTATTAAATTTTTAATCTCTTTTCGTACTTTGATGTTCTTATACCAGATCGATCAATCTCTCGCCATGGCGTTCGGACATTGCAGGACAAGCAACTACGTCCGCATTCAGGTAACAATCAATCAATCAATAATAATAATAGTAGTCAAAATTTAATTTTTAATTCTTCTTTATTTTCTAAACATGAAACTAATTAGAGATAAAAAAAAATGAAATTTTTATGCAGGCTAATAATTTACTAAGCCCAACAAGGATTCAGAAATCAAAAGGCAAAGGCAAGACCAATGAAACAGAGATCCTGATGAAGATGGCAGAGGAAGTGTTGAATCAAAGGAATATAGAATCAATCCTGTTCAGAGGTAGGAAAGTATCAGACCAAACAAATGCTGAAAAGTTGGATTTTTTTTCACAAGAGTTATTCAAAGAGCATCAAAGAAGGATGAAAAACAACAACAACAACAACACTGATCCTTCTTCTCTAGTCACTAGACCTTCATCTGCCACAACATCAATCACATCTCCATGAAGAGAAAAAATAAAAATAAAATTTTTTAAAAAAAATAAAGAATTGTATGGAGTTCTAACTTATGTGCATTGAGATGGAGAAATGATAGATGATGTCTATTTTTCTTTTTCCTTTTTTGGTTTTTTTTTTTAATTTTTTGGTTAATGTTGAGAAGTTTTCCTTAATTAGCGGTGAGATTTGGTGATGGGAAGTTGTTAGTTTGCTTAGATGTAATTAATTAGAGCTTAACTTTTTATGTAATGTTGTAACTTAATATTCTTCAATGAAGAGAATGTTTTCAATTTCATATATTGTTTCTTTCATAAAGTATATTGTTTTTATCTATGAATAAATTATTATGAATTTATGATTATTATAAAATTTAAATAAATAGTTGGTCATTTGTTGGAAGTCCTATTTCGCACACGTATCTTCTCTCATCTTTTGTAAAGCCATCTAACCATCACTAGCGTGCACCCAACCTTTCTTTATTGTACCAAGTCTTCTATTTGCATTTTTTTTTCTTTTTTCTTTTTATTTTTATTTTGGGTTGCACGGCATGCATTACCTGTAATTGTTTTTAAAGTGTTGTTAGTTAAAAAACAAGATGGTATTAATACACAAATTATAATAACTTGCAAAGAAAAATCACATACTATATAATCCTGGATGAGAGAAAAAGTACTCATCACGCAGACATCTGACAGGAGATGCATTACGAGTTGAAAAACTCAAGCTCGAGATCTCTCAAATGCAAAATATAGTGAGGATTTCTGAGTTATGCCCGGTTCTCACTGCATGTAATTGTTCATCTTTTTGTTTTTAATACCTTTTGGTAGTTAATTTATATTTTTAAAAAATAAAGAAATGAATAAACAAAATGAAGGGAAAAATTGGGAAGAATGAATTCAAAAGGTTATAAAAAAGAGTTTGGACCACACGCATGCTTGAAAAGCTGTATATTATGAGCGTGTCTAGTACTTGAAGCAGTAGTAGTTGTGAAAGTGAATACTTACACATTAAGGCAGTATAATTGTTGGTCCAAGACCAACAATCACGGCCATTTACATTCACGCTGACAAGCGAATATATATATGCAATAAAACTTTGATTAATAAATATTTGATGTATTAATAACCTTGATTAAATAATTTTTCCATAGTGTCCTTATAGTCCAATGTGCTGAATTAATAATTCTCTAAATGCATAGGATAATAATTTTTTTAAAATTATTTAGGACCTACAAAAATATAAATTAATAATCCATCTAATACATAAAAAAAATATCATACAAAATTCATAATATTAAAGTTTCTTTTTAAATTACTTCTATTTTTAAATTTTATTTTTTTCTAAAATATCCATCTAAAGTCATTTTGTTCTTCTTTGTCCGGGACTAAATTCAATCTCATCTTCAAGTTTTTTTCAAGGTACGACTACATTTAATTTTTTTTCTATGTTATAGTAAGTAATCTTTTAAGGTTTTTATTTTTAAAAAAGCTTCTTTCATGAAAACATTTGGCAAAATACAACTATCATCTGAATATTTATCATTATTAACTGGCACATCCATTAGCCCTTAAATAATCGTTTCAACTTAAAGTTATTCTTTATATGCATTGATATATTGCATGTAATTTTGATCTCTATATTTTCTTTTGTCTTTGTTTTTTAAATTATATAAAATATAAAAATTACTTTCAAATTAAAAATCAATTTATTTATCATTAAATAAATTATTTCTATAATTTTTTTCCCAAAAACATTATTTTATAGAGGTTTTACTTTATTGGTGTTTCGTGGGTTGTACACAAAAATATCACTTTTATAGTAAAAAATATGTATATATATACATACACACACAATTATTATTATTATTATTATTATTATTATTATTTAGTGGAAGGTGGTGTACATGCAAGGACCATGTGACAAATGGTAATTAGAGTGGGAAGTGAGACAGAGCGCAATATGAATTTCTGAACTACTAGAATCTACACAGTGCTTGTTTTGAATCTTTTCAATTAGTGGTACTAGACCTCTAGACTAGCAGTGGACCGTAGGGTACCCTTTTTTTTCAAACACCCTTTTATTTTATTTAATTAATTAACTAATGTCTTCAATACTCACCATTAAATTTATGTTTTTATTTATTATTGTTATTAATGATATCCTCTCAAATTAATTTATTTCTCTGAACCAATGAATAACAAATTAGTGGCTTCAACCAAATCCTGACAAAAAGAAGTTAGGTTTGAAAATGTAATAAATAGATTTTATGAACATTAAAACAAGGTTAGTTAATGTTAGTTTCAAATTTATAGACTTTTAAAGCCACTAGTATGTGTCCACCAAGGTTGTTGATATGAGCTGTTTTTGTCTCCAATTTTTGTTTATAATTTTCAAACATTATATTCTTTGGTTTTTAGAATGTTTTTTATATCATTATGTCTTAGCTATCTAATTATAGTTCTCTTAACCCAGTAAAAAAAAATCACTGGTATGTGTAGGACATAAGCTAACTTATTAGTTTAACAAATGAAAATAAATAAATTTGTTGGATTAATAAATCACAAATTAGTGATTTCAACTTAATTTTGACAAAAAAAAAGTTTGGTTTGAAAAAAATGAAATAAATAGATTTTATGAACATTATATAATGTTGGTTTCAAATTTATAGTTTAAAACCACCTATATGTGTCCCAATTGGTTGATGCTAGTTGTTATAGGCTGTGGTTTTTGTTTATAATCTCCAAACATTTTGTTCATTAGTCTCTAGTCTGTTTTTTTTTCCCTATTATTTTGTCTTAGCTATCTTGTTATAGTTCTCTTAATCTAGAAAAAAAAAAAAACACTAGTATAGGTAGCACATTAGCTAACTTATTAGTTTAACAAATGAAATTGAATAAACTTGTTAGATTAATAAATCACAAACTAGCGCCTTCAACCTAATTTTGACAAAAAGAAGTTTGGTTTGAAAAATGAAATAGATAGATTTTATGAACATTAAAACAAAGTTAGTTAATGTTAGTTTCAAATTTATAAACTTACAAAATCTCTAGTATGTGTCTAGGTTTATTGATGGGAGCTGTTGTTGGCGCCAGCTTTTGTTTATAATCTCCGTACATTTTATTTATCGGTCTCTAATTTGTTTTTGTAATTTTTTTTATCATTTTGTATTAACTATTTGTTTTAATTCTTTTAATAAAAAAAAACCACCTATATGTGTAGCACATTAGCTAAGTTATTAGTATCTTGTTAGTTTAACCAATGAAAACAAATAAATTTATTATCAAGTTCATGAAATAAAATTTACATTTTTTTTATTATAGAGATCAAAAACCTGTAAAATCAGCCACTTTATATTTTTTAAGTGAAAAGAATCATGGCATTGTTCTCAAGGTCCAATATTCCCGATAAACCCTTTGACTTTTTCGAGCACCCAATCAGCCCTTGGGTTTCAAAATTATCTTCATTTGATCTATTTTTTAATTAATTAAATTAAAGTAAAAATTCTGTTTTACTATTATACTAACTTCCACCGTCTCTTTTCTAGCAAACTTGTAAAGAGGTTAAGGCTATGCTAAGACGAAAATCCTCTTGCATGAGTGACACTTGCAGTCAAAGATGATTAAAAAAAAAAAAACAAGGATTATTAGAGTAATAAAAAGTTTTTAGGGACTTGGTGGTCCACCACAAAATTTTCAGGGACCTCCTAGTCATTTTCCCTTTTTATACTTTTAAATTATTTTTATAATTAATTTAATTTTGTTTACTATTTTCACATTAATATTGCAATTAGTTATTATGCTACATATTTGACTCAATTGGTAAAATTAAAAAATTTAAAATATTAATGACACAATAAATTGAATCTTAAATAAAAATAGATCATTCTTAAATATATTATTTGGATCCTAGATATAAAAAAACACAAAATAAAATAAAATAATATAATATATATCCAATTAAAAAATAAAAATAAAAATCAATAGCTTTCAGCCGGGAATGGCGGTATATATATATATATATATATATATATATAAAGACACAAAAAATAATAATAATATTTTAAGTTTAAAAATAAAAATAAAAATAAAAATGAATAGCTTTCGGCCGAGAATGATGGAGTTGATGGCTCCTACCATTCTAATTTGTCAACTTCCTTCACTTCTTTTCCTTGGATCTCATCATGCTCTCATGCTCTATTATTATTATTTTATTTTTATTTTTATTTTTTTTTCTAAATGTGCACAAATCACATGCATGTCAAGGAAAAAAAAAATAAAAAAAAATTCAAATACAACTTCTATAACTTTTGTACTTTCATCCTATGTAATTTGAGATTTAAACTTATTTTCTCCGTGTCATAGACAACAGACACAAAAAAATTTAAATACAATTTTTATAATTTTTGTACTTTCATCATGTATAATTTGAGAGTTAAACTTATCTTCTTAGTGTAATTTAAACACTTTACATAAGTAATTTCATACTAATAGATTAAATGGTCATGGCATCCTTTTTCTTTATTTAATAAATTTTTAATTAAAATTATATTTGCAATTGCTATATATATATATAATTTTTAATGCATTCTAGTCAATTTATGTTAACATATTATGAAGAGATAATTTTTAATGATGTTGTCACTAATAAAGTACACTACTTTCTCCGCACTTTGAACTTCAATTTGATCCTCTAACTTTAATAAATTATATTTAATTCACATCGATTCCCATGTCATCCCTCATGAGTTGAATTATATTATATCTTAATTAATTAATTAATTAATATTATTATTATAGTTACAGATGGTACAACCCTTCATGATTCACATAAAACAATAACATTAATTAATGGTACTTATCATTAGTTGGAAAATCAATAACAGTATCAACAATGCATTTTTTATAAAATTCGAAAATTAACAAAATTATTGTTTTTTAAATTCGATTTATTTTTTACTGTTTTTTGTTCATTGATTTTCACTAGCATGAAGGTTAAATTGAAGAAAATATTTAAGTTATTTTTACATTTTATACGATGAACCTAAATTGAAATACTTATTAATTTAAGAGGGCACACCATCTAGAGACATTCTGTTGGATTTGCATCGACTACCTGCAATTTATACACATAACGAATTATGTTAAAATGACGGATCTTGACACCAAGTTTTATTGGAGCCAAAATGTTTAACAGTAAATAATAAAATATTAGAGGATCAATTTATATATATATGTGTGTGTTATGTATATATATTTAGTAGGAAATTTTTTAATTTTTCACATAGGGTAATGCCAAACAGTAATTATATAATAACAGTAACGCTACATAGTTTTCTGTACAAGTAATAGCCATTAAATGATAATTTAGTGGTTATCATCAAACATCAACATTCCCTCTCAGGACGCCCAAAGATAATTTCCAAAATATAACATTCACACAAAATGCTCAAATATATGTTATAATTTACATATATATTATTAATTCAAAAGTTTATAATTATCTTTGACCCTCCTACAAAAATCATATCATATTTGTACCATATATATATGATTTTGCATGTAAATAATTATGCATTTTGTGGGGGTAAAAATGTAAAATTCTTTCAACCTTTTTCTTTTTTTTGGGTCCAAAGCCAGGAAAAGTTACTGGCGGTTAAATAATTCAAAATTTAAAAAAATATAAAGGACAAAAATGTAAATGACTTGTTAGTTATTCTGCCACAACTTTTTTTTCCCTTTTTTAACTACTTTTTTATTGAAATCGTAATTCCAACTTTTTTGTTTGCCTTTTTATTTCAGGCACTATTAAATCATATTCATTGCTCATGGCGGCTAATTTATTCAAATTTTCAAACATATATAACTAAATAAATGTTTTTTATCCATGTTCAAACATCATTTTATTTTATTAAAAAAATAATAATAACTTTTCTCTTTTTAGATTATAAATTTACTAGACTCAACTTTATTTTTTGCACATTTTTTTTTTTAATGAAAGTGGGAATCAATTGTTTCTAATTGCCAACTTGCCATTGGCGGAAAACTAATTCAAGATTTTGAAATTACAAGGGGTTTATTTGCATATATTTTCAAATTTGGTTTTACATATATGCCCTTAGAATTTAGAAACCTTGGCTTGTAATGTTTGTTAGAAGGGTAAATAGGCTTGCAGCGCTTGCTTATGCTCATAAAAATCAAAATTACATATATATTTTTGCAGTAAAAAAAAAAAAGGGTATTTTAAAAAATAAAAAATAAATTTTTACCCAAAAGGACCCTCATACATAAACATAATTTTTATGGGGCCATTCATACAAAGTTTTTTTTTTTTTTTTATAGTGTTAATTAAAAGCAAAAGGTTTTGCAAAATCTCAATATCACATTTATAATTTTTTTTAGGCGACAAACACCTTTTTATTTTTATTATAAAATAAAATACCACTAGGGTATGCCTTGGTTTCTATTTATAACTTTTTATTATACCAAACTTTGACTTAATTTATACTGGTTAATATATACTTTAAAATTAAAAGTATTCCTTCTCAATTGATGAAAGATATTTGTCAACATTCATTTATAACTTATTAATATTAATTATGATTAATTCTTTATGGTGTTTGTATGGGAATTAAAAAACACCCAACTTTATAGAAAAAAGAAAAAAGCAAAACTACTAATTTTATAAAATACACACTTGAGGAAAAACATGAGCATGTTATCAATATATGTAATTGTTTGTAATGAAATATATACACACACGTGTGGTTTATGGACATTCATAGACATTCGTAAATTTGAAAACATGTGGGGGTTAGTTGAAAAATCACCCCCAGGGGCTTCTCAAGGTAGAGATTAGGAGCTAGTTGGATACTGATCCAACAGTCCCCGAGGGATGTCCGTAGATTTTTAATCTATAGATATCTCCAGAAGCTCTATATATATTTTTTGAAAATATAAACACTTAAATATAACAAAATAATTCAACTTCATAAACAGTATAATTGAGATTTCCAATTAAAAGAAAGAAATAGCACCAATTCAAATCAATGAATGCAAGTTTAGATCCTGTCAGAAAAAGAAAAAAAGGGGGAAAAACCCTAGTTTTACTTTTGATATTCTAGTCAGTGGCTGACTAGTTTGTACAGAGAGTTCAGAAATCAGAAATTCAAGCCCACATTTCAAACTTCCAAGTATAACTAGGCTTTGATTCAACAGCATACAATCAATCAAGAAACAAGTATCAAAATAGCTTCTTGATTGAAAAATATAGCATTCAATTCAGTTTTCATTGTAGGATGAAATTTGATGAAAAGATGAAAAGACGAAAAAAAAGAGAATTTGGTATTCTTGTGTTTGGCAGCAGAAAGAAATAGCACAAATTCAAGTCATTGAATACAAACTTAGATCCTGTCAGAAAAGAAAAATGGAAAAAAGAACCCTAATTTTACTTTGATGTTCTCATCAGTCATCAGTGCATGAGTAGTTTGTACAGAGCTCAGAAATCAAAAATTGATGCCCATATTTCAAACTTCCAATTATACCTAGTCATTGATAGACAGCAAACAAGCAATCCAGAAATAAATATTGAAACAGCTTCTTGATTGAAAATAAGAGCATTCAATTTAAGTTTTCATTGCAGGATGGAATTGGATGAAAAGACAAAAGGATGACAAAAAAGAGAATTTGGTATTCTTGTGTTTGGTTCTATCTAGAAATAAAGCATATGTCTAATAATAAAAATGCTGTTCATGTTGTTGATACTTCATGAATTCACCAATGCCAATCCTTTGTACTAACTGTAACTAAATGCACAAAAGCACATTCAATATGGCAAAATATATAGTAAATAAATAGATCAAAGAACACACAAACAAAATATCAAATGTCGAATGCATAGAATAACTAAAACCTACTCGAGCACATCAAACTTGATTATCAACTAGAAAGACAATGTCCTGGTAGTAGTGGTGGTCTAGACACCATTTATCAGTAATAAATGAAAGTTTGATTATGCTTAATAAATTCCTGATCCTGATTATGTGTATTGGCAAGTAGAGAGAACAAGAATATTTTTGAGCTCATATGGAATTGATTGCTTGAACTACCTTGATCTACCGACAATATGCAAGTATGAATGCACAAAAAATGTTAGATTTTCTCGTAACAAAACATACTTTGTACAACATCACTATATACAGCTACAAAATAAAACAAAGAGAAGCTAACAGCTTATATGACTATTGTAACAGAATGATCTCTAGACATTGGTTCAAATGAGCACAAATGATATATTTGGAAGCATAATAATGCAAACAACACGATGTTCAAATTTACAAACATGAAAACTCTTACTCTTCATATCATCTCGTCCAATGAAGACCTGTGAGGTGAGACATGACATCAAAGTAAGTGTTTCTAATTCTTGAGCCGGTGCCATAATGTAGTTAGAAGATTAAAAAGGACCTTGTATCATAATAAAAAGTGACTCATTAGATAAAAGAAAAAAATTGATGAAAATGAATGTCTATATCAAATAAACCCGGTTACTGATACAAGTATGAGATGGCAGCACAACAAGATACATCACAAGTTGCTCTGAATCTCTATCATCTTTGAGGCTGCACACAAGCCACTTAGGATTGCACCTTCAACATTAGGGCTCACACAAAAATCTCCACAAATGGCTAACCTCTTACTCTTGTCCCATAGGCATTTCTCCTCCCCACCAATGAAAGTCATTGGGAAAGCACTGCCCCTGTAGGGAAAATATGTTGGCAAGACACTTGTCAGAGGTTCATGGAACACTGCCAAAACAGAATAGCATTTTGCACATCATGGAAGTAACTAGGTAAAGAATAATTCATTTAAATAAGTATAAATAACTTATTGTCAACTAAAATTGTACATGACTTATGCAATTACTGGAAATTCTAAAATTTTATCGGATTTCACGATGAATACCATCTATGAGCTCTCATAAATAGAGGGCGAGGAATGTATGGTCCAACCGTCTGAAATTCTTGGAATAACTCTTCTGCGACCTTGGCTAAGATATCATTTGAAGGTTTCTGAAGCCCCATCATGGATATTATTCTAGCAGCATATTCATGTGTAGAATGCAACACCCAACACTCGCTGCATAGAAAAGACACAAGCAAAAACCAAAGCATAGAAGCAAAAGGGCAGATTAACCAGATTTGCATATAAGGAAAACAAGAATATGACCACCAATATGAGGAAAAAGTGAATAGTTTCAGTAATTTACACATTGTCAGGCACACAGGAACGCCCAGGCTTACTAGTGTCACAAAATGCCCAGCTTAAAACCTGGGAATTCTTGAATGAGAAGCCTTTTACAGGGACCTAAAATGTTATCAATAATAAAATAGAAGTTAGATGAACCCAAGAACAGTAAAAAAATGTCATATTTTACAGGAGGATTACAAAACCCATTCATTTTTTATCTTCAAGTGGTCAACTGTTTCTAAGAAGCAATAGTGAACAATACAATGCCCAAAGTTTAAAAATAAAATTATTAATGCAGTTTCATAATAAAAAAAGTACAGCCTTCTCTAGAGCAAAGAAATAACATGCAGAATTAATTATTTCAATGAACATCAAAAAGGTGAGAACACTTGCTTCTTTATGCAACAGAAGACAATGTAGATTTGAAGCCCTCTTCCAGCACATATGGACAGGCATAATAAATCTGCCAACACTCTACAAATGGTAGTGACCTAGCTGTATGGGCGAATGACTGTAATCAACTGAGTTAGTTAGATAACCAGATCTGAACTGTGACATATATGCTTAGTTTTGTGCAATTTGCGGCAACTAGCAGATTAAATTTTCAAATACAAGCAAGGATACACAATAAAGCATAGATGGCATGATATGCTAGTACCTTCTTAACTTCAAATATAATAAAACTGTCCAAAACAGAGAGCGCAAATCCATCCAAGATGCTCAGGAGAGAGCATAATACATCACATAATAGCTCTCCGATATTTGTGTTTTAAAATTTCATGAAAAGCAACCAAATGGTAAACACAAGATGCTTAAAACTTTGCAACCAAGGATGATTTCTTACTGATGATAAAGGCTCCTGGAATGCTAACATAGCAGCAAAACATGAGCAGACAGGAATATCTTTTAGCAACATTCCCCCCTCTAGTGATGATGTTACATCTGAAGAATCAATTGGAAAATTTCAGGTTAAATTTAGATTCTTGAAAAAGTTAATTACATCATTTTATGAATAGATGGTCAAGAAATTCTAATATGAACATGCACTATTACAAGGAAAAAAAACAACATAGAGAGAAAGTTTCAAATAATCAACAGAAAATATAAGTAAAAACAATATGCCTTTTGTTATACTTTTGCTGAAATGAGGACTTTAAGCACATAAGTGAACATGGTTAAGAGAAAGATGCCAAACTAAGAGAGACACCAGAATCCCAGTCTAAGATGCACCGTGCAAGTTCTTCCAAATTCCTGTCTTAAGCAGAATTATCATGGAATTTCTAAAATGAACAGTTTCAGGAAACCAAGATCTGTTCACAGAACAGATTAATTGTGTCCCTTCAGTCCCAGCTGGATACCCATATAATGCAATGTTGGCCACATTATATAGATGCTGTAAAGCTTACAAAATATTAACCATGTTAAACCACTGACAAACCTCTTGCGTGCGTGTACCGCAAATGCACGGGTGTTGAAGTAATAAAATACTCAATGAGTCGGGTAGTCGAATCCACAGGAAACGGAAGTATTAGTAATAACTACTTCTCAGTATCTGGTCGGAATCAAGAATATGGTACAATGAACTCAATCACAAGAATATGAATGTTCAAGCAAGCAAGGCAAAGTAGAAATAAGGGAAATCTCAATCAATAAAGATGAGGTACCGGGGCAATGCTCCCCCTAGGATCTAACATGAAGTGCAATACTTACAAGTGTTTCTAAATAGAATTAATCGAGTAGAGAAAATTCAAGAATAATCGGTCCCTTGCCTCCAGGACACCGATACTAGTCCCCTACGAGGTCTCGTTAGAGAAATCGCTCATTCACAACATCTTACACCACATATGACCGCAATAGACTCTAGGGATTCCTAAAAGTACACCCGATTCCTAAGGATAGACCTAACTCTACTTCTAGGTGAAAGATCCCTAGCCCCCTACAAGATCCCGGTGGAGAAATCTCTCAATCTTACGCCTCACACCAAATATGGTTGCATAAGGCCTAGGGAATACAGAGATAGAATGCACTAATCGGAGGGGAAAGGTGACACTCCATTATCTCATGACTCACTCTCTCAACCCTCTTCAATCTTGAGGTTCTAACCCTAATGGAGACCTCTCTCTCACCAAGGCAAACAACTCATGCAAACCAATCAACCACAAAGATCATACGGCAAGCAAGCAATGATAAAACAAGATTAAAACTCAATTAAACTCGGATTTAATAGAAAACACAAATTAAATCAATACAAAGATAAGATCCTAAGGTTCACATGCCCAAATACCTACTAGGGTTTAGCCCTCCATGGGGCAAGTTACAAAACAAATAATGTAATGTAAATCAATGAAAACCATGGAATAAAACCCCTTTGAATTCGTGATGATAGCCTTGATAGGTCGCTCAACGTATTGAAAGATTCCTCTCGGAAGCTAGGTCGCCAATGGCTCTCTTGATGCTAAGATGAAGAAGAAATCTATCAAAGTTGGTGAAGAACACCCCAAATTCGCCAAAAACCTCCTCTCGAAATCCTAGCTTCCCTTCAAACGCTATCAAAAAGTCTCCAAAGAATAGGGCGAAAGGACTATTTATAGTCAAAAACCCATGCCTGTCACGTGCCTCCACGTGATCGTGTGAGCCTTCACGTGCCCGTGTGAGCTGCAAAACTACCCACACGACCGGATGGAATTTTCACCCGGTCGCGTAAACAGTGTTTAATTCAAGTTTAAGTTTTAATGATTTCAGTAGAAAAAAGGGGTTTAATGTGTCACTGTGATTGCTGCATCAGTGAACAAGCAAGTATCAATGAAGCTTGCATTCTCATATTTCCACTGTGTTATCAAGTGTAACTATATTCATCACAATGATCCTGCATGGCTTCCATAACTCAAAACGCTAGAGAGAAGTTATTAAGAAACTTGACAGATCAAGCATCAGTTCAAGTGATTTGACTTAGATTAACATAAATGATTATTGGAAATGGAGGTTCTTTTGGGGGTTTCTTGTATATTAACTCCAACATATCCTAATCATAGATGTTAGAATCGGCCGATTCATGATTCGTATCGGCGATTTGGTTCAATTCACTCCCCTCCCCATCGGGGGTCTGAACCGATCAAAGCTGAATTCTGATCGCCACAAATGTTTTTATTTAGTTTTTGTTTGTTTGTCATTGACAAAGCTCTAGAGTAATTTTAAAACTAATGAAATTTTTAAGACTTATTATTAGTTATTTCTAAATCGCCCGATTCACGATTCGATTCGATTCCCGATTCAGAAAATGAGCTTTCCGATTCATGATTCGATTCACAATTTGACAACTATGATTCTAATTTAATATATAACCCTGCAAATTTGTAATTGTTTACACATCCCTGTAGAACTAAAATTATTACATATATAATTCGCCAACGGCATAAAGATAAACATTAATTTTAAGGTATGCAGGAGTATAGAAAACAAGGAGTACACTTTTTGGGTCTACTTTATAAGCCAAATCCATGTATTACACAAAATCTTCAATAAAAGGTTATGAGTTAGATAGGTATTGCATGAAAAAACATAAATATAAACAACTATCCAAGAATAGGTTTTCAGACTACCAGGAGAACCATCTACCAAATAGAGTAAATTAATAATGATAATCTTAAAGAGAAACACCCTTTAGAATATATCCCTAGTTCCAAATGCATAAACAAAAAATAACAATAAAGCAACAAACCTAAAGGTGGAGGCCTTCCTGTTACTTCTTTGAACCTTGGAGATGCCACATTTTTGTCTGATGCAACTAGACCATTGAAATAGCCCAAGTCTTGCCCATCCAAACCAGTCAATGACCATATACTCCTATTGGGCAGCCAAACCATTTTACCAACAGTGGTTCCAAATTTGGACTCCACTCCTTGGAGGGAGATCAGCAAGCAACCCATTCAAAATTCAATCTTCAAAATCAAAGATTAGAAAAACAAAAGTAAGCTAGCCGAGAAGCTAACCAGGTTCAAGGCATAACGCTTTACATATGGAATTCATGCCTGGGATACCCACAAGCCGCCTACTTGCCCCTTCCTGAAGCAAGTAGAATTGAAAACTCGTCCAATGAGATAACAAAACTAAACTTACATGAATACATAAATACATTAAAGTGACTAGGCAAGCTGCTAAATTTTCCATTGCCTATGAAAAAGGTAATCACAGGAATTCACAGCATCTTCCAGGTTTACTAACACTAAAATAACATCAAGACACCTTTCGAGGTTCTGATAATTGCATCAATGGACAAGAAAGAGGACTAAGTGTCGTAAATTATATGATACGGTCTCAGGCTTAGTCATATCATACTCAGTGAAATCTTTCTTTCATACATTGAGCCAAATTAAATTAAAGATCAATTGCTAAAACTAAATGCTTTCCATGAATGTCCAACACTAAAAATTTAATTAGAAAATCCACTCCACTTCACACTTCAAAATAAATTTCACAAAAATGCATTGTATCAAGCATCATAAACATAAAACATCATTTAACCTAACCCCAACTTCAGCACAACATAAATAAGTAAAGAAACAAAAGAAGATAAATGATAAATCTTCACAAATGAATACTCTTACAAACCTTTTCAAAATCCACAAATTTGGCAGTGGCACGATCAAAGGATGCAAATCTCACATTCCACTCAGCCACAATACCCCTAGCCATCCACGATTCAACAAGACCTTTAACCTCATCATGCTCCACAGAGAAGAAGGGCGCCCCATGGTCAAAGAAAAGTTCCTTCCCATCCTCAGTAATCTCCCTAAAATCAACAAGCAGTGAAAAGCATGCAATTCCTCAAACTTTTCAATCAAACAAAAAAAATCTAAACAAACATAAAAATCAAAACTTTGCGAAGGCAAACCGGCTTCAGGATTAGGAAAGACCTTCTCTGAGACATCCGACCGCCGGCTCCTCTGCCGGACTCGAAGAGAGAAACGGAAACACCTCGGGAGGCGAGAATGGAAGCGCAAACAGCACCGGAAACTGGGAAATCAAGGAATAGGAGCTAAATCATTCAAGAAACAGAATAAGGGCGAGATCGAGGAATCAAGAATGGGAATCGGGAGAGGTAGTGGCATACTCCCGCCGCCGACGACGGCGACGGTGGAAGCGCTTCCGGCGCTCATGGTGGCGGGATGAAGACGATGATCGACGATGAGATTGAACGTTCGCGGGGAAGAGAGAAAAAAGAAAATTTTAGAAATATTAAAAAAATATTTTATCAAAATTCACAATTGGTCCTTGTTCTAAAAATTGTTACACTTACATCCCTGAATTAAATGAAAATATTTATTTATTTATTTGAAAAGAAAATGTTTGTTTTTGTGGATGATAAATATGAAATAAGTTATAATTTATGTTTTTATCTTTTGAGAATAGATAAAAGTAATGATTTATTTTATTTTATTATTTTCTGTCACATTATTATGTATAACTTTCATTGTGGGGTCCCAATGCAATTGTTATATTATAATAAAATCAATTTTTTTGTAAAAATTAATTTGGTGAAAAAAATTTATTTGAGATTTTTTTAATTAAAATTAAATATTTTAAACTTAAAATTTATTTTTCTAGTTAATTACAAGCATTAATACATATCGATATATAAAATATATATATATATATATATATATATATATGTGTGTGTGTGTGTGTGTGTGTGTGCGCGCGCGCGCACGCGCGCAAGTGCAAATAATTAAGCTTTATATAAAAAAAAATCAATAAAATCACTGAAAATTGTTTTATTAGAAAATTTGGTTAATTTATGAACTAAATGAGTTCAATAGTTTATTTATATCATTGGTATTAAAAAAAGCTTTTGATTTTAATTTTTATTTTTTATAAATGTAGACACATCACATGTTAAAGACACTACATGTGAGAAGTTAAACTTTACAACACTTATATCCATCATCTGTATAAACTAGGATTTAAACCAATCATAGTGCTTATATAAACGGTAGTTAACCAATAGACAAATATTTTGAAGAAATTAAAAATCTATTTTCTTTATAATGATTGTAAAAATTAAATCACTTTTTTTTTAACTCTTGCTAAAATTATTTATTTATTTCACTAGTACAAAAAGAAATATTTGTTTAAATAGTTTTTTGAAATCTAAGAAATACCAAGAGGGGTGGTGGCGCAGTTGGCTAGCGCGTAGGTCTCATAGCTTAAAATTGAGTTATCCTGAGGTCGAGAGTTCGAGCCTCTCTCACCCCAAATTTAAAGGAAGCCATGATGAGGTTTGTGTAATTAGTGATGGATTAGTTTCTAATCACATACATCTGACTTAAGATGATATATTACACTTCCTGAGCTTCATTAATTTTTTCCAAAATTACATATATCTATATATATATGTTTTTTTCTTTCTTTTTTCACAGGCAATATAGCACAAGTACAGACACTGAATTTCAAAAAAAGTTACAGAAATACAAAACTTCAACTTGGTTTCCATTAATCATTCCAAATGGATCATATCAAGCATTGTGTGAATTGGGTTCCCAGCTAATATATAACTGCATTCAAGTTTAAAAATAACAGAAAATACCAAAGCATTATAAAATAAAAGAAGATGATGGTGAAGCCTCAAGCTTTCAGTGAAGAAAACCATGCCCAGCCAACTTTCACTTTTTTACTCCAAACATCTCATTTCCTTTTATAACCCTTTCGCTTAGGATTCGCTCTCATAAATCATAATCCACTTATAAGATACCCATATGATTCATAAGGTATTGTTGTACATATATGGGCTGGACTAAGACCCAAAGCAACACCCAGTTAAACATTTAAATTTGTAGAATGCTTGTGTTTTTTTATAGAGTTTTGTTAATTTTAATCCAATGGATCTATTTTTGACTATTGATGTCTGTTGATATCCCTTGATGTATATATATCTAAAGATAGAGACTAAGCTAGGGTTAGAAAAAATCTGGTTATTCTTCCATCATCAGCCTCCTTGTTTTTGCATTTCCCTCATTCTCCTTCTTCTGTAGCCTTTGGTGACACCATGAGGAATTCTGAAGCTGAATAGGTTACCGACTGGTTGGGTTAGTGTACCCTAACACCTAGAGAGGACCTATCTTGTACATGCACAAAAGGGGCTATTTCAGTATTAGGGCAATACATACAACACGCTTGATCCAGCCCAACCATTTTCTTTTCTTCTTTTGCTAAACTTGCATGAAACACAACTGCGTGTATGTGTATGCATAAAATAGTTGACCAACATTTGTTCCTGTCTACTGCCCAACATCTCCAATAGAAATTGGAATTGCAACTGGTGCAAATGATGGTGTTTGATGATGAACATTAAGAGCTGATTGATTTACCATAGCACTATGTTGTGTAATAGAACAAGAAATTCTCTAATTAACAAGTGACAGCCAAAATACACAACAAAAACTCCCCAGATCCATAGTCTCCATTATATTAAGCAACAGAATCTCCAAAATCAACAGCATTCAAGGAAAATAAGTTCCAATTCATCACACAGACAACAGAAATGAGTAGATCAGAAGAAAATACACTGAAAAATAGTAAGATAACTTGGGAAAGGATCCCTTCCGTCGTCGATCATCGGAGTACTCACCGGAGAACCAGAGAACAGACCTAAGCCTCTTTCTTCTTCTTCTTCCCCTCCTTTTGTCCTATGCTGCCCTTTTTTATCTTCTCTTTCTCCAGCTTAGCCACCACCAACTCATGTCACGTGCCTCACCCATGGGCACTTTGCACTTTGTTACTCAGCAACGAACCCAACCAAACGTGTGCTCGCCCGACGCTCGCGCCCACTTCTTCTTTTCCCAATCAGCTCAGCATCTTTTTTCTGTAAAATTCCTGGACACGTGCGCTGCGCGTGAGGCTTTGATGCCATCTTCACCTTCTGGCCAGTATTCATAACACACTACCTTTTCCCACTAAATTAATCAGTTCCTATCCTTGTTTTCTGAGTGCAATTATGGTAAACTAATTTAATCAACACATTATTATTACTTTGTTAATATATATATATATATATATATATATATATAAGTTTTTTTTATTACATACCATATCCAAGAAAACAACTATCAGTATTTTTAAAATTTTTATATTACTATTAATTCTTATGCATCAATAATTGGACTCTTATAAATTATAGTAAAAAATTTAGAGTGTGGCTTTTTAAATAGTATAATTTGTCTACTGTAATTTTCTAAATAATCCCTCTATTTTTTCAAACTTAAGCATCTCCAACCTTGCTCTATATTTGAAGCAAATGCTTTGATTTGGCACAACACAAGCTGCTCTATATTTGAAGCAAATGCTTTGATTTGGCACAACACAAGCTCCAATTGAGCGCCAATTCCTACGCCAAATTACCAAATTGCTAGTTAGCTTTATTTATTTATTTATTTATTTTGTTTTTTTTTTCATTTTTGCTTTTTTGTTTTTTTTACTTTTCTGCTTATTTTTGTTTAGTTTTTATTTATAATTTCATATTTTATTCAAATTAATAATTTTTATTATTTAAGTTTATATTTTTTAATTAATAAAATAATAAATTAAAGAAAATAATACACAAAATAAATTCATTAAAATTAAAAAAATTACATGAACATTTATTGTTGCGTTATGCAAATAGCGAAGAATTAAAATTGATTAAATTTGCTGATGGTAGGAATATAAATTGTAAAGTGAGAAGAATATTCTTAGAATATTCTATTTTAGAGTTAAAAATAGAGTTGATAGTTGCAGAAACTTACTGTATAAGCTATATTTTTGTACATTAAAGCTTCAAATAAAGAGTTTTTGATTGGAGATGGCCTTAGTCCTTCACTTAAATTATAACTTTTTAGTCCATCTACTATATTTAAGTGAGTTAGTTCCTTTTTTTTTTTTTTTTTTTTTGATAATTTAGGGTTTATGGGTATTGACATGGCTAAATTAAAATTATAAAGGGACCAAAATATTACAGCTCAGATTAAAGGGACTATTAGAGAATTATACCTAAAGCTTATACCGAAACACATAACATCTAGTTATTTAGAATGATTATAAAATTTATTCATTTCAATTTTATGATCATAAAATATCAACTACAGATTTTTGTTCTACAAATTCCATAAAAAATGTTCTTGTTAACTACCAATTTTTTTACTATGGATTTTTTAATTCAAAACACACAATTTTGAATTACTAATATACCCTTAAAAAATTGCTCTTTATTAATTTTAATAGCAATGAGGTGAAATATCACTCATGCTTATACATTATTCTTTTACATGAATTTTAGTAAATTTACATTTAAAACATATTATACATATAATATTTGAACTTTAATTATAATCAAAATTCATAAGATATATCATTAAAATTAATATTGTTAAATATTATAAAATTATAATTTTAAAACTTATAGTGTAAGTTTATTGTCTGTCGTCACTACTATAGCTAAGTTGTAAAACACTTAACTGCTATACAACTTTATCTTTATATATAGTTGAGGCATGGTAATTTTAAAGTATTTGTGGGATGGTTTGTTGGTGTTGTAAAAGAGAATTAATATTTATTTTAAGCCCTCAAATAAAAATATATTCATTTTTACATATTTGTTAGTTATGCATTTTGTTTATAATTATATTATAATTATTAAATACCATAAAATCAAAATTTTAAAGCACATTAAATATGTTTATTATTTATTTATAAAAAATATATTCAAATTTGTAGATTTATTATGAGTTTTCATTATTAAAAATATTAAAATTAGAAACTTTAATATAATATAAGGGTGCATTTGGAAGCCCTCAATGATTACCGAGGGGAATAATTGATTACATATCCCTTTCCTCTGTGTTTGGATGTCATTGTTGTGTAGGAAATGATTGCATACCGGTAAAATTCATTCTCCCCGTATTAGGAGGATACCCATTACTTACGTTTGAAATTATGGTTTTGCCCATTTCACAAAAAAAAAAAATTACTTGTATATCCCAGCTTTTGAAACCTAACTAGCAATCTTTCTTTACCATCCTCACCATCATCCTTGACAGACATGTTGAATCTGACCATCATTCTTGCAATCGTCTCACCGCTATCTCACTAATATGTTGATGTTCACCAATCCCCTGACCATCCTCGCACCATCATCCACACATCTACTGAATTTCACCGATCCTTCACTACCTCATATCGGCATTTGCTCCCACCCTCCAACCGTCCAATTTCATCACCCAAACGACTGGTTGATCAAGGTGGTCATTGATTCATAGTAGTACTATTTTCTTTTGTGTGTACATTGTTCTTTTAATATGTATGCCTTGGGTTGGGAAACCTCACAGCACTGTTTTTGGAGTTGTTGTAAGGTACATGGATGCTAGAGAATGGTTCCTACAGAATCCCACATTTCCTTGATGATTGTGTGATCTCATATTGATTTTCATAGTTTCACAATTATTATGGGCTTTGATTGACTGATTTTCATGGTTATTGTTGTTATATATTTTTTGAAATGCTTATTTGTTTGTTAAAGTTATTGAATGTTATTTACTATGTTGTTCTTGTAGCATATTGAATTATTGATGAAATCTTTCCTTGATTGCTTGCTTGAAAAATGACTCCATGCTTGTTGAAGTTCCTGTTTAGCAATACACAAATAGAACATCCACTTATAATAATACAAATAGATAAATGAAATAGTTGACCATGTTTTTTGAATTAAACTATAGTAAACATAAAAATTTATTTGATTAAAAGTTTAAAACAATAATTATAACCATTAACCATATAATTGAAATGATATTTAATTAAATTAAATAATTAATTACAAAAAATGAAAAGTAGATTGACATTTAAAAATGAGAAATTTATTTAGTTTAATTATTAGTTAAATTAATATATAATTAATTAACTTAATTAATTGTTAATAAGGATTTTAATAATTAAAAATATTTATGTACCATTAAACATATATACATAACTTTATTGTTTTTTTTTTGTGAGAACAGAATAAAAGTAAATTATCTTATATATCCTACATTTATTTTTTTAAATTCTCAAAGCAAAACCTTCTCTAACCAAATATAGTTTTTATTCCTATTTCCTATTTTCAAAGCAAAACATTCTCTAACAAAATATATGCCCAAAAATGTTATGGTAATTTATGATAACTATGTTTGGTTGGAAACTCATATTATATAGTAATCAACTTGGTAATGTTCTAAATTTTCCAAAATACCCTTGTGTTTACCATTTTGTGTAAATTAAAATAAAATTTTGGATAAAAAATTAAATTTTCAAAGTTGAACATATTTCCAAAATAATGTTATTCAAATTTAATTTTTTTATCCAACTAATAAAATATGAAAATTATTATTTTTAAATAAAAGGCATATTTGTCCAAAAAAATGTTTCAGATTATCGCCTACTTGGTAATCCAACATAGCTTGGTAATTTTTCAAAGTTGGTAATAAAAGATTACCATCAATATTACCACCGTCACCAATCCAAACGTAGATTACCACGTAACAGTCGGTAATATTTTCACATTACTGTGAACCAAACACCCCTTATATGTATCTCCATCCAAACGCATCCATATGTAATTATAAAATTTTACAGGGATGTATGTGTAAAGAAAACTTAAATATCTGCCATATTCGCAGGTCTCCCACAATAAATATCTCTCATCATCAAACCTCTTAAACCCTCTCGCCTTCCCAGCCCCTTTTCTTCGTCTCTGCAAAACCCTAATTAGGGTTTTTCATCTCCGCATCTAGGGTTCCATTTCCTCCATCTCCATATGGCTCTCTTTCTCCGTAGATCCACCTCGATCGCTTCCTCAGCGTCGAAGCAAGCTCTTTCCGCCCTTCTTTTCTCGTCTTCTGAGTCGTTTCGCACTTTACCTTCGATCACATCGCAACCATTCTCGTCCTATCTGTCTGGAGCTTCTCATGGCGTTGCGCCAGCGGGGGATGGAGGTTTTCGGAGAGTTCCAAGACGGGATTTTCATTTCTCGACTGGGGGACTGGGGTTCAGGGCTACGGAGATCGCTCAGGCGGAGTACGCTGTGGATGATTACTTTGATGATGTGCCGTCGAAGAAGGGGGATGAGGGGTTGGAAATTGCGAAGCTGGGAATATCCAGTGAAATCACCTCGGCCCTTGAGAGGAAAGGGATTGTAAAGCTGTTTCCGATTCAGGTATGGACTTCCCTCAATTTTCGAGAAGAATGTTTTTACCTTGCCACAGTATTTGGTTGTTGTGCTATACTTTGCAAACTGCAAATCTACAGTTCAGGTAAAGTAAAAAAATTTGTTTTTTGGTTAATTGATGTTTGGCATATGATATAGCTTCAGGGAACCGAAATTGTGGTCAAGGAAACCTTTCTTCTTTGGAGAGTTTGATGTCTTTTTTCATTTATGATGCCTATTGTTTGGGAATTTTATTGTATCACTTTCATAACTAGCTCATGTGGTTTAGTGAAAGTTGAAACCCACATCTCTTCCTTGGATACAATTTCTGCTTCCAGATTGAATGGTAGGTCTTGGATTGTTTACTCTGTCATGGTATGCTGAGATATCCGATCCAAAATAATGATGGAGGTTGAAAGGTCTGGTCATGTGCATGTTAGACTTTAGACAGTCTAGTTTCTGAAATTCAATGAGAGGAATTCTGTTTACGATTACCGTATTAGCCCACAAGCTTTATTACCTGTATAGACACCCGCCTGAAGGGGTTGATATAACATCTATTTTTATAGAGCCTTGCATCTACTTTACACGTGTTTAAGTTACAACTTTCAAATTTGCGCAAATCTGCCATGACACCAGTTATTTTTCCTTGGAGGGTTCTTCTCTTGCTATTCAATCATTAATTTTTTTTTCATGGAATATGAACAATTTCTAAAATTTGACTTTATGCTTTCTCATCCGGAAGTACATAGATGATAGTGGGCCCAAGATTAGCCTTCTTTCTTACTATGTTCTTGAAAATTACACCGTGCTCATAGAGCTTCTCTTTGGTTCTACATTCAAGTTTCTTATATTATTTGAATTATTATTATTAACACTGTCATTGTTGGTATTTGGGAGGAACGATTTCATTGTTGAAACACACATTTTTGTTTTTTGTTTTTAATGTTTATGTCAAGAATGATTAACATATTATATTTTTTGTGATTTTGGTCTAGAGGGCTGTTCTTGAACCAGCAATGCAAGGAAGGGACATGATTGGTAGGGCGAAAACAGGAACAGGGAAAACTCTTGCTTTTGGAATTCCCATTATGGATAAGATTATTTCCTTCAATGCTAAGCATGGGTTTGTGATTATTCTTGATTTCTCCACATATTTTTAATTGATTATTTAAATCATTTTGCGTTTATCCAATATTATTGTACATCCTTTTTTTTAAAAAAAAATTATGTTTTGCCTTCTTCCAAATGCAGACGTGGCAGGAATCCGTTGGCCTTGGTGCTGGCACCAACCAGGGAACTTGCTCGACAAGTGGAGAAAGAATTCAAGGAGTCCTCCAATTTGGACAGTATTTGTGTCTATGGTGGTGTGCCCATTCAATCACAGATGAGAATACTGAATTATGGAGTTGATGTGGTAGTTGGCACGCCTGGTCGAATTATTGATTTGCAAAAGCGAGGTGCCTTGAATCTGTCAGAAGTCCAATTTGTTGTCTTGGATGAAGCCGATCAGATGCTTAATGTTGGTTTTGATGAAGCTGTAGAGATAATTTTAGATAAGTTGCCTCCGAACAGGCAAACCATGATGTTCTCTGCGACAATGCCTAATTGGATTATAAAACTTACTCAGAAATACCTTAAAAAACCACTAACTATTGACCTTGTAAGTACTGTTTAGTTTCTTGTCTTTATGTTTTTAAATTACCTGCCAGAATTTTGATACTACTTGGTACCATGTTTGCACTGGATTTAGCAGTCTCATGGATATGTATTGTTATTATTAAAAGTCCTGTTTCAAATCCAAAAATGATATTTTTTGACTATAATTTTGAATTCATGATACTTTGTGCTCCTTAGATTTGGTCAATTTGTTGTGGTACATATAATGGTTGGTTTTTACTCGTTTTGTCTTAGGAGTATTTTGGTGAGTCTGTGTATTTTGTAATTCTTCAACTTGCAACTGCCTAGGCACTCTTATTTATTTGTTTTTATTTATTTATTAATTATTATTATTATTATTATTTGTGGAAATGTACCCATATAGATATTCTTTTTTATTTCTGGCATGTTCTGTTTGTGATTAAATATCTGGTGAGCAACGAAAAGTGCTTTCAAATGGCTGTTCAAATGTCTTTTTAATGTTATTATGCAATTCTACATATTTTTCAAGGCATCAGTTATTAGAGTTAACTAAATGATAATTTTCTTGCCCAGGTTGGTGATTCGGACCAGAAATTAGCAGAGGGAATTACTCTTTATTCTATTGCATCAAGCGTGCAAAGTAAAGCATCAATTCTTGGACCACTAATAAAAGTATGAGTTTGTCTCTTCCCTTCATGTTTTTATCTCTATCTACTGTAGATGGATTTTTAATTGTCTCTCTATACTTGATAGGAGCATGCTAAAGGCGGGAAATGCATTGTTTTCACTCAAACAAAACGTGATGCTGATCGATTGGCTTATGTGATGAGTCGAAGTGTTGATTGCCAGGCTTTGCATGGTGACATATCACAGAATCAGAGGGAAAGAACTCTTAGTGGCTTTAGGGATGGCCGCTTTAATACTTTAGTTGCCACAGATGTCGCCGCCCGTGGTCTTGATATACCTAATGTTGATCTGGTGAGTATTTGAATTGAGTATTCAATCCCAGCATTGCCCCTTCTAAGTTTATGCAAGCTGATAACTTGCTGGTACCCAACATTATGTGCTTTATTTTACATGATTGGTGCTGTTACCTTATTGTCTGTGAGCTAATATTTGTTACTGTTGCGCCATTTTTGATTCTACATCTTCCTTACTGGTTCTTCAGTGGCACAGAACTCATATTTTTATAGATTTCCTGAAGCTGTTGAAATATGTGTGAGTCATTTCACTGGCATTCATATTAGTAATAATGCAACTTTTGTGTGTAATGTACAGGTGATTCATTATGAATTGCCAAACACATCCGAGCTCTTTGTTCACCGATCTGGTCGAACAGGACGTGCTGGGAAGAAAGGGAGCACAATTCTTATTTACTCTCCAGAACAAACAAGAGCTGTCAGGGGAATTGAGGGTGATGTGGGATGCAGGTTCACCGAGGTATCTTTTCTTTCACCTACCATCATGTTATAGTGAAATCCATGATGCATTCACTTTCTGATTGGCAGCCAGCCTGCTAATTCTAGCTTGTAGGCATGCCAGTGAATGCTTGAATTATAAACTTGGACTGTCAGAAGGCAAACGTAAATCATTGATCATATTCGGTTTGAGGAGTCATGGTGCTTTATTGATAAAAGTGAATTATTGCATTGGAAATATTGTGCCCCTTCTAGATGTCAGCCATCCCATCTGGATGTCATGTTTTCTAATGTGTAGTCTTCTTTAAGATTTTGAAATAATTGAAGCAATATTAATGAACATTAACAATTTTTGGAAATATATATTCAAAACCTCATGAACTATCTTTCATATTTGATATGCATCTAAATGCTTTTAGTCAAGGATACATGGCCCTGATTATATGCAGTGGAGTATGGTTGAGTTATATTTTCACACGACTGATGCACTGAATGTATATCTAAGGCCACATCATTTTCCATCAGTCGCTTGCAAAAGCAATATAACTGGTTTCTCATTTTGACCTTTTATTGGTCTAGTGTTTGGTTTTCCATTACTCATAATTTCTAGTTGAAGTTTTACACCTGGTAGAAGAATACCATCAGGTAAGTTGTTTATTGCTAATATTAGATTTTTTTTTTCTCTTTTTGTTGACATTTTCTTGTTGTAGAATGGCTCTAGCTTTCAAAAGAATGGATTTAACAATACTTGCATCAAAGTTTTATATGGGTAAACAGGCAATCTCAAATGGTTCATCATTTATTAGTTTCAATTAAAAAATGCACATAAACGAAGATTTTCAGTTTTTGTCCAGACCCTGACCATGCTCATACAGATGGTATTTTTTAGAGAACATCATAAGTTGTAAGCCATTTTGACTCTTGTTGTCAGGTAGAATACTGCTTTATTCTGCAATCCCTTTTGTCTTGATCACCAGTTTCATACAAACATTTCCAATTCACTGGATTCCTTATTATATTTGTTCTCTCTTAGCTTCCTAGAATTGCTGTCGAGGATGCTGGTGATGACATGCTAAGCATGGGCGGCCGTTACGATTCATATGGAGGTGGCCGCGGGGGTGGTTCAGGTTTCGGTCGTGGTGGTTTTGGTGGTTCTAGTTATGGTCGTGCTCGTTCTGGTGGCTTTGGTGGGCCTTCACACGGTCGTATGAATGACTTTGGTGAATCTGATTCAGGCCGATCCCGTTCCTTTGGTGGCCCTAGTTCAAGGTCTTCTGGTGGATTCGGCAGTTTTGGGTCAGATCGCTCTACCGGCTTTGGTTCAGATCGCTCTTCAGGTTCTGGTTTATTTGGGCAAGGACGGTCAGGTGGTTTTGGGAAGTCGAACACCGGTTCAGATCGCTCTTCAGGTTTTGGTTCATTTGGGCAAGGGTTGTCAGGTGGTTTTGGGAACTCGAACACCGGAAATTTTAAAGATTCGGTTTCCGGTGGTTTTGGCCGTGCAGATGATAGGCAAGCAGGTGGATCTTTTAGGAGGTCATCTTAGGTTTATAGTTGATGCTTGTCATAGTCTGATGAGATGCAGACTCTTATGTTACCATAAATCAGAGCTATAAAGTTCCTATTCGATCTTATGTTTTGGTCCACTTTAAAAATTATTAAATTAAATCTTATAATTTGGTTCGAGTGTCTGAAGCCGTGGCATTTTGATTATTTTGCTGTATATTTTCAAGAAAATGAGATTCATCAAGAATGTGTTTAGTTGTCTGCAGAATTCAGAGGTGAACTGTGTGGACAATCCTAGAAAAAAGGTGTCCTATTATTTGAGAAATTTCCATTTTTGATAGTGTTTTATTTGAATATTTTTTTTCTTGCCAAAATAATATGTAGCAATTGTTCAATATCCACATCTTGATGTGTAAGAGTTTCCTATAAATATTTAGTCAAGGACACATTGCTGAGTCACTTCACTAATTTAGCATAATCAAGTGTAAACAGAAAGTGTGTTATGTAACAAAATTAATTGGTTGTAGTATTGTAAACATGCTGGCTATTTTATCTTCATAAATAACTGTGCTTTTGTTGACATTTGGTTGGAATATAAAACTAGTTGTTTAGATTTTCAAGTTATTTGTTTAAATTGCATTGAGAGTTTTAAATTTACAGCTTAGTGTTTACATGGTCAAACCATTTATTGAGATCTTCTAAGTAGCTGCTTAGGGTCTCTATTCAAATCTTAAGTGGGTTATATCTTGATGTTTACTCTTTATGTTCTCCTGCTTACTTAGTTAAGTCCATCTCTATGTAGTACACAAGGACAAATCTATTATTAAGGGAAAGTGATTCTCTAAATATTCGGTGAGAAAGTGATATTGCCATAGAAATTGAATGTGAAGCCACTTGTTTTGCATGAAATACCCTTTGCCTTTTATCATATTTACCCCCCAACATAGTACATAGTTTATGTACTTAAAAATATGTATGAAGCGTATGTATGTATTAAAAAAATGTGTTAATTGACTATTATTCTGTATAGAAGGTTAATATGTATAAATGTTCCAATCTTGTATTCTGAAAATTTTGGATTAATGTGTATAAATGTAGTGTATGTATTTTTAATATGTATGAAAAATTAATTGACTATTATTTTAATATTAAAAATATTTGACAAGTTGATAGATCAAGTAGAGATGCAAGTGGGGTGGGGAATCTTTGCTCCCTGCGAGGACCTGCCCCGATGAGGCGAGGAATGGGGGAAAACCTTTCCCCGCTCTACTCTCCACGAGAAATTCCCACGGGCTGGGGATTAGCCAATAATAAATCATATATTTTAATTTTCACTGTATATAGAGAGTAGAATCATTCTCCATCGCCGAAGATGAAATCATTCCTCCTGAAATTAATAAAAGAAAACAAGAACATTAATACAAAAGGAAAGAAATAAAATGTAAATAATGAACAACTATGAAAAATGAAAATAAAAAATTCTTACCACCACATCAAAGGTCTCGGTTGACACTGTCAAAGAATTTTCTTGCCCAAACCTTGCAAAATTCCTCACGCATTCCAAAGAAGGTTCAAGCACGTGTGTCATCAGCCATCAAGTGTTCATACACCATAAGAGCTTGTTCTATGGAATATCCATAATGTGTCAATTTCATGCACTCATCATGAATTTCTACTGCAAAGCTCACCGATTGATTGGATTTGACAGAAGCAAATGCGTCTTTGATGGTGGTTGACAATTCACGGATTGCATCATCGGGATCATTTGCTTTGCGCTTTCCTTTCCCTTTCTTTCTCCTCAACGGGCTTGTTGTTGACACTAGCTCAGAAATATTACCTTTACTATGTGGAGAGGCATCACCATAAACATATGCCTCCTCGAAAGACATATTATCAAAATGTTAGGCTTGAGGGAATGCTTCTGGTTTAGTGTTGTAATCCATTTGTGCTCTAATACGACTTCCAGAAGAGATGGCACAATGACTGGTAGCTTGATCATTACAACAAATAGCCTTAAGAAGGTCATAATCCTTAATGGGCTTGTTCAAATAAGGCTCATCTTGTGTGTGGATCTGCATTTTAGCATCAATTAAATTATTTCAAATGATCAACTGAAAACATAAGGTAAATTTCTTTTCAAAATATATTACCAATGTCTTCATATAGTAAATTCTGAAATTTATTCATAATGGACACATATTATACACTTCCTTAATGTTTGTTAACCTAACTATTTCCTTAAGTTCTAGTGTAAGCCAAGCTTAGGGGGAAAAATGGTTAAATTTTAGTATCATAAAAGCAATCCCAAACTCATAAGAGCAACATATCGTCAACATCAACACAAAACACTAGGAATAAAACAATATAGGTATTTGAGAATGGCAATATAAATAAACTTTCAAATCAAAATTTATTACCTTAATATAATCTATGTACTCAGCCTCCCCCATGACAATCATTTTGAGATTATCATCCCATCCCATACCACTCATCACTTTTAATTTTTTTATTCTTGCCCATCTTCACCTTATCGTTCTGAGATGGTTACTTACATTAGCTTCCGTTACTTTCACTCCGAATGTATCATTCATGGCTCGAACTGCAGCATGTATTGCTTGTGGTTTGAATCCTTTATCTACTTTTAAGCCTTGCTCAACTTGGCTAGCCATAAACCTTATGAAGTACAGACTTTCAGTTAGTGTCCATCTCTTATTTCCTGATGTCCTTAATGTGCTCCTGGTAACTAATGCTGTCTGGCTATCTTCAAATGCACTATCTCCTTCCATTATGCTTCATTGAAAGATATGCAAAAATCGCAATACGTATAAAGCATGAATAATATTAGAAGCAGTAAAAATTAAAAAAATGGCATGAATGAATTTGAAGATTAATAAACATCAAACGAAAAAAAATTTGTTATAGTTCTACATTGCCATAGAATAGTGTTTAATGCAAAACAGAAATACATAATATTGGAAACAACAACATGATAATAGGCCAACATGTAACATAAGAACATTTAATGTTATGGTTTGTCAACATTGCAGGAAATATAACTACTTGTTTGCCCACATCTCGGAAGCAATTTGATCACGACGGGTAGCCCATTCCTGTGCTTCTTCTCTTTGTTCCCTAAAGGTGGTATGTGAAGACTGATGTGGTATCCAATCTTCTTTAGATGGAATAAAGTCATCCTCACCGCCGTTGAGGATGTAATTATGTAAGGTATAACATGCCAAAACAAGTTCTACTTGTGTCTTAAATGGAAAAAAAAGGTCTGGATGTGAGGACTTTAAAACGGCTCTTCAAAGAACCAAATGCACGTTCAATGGATGTGCGTGTAGATGAATGTCGTAGATTAAAAAGCTCCTTGGAATTCGTAGGTGTTCGAGAGCTGAACTCTTTCAAGTGATATCTAACACCTCGGTAAGGGGGTATAAACCCAGGTCTTGTGGCATAGCCGGCATCAACCAAATAATACTTTCTTAATTACAACATATAGAAATAATTTTAATAAATTCAATTATTATAACTAATTTATTTTCAACTCTTTTTTATGGTAGAAAAATTAGATACCTTTGGGACTTTTAACCCATTGGGTCTTTCGAGTGCATCATGAAGAACTAAGGAATCACGCGCTGATCCTTCCCAACCAGCTAACACAAAAATAAAACTGAGGTCAAAATCTACGGTTACAAGGATATTTTGTGTTGTGTAAGGTTTTCTTCCTTGAAATGTTGTTACTTCAGATATTGGGACGGAAGCATGAATATGTGTCCCATCTAAGGCCCCAATGCAATTCTATAGTTAAGAATTATTTGTTAGAATTGATTTCACCAAAAATGTAGTTATTTTTAATCTAACATGACAATACCTTGAAGTAAGGGTATAATGTGCTTCTTGCTGCTATATATGGTGGTGTTCGCGTATTTGGTGGTCTCATGAATTCGTGTTGTAATTCACCAATTGCGAACAAGATGTGATTGAAATACATACTAATGGTCTCCACGGACCGCAAAAAATTATGTGCAATTACACGGTTGCGCTGGTTGTGACCTATGGTTTGCAAGAACATTGACAATTGCTCCTCCACACTCATGTGTAATGTATCTCGTAGAAGCCCTTTTCCACGTAATATTGAGTATAGGTTAAAAAAAGTAGACTTGTTCATGCGAACTATATTAATACTAGTGACATCATTTCCATCTATTAACCTAGACAAATATTTTTCCCTTGTTTCTAATTTTTCATGGGATGGTTCTCTACAAATTCTATGTCTTTTGTTCTATACGAATAATAGAACATCATAGGCCACCGCTAGCACTGTTATTTGCATAAGGTACAGTTCATCATCTTCTTCAAAATGATCCATCTATTGCAATATTTGAAATAAAATAAGTAAAATTCATATTATAAAATAAATATACATACATGATAATCTTTGCAATGGGAAAAAATTGGAAATATCATACAAAAGTAAAGACCGTATGATCATAGAAATTTTATTAATAACTCTATTTTGTGTTAGAAAGTCTAACTTGTCATATCATGTTCTACTTATATCTACTAATGTAAACATAAAAATAGGGAACATTACATGCATGCAAACATGAATATGCAGTAATAGTGATGTTAAGCAAAAAAAGATGCAGGAAACCCCAACAAAAACGTAAGAAAATCTGGCAACATGAAACATTTAAAAGCAGAAAATAGCAGGAAGCACCCAAATGAAATGTACTTCCCTATATTTTTTTTTTCTATAACATCTTAGAAATTAAAGTGCAGCTTTAATGGTTTCTATATAACTATAGATAAGTCAAATATATTTATGGTCATAGAATATAGATGCAAGCATGAAGATGCTTAGATGCTGGGTCTATGCAAGGTCATTACTCCAATCAACTGACCATGAATACCTTAGTCATCTAGGAAAGAGACAAAATGATTATTCAAAAAGGATAGTGTCTAATGTACAAACAATTATTGGCAACACAAAATTGTTATATGAGTGGCAAACAACTCAAGAGTATGACTACACATATATCTAGTGAGCAGAAAAAAGTACAAAGAAATTGGAGTAGAAAAACAGATGATTCACAAATAACTCCTACAAAGGTGAGCCACTATGACATAAGAACTGGGTTATCATGGTTTTGTCAATAATCCCGCATAACAATATCACTGGGATTTATGTTCAACATATTTGTTCTTTAAGAAAAAAACTTATAAATTTTAAATAATTTTAAATTATACTTTAATATAGTGTAAATATAAATTTAAATATGAAACAATCAAAATTTATTAATTTATATAGATGACTAAACGATCTGCATATATATATATATATATAAACTAATACAAGTCAATCGGATAAAAAGATCTGCTCACCTTCATGAACTTGATCATATGATTTGATCTATCTTGAAAGTATGGCTTCCAATTCATAAGCTATCTCAACATCCGGTAACAATCAGATTTTCATTGCTTACTAATCTTGCAATTTTAAAGATCTACCACATATTCCATTAATTATGAAAGCTTTAAATGAAAAATAATTATCAAATTTAAAGAGATTATTAATGGAAGAAAAGAAAACCTAAAAAAAGAAAATATTTCCAAAATTGACAATAAAGAAGGGGAAAAAAAAGGAAAACAACACCTAGATGTGAGAAGAGGAAAAACCTTGTAGTGATCACTGCGAAACATGCCCCTCTTGGTTGGGAAGCAACCCACCTGAAAAAACTTGTTGGATTGAGGAAAAAATATAAGATTTTAAAAAAAATAAGATCTTCAACCCAACCCCTCTTAGTTGATCTGTTGCTCCTAAGAAGAACATCGAAATTAGGAGGTTGGATTTGGGAAAGAGAAAATATGATAACCTTGAATCCTCTCACCTTATGCTATTGCTCCTAAAAAGAAGAACACCGGGAGGCTGGATTTGAGAAAGAGAAAACCCTAGAATCCTGCATCCTCTCACCTTCTGCGTGTTTTCCAACCAACCAGTGAATCTCTCACGTGATAGTCACGTGAGGGAATTTGGAGGTAGGATTTTGTTTTACAGTCATTTTAGCTGTAAAACATAATCTATCATTTATGAGATTTTAAAATCCCTTTAAAAAGCAAATTCAATGAAACAAATAATAGATTTCTAAAGTTAAAGGATTTGGATATATATTGGAAAACCAAATCCTCCAAAACAAACACACCCGTAGTGACTCATAATCTACAACATAATGCATTCAATTTATCTGGTGGTAGTTTTCTGTGTGCCACTTTAAGAAGAAAGTGCATTTAATACTTAATGTCTAAATATATTTTTCTTCGTTTCAAATTCAAGATAAAAATAAAGGGCAACAAAACCCTTTCAAATTCAAGAGAAAAATAAAGGGCAATAAAAATAAAGGGTGGCATTTATTGGCCACCCTTTTTTATTGGAATTAATTGAAAAATGTGGGCATGCAGACCATCTGCAACTTTTTTATTGTGATTATACTAAAGAATTTGAGGTACTTAATTTTATAATCAATTAAAATTAAATATTTTAAAATTTTAAAAATAAATTAATGATAAATATTTATTAAGCCAATGATCCCTTGGTCTATCAGTGATGAATCCATTGTCGAAATGTTGGTATTTTTACTGAAAAGTTGAGTTCAAATCTTAACTCACACTAGACTGAGTAATTTGTTCATCTTATCAATATATATCTACACATATTTATACTCTTGTCTATTATTGGTATTTATGTATATAAACCTTTCAGATAAAAAGTCAATTACAATATTTTGCAGTAATACTAAACTATTTTCTATCCACCTCTCTTCATTCACTTGAGGGGGGCAAAAAAAAAAAAACATTTTATTTTTATAAGACTTATAAAGTACTTTTCAATCTTAAAAATATATAAATAAACAAAACCATTTTATAAAGCATATAAGCAAAAAAGTGTTTAATCAGGAGGATATAGCAGCATTTATCCACATTGATAGGGGTATATATATATATACATATATATGCAAGCAATTATCTCATTTGTTTATTGATGTTTCTTACTTACAAACACGATAAGGTTTGAATAATAAGATAAGGATTAGCATGTTAATGAATTACTAATCACAATCTCCTCCTTCCATGCATTCCAGCTATATATATATCGTCTATATATATACTCTTTTCTTCTCACCTTTCCTTCTGTCTCTCAGTGTCTCCCTTCCTCTCTCCCTCCCTCCTTATTTCTTTCTTTCTCTTTATATATATATATATTTATATATATAAGGAATGACTCTGAGCTTGTTTAGATATATAGAAACAGAAGATCTAGAGATATAATTGTGTGTGTTGGTGAATATAATTGAGGTGGGGTGATGAAGAAGCATGCATGGAATATTACATTGGAATGGAGTTATGCCTGGTTCCTTGTATGCCAAACGTCTACTCCATTCTATTCTTTTGACTGGTTTCTGCGGCTGGCGTACGAGGATCCAGGCATACTCTTTCTTTCTGATCTCTTTCTCTTTGTACACACACACACATTTATAGTTCTTCATATAATTTGCAGAGTTTAGTACTGATCTTTTGGTTTATTTAAAATATATATTAATGCAGTGACCTTACAGATCTTCAGCTACAATATATGGATGAGGCTTCTCTAGCTTTCTCTCATATCTATATTATATATATATGTACACATTTATAATTCTTCACCTAAGTTGCAGGGTTTACTGATCTTTTGGTTCATGTAACCTGTTAATGCATATATTATACAGATCTTCAGTGAATGTCTCTCTTTCTCTCATATCTATATAATATAAATATGGTAGTTATCTACATCATACTTCTGTCTCATTAAATTAATGATCTTCATGGTTAAAGAAGTTATTATATCTATATATATATATATATATATATATGACATGTACTTGGTCCCATCAGCGTTCATTTGCAAGTCATGAGAGCATTAATGAGAATAACACAAAGAAAGCTCTCTCTGTCTCTCATTTAGTTGTTGATTTAAGTTAAATGTTTTTTTTTAAAAAAATAAATGTTTACTGAGGATAAAACTTCATGTTTGCTTGCAGAAATCAAGAGATTTTCAGTCTATCAGAAACCATGAAAGGAGGAGGAAGAACAAGGAATGAGAGTTCCCCATCATTTAATCTGCTTGATGATCAAATGTAGTTTGTTGTATCACATTGCATGTATTTCCATAATTTAATGAGATGTTAAAGCTTTCTCAATATATACATATATATTTCCAAATGTTTCTAGAAATTTTTGCTCTTATTGGACTGGATTGAATCATTTGTATCTAAATGCATCAGAACACTTGCAGAAACTAAGAGAATCAAGCCATTTAATTAATTAAATTATTTTTTTTTTCAATTATGTGTTAAAGATGTTAATAATGTTAACCAGCTGTGCACCAAATTAAAAGAAGGTACTCCAACATAAAAACACACGGAAAACACAAATCATGGAAAGTAGACTGCACGCCAACTTTCATCTTTATTAGTCCCATCCACTTCCTTAATTTGCTCTCCGTGATTGCCGCATGCATTCACAAATTATATTTATATATCAATATATATATATAATTTCATTAGAACAATCACACATAAATGTGAATACAATCTCTAATTTCATATATAAGAAAATAATCAAGTACAACAACATGCATGAAGAGATTAATTACAATCTGCTTTCGGTTTAATTTTAGTAATTTTTTTTTTTTGAAAAAAAGAAGCCCCAAGGCTAAATTTATCAGCAAAGACTGATCTATAACGCGCTGCAAGAGAGATGCTTGTTTGCACAATTAATGTCCTTAACATAGTTAATAGCCTGTGAGCAATGTTAGAATAATTTGAATGGATATTACGGAAAATAACATCACACCGGGCTTTCCAGAGGTGCTAAACAGTTATAACTATAATAGATTTTATTCTCATAGAATAATGAGGTTGGACAAGCCAATCAACCATTACAAACCCCTCCGAGAATTGAATATGATTGGTAGTCAAGGTTGAAATCAAATTCCAAACTCTTTGAATTTTAATACAATGATGAAACAGATGTTTTGGAGTTTCATAATGGAGATCACAAAACACACATATTTTTGGGGCTCAAATTAATGGAGTGAAGATAATCAGAAGTGGAAATTCTGCTATTGGAAGTTAACAAGGGAAAATGCTTGACTCGGGGAATAACCTTGAGAGACTAGAGTTTCTTCCACCCCACCCAAGGAACAAGAGCCGCTAACCTGTGATTCACAACATGATAAACAGGAGAAGCAACCTTATAATTATAAGACTTGGGTGCCCAAACCCAATGATTGACAGCGTTGATCCTACCATATTTAATTATGCTACAAAATATCCACCCAAATAGAATCATCTGAATTCAGGTATTTACAAACATGCTTAGCCTTAAGAGAATGTTTAGCAATAGAAAGATTTCTGAGAGCAAGGACCCCTCAATTTTAGGATTAGTAATACAAACCCAAGAACCCGCGTGGATGCCTTTTACATTGCCATTCTTGTGTCAAAAGAAATTCCTAATAGTCTTATTGATTTCTTTAAGGATAGAATCAGGAATAGGGTAAACTGAGAAGTAATAAGTAGGGACAACAAGGAAAGAATAATTAATAAGGATTGACTTGGCTGCCATAGATAATTTGGAGTGTTTCTATCTAGAGCAAGTATGATGAATCCTATCAACAATACATTTGAAGGAAATAGTAGTCAATTTTTTAGGAGAAATCAAAACTCCTAGGTAAATGAGGGGAAAATAAGCAATTTTAGAGTGAAGAATATAACTGATACTTTTCGAAACTCCACTATTGAACTAGGAAGGGAAATAAATTGCAGACTTAGAAACATTAGAATTTTGTCATGTAATCCAAGCATAAATGTCGAGATATAGGTTAATGTTCTTAGCAGCTTGCCTTGAAGCACTCGTGATAAGAATCAAATCGTTGGCATACATGAGATGATTGAAATTATAACTTAGGCTATTGTCGAAGCCAAAAATCATGCCAATGTTGAGAGCAAGGTTGAGCATAGAGGTAAGGTTTTGAGGAACCAGGATGAACAAGTAGGAAGAGATAGGATCTCCCTAACTAACACCACGAGAAGAAGAAATCCAAAGGGCAGGGAAATCATTGACAATAAAAGAAAAAGAACTAGAATTGAAACAAGTTTTGATCCAAGAAATCCAAGTGTTTAGAAAAGTCTATCTCAGCTTGGGTGGCAAAACTTGTAGTCCGGCTAGCGTGTCATAGGTTTTTTCAATATCGATTTTAACTAACATCCTAGAGGGGCCGTTAATATTATGCTCAATCAAATTAACAATCGTTTGTAAGGCAATGATGTTATCAAAAAAGGTAGCGTCAGGCAACAAAACCAACTTGCTCACAGCTTATAAGCTTAGGAAGAACAACTTTAGTAATTTTTGTACAGAACTCATTCTCACAAAGCTGCTCATGTGTCTTTTTCTCTCGGCCATCGTCCTTGATTAAATGTTTTGATGCATTCAAAAGTCGATGCGATATGCTTTGATAATTGTTTTGATGGAATGCTTGCTTTGAGGCCAGAAAATCTTCGATGAGTCTCGTTCTGCAAAAATGATACAGAAGGTATGATGAGGTGGTTCCAACTCTCTTCGGCCATAGTTTTTAATGCAACACTTGTATCCGATGTTCTGGACTCAAAAGCATCACTCCTTGCAGACAATGCTGGCAAAATAAGATGTGATTTTGGTTAATTATGTCGTAAAAATAACTAGTACTTTTGACACACAAAGTACGGCTTTATTCTGAATTTAACTACATCCAGCATTGTTATCAGTTATTTCAAAGCATATGTCTCATTTGAGAACACATTGTATACTCGTCGAGTGAGGTGGACAAGATAGGCAATTACAAGCTGCGATTATAACTACAGATTACACTTCATGGAACATGCTTAAAATTTTGAGTATAGATTTCAAAAGAATGGATCATTTATTGGCACTTTTCACCCAAGATAATTTATTAGATGAAGTTTCTTATAAACCATACAAAAACAGATATGAGTCTCATCAAATGAACAAAGATTTGATGGACTGTTATATAGTTGTTTGATGTTGCAAGATGAACATGAATTATAACGACTTCAAGAAGAACCAAAACATATCTGGATTATAACCGAGTGTTCTGCATGTTTTAATACTCAAGAAATATTAACTCACAGGCAAATGCTGATATTTATCAAATTCTTCCAATTATAAGGCGTCATGTGTATAACTGATTATTTGGCATTAAAACGACAAAAATTAGAGGAATATAGGAAATTACGATAAAATCATACCATTTGAACGAATTCGCATGAGATAATTTGAAGGCAGGCCGATACCAAAGCCTACCAATGTGATACCAACACTAAATCCCACTCCACAGCCTGCTCCAACATAACCGATAACTTCAGGGCCAAAACCTGGACCCCATCCAACACCGCAACCAATCCCTATTCCCATGCCCCAAAAGGTTCCCAGAGTTGGATGCACTGGGTTCCATCTTTCATACCTCCTAAACAACCCTTTTATTATCATAGGGACCTGCAACAAGATCGCAATCACATCTAGCACCAAAAAGACACTCAAAGTGAAAGCCGTTTATAAAAGGAAGACATGAAATAAACTATACGAAATATACTAATCCAAAACAAGGAATATGTTGAAATCTTCAATACACAGAGAAGCAAACAACAGAAGTGATACAAGAGAAAAGAAAGAAAACAAGACTGGAATTTGTTTCTTGTATATATCTGGATGAAAAATACATATGCAGCCAATGAAAGATGTACTAAATTTTTTTTTTCTCTTTCCTTTACTTCATTTAATTATATTTTTCAACTGTTTCTTTTGCTCAACAGACTAGAGATTCATAAAAAAAAACAGAGTTGAATGCATAAACAAACGCATAAGCCTATATAAAGCAAGATTGAACAAATTAATGACGCTATCAACACACGATGTTGCTAGTTAGGATAATCCAATTATAGAAAAAGGGAAACAAACAAAAACAAATGTAAATGAAGAAAAAGATGAACACGATTAATAAAATGGTGTGACATAACATCAGACAAACTGCTTAAGATATCATTATACAACCCTACACTCAATGCCAATTTCATCTTAACAAAGTGATGCAATATTCCACAGAATCAATGAGTAAGCTATCACTACTACAAGAACCAATGCCAATAATTTGCAAAGAAGTACTAACACAAACTGATTAGATTTCCAAAAGAAAAGTTGCCATCAAGTCCTAAATTGGAAATGATGTAACATTCTTAATCATCAAAATGTGCAATTTATGACTAATTTCACAAGTATCTGTCCAAAGAACTTCATTATTGGGCCAGATTTGCATACTTCATCAAAATTTCACACTCCAACAGTTCCGGACATCATAGAAAACTAAAATCACCTATTTGTGTATAACAGAGAAAAAAATTTACAGGAAAACCGCAAGGACATGAAAAGGAGCCCATTCAAACCATACATTGGAAGTGCCATAACATTCTTGATCATCAAAATACAAATTTTATCACTAATTTTCACATATTTCTCAATAAAAAAAGTTCTCTATAAACCAAATTAGCACCTTTTCACCTAAATTTCTCACTGTTCCTGACCAATCATAACAGCTAAAAACATCGCCAAAAGACAATCACACTGAAAACCATTCATTCACTGCAAAGAAACATTTTAAAAAAAACTGAAAGGGAATGAAGCAGTGGCAATCAAAACCCTACACTGGAAAGTTTGCACCATTCTTAATCATCAAAATGCAAGCTTTATCACCAACATCACATATTTCACTCTTAAAACTTCTCTAAAAGACAAAAATAAGCAATTTTTCCACTAAATTTTCACACTCAGACTGTTCCTGACCAATAACAAACACAAATAAACACAATCCAAAGAATCATCATATTAAGAACAACTCCGACATTGCAAAGAGAGGTAGAAAGGAAGACGAATGTGATTACCAGAACTTCATTACCATCGAAACCTTCGGCCAGACGGAGAAGAGGCTCATCTCGGGTTGCAAGCTTTAAAGCCCTATCTCTTTTATATCTTATCTTTGATGGAAATGGATATGATTTTTGCATTTTAGTCCTTGTCTTGACATTTCATCGCAAACTGGTCCTAATTATAATAATATTATACTAACTATATTTGTGTTATATTTTGCTTCACCAAAAAATCAACAAAAATTAAATTATTATTTATAATTTCTTCTCTTCATTCATTTTAAGTAATTAAAAAAAAAAATAAAAAATGTGTTATATTTATAAAATTTGTGTTGATTTTTTTTGCCATAAGTGTACGTAAACAACAAGGAAATTTTTTTAGAGTCGTATAAGTAAATATAATTTTTACAAAGCTATGAGCAATTACTTACTTTTAAAGGGGTATGCATGCAAGTAATTTTCTCTAATTATATCAATGTCTTATTTTAAAAAATATAGATTTATTAAATCAAATGTAAAAACTGAAAATACAAAATGAAAGTCAAATAAAAAAATGAGTACATGAAATTTTAAATGTTCAGGGAAGTATATGAACAATGGTAATATTTTATCTAACATTAAAATAATAAGTAGTCTTTCATTTCACTCAAAGATAATTTCAGGATTTTACAGGTTATATATGTAAAAAAAAAAAAAAAAAAAAAAAAAAAACCTCTGAAATATTTGCACAGATAACCACGGCTAACATTCACCAATTTTTTTCTGAATTCTTTATTATATAAAAAATTTTTCTCTATACAATAAAATAACATTTATTATTATTTTTTAAATCTATTTTATAGGGCTATGTTAGCAATCACAAAAACTTTGTTTGCATATATGCTTAAAATTTTAAGAAATAAATAAATTAAAGAGTTGCATGTTCCTCCAACTCTTTTAATTCTTCAAAAAAAAATCTTTCAAATTTATCAAATTCTCAAACCACATTTACATTCATCTCAGCCGATGCCAAGAGTACAAGAAAAGATAAATAAAAATAGCTAACGAATAAATAAAAAAATCAAATAAAATCCGCTTATTTTTATTCTTTATTTTACATGTTTCGTTTCTATTTGTATCTGTTTTTATTTTTAATAAAATCATGGTTTATCAACTTCTTTTCAAAAAAAAAAAAAAAAAAAAAAAAAATCCCATGTACCACATGATCAGAATGAAAATATAAGAGTAGTTTTTACTAATTTGCTGATTGATATATTAAATATTTGTGGTGAAAATCAAATGTACAAAGTCATAGTTTTAACTTTGAATTGTCACACTTGTTCCCCGAAATTCAGCTGTAAAATATGGCGCGGACGAGCAAATTAAAATAAATGCATGATCATCTCTCATACGAAATTTGATCGTCTTCTTCGATGGTGGGCGAATGACCAAGAGTTACACTACTCACATGATTCACTCCGGCAAGCATCATCGATCGAACAGCCTGCAAATTGATAGATATATGAATGAGGCGTTTTATTGCTAAAATAAAAAGTACCAAAAGAAAAACATTTACCTTTTCTACTTCATTGCAAATAAGAGGATTTTCTCTCAGAAATTGGAGTGCCTTATCTCTGCCTTGTCCCAACCTGTTTGAAAATCATTCGATAAGTTTTCGATGAGTGAATAATTGTTCAAATGGAATCACAAGCCAACATTTATTTCTAGGTTCAAAGTTATTTCTATTTCTCAGTGTTTCGATTGAATCAATTGAATTAAGGAAAAATGCTGATGTTAAACAAGCATACAGAAGCAAACTTATGGTATATAAGACTAAACGAATTGCAAAATTATTTGTAACTCGATAAATTCATACATAATTTCATTTCATATAAATGGTCTTCTACAGGCATAATAAAAAGTTTAGTGGGCAAACCTATGATCATTGTAGCTGTACCATGACCCCTTTTTGGCGACAATATCCAGCATCTCAGCACAATCCAAGATGCATCCCTAAAATTTAGATCATTCAGATATGAATTGCATGCGTCGAATATCTTGAATGTAAAAATTTGTGCTCAAAGTAGCTTGCTAACCATTGTGCTCACTCCCTCTCCAAAAATGATCTCGAATTCAGCTTGTTTGTATGGTCTTGACACCTAAAGATACGAAAATGGAGTTAACAATAGAAGATGGATGGCGATACATTAAGCACAAACAAGAAGAACGTACTTTACTTTTCTGCACTCTTACACGAACCTTTACTCCAATATCTTCATCACCTTTCACCTGCATAAAAGAAACAAAAATGAGTAAATCTTCACGACATAAGTGATATTTTGGTGCATTATGCATGGAGTGAGGATTGATACTTTGATATTTGGCTTACAGATTTAATTTTTCCAATAGGGCGTATCTCAAGACGGACTGATGCAAAGAACTTCAGCGCGATACCACCACTGGTAACTTCAGGATTCCCATAAAAGACTCCAATCTGACCATTTTCAAAAGATCAATAAATAACTGAACCTAAAAGGGAAGAAAATGAATGGATGCAGTTAAAAACTGACAGACCTTGTATCTAATCTGATTCAAGAATATAAGAGTACAACCAGCTTTTGATGCATTTCCTGACATTTTCCGCAATGCTTGACTCATTAGCCGTGCTTGCAGACCAATTTGTTGCATCCCTATTTCACCCTAAATGAAGGATCTCACCTCCTAAAAGTTAATCAGGAATTACTACTATTTAATACATATACCAGGGGAAGAGTATGGCAAATGCTTACTTCGATTTCAGCTCTTGGTGTGAGAGCCGAGACAGAATCTACACAAATGAGATCGATTGCTCCTGATCTGCACATACGATCCGCAACTGATATAAAACTAGGTTAGACACCCAGTAACAATAAACATATGCATAATAAATGGTCAAATTCTGACTTCGTTGACATTGATGATATACCAAGAATTGAGAAATAAAAGATCTTCACCAATGAATTGCAAGATACAAGACTATCAAAGTTTTCCTACAGAAATTGATAACAAATTGGATAAATCAAAGACCTAAAGAAACTAAGCACACATGGGACTCTAATGACTCTAATCTCTAGATGAACCGTGGGCACTGAATTATATAAGGAGCAATACATTTTAAACATCCCATCTACTTACAAAGAATGCCGCACTTTAACTGCTCTTGCTTATAAGAAAAATAAATGAAGAAAATAAAACAAAACAAAGCCAAATGGATAAAAGATGCAGAAGTCTTTTCTAACTTATTATCTCAAATTTCTTCATAATGTTCTTAAGCTGGTCTGCAGAAGTGTGTCATGAAGACTATGACTGCGGTAATAAGAGCCATACAGCCACTAAGTTCAGTAGCATGAGAACATTGCCTTCTAACTATTAATTCATTGTGCATAGATTGTCTTCTCACAAAATTTTAAAATAGCGAAGCAATAGCATGCACGTATGCTGCAATCTCATCATTTCATGCTGTGTATCATGTATAAAGCAGAATTCAATATTAACAGGGTGAGCTAAGAAATCAAAATCTATCTTGTGAAGATGGAAGAAATATTATTACCTTCTAACGCCATTTCCCCATTATCAGGTTGGCAGACAATCAGATTTTCCACATCCACACCCAAAGCCCGGGAGTATGCTGGATCAAAAGCATGTTCTGCATCAACAAGCATTGCATTGCCTCCCAGCTTCTGTCATATTACATCCAAATGTATGAGCAGTTGAATGCTATATGTGTATTAAACAGTAGTGTCACATGGGAAGCCAATTCAGACAATGTTTGATATACTTGCAGTAATGAAAGGCAACTTGAACATTTACTTGCAAAATTTTGTAATGTCCACTTTCAAAACAAAAAAGGATTAATCTTAAAAATACAGACCTGTACTTCTGCTATAGCATGTAGCGCCAAGGTTGTCTTTCCACTACTCTCTGGGCCATATATCTGACAAGCAAATTAGAAAACAGTCAAGCTATTTGTCTAAATTTTGCTTAGTTAACAAAACTCTAAAAACAAATACAGTGGAAGCCAAAGATATATCCCATAACTGCATTTTATGCTACTTATTTTTCTGAAAGAAAAGATAAGGAACACTGGTGTATGCAAGAATTCTTACATCTTTGTGAGGAAAGTTCTGTTACCATGTCATCTACATTGCATGCACAAAAGGGTATCTCATTGGTCCTACGGAGAAAATATCAACCATTGAAAATATGGCGATGCCGTCAAGTAAATATCTGCCACCATATTATAACCAGAACATTTCAAATTTACAATAACGTATCATATGGTTTAAAGCATTATCATTTAATATTATAGATTCACACATACTGGAAGTCCAATGCATCATCAACCTCAAAAGGGACATGATCTCTTAACTATTACTTAATTTTAGCTGCGAAGACTAATGCTAAATTATTTTGAATGATAAATCAAATTTCGAGTGACTTAATAAAGTCGAGCTTTCTGGCTAACAAACAAAACGGCTCATGCATTCAAAGTACAAGTATCAAATTTCATCCAAGAGGAAGATATACGAGTATAGATCATTAACAAACAGAATTAGACCCAATAACTAGATATTTACACAATTAAAATAAAACCAAGGTATAAATGTTCCTATGTTGGCACAAACGAATAAAAGAAAAAAAAAATATCCCTACTTGTTCCAAAGTTCGAAAATTCAATACAGATCCATTACAGGTTGAACTCGTGACCAGGAAAGTGCCATTTTGATTTTGTCAAATGCAATTACTTTAGAGTGATTGAATCACAGGAACAACTATAAACTATATGTAATCCTGAACACTGAAATCTTGTTCAAATATAGGAAGAGAATCAATATTACCTCCACAATCCTTCCTTTGGGCAGACCACCACCGAGAGCAAAGTCCAGTGTCAAACAACCACTTGGAAAAGTCTCACTGCAGAAGTGACAAGGTTTGCTTATATTGCAAATCCGTGTTTAAAAGCACAATAAGGAATAACAAAGTAAAAGACATACACTAAGGCACCACCAGCGCTGCCAAGTCGAGTAACACTTCCCTTCCCAAAAGAGTTATTAATGTCATTCATGGCCGCTTCTAATGCTTTTTGCTGCAGAAAAATTACCAATAATTACCCAATAAATTTTTTTATCTAATATTTCACATCAATTTAGCATAGCAAAACATAAACAAAGGCAAATAAAAAAGAAAAAAAAAAACAATAGAAACAGGCAAACATCATAGTAAGCGACAGCAGAACTTCCCATAAGATTGTGCAGAGATGTCCACAAAAATCCTAACTTTTCTAACAATCAAACTATAAAAATCTCACAACTTTTATCAAAAACATCCAAACTAAGCAATAAGAACAGCTCACGCCATCTCAAAAACTTTCTTTTTTTAGGAGAAAGATATCCAACTAAACAAAGTTCACAACTTTTCCTCAAAAGCTTAGAGCTTCAAAACATTCAAAAAAGAGAAAGCTCACCCGGTCAATAAGGTGTTGGTCAGTATCACCAGAGAGAGCGCCATTTCCCTTGACATCAAACTCGCATCTAGGATTTCTAAGCTTGTTGGAGAAAAGGGGCAGAGAGAGAGAGCAAGGAGGCAAGGATTGGAGGGGGGAAGGTGAGAGAAAGAGGCGAAGATTGTTGTTCATGGAGGTGGTGAAGCATTGGGCTTTGATTGGAACCATGGAAGCCGCCATGGAGAAGCCCTTCTCCTTCTTCTTCTTCTTCTTCTTATGCTGTTCCTTGAAATGGAAATTTACATATATGCCCTTCTTCTTCTTCTTCTTATGCTGTTCCTTGAAATGGAAATTTACATATATGCCCTTATAGAGGTCCATTAAAAAAAAATTCATATTTTCAGGTAGTTAAAAAGAGTGTTTTTCTGGGATATATATATTTTTTTCCTTTTATCCGGGACAAATATGAGAAATTATTCATAAAGTTTGGAAGTGGATTTTTAAAGGTTGTATTCTCAATCTGGTCCCAATAAATAAGTGAGGTTGCTTTTTTAGTCCCTCTATTTTAATTTGGCTCGAAGAAATCCTTTTATTAACAGACATTGGTTTCTTTGTCTATAATTGCTACATAGCTTTTGCCCCGATTAAAATATTATTAAAAAAATAAAAAAATATCTACAATGTTTAGTCAAGACACTAACACACATCTAGCTTTTCGGATCCGGATCCAAATCCCTAATCTCCTCCACCTTTCTCCTCTTTCGTCCTTTTCCCCTCACCCCTCTACCTGATTCTTCATCTTCATCCAGTGGTCAGTCATCTCTGAGAGCCAGAACCGTCATCACGCATCGTGGTAGATGTGAACATTGCTTGCTTTTCGGTTCAGCACTGGAGGTGACTGGATCTCGTATGGCCACCCAAATGCCCAATGGATCTCTTATAATCGACATCCTTGACGCTAAAACCCTTACATCGTTTTGGCTGCGGGAACGATCTAGGGTTAGGGTTTTGGGTGCGGGTGTTGGATCTTGGCGATGATGGTGGCGGCGGCGGACAAGGGAAAAAGGTCGAAGGTGGAGGATGGCGTGGAATCCTTGGATCCGGTCGATGGGGAGTTGGTGCTAGCTATGGAGAAGCTGCAAGAGGTCCAGGCTCGAGAAGGTACTCATCTTATTCTCCTTGGTCTGTCTTCTTCACCCTTGTGCTTCTTGTTTCATTGTTTGCTGTTTTAATTTGGGTTGTTGGTGATGTCTCTGTGGTGAATTCATGTGATTTCATTGGTAATTTTGGTGTTTGGGTTGAATTTGATAAATGGTCGAGACTTTGTTGGAGGTTTTGTGGATGTTGTGAATTGTTGATTGTTGGTGGTGATTGGGTGGAATTAAATTTGCTGTTAAGGCTGTTTGTTGTTAGATTTTTTTTTCTTTTTTCATGAATTGTTGGTGATTGTTATAGATTCTGCATTGTATTGTTGAACTGATAATTGCTTTTAAATTTTTAGGGTTCTAATGTTGTAATGTTTGTTGAATTTTTTTTTTGTTTTTGTTATAAATTATAATGTTTTGGGCATGAGAACTAAGCTTTGGTTTGCCGGAATTTGCTGACACACATAAATCAGAAATTATAACAGTTTACCAAAAAGCATTCTAACATTGAAGACTTCTAAGAATGTAGCTGAGTTAGTTTTTCTAACAGTAGAGAATAGTTTGTTATGGTTGTGTTTAAATAGTAATTAATTATGTTTCCTTGTGTATGCTTGTATTTGTTTGATAGATTTCTGGGGAAGCAAGTGACAACGTTTTCGAAGTGGAAAAAAAATATAGTGAGATACGCAAACCCATCTACAGCAAGCGGAATGCCAAGGCAAGCAGAATGACAAGGTTTTGGAAGTGGCACTGTTGTTGCTACCTCAATTGCCATCCATCTCCTTCTCTTTGTCCACTTAATTCCCATATTCACCCTTCAGCCATATCCTCCTTTTGTCCCTATTCAACCTCTGTTACAACACCATCTAAATAGGATGGTCAGAGTATGGTCAGAATGCATGTGAAGAAACATGGCTGGATCTATTGACAAAATGGATGTTGAAAAAACATTGCTAGATTTGTGCTTATCTCAACAAGACTCATGAACTCAACCTAATCAGCCAAAGAAGCAGGACTTGTGGTCATGTTATTATTTTTTATGTATTTATTTATTTATTTTACCAATTAAAGTTTGTATTATGGATGGTTGAGTTGATCAATAGCAAAATCACTACTGTTGTAATCTAAACAATATGCATTGTATGAAAAATTTAATACCCTAATAAAAATGGATAATTTTCCTTTTACAAGTTAGATGGGTGCTATTATACATACATACATTTCATTTGATATGGATAATTCAAGCCTCTAAACAGCAAACCATTTAGCAGCTTAAATATGAACAAATGAAAAATGCTTAATTTTCAGCTAAATGAAACAATGTACAACAAAACAAATCTCGAGTGTTAGTATATTTAAGGGTTTAGAGTTAAAAAATCATGTTAAAGTACATGTTCAACCCATCAGATTTAAAACAATCATCAGCAAAACAATTCCATGAAAACATTCACATTGTACATGTACTAATAGTTGCATTCCATCGAGTATACTATGTTAGAACACATGTGTATAATGCCTCTAAATGTAATGTTTATTAGATTAATCACATTTGAGATTTTTTCCCCATTAGTTCATGTCATGGTCTATAATTAGATTAAAGCTATTTCAAATAGAATAAAAACGACAATCCTAGTAGTTCAGCTCCATATTCTTCAATATTTATTATAATTTGTAATGTATATGTTGTAAGGGTTTGTAGTGTATATTTCTCATCATATATATATATGTTCATCATATTATTGTCATGTATGAGACAAAAAGCATAAAATCCATAATTAGCAGAGAAATTACGACGAAATGTCAATTTAGACAATTGTATTGCAAATAATAATAGATTATGTACAACTACAGCTGTAGCATAGAAGTCTACATTACATTCCAAACATCACACCTTAATCAAATATGAGTGTAATGTAGGTTCTAATCAAGAGATTGGGTCTCATATTGATAGTTCTAACTCTGAATTTCATGAAAGTGATTTTGGTGGAGGATGATGATGACCAAGAGTATGATATTAATGTTGATCTTGGGATAGAGAGGGATATTGGTGATGTGCAGGAAAATGATAAGTTGGTGTTGCACATCTACCTAGGCAACAACAAAAGCTGCAAGGGAGACAAGTGCCTTCAAGATATATGGGAGGGTTATCTCAAATTGCAAAGTTGGGGCTAGGAAAAAGAAACATGTCTCAATTTGTTGAAAATGCTCAAAAGCATACCAAGAAAGATTTGTCTAAGGGTGCACATGAGCAAAAGGACTGCTACTTGGGGAGGTTGTGCACGATGTCGAAGCTTTGGTTAAGCTTATTTTTTGGATTACAATGCCTAAATGTTTTTTTTGGAATCAAACTATGTGAAAGCTTTGGTTAAGCTTATTTTTTGAAAGCTTTGATATTATCACTTTTTGTATGAATGGTTGAAGTTATGTTTTGCTAATATAAATATGCATTTTGAAACAAAAATCTGTGATATCAGCCTATGATTTGTGTTGGCCACTAAAGTCTAGAAAATTTCAATTTCATCCCTAAACTATAAGGTTGTTTCTATTTTGGTCACTCAAGTTTATAAAAACTATAGGGTTGTCCTTATTTTGGTCACTTGCGTTTAAAAAATTGCCAATGAATAAATTATGGCAAAGCTGAAGTGGAAAGTTGCCAGTGACATGGAGAGCAACGTCATCTTGTCGTTAACGGCGTTCGTCAGGAGGACTTGATTGAAAGGAAATAAATAGTTTAGGGATGCAATTGAAATTTTTTGAACTTCAGTGACCAAAATAGGAATACCCGCATAGTTTAGAGACTATCTGGGTAGTTTACCCTAAAAATATTTTATAAGGGTATCTAAGCAAATATGATTTTTTTTTTAAAGGATAATTAGCTTTATTGATATGAGGAAAATAGCTTACCCACCATGAATGGGAAGGTAGAACTCTTGCAAAGGTAGATCTTGTTTACTAACTAACTGGGAAAGATTTAATAAAATACTAGTAGGGCGGTCAATGCTACAAATATGTGTAAACATATAAATAGATATTTTTTATAAATTAAGACCACTGAATTTAGATAGAGTTTAATAACAATATAATATAGTAAAGCTAGTATCTTAAAATATATACTCATGTAAAGTTTTACATAAAAAAGTGTGATTAGATATGATAAATGCTGGAATCATATAATATAGTACGAATCATACATAATAATAAATATTCTTTATGTAGGGAAAATATTCTAAATTAAAATATGTTCATCCTTATTAAATTAACTTATTGCTAACACAAAATTTCTTTTTAAAAAATAAACTTTCTTCTTATTTCAATGAATCTCTATTTTATATGTATGTTTTGGTCCTTGAGAAAATGCATATATAAATGTTGATTATGTTAGGGAGGAACAGGGGATTGCTTGGCATGTGTTAGGCTTTAAGACCACCAAGGAACCTATTGGTGGAACCAGGACTCGATGGTAAGGGGTTGAAACCTAAAGGCAAAGCGTATAAAAAAAAATCCAACAAAATAATTATCTTCAATAAAAAATAATATGCCAATATAATAAAAATTGGAATACATACATTGAAAAAAACATAATTTAAATTTTGTTATTACTGGGGCTGAAACCTAAAGGCAAAGCGTTAAAAAAATCCAATAAAATAATTCTCTTTAATAAAAAATAATGTGCTAATATACCTAAAATTTGAATACATATATTGAAAAAAACAGAAAGTATAATTTAAATTTTTGTTATTACCGGTAGCAAACATATATGATTTTCAATAATTTCAACTAATAAGAATACATCTTATAAGTTTGTATTTTTGTTTTTTTGAAACAAGGTAAAATCGATCCCTCTCACTATAGGCAACCAAACTATTGTTTATAAAAGGTCTTTGTTCCTTTACTCTAGGATATATGGTACATTATAATATACATATATGTTATAATATATTTGCTAGGCCTCATGATCAATTTAAACGTTTTTTAAATTTCCAAAATTTATATATATATATATATATATATATATGTGTGTGTGTGTGTGTTATTTTTTTTATAAATTTTTATTAAAATTTTGAAATCGTAGTAATTTTTTAAAATAAAAAATGGAATGCGAAAACAACACTTGCACCATTGTGTTATAATACATTTGGTAGGCCTCATGATCGATTTATTTTTTTTTTTAAATTACTAAATTTTTTAGGGTAAATAACCTAAATGGTCACTAAACTATGCGTCAATTCCTGTTTTGGTCACTAAAGTAAAAAAAAAAAATTCTATTTGAGTCACGAAACTTATTAAATCCTTTCAATTAAGTCACCCGGCTAGACGACTTTAACGGAAGGCTGAGCTGGCTTGCAACCTCACCATTGGCCTCATTGCCACATGGCAAGAACTGTTCTTCTCTCTTCTCCCGCACCTTTCTCTTGCGCCTTCTCTTTTTTTCCCGCCAAAACCTTAGAACACTGAAACTCTTGATTTGCAGTAATGGTGAGCCAAAAATTCTCCACTCCAACAAAAAATGGAGTTTGTGGCAATTTTGATTGTATGAGCAATCAACAGGAGATTTTTCACTAGAAGAACCCTGTGAATTGAAGAAGATGTTGATGGTGCCCAAGCTGGATTTTCCTGAAGTATTATGTTTGCAGATAGTTTTCATTGAAGAAGATGTTGAAGTTGTTGAAGATGCTGATTATGTAATCTGTAAAGTTGGTAAAGCTGAGAAATTATATCATTGTTCTTTTTGTTATTCCAAACATTGAATAAATGTAATTGTTAAAAGAATATACAATTATTTCGTATAATTATGCAATATGTTTATTCATTCTGTAATCGATAAATTCATATTCCAGGTTTGAGAGCAGAGTTATTATGCAGAAATTCCAAACTGGGTATGCAGCTTCCTCTGTAGTGGTTGTAAAATTATAACAAGTAAAAAATTAACTAATCTAGCAAAAAAATATAATATAAAGTATAACAAGCATTTTATAGATTTAGAGTTAATATAATATAGAGCATGCAACAAATATAACTAGCAAAAAAAATTAACTAATCTAACATGCAACAGTACAATGACAGGAAAAATTCTCATTATGTAAAGAATCTGAACTACAATGACAACAAAAGAGTTAACAACATCTTACTATAAAACAAAAAACTACCATGTAAAATTTAGAGTTAGCACTCTACTCAATCAAAATAATGGTTTTTATAATATAGAGCATGCAACAAATATAACAACAAAAAAATTAAGCAATTTAGCATGCAACATTACAATGACATCAGAAAAAAAAAAATTAAAAACGACATATTAACTAATTACAGTGAACAGATGTATGCATCTTCTTTAATACATACAACTATACCAAAACCCATTCCAAAACTCATTCCAAAAACTATACACCCCCTCCTTCCTACCTTCCCACACTTAATTAGCCATGCCCTAACTAAGAGTTAGGGTATCATTGAATCAGGGTATCATTTATGTATTTCACATAAAAAAAAAAAAAAAAAACCTTCTAAACATTGGTAAATTTTCGCATACACTATTACCATTGCATGCATAGATGAAGGATAAGGATTGGGTAAAGGGTTCCGGTCATCACTAAGACCAGCATTCCGCCGACTGCTCCAACTGCTAACCATGTCCTCTATTGAGAAGGAAACATGAATTAAGGAAAAGGGATGGAAGATAAGAAACCACTGGTGAGGTTTGGTGAGTTTAAGAGGGGAAAAAGAGAAGAGGCGCAGAGAAATATGGATGAACAGTGTGCCGGTGTTGCTGACGGACTGAGGCCAATGGTGAGGTGGCAAGCCTGCTCAGCCTTTTGTTAACGTCATTTGTCTGAGTGACTTGATTGGAAGGATTTAATAAGTTTAGTGGCTCGATTAGAATTTTTTTACTTCAGTGACCAAAATAGGAATTGATGCATAGTTTAGTGATCATTTGGGTCATTTACCCAATTTTTTAAAATAAAAAGGGTAAACCACACAAATAGTCACTAAAGTATAGGGTTATTTTTGTTTTGGTCACTGAACTTTAAAAAATTCTATTTGGGTCACTAAACTTTAGTTTTGCTTCCAATCAAGTCACTAGGGAGAATGCTGTTAACGGCATCCTGACGTGGCAAGCCATGTCACATGCTTTTTGCCACGTCACTAAAGTTCAGTGACCTAAATAGAATTTTTTCTTTAAGTTCAGTGATCAAAATAGTAATAACTCTATAGTTTAGTTACTATTTGTGTGGTTTATCCTAATTTTTTTCCCAGGTTTTTGTTGTAATTATAGATGCAATTTTTCTTGTAAAGATGTATTTGTAAATGTATGAAACAATATATACATTCAATAAATCAATTGTTGAATGATAAAAAATGACATTCACAAAACACAATCATAGAAGAGATGTATGATTGTGGGTGCTAACAACAGTAGTAAGTCACACAAGACTAACAACAATATACACAACAATATATATATTGTGCTAACAACAATATACACAAGGTTGTACATCAGGCATACATCTAATAATCACATTAGCTTGTGGAGTTGATTTGCTTTATCTACTTGGATTATGTTCTTGAGGTTTAAATAAAAAAATACACATTAACAGTAGTAAGTCACACAAGGCTAAGTAATTTAGATCAATTATTACCTCTTGTCTTGCACTTGATTGTGCCCTTCTAGATGAAGGTTGGTTTGCATGTTGCATTGCAGAAGGTCTACTAGCTTTTTTGACCTAGAGAAACACAAAGCAATGGCAATTAATAAAGTAGAAAATCCATTAAAATTGAACTGAATAGAGGTTTCATAGCATTTACTAGTAATTTAGATGGTCAATTGTTAGCACCCACAATCATGCATCTCTTCTATGATTGTGTTTTGTGAATGTCATTTTTGAACATTCAATAGTTGACTTACTGAATGTATATATTGTTTCATACATTTACAAATACATCTTTACAAGAAAAATTGCATCTACAATTATAACAAAAACCTAGAAAAAAAAATCAGGATAAACCACACAAATAGTCATTAAACTATAGAGTTATTTCTATTTTGGTCACTGAACTTGTGAACTTTTATTATTATTTTTAGTTAATATTAATTAAGATAAAATTTTAACTACTCCGTACAAAATTACTCTAACAAACACAAATATAGCCATTAATACATCCAAGCTTAAAGGCAAATTAGCTAGAACATAGCTGAAAATTTGAGCTTAAAGGCAGCTTGTTCAATAAAAAAAAACATTCGGTACTCACGTATAAAACAAGCCAAGCTCAAGCATATATGACACAAAAGACAATGAAAAAAATGAAAAAAAAAAAAAATTGATAAGCAATGAAAGCTTTAAAAAATTTTCTAACAAAAATCTCACAAAGATGTTTCCTAAGCATCAAGCTTACGATAACAAATATATATATACAAAGGCAACATAAAAAAGGTTTGCAAGGTACCTCAAGAACAAATGGTCATACAAGTTCAAACTGGACAACAGCATTAAGGTGTCCGAATGGAACTGAAATAGCATCTATGTGCAGTAACTAACAAGATAGGAAGAAGAATCTAAAAGTTATGGGATCCCTTCTCCTGAGTTAGGACTATATTTAATCAAAAAGAAATCCTAGAATCAAAGGATCTAATCCAGATTTTCCACCCCAATACTTTCTCCTGAAGTGGGGCATTTTTATGAACATCCGCCTCCAATCAGGATCAGTGAACTTCTTTAAAACCTAGATGTAGAGATCATTTGGCACAACCTCCATACTGTCCAACACATCCATGCATGCATCGATCGAGTACAAGTCTTCACAGCATTGAACATTCTGCTTCTCAATTCTGTGCTTTGGAGCTTCTGTTCTAGCACTGACTGATGATGACAGCAAGTCCAAACTAGTGTCCAATTTGTCATTGTGAGCAATTTTGTTTGACTTGCATGGACGATCAATTGAGGAGTCAAAAATGAATGGTCGAACAATACCAATCCTCACTTCAGCGTCGTTGGTCTCATCATTGTTCTCTTTCCATGTTTCCACGTGCTGGTTAGTATTTAGAAACTCTTCTTCTATCTCCTGGTCCTCAGATATATTTATTTTATATCTTGACAACCAAGAGTTTTTGTCATAATTCCAAATTTAACACAAAGATAAACTACTTTCATTTAATGTCTAACAACCAAATAAAGCGACAAGGATTTGCTCAAATAGAACTGATGTCATCTTCTAAAAAGCATCACCTACAAAAACCATTTTAAAAAAATTACAACTAATAAGATGTATGCAACAATAAAACATTAATCTAAAAACTTAAAATAATAAACTATTTAAAAGATAAAAAAAATAACGTGCTTACTCAATGCATTTGGATTTGATTGATGACTTGATCCGGGAGAATGATTATTCCCACGCGGCGTTTGTTGAGCACTAGAAGCATCAGGTACCTACAAATTATGTAAAATATAAGTTAAAATTGTTTACACAACAAAAACTAAAAGGACTTGCAAGCTATTAATAAACTTGTAGAGTTTAAAAACATTTGTACTACTTTGTTTACAACTCAAAAAACATCAACTTGAAATCTTTTCACCTCAATGCAATGCCAATTCTTAACCTGTGCAAAATCCAATTTATGGCTGTTAAAGACAGCATTAATTTTATTTAATTTAGTAGAATTCCATAGAAAATATTAGAAGTGCCACTGCCAGCATGCAGTGTCCTCATTTACAGTCACTAGAAATTCCAACTTCACACCAAATATGCAGAGGCACAACATGGGTCACATAATTAATTTCTTTGGGTCAACCACCGCAAAGAACACCATTATTACCCTGTAGGATTTACAGAATCACGATTTGAAAATTTTAACAAGCTGGGCATATGCCTTAGGATATAAGAAGGTTTAACAAAATGGGCAGAAAATGGTAAAATACCTGTCAGGGCAAAAACAAAGGTCTATAAAATAGACATTGTAATAGACAGTAAGTAAACATTCCTAAGAATCTAGAATCACAATGAACTACTAAAGTGAAGACCAAAGCAAGGAACCACCTAGAATCACAGAGAAAAGAACAGGAGATCATCTAGATGTATATACCTTGGTCTTAGTTTCCAGTGGATTTGTTTCTACCTCACTGCCTACAGCTGGCTGCATCTCCTCTGACCTCCTAAACACAAAAGCACAAAATCAACAGTTAAAAGTGTCAATCCCTTCACATGAACAAGAAGGCTTGTAGAGACATATCTGACACAGAGATTCAATACCTCTCATTCAATGTCATTAGATTATCCACAAATGTCCTAATACGGCTCATAGAAGGTCCCAACTCTTCTTATTAAGGAATAGAACATAATCACAAAAATTTAGCAAATTCAAATGGAAATAGATGGATAGTACTATTTGTAAATCAATTTCTTCAAAATCACCAAGATAATTGAAAGAGTAAGAGAAATACCTTGTATGCAGCACGGTGTTGTTTGGTCAGATTCAAGAAATGGCTTTCATTCCGCTCTAGCTCATCACTTCATGATCAGAAAATGCACCCAAAAAAATGATGAATTAAAGTGATTGCCAAGACATGATAAATTGACCAGGAAACAGAAACAAAAATCTAGGACTATAATCTCTAATCAAATATTCATTTTTTGGAAACTTGTGAACTTTTATTATTATTTTTTTCCTCAGTAAAAGATACTTGCAATATTTATTGATTAGAAAGAGAACATACATACTCCATATGCTTCTTCTTCATTTTTGAATTTGAGGACGAAAGTTTCCATGTATCATCTAAGAAATTGATCCATGTCTGAACAACATTTGCTTCAACTTTGCATGAAGCAACAGATCTAGAAAGCTCATCCTCCTATATAAAATATGGCAAACTTCAGACCACCTTTTATCTTAAAAAATGGAGACATATACTTTCATTTAAAATGTAGGACAAAAAAAGCACCAAAATAAGAAAAAAGAAGCTGCAAACGTTTGCTTTAACATATGGTTTAGAGGATCGATTATAAACTAAAATAGACTCTCCACATTAAAGATATGCATGATAAGTAAACCTGAGTTCCAGGCGGATCATTGATCTTTATATTTTTCCCACAAGCTGTTATGGGAGCAGAAAAAGTCAAAGCATCATTAATTTACATAAAACAAAAACTTAAGGCATATAGCCCTAATAATTCAGCTAGTTGTGAAGAACACCCTGAGTTGTAAGTCTAGAAAATACAACATGCCACTGATAATGCTGATAAAGGGGAAAAATTAGAAAACTCAAATGTGAAATCAGAAGGTAACCAAAACTAAAAAGAAAACAACATAAATTTTATCAATAAATTAATAGCCTATTTATTCTTATAGGATATTCTCCAATATAGGCACTTCCAAAACTTTGTCTCTCCTACTTAAATAGTAAGTATTCGTGCTCCATTCTAATACACGTCTTCACTTCCAAAATTTGGTAAGCAAGTCAAATAATTTAACAGGAACATGAACAATCTCCTCAATCTCACTAACTTCATTTTCTTTGACTACTCGAAAGTTGAGAGCTTCCTCTTTCTGATGCCTGCATTCGTCAAGGAAGAAAATCTTAAAAAGTTCATCCATAGAAATCATAATTTTTTGTGGACACATCAATGAAAGATACAAAATTTAACCGATATCCAGTAAAGAAGAAAGATCCCCTAGTCCTCTCAACTAATCAAGGTTAAGGTAAGAGAATGAATGCAGAGGATAACTAAGCCAAGGCATATATGTCGGACTTTTTAGGCCATAGGGAAGAAAAATGGAGGAGGTAGTTAATAAAACACAGTAAATTAGGACTATCTTGGAGGAATCTCTTGCCAACTCCTCTGAAAAGGTCCAAAAGCGCATTGCAAATGCTTCTTCTTCTGTTGCAAGTTGGTAATAAAATCTTTTTCCCTTTGCATATAATTCCTTTGCTATTTATATTAGAAATAAATTCTTTCTATAAAAGTTTCTTTCAGATGAACTAACAGTAAAGATAGTTCAAGATTAGTCACCAATTAGTTGTAAAAATATGAAAGAATACTTATAAAAGTACTTGATCCCATAGTTTTTGTTGCTCAGAGTCTACTAAATGAACATGCCTTTTGAGAATGGATCTCCAATAAGTCGCCATAGTTGATGGATTGCTTCTTCAAAAAAAGTGCTTCCAACCTAGAGTATAGACGAACCTCTAAAAGTGAATTTTTTAAAGACTGCAAGTTTAATAAGAAAATTACAAACAACGAGCCAAAGTAGCATAACAAGAATTGCTAAGATAGATAGGCAAATAGGACTACTGAATGAAAAACCTAATATTTATACATTTATGAAGATATTTCATCATCAATAGCAGAAATTGTTCACATTACCAGCAATATTTCAATTAGGACAAAAGTTCTCTTTGTTTTTTGTTCACTCAGAATATCATTCTATTTAATTACTTCAAATAGGTCATAAAGATGTAATTGCAACAAACACTCAAGCATATAATTCATTAGCATTGTACCTAATAATTGAATCAGAATTCTAGAATCAGAGTTCTAAATAATTCATCAAGCCCTTCTATAGGGAAAGGAACATTGACATATCTCATAACATATGCACTGGTTTGAAGGAATCAAATTCTCCAACATAAACAATTTTTTCCCTCAATTTATTGGTAACACTGCAAGGCAAGTTCAATCTCAAGGCAACTCTTAAATAAAAACAATTCTCGAATCTATTGAGAAGAAAAAAAAATCTTAAACCAGAAATCAACAAACATGGTGGGTAAACAGGAACTGCCTCTGCACCACCAACGCAAAGCAGATCATAAGCAACAAAATTCAACAGAGGATAAACAAGCTAGATCCATCGAAATGTACATCTAAAAATCACAAAACCCTTCAAATCACACCAAAGGATCAAATAAAAGGCAAAATAAATAAATAAACTATTCATAGATCAAGAAAACCAAATCAACTGTAATGCATGATTAGATCCAGCAAATTTCTACGGTTTTAAAGCAAGATCTCATCTCAAAATTCAAGAAAAACAAAGCGCAGAGAAAAACCCTAGTTGAAATCCTCACCTTCCCGTCGGTCTTTGTAGCAAGCTAACTGTAACTTTCTGGACAAACCTGCAAATTAGATCCACAATGTACAAGATCTAATGTTCTAGAACATAAAATTGCATAGAAAACATGAAGAAGGATAGATGAATGGGAGATCAGAGGCTAAGCCTAGAGATCTTATCCCTAGTTCAAAGAACATACAGAACAATAGAAGGAAAAAAAGGAAGACAAGAGAACATCTAATTCCAGCCTGGCCCGCACTTCAGAAAGCTTCCCTTTTGTAGACCAGCCATTCATCTTTTTACCATGTAATTACTCTTTTGGCCCCCTACACTTACATTACCAACTTTGCCATACTTATGTAATTGAATTACAACATTTCTCCCCTTCTTCAAATAGTCCTTGTCCTCAAGGATTTGCAGCATATAAGGTTGGAAATTTAGCTTGCACATCATCATAAAATTCCCATGTTGCTTCTTCAGGTAGAGAGTCAGACCACTCAATTAGTAACTTGACTGAAGCTTTATTACCCCTTTTCACCAGCTGCTTATCCAGAATTCTCGGTCAAATCGATGCTTATCCGCCAATTGCTTTATTCGATTCCTTGCTTTGGCTAAATTCTACTTAAGACTCTTCAAAATGGCCTCTCTAGCCAGGAAACTCCTATCAAGCAATTCAAACTTGGAATTAGCTGCTTGGTATGGTAGGTGCATATGTGCTCCTCGACCATACACGATTTCAAAGGGGCTTGATTTAATAGAAGAATGATGACTGGTATTGTACCACCACTCAGCTAGAGGCAACCACTTTAACCACTCCTTAGGTTTCTCCCCAGTCATGCACCTTAAGTATTGTTCTAAACACCTATTAACCACCTCTGTTTGGCCATCCGATTGTGGGTGATAGGCGGTAGAAAAGTTCAATTGCACCTCTTGTAACCAAAATAATTCACGCCAAAATTTACTTACAAAAATTGGATCACGGTCACTTACTATAGACTTCGGCAGTCCATGCAGCCGATAGATGTGCTCAAGAAACAATTGGGCGACCTCCATTGCTGTATAAGGATGTGCTAGCGCTATAAAGTGGGCATACTTACTCATGCAGTCAACCACCACCAATAGAGTGTCTTTGCCAGCGGATTTGGGCAATCCCCTATAAATCCATACTAATTTCCTCCCAAATGCCTTCCGGAATCGGTAATGGTTGTAATAATCCTGTGGGGGCTAAATTTTCACTCTTGTTCTTCTAGCATACATCACATTGTTGAATAAAAGTTTTAACATCATGTTTCATGCCCTGCCAATAAAAATAATCTCCCATCCTCCGTTTAGTAGCTTCAATGCCTGAGTGCCCCCCCATGAAGCTTGTATGAAACTTTTTAATAAGCAGCTATCTCAATTGGTGATTATCACCCACAACTAGCCTTCTTTTCTTCTTTAATTGATTATGAACCCAAGTGTAACCTGGTATAGTGTTTGAGTCTTGTTGTAGCCGAGATATTAATTTTTGTAGTAATGGGTTTTCTTTCCAACTTGTTTGCACCTGTTGCCATATTTCCGAAGTCATGGCAGATAAAGCTGTAAGTATTGGTCTGTGAGATAGAGCATCAGCAACCACATTATCACAGCCTTTCTTGTACGAGACCTCATAATCATAGCCAAGTAATTTAGCTAGCCATCGTTGCTGATTGGGTGTTGTAATTCTTTGCTCCAGCAGAAATTTCAAGCTGTGGTGATCTGTTTTGATTTTGAAATGTCTTCCCAACAAATAAGGTCTCCACTTTTGTATAGCCATTACAATAGCCAACATTTCCTTCTCATACACTGACAAAGCCTTGTGTTTTTCTGATAATGCCTTACTTAGATACGTAATAGGTCTTCCATTTTGCGTCAATACAGCTCCTATGCCTTCTTCATAAGCATCCGTCTCAATAATAAATTCCTCATTGAAATCAGGCAATGCTAGTAATGGGGCAAAACACATGACTTCTTTTAGTTTCTAAAAAACCTCTATACTATCTGCAGTCCAGTGAAAATTATTCTTCTTCAGTAAATTTGTTAGCGGCCTTGACAACATCCCGAACCCTCTTATGAACCTCCTGTAGTACCCAGATAGACCCAAGAACCCCCGCAACTCCTTGAGTGATTTGGGTATAGGCCAATTTGTAATGGCTTCAATTTTGTGATGATCCATCTCCACTCCCTTGCAGCTTATTATATGCCCTAGGTATTCAATGCTTCTAACAGCAAATATATACTTGCTCCTTTTAGCATATAATTGATTGTTCTGCAACACTTCTAACACCAACTCCAATTGATTTAAATGTGTTTCCTAGCCTTTGCTATACACCAAGATGTCATCAAAGAAAACTAGCACAAACTTCCTTAAGTAAGGTCTAAAAATGTCATTAATGAGGCTTTGGAATGTAGACGGTGCATTTGTCAGGCCAAAGGGCAAAACCAAAAATTCATTATGTCCTTCACGTGTCCGAAAAGCCATCTTCTTCACATCTCCTGTCCTCATTTTAATTTGGTGGTAACCCGACCGAAGATCGAGCTTAGAAAAATACTCAGCACCACTTAGTTCATCCAACAATTCTTCAATCAAGGGAATGAGAAACTTGTCTTTGACTGTTCTGTCGTTAATTGCCCCGTAATCTACACACATACGCCATGTATTGTCATTCTTCTTGACCAATACCACTAGGGCTGAAAAGAGGCTTGAACTTGGTCTGATGACAACTTTGCTCAGCATCTCGGCAATCAATTCTTCTATAATTATTTTCTGAAATGGCGGATAGCGGTAGGGTCTCACATTAATAGGATTTGTACCTTCCTTCAAGGTGATTCTGTGATTGTGCTTCCTTTTGGGAGGTAAAACATTTATCTCCTGAAAAATCACAGTATATTTAATCAAGAGTTGATCCAATTCCTGCTACTGTTGTGGCTGTAACCCTTCTTCATTGCCCTCATTAATGACTTGCCAGTTATCATTTTCTGGTTCCACTACCAATGAACATAGGTGAATAGTGCATAATTCAACAGGTAGGTTCATAGCTTTTGTCAGTGATTTGCCCTGCATCATTTGCAACCTAGGAGCTGGAGATCCTCGAAGTACCACCTTCGTCCTGCCCACTGAAAATTCCATTCTCAGAATTTTGAAATCTCATAAGATTGAACCCAATAATACCAACCATTGGATGCCCAGAACCATCTGACAACCTTGTAATGGTAACACCATTAGATCTTCTTGAAATTCAGCCCCCTGCATTTTCCATTTCACACCCATGCATGTTCTGTCACATTGTATCATATTAGTGTCTACATAAAAATTGCATGTCCTAATTTAAATCAAATACAAAATTTTAAAACACATATAAGAAAACATATAAATCCCTAGATCAGCCGAGAGCACAGATCTCGAGGCGATCTAAATATTCAAATCCCAAGATCAACCGAGAGCACAGATCTCGAGGCAATCTAAATATTTAAATCTTAAGATCAGTTAAGAGCATAGATCTCGAGGCGATCTAACAGATTAGCTGAGAGCACAGATCTCGAGGCGATCAAAATATTCAAATCTCAAGATCAGCCGAGAGCACAAATCTCGAGGTGATCAAAATATTTAAATCTCAAGATCAGCTGAAAGCACAGATCTCGAGGCGATCAAAACATTTAAATCCCAAGATTAGCCAAGAGCACAGATCTCGAGGCGATCAAACATTTAAATCTCAAGATCAGCTGAGAGCACAGATCTCGAAGCGATCTAAAATATTTAAATCCCAAGATCAGCTGAGAGCACAGATCTCGAACTGATCTAAAATATTCAAATCTAAAGATCAGCTGAGAGCACAGATCTCGAGGCGATCTAAATGTTCAAATCTCAAGATCAGCCAAGAGCACAGATCTAAAGGCGATCTAAATGTTTAAATCTCAAGATCAGTCGAGAGCACAAATCTCGAGGTGATCTAAAATATTCAAATCCCAAGATCAGCCGAGAGCATAGATCTCGAGGCGATCTAAAATATTCAAATATCAAAATTGCTCATAAGAACATATCTCGAGGCAAAAAAAAATGCAAATTACAAAATTACCCCTGAGAACATATCTTAAGGCAAAATGAAATTACAAGATTGGTCTTGAGAACATATCTCGAGGCAAAAATGCAAATTACAAGATTGCCCTTGGGAACACATATCTCAAGGCAATCTCCAATCTCAGGATAGCCCGAATACACATCCCGAGGCAATCCTAAACTTCATATAGCCTGAGTACAGATCTCGAGGCAACATGGGATAGTGCAAATCCCGAGGAACCCAAACACACATCCCGAGGCAAATTGGATTTGAAAATTTAAATTTTAAAATTTAATCCTATCCATTTGATTTAAATTTGAATTTGATTTAAAAGGATTTAATTCTATCCGTCCGTTCGGATTCTACGGGATGAGTTTGGATTTTACGGGGTGGAAGTGATGGGCTTAAAAAGGGAAGGAAAGAAGAAAGAGGGAGGATTTTTTGGCTTAAAAATCAGACAAAAAAAAAGAGAGAAAAAAGAAAGAAAGAAAAAAAAAAGCAAAAAAAAAAAGAGCAAAAAAAAAAAAAAAAAGAAAAAAAATAGCGATTGAAGGTGAATTATTTTCTTCTTTTCCTTTTATTACTATTATTATTATTATTATTATTATTATTATTATTATTATTATATGTATATATAAAGCCTTAGAACCCCTCCATTTTTATTTTGTTTGATCGGAAGCGTCACAGGGGACATAAATAAACTTAGATCTGAGGGAAAACTTAGATCTGAGAGAGTGTGAGGATGGGAGTCATAAGGAGTAAATATATATATATATATATAATAAAAATACTTAAATAAATTAATTAATTAAAAAAAAAACGTTTTAGCCGCCCTGTCTCCAAAAAGCCCCGCCGATCGTTGTCAATTATCTTTGAAGAGATTCAGGAAAAGCTCTCCCACCATGAGCGTAATGTCGCTCGCAATGATGGGTTCAGTAGCTGCTCGGGCTCCGTCCTCGCCACGCAGCGCGAATGGAAGATACTATTTCTTAGACAGCCTGATGATTTCTAATTCAATCGCATTCAGCCCGCTCTGCTTGAGTCACAATCGGTGATCGAGTCCATCATCAGCGCTGCCGACGTCGATGAGGTGTATCCCACTGACAACGCGACGACCACCGTTGCAATCGTGTTCCAGAAAGTCTTATGGGTGTTCTCTGAGGGCACTTTCTCTCGCGGCGATGCTGTACTGATGCTCCACTATGCATACGGAGCCGTCAAGAAATCCATCCAGACCTACGTCTCCCAAGCCGGTGGTCACACTATCGAGGTACACTACTTTTCTCACCGTCAAAGGTCCCCGATGGCTACTGGCTCCCGAAACCCGCTGGCGTCGATCGGCTCTGCTCACCGTCTAGGCTTAATGATGTCCTTGGCTGCCCTGACAACCGCATCATGGCTATCCTTCGACAAATCCAATCCTCTGAAAAATCTATGAAATTCTTATCGTCGCTGTCAATCTCTAGGTCCCTAGTTGCGAAGCTCGCTCGTCGTGGTCTTTCCGGTTGTTGCCGCTCCCACTACTCTTAAAAAAGAATAATAATAAAAAATTGATCAGGTTCTCCGGAGACTTCGAAGTAGCTCAGGCCAAAGCAACACCGGATCGCCGGAGAAGTAGTAACTAATATGCGAACTATTGTTGCATCCAATTTAGAAACAAAGACAACCAAATTATTCACTGAGAATTTTATTCTGGCGTTGCTTTTGGAAAGGCCAGATTGCCAGGAGTGGTTTCGGAGTTGCTCAATTCCCTTCATATACTCATGGTTTCTGGTGCTCATGGTCTCGGCCAATGGTGCGATGAAGACACTAACACTAGCTCTGGACTTCATCGAGGATGGTCGAGTCATGCGCTCAGTGTTTGAAGTGACTGATCGGAGAACTAAGGTAGAGCCTGATGACCCTGACGCTAGTTCAGTCCCAGATCGACTTCCCGGCGATGTGGAACTAAAGCATGTTGATTTTGCCTACACTCTTTGATGCTGACAAGGATGTTATATGTAAATAAGGAACATCGCCAAATTCTATTGATGCAGCTGAGGAGAGAAAGAGATTTAATGACATTCTCAATGAGCTCAAGGTTGAACAACCCAAAGGAGGGATAGCAAAGAGTGAATCTGATGCTTTGATGATTGCTGCCGAGATAGGCTATCCTGTAGTAGTTCGACCTTCTTATGTCTTGGGTGGTCGAGCAATGAAGACTGTCTATACTGATGACAAACTCATCACTTATCTTGAGAATGCGGTTGAAGTGGATCTTGAGCGCCCAGTGTTGCTAGACAAGTACCTGTCTGACGCTATTAAGATTGATGTGGATGCTGTGGAGTGGAGATAATTATTTCCAGAATTTTGGTGAAAGTGCAATTCAACAAGGGAGGATTAGAAAGAAAGATCTTGACAATGCATTGAGCCAAAGCAGCAAGAGAAGAGATTGTTCTTCTTAAGAACAATGACAACAATGGCATCCTTTCGCTGTAATGGTTGTTGCTGCTATCCTTCACACTTGCTATGGAAATGAGCTAAAGCAGTTTTGTATCTAGCGCCATGGAGCTCACACCTGAGCTAGTTCAAGTACTGAAAGTTGTTAAAAAAATTAGAGGCAGAATTTATGCTAATGACAATTAAGGATTCTTCTAATCATGATGGTGAAATGAGAATACTGGTAATCAATGAGCTGTCAGCGAGAAGGTATAAATATTTATGAGTGTGGTCTTATTGTGAATCCCGAACTTCCAACTGATGTCATTCATTATGCCCACCGAGTCGGTCTGGCAAGTAGGCTTGGGAGAAGGGGCAATTTGTCTCAGCAGGCGAACAACTAGAAGTATTGGTTTAAAAAAAAAACTGCAGAGGTAGCTTGGTGTACCCATTCAGCCTTGTGAATTTGTTGAAGGAAAGCTTGAGAAGCTGGTTGAGGTTTTAGGATGATAAACTTCATTGTATTCTGACAAATATAATGATTGTGTCCTTCTATGCTGGCATTTCCGTCTTTCAAAAAAAATTTTTTTTTTCTTAATGTATTATCCCATTTGCATTGATTGCATATGATTATGGATGGTTAGGAACATAAATTAAAAAAAAATAAAATAAAAAAAATATGCATGCATGCAAACATGCACGTGCCCGACCAATGCAAACACTTGAAGGCCTTCATGGGCATCCACATTACTCCCAAGCAACATGTTTGCTTCATATTTTTATATGATATCAATTTGCAACAATTGATATGATATGAAGGACTTTAATTGGAAGGTGGTAAAGCCCAAAGCAACTGACGATTTCTTACATGAGAAAACCTTCAACAAGATCTTGCAAGGAAATGTGGGTGATGAGCAGCTGAAGGAATACCTTCTGAGTCTATTGTCCAACTTGGTTTACTTCAACAAGCAGACTATCAGAGCAAGCTCTTCAAAATAAGTTGCCTCTTTTCAGTTTGAATGAGAACAAGCCACAAGAACACATGAAGAACCCACGGCTTTGGGTTTCACAAGGGTTCAGTTGCATCTAGCTCAAGTCATGTGTGGATATTTTTCTAACCATACAACTATCTATGCATAATGCAAGAAAGGCTTGAAGGGCAACACGTGGCTGTGGTTCGTGTTAATCGATACGGAGATACAAGACTTCATGAGGAATATGTTTTGTATTCAACTCAAGCTCTAAAAAACTTTCTATCACTCGGGAAAATTCATACAAGATGAGGGTCTTGCATAAAAACAGAGAAAAATTAACTCTTTTAACTCAATCTGTCAAAGTTAAGTAACCAAACTGAAACCGGTGCGCTGGGTCATGTGCAAGCTGGTGTATTCTGGCTGACTGGACCATTTAACCTCCTTGCCTCGAACTTAAACCAATTCCTTTGATGATCGGATCTTGGCCATCCATTAAAAATCCAAATGTTATGGTTGCCTCGAACTTAAACAAACTCCTTTGATGATTAGATCTTGGCTGTCCATTACCATTTAACCTCCTTGCCTCGAACTTAAACCAATTCCTTTGATGATCGGATCTTGGCCATCCATTAAAATCCAAATGTTATGGTTGCCTCGAACTTAAACCAATTCTTTGATGATCAGATCTTGGCCATCCATTAAAAATCCAAATGTTATGGTTGCCTCGAACTTAAACAAACTCCTTTGATGATTAGATCTTGGCCGTCCATTAAAATTCAAATGTTATTTTTTTGCCTCGAACTTAAACCAATTCCTTATTTCCTTCGATGATCATATCTTGGTCATCCATTAAAATCCAAATGTTATGGTTGCTCCTTTGATGATCAGATCTTGGCCGTCCATTAAAATCCAAATGGTTGCCTTGAACTTAAATCTTTCTTTTGATTCTTTTAATCACAGGCGTCCAAACACAATCCTGATTCCTTTTTGTGCCTAGAACTTATGCACTTTTCTTGATTAAATCAATCTCAGCCTTTGATTCGCTTCCTACCAAATTCCTTGATGATGAAATCCTGGCCCTCCATCAGAATGTTAATCTTGGAGCTGCCTAGAACTTAAACACAACTTTTTGATGGATGAGATCTCAGCCGCTCATCTTTCCCCTCTCAAATTCTAAATTCTGGAAAAGACCTAAATGCCCTCTGATCAAATTTAAACCTTTCATCCCACTTTACCTCGAACTTAGGTTATTTTTGCTTGATGATGGAATCAAGGCCTTCCAATCCAATTAACACTTACCCTTTGATGATCAAATTTGAATCATTCATTATCAATAATGTTTATCTTGAGATTACTTCCGAGATCCTTCCATGAGAAAATTCATCCCGAAGCAAATGACAAAAATGCCTATCTCAAGGCAATGGCAAAAGTTTTGTTCTAAAAATTGCAAAGTGTTTCAAGGTGGCAAACAAAAAATACAAATTTTAAAGGTGTCATAAAGCGGTGGTAAGATATTCAATCTCAAAGCGGCAATGAGGCATGAAACGGCGGCGAAGCGTGTTTCCCAAAGCGGATGACGGCGTCATTAAAAATGATAATAAATAATAATAATAAATAAATAAATAAAATATGTATGCCTATATATATGGCGATATTCATATGTAATGATTACAATGTTTTGATAATAAATTTATTATTTTTCATTGCCTTTTTATTTGTACTTTTGCTCTTAATCGGAGGTTCCCACGACACTGTCTGGGGTAATTAATAATAGAGGCTTGCCTCTATTAGGAATGAGGAACCCACGAAACAAATATGATATTTGTGCTTTGATGTGCCGTCTGGTATCTTCTTCACAGACATGATGCCGGACGTGTATTTTCGATCCCACAATTAGATCTTTTTGAAATTCAGCCCCCTGCATTTTCCATTTCACACCCATGCATGTTCTGTCACATTGTATCATATTCCCATCAGCTACCATAACTATCACTGGTGTGCTTTTCACCATTTTACAGCTCAAAATCCTAGCAGTATATGAATCTATTAAGTTATGTGTACTCCCGGAGTCAATAAGGATACTAACTTTTTGCCCAGCTAGAGAGCCACTAACTCTCATCGTGCTATAGTTGATCAAAGAAGGAATGCCTGCCAAAGCATGTAATGAAATAATGGGTGTGATTTCTGTGTCTCCATCTTCCTCCAACTGTACTAATGCAGCCCCGGTAGCTGGATTTTCTGCTTAACTATCTTCGTCTGCTTGTACTTCTAATTCGAAGATCTATTTCATTTTGAAGCAGTGCCCCGGCACAAACTTCTCATCACACCAATAACATAGACCCTTGCTCTTTTTTTCCTCCAACTCCTTGCTTGATAGCTATTTAAATAGTTTTGCCGAATTACTTCAATTCCCCACTACACCATCCTTTTCTCAAGTCAATCTATTATTCTCCTTGTGCAACACTGGCGCCGGCAATAATGGAGTGGGATTGACATTCTTGGATATAAATTTCCCTTTCTTTTGTGCATTCTCAATAAACAACTCCGCCAGCTTGGCTAAACGAACGGCTTGTTGCAAGGTTTCAGGACCAAACATTCGAATAGAGTACTGAATTTCATCTTTTAATCCTGTCAAGAAGCAACTAACAACATACTCCTCAGGCAAGCTAAGCCTATTTAGTATCTCTTCAAATTTATCTAGATACACTTGCACAGACCCGAATTGTCTCAGGTTCTTCAACTCCGCCATCGGATCAGAATGCAACTCACTTCCGAATCGTATATTCATTGCAGCTACATACTCCTTCCACAGCACAACACCTCCATCTTGTCTACATCTTAAATAGTTCTGGTGCCATTGTAATGCCCTCCCTTCCATATGAATTGAGGTTATTTTAATCTTAACACTATTAGGGGTGTCATCCAGTTCAAAATACTGATTACATCTGTATTACCAGTCATACAACCCATCACCATTAAACCTTGGAAATTCTAACCTGGTAAGTTTAGGTTGAATAGCTTTACTTTAAGCCAACTCCCGTTTAGATCTAACAGCCACAGCAGCAGTACCATTTGTATTCTCAGTCTGAACCGGTTGTAAATTAAGCAGCAGAGACTTCACTTCCTCCATCGCCTTATCTTGTTGCTCCTTAAGTTCTCGAATCGCCTGATTGTGCTTTCCATCCTGCTTCTCTAGTTGTTCCTTGAGAAGAGCTCTCAAATTTTCTTCTACCCGCTTAACCTCTTGATTCTTAGTCTCCATCTCTGATACCAATCTGTTGCAAGCTAACTGCAACTTTCTGGACAAACCTGCAAATTAGATCCACAATCCACAAGATCTAATGCTCTAGAACATGAAATTGCATAGAAAACATGAAGAAGGATAGATGAATTGGAGATCAGAGGCTAAGCCTAGAGATCTTATCCCTGGTTCAAAGAACACACAGAACAATAGAAGGAAAAAAGGAAGACAAGAGAACATCTAATTCCAACATGGCCTGCACTTCAGAAAGCTTCTCTTTCGTCGACCAGCCATTCATCTTTTCACCATGTAATTACTCTTTTGGCCCCTTACACTTACATTACCTTATGTAATTGAATTGCAACAGTCTTCGATGGAACCCAATGAAAATCGAGAGAACATGAAGCGTGAGAGTTCGTGACGGTTACTGGCTTAGGGTTTTATAGGCCGAGAGTTGAACATGTGTCCCTTACGCCGGCGGCAAGCAACGGCGGTGAAGAGGCTTTGGTTTATGTTTAAATATTTTTTTCATATATAATCAAATAAAAAATTATATGTTACAAATTAATTTATATAAAATAATAAGTTAAGTAATTTTCATAAATTTGTAAATTAATTGATTAATTTATATATCCAATTGATTTTCATTAGCATCTTATTTTTAAAGATGTACTTATAATTTATAGAATAAATTATTATGACATTATTTTTTTATTTTTGTTTTATATTGTTGACTTTTTTGATTTAATTGTTATTCTTAAGATAAATTTCAAATTCAATTATGATAATATTATTATAACTAATTCATGATTTACTAAACATAAATATAATATATTCAAAGTAATATATAATGTTTTACCAACAAATGATATATGTTAGTAAATATTTGATCTATTCTAACACTATTAAAAGTTCGTTAGTATAGATAATTTATAGCTACTGTATTTATTAGTATAGTGTAGTAGTTATACCAGCGGAACAATATCTGTAAGTAAATATCAGATTTATTCTAACAAATTGAATGTTCCTTGGTGACATACTGATTAACATTGTTAGGATTATGCCCTTGAATGCTAATGATGATATTTATATTATGGCATTTCATTTGTATTGTACATTATTATTAATAATAATATGCATTTAATTTAATGTTCATACAAATCTTGTATGACATTTTAATTATTTTTTAACATTATACTCCTTGTGTATTAAGTTAAACCTTCTACTCTTTATGGGATAATGAGGAGGACACTAGAAGGATTTAGTATTTATACACTTATATAGTTCACAAATAAGAGAAAATTTTAATTGGATGTTAAAGATTCATAAGGATTTGTATGGCTTATACTTTGACAAAGAATGCTAGTTGAATATTATGAAATTGGATGTCATAAATACTTCAATGGGATTGGTGTATTCGAACATGACTAGCAACAATCTAATCACATGGGTTTTACATTTTGATCGTCAATAATTGAGATTTTTGGTTATGATCATATGAGTGAACCTTAGACCTAAGGTATCATGATCATGATGTGCTTGTGACATCTAGTCTATTGCTATAGTAGTTAGGCTCAATTTACTTTTTGGTAAGGCCAACTTTGAAGTGCAGCTCTATTGGACAAGTAGAAATTGTGAGTGATCACAAAAAAAAAAAAATTTGTTCTCTTAAAAGTAAACTAGTTAGTATCCTATGCGATCATGAGTAGGTAAGATTAGAAGATCTTGGCTAAGGGTGTCAAACTAATAGTGTGGGATACGAAAGGTAGTTTGGTAATCTTATGCTTGTGGGATCGAAAATACGCGTTTGGCATCGTGTCTGTGAAGAAGACACCAGACGGCACATCGAAGCACAAATATCATATTTGTTTTATGGGTTCTTTCATTCCTAATAGAGGCAAGCCTCTATTATTAATTACCCCAGACAGTGTCTTGGGAACCTCCGATTAAAGGGCAAAAGTACAAATAAAAAGGCTATGCAAAATAATAAATTTATTGTCAAAACCATGATGATTCATTACATATGAATATTGCCATATATATAGGCATACATATTTTTATTTATTTATTTATTTGTGACGCCGTCGTCGCCTTGGGGAACATGCTTTGCCGCCGTCTCATGCCTCATTGCCGCTTTGAAATCAGGTATCTCACCGCCGTTCCAAAATTCATGCCACTTTTAAAATTCGTATTCTTTATTTGCCGCCTCAAGATGCATTTCTTATTGCCGCTTGAAAACTTATATCCCTCCACCTTTTTTTTATGTTTCATTGATCGCCTTAAAATTTGTGTCCCTTCAAGATTTGGATTTCATCAACCGTCTCGAGATATGTATTATAATGTTGCATCAAAATAAGTATTTTTTTATTGCAGGTTATCAGATGTTGATATAAGGCTGCACCTGTTGGTCTTTATTTGGGTCTTTCTTTACTGCTACATATCCCATAGTCACTACGGTTATTGCCATTTACTCTGCCATTTTAAGTCTTATCATGTTAAGCGCCAATTTGAAATTTGAGCTTGGGCTTAAAAGAAAATTGCCAATCCAGTCAAGGACAAGCCTATCTTGATCTTCAAGAGATTTTTTTATTTATTTTATTTTTTTAGCTTAAGCTTCATATTGTCATTTTTTATTATTTTTCTTTATTCCCATGTACATTTTTATGGGGCCCACGTGGGTGAGAATGCATGCTTTTTTTTAATTTTTGTACTACTATTATTATTTTTTTAAAAAATCATGCATGTATGCATGCTATTCATCATTTTTTTAATTAATTTTTATTTTGCAATGCCCGTATGCATGCCCTTTTATTTTCTCATTTTTTTATAGCATTGCATCCTTTTCTCGTCCTTTTTCTCATTTTTATTATTTTTATTTTATTTTAATCATGCACTTATGCATGCCTTTTTTTTTATTTTATATATATATATATATATATATATTTTTTTTTTTTTTTGCACGTCCCCATGCATGGGTGGCATGCACTCCTGCCCACTTTCATTTGCATTCACGTCTTTTATATATATATATATATAACCCATCCAATTGTCAGGTACACTATGACTTTACTTTTTTTTTTTTTTAAATATACAATGCCAGCATATTGAAGATGCATAATCAAATGGATCGTTTGGTGGTTCTTAGCCTGACAAATGGATCAATCAACACAAAGACCTGGGAAAAGAAATTAAGCATAGGTAAAGCAGCTTAATAACAATGGCATTAATTTATTTTCCACATAAAGCAACCTATGGAGATCTAATTTTCTCAACATATATTGCATCCATATTTATCACTGAAGTTTCGTGTGAGATTAAAATGTTACAGCATATGGTATTCCCATGCTAGATAGAACACTGTCTCTTGCTGCAAATGCAAGGATATCAGCACATGAGACTACCTGACTATGCCTTTGCGTTCAGTCTTGAGCTGGGATTTTACTGCATTGATGATTTAAAACCATGGAGACTTGGATTATTTGTCGGTGAATCTTTTTCTGCTGTGTTGTTGCTTGTTGAATCTATCAGGACTGATCCATCAGCACCATTGACAAATGCATCATGGATATGCATTCTAGCAAGGCCAGCAGCCAAGCCAGGATCATCATTAAGGGCTTTCATAACTTCTTCTTTGACTGTAGATTTAGCTAAGAGGCATGCGCCATTATAGGAATCAATTTGAAGCTGAGCACTTGAAGGAGCACAAGACATGATAATGACAGCGAAAGCTAAAAAGACACATTCATTCTTCCAAGATTCATCTCTCAAACCTTAAAGAAGTTTTCAGATGTTATGCAGTGCCATCATGTTGCTTCTGTTCTCTCATCACCTTTTTTTTTTTTTTTTTTGTAGATTTCATTTCTAGCTCACAAGATCTTCTAATAAGAATTCACATCAAAGCTTGCCTTTGAAGAACTTAAATAGAAGGATATTTTCACTTTATGCTTCTTGTGGCTTTTGAGCTTTCCTTCACCAGTACTGGTGACTATATCAATTGCATTAAACTTCATTTTCCTTGACTTCTACATCATCAACTCTAGTCTCTGGGCTGGCTACACTAAATACGATTTTGTTACCATTAGTAACAAACTGCTTGAGTTGGTGGTTGAATCCCTTCAACAATTTCACAGGCATAAGTAGCAGTATCCTTCTGAATAGCTTCAGTGACATCCTTGTTATGTTTTCTAGGCCTGACAAGCCTCAAGGCGACTTCTGCTGCAGTGTTTGCAATTGCAATCACATCCGCAACCCTCATGGTAACTGGCCCTTCATGATTGACATGAGTGTGAGCCACCACAGCGATGAACCCATCAATATGACACCTCATGCTAATCTTCACAATATCGTTCTCCACCAGGACCGTCTCATCAGTAACAAGCGGGGAGAAGTAGCAGACAACACTGTTAACAGATATGCATGCCAGGAAGGCAATGCCCCTCTCAACCTTCTTCTTCACATTCCTGTACACACTTCCAACTTGGTCTCTGATGAAGACATCACCTTTCTTGCAAAGGTCAACGACCTTGACTCCAGGCTTAAACTGTGACACTACAACCCGAAGGACCTCATTAACGATATCTGCAGCGCTCTTGACAACATTTGGGGAAAAAAAATCAAGCTCCTTCTCCTCCTTATTGGCTTCAATACTCGACATATCTCAAACCTTGTAAAGGGAATACAACAAGAATTAAGGCCGAGAAAATTGGAAGAGATTTGAAGAAGGATGCAAGTCTAGGGTTTTGGCCTTAGAAAGCAGAGAAGTGAGAGGCAATAATGGAGGCTAGCCGTGGGGTTTGCATTGTGGAGAGGAAAGCGGGACAGGGATGAATGGAGGGTTAAGGAGCCATTCAAAGAGAGCTCGGGGCTTCGAGGATGAAGCCTCGAGCAGAGACCGGCGGCCATGATCTGAAGAATGGTGAGGTGGATCGACTCGGAGATAGTGACAGCCGCAATGAACTTCATCGGCTAAACGGGCATAGGGACGGCGAAGAGGAAGCCGGTGGCGATAGCAACGACATTGGGTGACATCGGCAACAACAGCAACAATGGTTGTAGGCGGCAAGAGGCAGCAACGGCGATAGCATCAGGCGGCGATTTTTTTCTTTTCTTTTTTTTATATCATTTTTTTTAGTGCCTTTTTTTCACCCTTTTTATTTATTTATTTATTTATTATATATATATATATATATATATATATATATATATATATATATATATATATATATATATATATATATAATTTTTATAGAATATATATTAATATATGATATTTATAGCACTCTTTTTTTTTCTCCTTATAACTCTCATCCTCACACTTCCTTGAACTAGATTTACTTATGTCCCCTGTGACGCTTCACCAGGGGCGGAGGCAGAGGGGGGGGGGGGCGGCCGCCCCCTGCCGCCGGCGGCCCCGCTCCCCATTCTCTCTCTTTGTCTCTCTCTCTCCCCATTCTCTCTCTTTTTTTAAATTATTTTTTTTTACAAATTATTAGATATAGTCTAAACAACTAAAGGACTCATATCTTAATTATACATGTTAAAATCTATAGTTCAAATCTCATTAAAAACAATAACGGTAACTGGTCGGTTCATAGCCCAAACCCTTTATCCCCGGCTGAAAATGAATGGATTGGATGATTAAATTTCAACCTGTGCACACACCCCTAATCTATACAGCGTTTATCCCTTTTTCTTGTTAAAAAAAATCTAAAACATAATAAATTTTTAAAAAACATTATCAAAAATTTATTATTTGATTTATTAATATTTTATAAATTATTTTAGGTAGTATTTAAAAAATATCTTTGTTTTAGCTTTTGATTTTTTACAAATTAATTTATATAATATATAAAATTATAGTTTTAGTAGACTTTTTTAAAAATTTATTGTTTGACATCTTATTTTTATAAAATAAACTATAAATTAACATATAATTTTTTTTAAAAAAATAATAATAAAATTTAAGTACTTAATTAATTAAAAAAATTTCAATTCGGCCCCCAAACCCATAATTTCTGGCTCCGCCACTACGCTTCACCATCAAAAAATAAAAAAAAGGGAGGGGTTCTAAGGCTTTATATATATATATATATATATATATATATATATATAAAGGGAAAAGAAGAAAAAATTCACCTTCTAACAATCGAATAGTTGTTTTTTTTCTCTCTTTTTTTTGTCTGGCTCTTTTTTTCCTCTTTTTTTCTTTTTTTCTTTTTTTTTCGTCTCTTTTTTTTTGTCTGTTTGAGAAAAAAAATCTAAAGTGTCCCCTCTTTCTTCTTTCCTTCCCTTTTTTAAATCCGTCCTTATCTTCAATCCCTAGAATTCAAACCCATCCGTGGAATCTGAACGAATGGATAGAACCAAATCAAATTTAAATCCTTTTAAATCAAATTCAAATTTAAAGCAAACGGATATGTGTTTGGGTGTCTCGAGATTTACACTTTCTCAAGTTCCCTCGAGATATGTTCTCAGGAAATCCAGGATCGCCTCGAGATATGTATTCATGCTATCCTGAGATTTGAGATTGCTAATTTGCATTTTGCCTCGAGATATGTGTTCTCAGGGATAATTTTGTAATTTGCAATTTTGCCTCGAGATATGTTCTTAAGGGCAATTTTGTAATTTGTCATTTTGCCTCGAGATATGTTCTCAAGGGCAATTTTGTGATTTGCATTTTTTAGATAGCCTCGAGATCTGTGCTCTCGGCTGATCTTGGGATTTGGATATTTTAGATCGCCTTGAGATCTGTACTCTCGAGTGATCTTGAGATTTAAATATTTTAATCGCTTCGAGATCTGTGCTCTCAGCTGATCTTAAGATTTAAATATTTAGATCGCCTCGAGATCTGTGCTCTCGGCTGATCTTGGGATTTGAATATTTTAGATCGCTTCGAGATCTGTGCTCTCAGCTGATCTTGAGATTTAAATATTTAGATCGCCTCGAGATCTGTGCTCTCGGCTGATCTTGGGATTTGAATATTTTACATCGCTTCGAGATCTGTGCTCTCAGCTGATTTTGGGATTTGAATATTTTAGATCGCTTCGAGATCTGTGCTCTCAGTTGATCTTGAGATTTAAATATTTAGATCTCCTCGAGATCTGTGCTCTCGGTTGATCTTGAGATTTGAATATTTTAGATATCTGTGCTCTCGGCTGATCTTGAGATTTAAATATTTAGATCTCCTCGAGATATGTGCTCTTCGGCTGATTTTGAGATTTAAATATTTTAAATTGCCCCGAGCTAGCACTCTCCGCTATTTTTGAATTTTTATTAATTAATAATTTTTTTTAATTACTTTTTTTTTTAGATTATCTCAAAAATGTCTTCTGGATTTATTTATTTTAACCACATGTTGTCTTAATTTAATTAGGATTTGGCTATATTTGATTTTAATTTTTTTTATTTAATTTGAATTAGGACATGCAATTTTTTGATATAAACAATGCTACTATGGTTATTAGCATATGATTGAGTTTAGTGAGTTTGATGATTACAATAGCTCTCACTCAATTGGAATATAAGAACGACGGGTTTATACACATATGGTAATCATAATTAAAAAGGTTCGCAATGATCTACTCATTCGTGTTTGATTGGGCTATGACTTGAGGCCACGAGGTTGGCTAGGTGTTACCTACGTCCTTTGGTCCCTCCCATTGCCAATAGGAATGAATGTAGAAACTCACATTTAAGGGAATTAAGAATCAGTCTCATTTCGAGTTTAGAGGTAAAATTGTTAATTTACAGTTATACTTCGTGGGATGAAGTGAAATGTAAATTGGTCTACAGTTTTGTCTTAGGTTTAAAATTTGATTAAAGTTCAATGGAGTTGAATAATTAATCAAAATTATAAGGATTTAAAAACAAAAGTGATTTTGGTTGCTTTAGAACTCATATTTCTATTAGTACTTCATAATAGTATAATGTTTATCATATTTTATGAAATTTCTATAAATATGACTCATTTATAACCTTGGTATCAATGAACTCTATTCGATCTGGTGAGATTATTTCCCTAGTCTCTCTCTTATAGATCTCTTTCCTTCTAATTATGACTATTTAATTTCTTAAGGCCACTAGTCATACCCGCAAAATCCATAGCTATATCTAGTTCCCCCAGTGTCCAGCATGCCTCTTATAGATCTCTTTCCTTCTAACTGCATAGTTCTTAACTATGCTTGGTAGCTAGCTTCTCTAGCAAAATGTCGACACTCAACTACGTACTCCAATTGGTGAACTCCTGATACTATGTTTGGATACTTGTTGTCTATTTTGGCAGAACCGACAGAATAACTTAGCTCTGGTACCAAAAAGTATTAAGTAAGCAGAGAGAATATTCTAAACTATGCTTTTATTACTCACTCCAAATATGTTATTTTACAAGGCACATTCTCTGCTTTTACACTACTCACCCTCTAACTTTTTCTTACTAGGCAGTCATTCACTCTCTCACTTTCTCTCATTGAGTATTCACTCACTCTCTTAATCAACTCAGTCACTTGCTTTGAGAAGACACTTAGCCTTTGGTCTTAGTTGCTTGACGAAGACCTTAACCCTTATTTATATAAGCATGAAATGGTTAATGAACAGACCTTGACTTCATGCTTGATTAAGTCGATGGAGCTTTGTATGTTGGTATGGTTGATCGTTGGTGCTCACTTCGAACAGTTTCGAGGGAAGTGTAAATTGTTTATCAATAATATATCAACAAATGCATGACTACTCACCATTTTTCATAATGTTAAAAAAAATAAATATATCAATAAATGCATGACCACTCTTTATCAAAAAACGGTGTTAACTCTGTTAAGTCTGGAGACTTGGATTGGCATTATGTGACAAGCTAAGAGATGACATGGCAGAGGGAGATGACATAGTAATGGTGACTTGACAAAAGAAGAGATGACAAGGATGATAATGTGGCTAACGCATGGTGACTTGGCTCATGACGATATGAAGGCTAGAAGATCTTGGCATGTGACTATGATTGGAGTATTTCTCTCAAAAAAATTCATATAAGGAAGATCTATTTTTAGCATGAGTATCAAGGTGAAAGGATCTCTCTTGAAGAGCTAGTTTTTATCTTAGGTATGATTTTATCTATCTTTGGTAAGATCCAAAATGATGAATCATATCTTTGGTAAAATCTTTTCATGAGAAGTCTATTTGTAAAAGAGAGGAATAATTGATTGATTAGCAAGATTAAATGATTAAAAGATTATCTTGAAGATTGCATAGAGCTTAAGTTGGTATGAAGGCTATTTATGGGCGGAGCTATTCAAGGATACAAATCATATATGGTGAGATTTAATTGAAAATTTGAAGACCCAAGCTAGGATAATTAAAGATCATGCTTGGAAGATATTGAAGACTAAACTTGGATGAGAGGAGATCAAGTTTAGTAACAATATATTGATGGATCAATTGAAGACCAAACATGGACCAAGTTTGAAACAAAGATCGGGAGATCTTTTGTGGCCATCTTTGGTGAGATGGTATTTGTGCCTTGGTGGGTGCGAGCGACCCTTAGGAGAGGGGCTTGATGAAACGATGTGAGGAAGGAAGTGGTTGCTGGCAGGAGGAGCTTGGAATGAGTCAATTACGACAAAGCGAATTGAAAGAACAGGGAGGGTTGAAGGTATCACAAGTTTGGTTGCAACTAAGCTAGAACTTAGTCAGGTTCAGCAAGGTGGGCAGTGTTGCAAGTCCGGTTGCAACATCTAACTCTGGAAGGTGTCCAAGTTAGAAAGCCACGAAGAAGTCTAAAAAAGGAAGATTTATTGGGACGTAGAGTTGTCCATATAAGATACCCTGCTTGAAGATTAAAGATGAGGCACGCGTGAGAGACCCCAACTTGTGTCGGTTGAGGAGAGTGGGTATTAGGCAATCTTAAGAAGGTTTTTTTTGTCATTGTGTGAGTGAGAGTGTGTGCTGTACTCTTTATTTCTTTACCTCTTTTAGTGGATTGTTTTCTTCGGGCTTTGCCCCCATATATAGGAAAGGTTGTCCAAACTGGGTAACCAATTTGTGTGTCTCTTTTCTCTTGCTTGATTGTTTGTGTATGAGTTTATTACTTATGAGGTTGAAAGAAAAATTATCACACCACTATCCCACCCGAACTAACAAACTCTTTATTATTTTTTTTTAACATTGTGTTGACTCTTTATGGATATGATATATCACTTCAAACTATTCTTGAATCTTAATATATATATATATAGACACACACACACACACACTACATCTTAATTCTATCCCAAAAAAAAAAAAAAACTATTCCTCAAGAGCTTGCTTGCCTTTGATGGAAATTTGGCCAGTTCTGATTGGTTCAACATTTTCCAGATTTGTTATTGTGTTTTTCAACCCTAGACACCACAATCATTGGCCGGATCTCTCACCCTTTCACCATTTGTAATCAACATCTAGATCTCTCACTCTCTTTGTTTTTCAAACCTTAGCCACCAACAGCTGGATCTCTCACTCTCGTGAGCGACAATGGGGAGATGGGAGAGGAATTGGAGAACATGTCCAGCACCGGCGCTACTGCTTCTTCCGCTAACCTTTGTGCAAGCTGAAGAGATATCTCTCTCCTTTTCGGTAGCAATCTCTTCTCCTCAAATCCTTTCCTTTGCAATTAGTTTCCTTTTCTAGCTGTCCTTCTTCCTATGATTCTCTTTTGGAGCTGTAAATCTATAAGAGATTGCTGTTTTGATTGGTTTCCATGCAGAATGATGGAGGTAAGAGAGATTTCCATGGTTCATGGAGGAATGAGAGGTTTCTCCAACGGAGATGAACAAGAGCACAAGTGAGGGCATGAGAAGCTGCGAAATGAGGAAAGGAATGAAAAAAAACACCCCATTTTTATTCTATTTTTCCTTGAATTTTATTCAATTTCTTCATTTATTTGCTGAAAATCTTGGATTTTTTTATCCATTTGTTCATCTACTTCATTTGAAGGAAGGATTTGAGGTAAAGGTTGTGATTTTTCATACATTTCATAGATTGAAATCTAGGTTTTTGATGGTTTTAATCCATTTTGAGTATTCTAGGGTTCGGAGATGGAGAAAGGGATGAAGAGTAGCCAAAGACCGCCGCAAATAGAGCTAGAGCCGGAGTTTCCCTTGCAATGGGGAAGCCGGAAGGAGCTCCGGTGTGTGAGAGTGCAAGATGAGACCACTTTGGTGAGATTCGTTGGCCGCATCGTTGATAAGGATTTCCCATCGTTCGTATCATGAGGCCCAATAAGGCCCGCCATATACAAGGCCAAGCAGGTGATTTTCTTCATGTTTGTTTTATGAAATCAAATATTTGTATTCATTGAGAATGACCCTGGATGTGCGCCAATGGCATTGTGGCTTGATTGAAGGGGAAAATTATAGTTTTTTAAATAAAATTAGTAAGTTTTGGTTTGAAATCAAGGGCATGTTTTGGCAATCATTTTGGAAGTAATTTTGATTTGTTGAAAACGAGAATTCTCATCGATCTCTCTGTCGGTGGAGTTCTTTCAATCTCTCTTCTAGAAGATATAGATTTCTATCTCTCACTGTATTTTTCAAACTAAATTTATTTGGAAGAGATTTCATAAGGTTTGGTTATGTGGGATTTGGTGTTCTGGAAGCTGTCTTGGTTTTAATGGCATTTTCTATGTTATTTTGGTCATATAATTTTGATTTTTGGTGGCATTCTGGCATTCTGGAGATGGGGATATCTAAAGGTTTTTTTTCCTTGATTTTGATAGTTTGGAGTTTTTTTTCCAGAGTAGGGTTTTATTTTTCTTGTTTTTAATGCCATTTTTATGATGTTTTGGTCATTTAATCTTGACTTTTGGTGGCATTCTGGCTTCATGAATGAATTGTGGTTTAGTTTGGAGAATATCAAATTGAACTTAGTTGAGGGCTTAATAAAATGGTGACCAAACCAAGTTGAAAGATACAAGTAGTTTTTTTTTAATTGGTTTCCTTAGGATGTTTGTGTATCTTGTAGCGGTTACATTTTAAAATCATTGGTTTAATAATGCTGAACTCTTTTTCTCTACTGAATGCAGGATGTAGGTCATTTTCATTGTGATTAGTGGATGTATATGAAAAATAATTGCATATGACTGTAGTTGCCAACAGGTTGATATTTAAGTGTAGATCATATTTTGTTTTGTTTTGTTTTGTTTTGTTTTTTGTGAGGAAAATTGAAGCAAAATGCATGTGGTGTGACAGACATGTGAGGGAAAAAAGAAAATATTTTTAAATATTTGATGTGATTTTTTGGCAGATTCACCAGCATTATTGAGCCACTATTGTTGCCATTTTAAACTAAGATACATAGTTAGTTACAAATTATGTTTGATGTGATTTTCTAGTAGATTCACCAGCATTATTGAGCCACTATTGTTCACATTTTAAACTAATATACATAGATTTTGATGTTAGTGATTTTTTTTTTTATGTCATTGCATCAAAAGGGTTCTCATAAAGCTGAATGACACATACTGGAGATAAGATTGTTGTACTTACTGAAATAGGACTGCTTGATTGATACGTTAGTAGGGTAGTACTCGTTTGATAAGAAATCAGTAACTTATCTTTGAAAATCCAATAGTTTTTCCTTTATTAAAATGATTTTAATTGTATTTCACAATTGAATTCGTGTTTATAGTCCCCATTTTTTCGACTTTTTATGTACTTATATAGGGATGATGTGTTTTTTGCAAAGATTTGGCACGTCCTGGAGAGAAGATTTGATGTGATTCTTTGCATGTGACTCTGCTAACATCTTCACATTAGTTGAAAATTTTTGACTTTGTATGCACTTATATAGGGAAAAAAATAATTATCCTTCATTGTTAGTTATAAAAGTATGTGACTGCATTGCATTGTAAAAAAGTGAAAGCTTTTTAGATTTGATCAACAATACACATATTACGCCTTTACAGATTGAGCTATCCAAAATTAGGTAAATTTTATGTGTATGATCTTTTTATTAGATAATGTTAATAAGTAGCATTCTTGATATTCTTTTCATTATGTTTTTTTTTTTTTTTTTTTTTTTTTTTTTTTTGACAAAACAGTGATGAAAGTTTTATATAAATGATACTGATGAGAAACATGATCAGTGTGATATTTATTCGGCCAATAATATTAATGCTTGAATTGCAAGGACATTTTGGCAATAGAATAGCTTTCAATGACAATAATTTTTTGAAATTAATTTTCACTAGCACTTTTCATATAGTCATCTTAGTAATTACATTGGAAGAAGTTGTGAAAACTTCATAGATAATTATCTAATTAACACTCTCTACATTGAGTCTAAAATATAAGAATTTAAATAAGATATATTTTTCCTTCTTTGCTTATGTGGGAAAATTTTAGTTTGTCTGCAAATTATAATTATGTATTCTTTTAATAAAAATTTTCATCTCTTTCATAGATGAAAATTCATAGATAATATAATATAATATAAACGAAAATTCATAGATAATATAATATAATATAAACGGTTGATATATATATATATATATATAATATATATGTTTTAAGAGATATATTTTTTAAAAAATAGAGCTTTTATAATTTTTTTTATAAAAGCTAAAATAATCTAATATAATATGATGGTTATAGAGATAATAATTTAAACAAGATATTTTTTTTTTCAATAAAACTTACCCAACAAATAATGATCAATGTATCGTACTAAACAAAATAAATTTATATAAAATGGATATGTACAAAATAAGATGAGGTACAAAATAAAATATATATTGAGCATTTCATAATGACAACTATGACATCCATGACAACCATGTCGTTAAACAAAATAAACTTACAGGACAATTTTTCCATCTATTTGTTTCCTTTTTATTTGCTTGTATTGTTGTCGCCTCCATTTCTAACACCATTTCTTATCTTTGCCTTTTTATTAATTAATTTTTTGTTATTTATTTATAGTTGTGGTTGAATAGTTAACATGAAGGTTGTTTAATAATGATCAATGGTACTAAACAAAATAAATTTATATTTTTGAAAAATAAATATTTAATATCTAATATATATATATATTATTTTCAAATACAAATCGATTATTTTTTTAATAATAAATTCAATTTATAAATTTAATAATGATTAATGTATGTACTAAATAAAATAAATTTATATTTTTTAAAAATAAATATTAATATCTAAAAAAATAACATTTAAATTTCCAAATTTAAAATTATATATTTTTTCCATAGAGCTTTCCATATCTCTTTTCATACTATTTAATATAAGATAATCTATTATAGAGATACGATAATATAATATGTATGGGATAAATTTTTCAAAATATATCTAACAACTATAATAATAATAATAATAATAATAATAATAATAATAATAATAATAGGATAAAACGGATATTTTGTATTTTTAATAAACAACAGGATTACTTAAAATGTCGGAAAAACAAATATTTTTGATGTCTAAAATCAATCACATTAAAAAACTTTGTGTTAATTATTGGCGGCCCTGTTTAATGACTGCTTTATTGGTAGATGTACCACGTTATTGATCTTGATCCAACATAATTTATTGACAGTTAAAAGACATGTTAATTATTGGTGGCCCCTAGTTAATGACTGCCTTATGGTTGATGCACCACTTTATTGATCTTGACCTAACATAATTTATTGACAATTAAAAGACATGTTAATTATTGATGGTACTGTTTAAGGACAGCCTTATGTTCTTGACCTAACATAGTTTATTGTGTCTTTTCTCTTCTGACTAAAAGGACATATATTCATCACAATTGTTCGCAAAATCCAACATAAATACTGGGTATGGTTAAAGTTGACGTAACAGGGATGAAAATAAAAATAAAAATTAGAGGGCTATCAAATAACCATTTAGTATATATACATAATCATATGGTAAAAAATTGAAAATTATTGATGAGCATTTTAGGTATTTTGTTCAACTAAATCATGGTTCATATGCCAAGTAACTAACTTTACTAAAAGGTAGTCAGTGAAAGTATATATACTTGAGATTTTTATGGTATACATGTAATTATATTATTTATAGTGATATACAAACTTGTATATATTAAAATTCACTCAAAATTTCAACTGCGCATGTGTAGTCCATGCGTGTACAAGTTCTAAATATGTTACCATTATTTAATCAAAGGATCATATATATATCTGTGTGTACATTAATGTTTGGTTTTATCTGTAATTTTAGAAGTAAATAAAAAAATTATCAATATATATCCGTGACTACATTCTTAAAATACCATATCACAGTGAGTGTTTTTTTAAAATATGTTATTATTATTGATTTTGTTTTATTAATTGGTACGAATTAGGTAAAGTTGACAACTAAAATGGAATGGAAGGAGTAGTTTGCTTTAATATTGATTTAATAAACATATTTAATTATCTTAATAATGTTTTTAGCATTAATTTTAATTGCTATAAAGCACTTCCCTTGTTCATAAAATTTTGTGAAGTGCACTTTTTCCATTTTTATTAATTTCAATTTTAATAGAAAACCAACATTTATATAATCCCCATTTACAAATAAATAAATAAATAAATAATATGGAAAAAATATTTATCTACTTCTCATATTTCATTTATGTCAATAATTTTCCATTTTGTTTTGTCAATCCATTCACTTAATTATTTTTAAATATATTCAATTGGAAAATCTTGACTTTTTTTTTTCAAATGAATGTGCCCACACGGATTAATTCATGAAATTTCAAGTGTTATAAGTTAAAAATTCAACACATACTTTAATATGCCACCTTTTATTTAGCTCGATAAGCATTTATTAATTGTCAATCTTTTAAAATTATTCTGTAAAAGAAATCCTTAAATAAAACATAGAAATACACAAACTTATTTTATCAAAAATTACAAAATTACTTCTATACCCGGACTTATAAACTAAAAATTCATTTATAATCCTATAATCGAATAGTTGAACATATAAGACTCAATAAATACTTCTCTAGTAACATAGACAATCAAGCCAAGTGTATAAAAATCATATTTGATTTCTTAAATGCCCCCAAAACATCAATATTTATTGATAACTAAATAATTGTATGCAAAAATAAACTGTCTTTCAATTTTAATAAAATTAAATAGATTTTTCATAGAATTTTTGTGCTCATAATTACTTGTTTTTTTTTTTATAATAAAAGTATACAAGAAAAAAAGAAAAAGATAAAAGAAAAAACACTTTTTTCTTTTGCATCTTTCATGTGACTTATATTACAACGTTCAAATTAAATGTTGTCATTTTCAAAAGAAATTAAAATCTTCATGCAATAAACAAAAATAAATAAATATCAATAAATACCTAATTTCTCGAGATCTTTCATAATTTTATCATAAAAAACAAAATCAAATTGTCATTCAATTTAATTAAACATAAATATATCTTTTCATAAAACATTAATATGTAGTAATTATTAAGTTTATAAGGACATATAAACTAGAGCATAAAATAAAATAAATAAAACCTGTTTTTTTTATAAACTATTATTCTCTATAAATTCATGACCTAGCCTCCAATAAAACCAATTTTCTATTTTTTTTAAAAGAAAACGTAAAAAAAATAGCTACTTTCCATGAAATTTAGTACACCGACACAGTCGAGTGATGCACAAATTATTTTCATTTTCAAAAGTAACAATTTTTTAAAACCGGAGGAAAGAATAATCTCAAAACCAATAGAAGTTAGAAGTTTAATCAAACAATTTCACTGTAAAAAAATATCAATATAGGAAATTCAAATTCTATTAATACAGTAGTGATAATAGGTTTCTTATACATAAAAATGAGCTTGGAGCTCATTCATTATGTCCACGAATGATAGTGTATGACTGAATAATTAATTTTTAACTATATATTTTATGGCTTATTTTGTTAAAAATAGATAGAGTAATCTCATTACTGTAATAATAGCGAAGTGGTTAATTAATTAAAACATTTGATCTTCATATAAGATTGTTTAACTATCACAAAATATTATATGGTTGAGGCAGGATAATTAAAAAAAAAAAAAAAAAAAAGTTTGCTGATTGTACGCATCATAAAAAAATTTCAACAAATTCGTGACTCACCCTACAGTACAACCAATTTTTTTTAAAAAAAAAATCTAAAAAAGAAAATAGAAAAGAAATGAAAAAAAAAACACTTATGTAATTATACAGGCACTCAATAGTCTCTTAATTGGTGCAACGAACTTATGACTCTCATTCATCTCTATATATACCCAAGGCCTCTCCTTCATCTTCATATATTACAAACCCTAAATTCCTAATGGCAACCAAAAAAACCCTAACTCTCCTCCTCCTCACATTAGCAGCACTATGCATCACCTCCAACGCTGGCATTGGCAACATTGCCGTCTACTGGGGCCAAAACGACGATGAAGGATCTTTGGCAGATGCATGCTCGACAGGATACTATGACATTGTGATTCTCGGTTTCCTTAACAAGTTCGGCAATCTCCACCCTCCGAGCCTCAACCTTGCAGGACACTGCAACCCTACCTTTGGTGGTTGTACTAGCATTGGCGAGGATATCAAGGCTTGCCAAAGCAAACATATGAAGGTGTTTCTCTCTCTGGGTGGAGCCAGCGGCAGCTACAATCTTGTATCAAATCAAGATGCTCGTTATTTGGCTGACTACCTTTGGAATAACTTCCTCGGAGGGTTTTCAACTTCTCGGCCGTTTGGAGATGCTGTTTTAGACGGTATTGATTTTGATATCATGCGTGGAACTAGTGAACACTGGGACGAGCTCGCTCAGATGCTCTACCAGTATAGTGAACAAAGAAAGGTGATTGTTAAACTTAATAACTCGAAAGCGGACCCTTAACTTAATTTCTTAGAGTTATATATGTGAGAAATGAAATACTAGCTTATTATTATTATTATTATTAAAATAATAGAAGTATGTAGTATAATGAACTATATTAATATTATATAACAACTTAACCTATATAAATCCATTTTACATTAGAATACAATTATATCATTAAGATAAAAATCCTACTAGCTAGCCTCGCAAGTATGAGTTGACTAAACAAATTATAATATTGGTTTGCCTCTGTATATATATATTGCAGAAAATAAATAAATAAACCATACTCCTTTTTGTCTGGATATATGTGCAGGTGTATTTATCAGCGGCACCACAATGCCCGTACCCGGATAAATCGATGGGCACGGCGCTCGGCACCGGAATTTTTGACTATGTTTGGGTGCAGTTCTATAACAATCCTTCATGCCAGTACTCCAACGACGCTGATAACCTGCTTAACTCTTGGGACCAGTGGACGTCTAGTGTGACGGCTACTAAATTCTTCGTGGGGTTGCCGGCGTCAACGGCCGCTGCCAGAAATGGGTACTTGCCACCAGCCAAGCTGGTCTCTGAGGTGCTCCCTAACGTCAAGAAATCGGACAAATACGGGGGTATCATGCTTTGGAATCGTTATTATGATCTTAAGAGCGGGTATAGCTCTAAAATTAGGGGTGTTAATTTGGAGATGTTACAAGGTAATAGCTCAGCTACCATCACGGCTAGTGCTTGATCATGAGTGTTGTAAGGCCTTCACCATTGTAATGGGAAGGGAATAATAATAATAATAATAATAATAAAGAGCAAGTGTACTTGTTCTACTAGTTTTATTTAAAAAGCTTTTATTCGGATCAGTGATAGGAAGGTGGTTTATTTTCATCAATGTCGACAAGGACCACACGCATTGTTAGGGATAAGATGAGCAATATATAATAGGCAAGAAATACTATAAAAAGACATAAGAACAATCAGAATTTCGTGAAAACCCAAAATCGGGAAAACCACAGACAGAGAATGGGAGATTCCACTATATTGCATAGATTGAATACAAAAAAGTAATCCACTTAATGGTACACACACAATGCCGGGTTGGTGTTGTCAACTAATCCCATACAAGACACCATGGATGACTACATTGCTACCCAAAACTTGTGTTAGTGCACATCATTCAACTTGGCACACCATGATCTTTTATATAAAGTCACATGCCATTAAATTCTTCTAATATTATACACTATGTAATTTTATCCAAACCCATTGTTGATAACTATATATGATTGAAAATCATAACCTTAGGATATCTCTAGTTTGATTATAAATAGATTCGGGTTACAAACTCTAAGACGCATGATAATGATTCCGCAAGCACACGGGTTTTCCGCAAACTCTAAGACAGTGCTGTTTAGGGGGAAGTAATACCCCTCGCGCAAGCATGAGGGGGTCGTATTTCCTGGGGTCCCAAGAGCTGCTATTACTTCCCCCTAAACAGCACTGTCTAATCTAACAAGTATAGATTTAGAGTATAGATTTAGAACAAGATGAGAAAACAAGCAAAAGAAAAAGCTATAAACACGTGGACTAAGACATACCACATGAACACATTAAGGAAACAATTAACAATGAAAGAACGAGGTCCCCGGGCGAGGATCCCCTCGGGACTACTAAAGCTAAAAGGATGCTATAACTACACAGGCAATGGTAGTTTGGACTGAGAGAATCTAAAGATAGACTAACCCGATGGTCACGACAATTGGCCCCTAATCCGGTACGAGTATTGATACGGAATTCCCTTCCGACCAAATCCTCCTACGATTACATTACAAGTACGGGATTCTCAAATTAGGGTTGAAACACAAACTAGGCACAACCCTAATACCAGAGGGGTACAAAATACCCGATGGTCACGGCGTATTTGTACATGTATCCCCTCTAAGTTTGGTGTGTCTAATACTAAGACGATGGTTACGCAACCTAGTATAACCTAGAAATCGATACACAGAGTTCTCATGCATACCAATACATCAAAGTGCACCAAGCTTCAACTACAAACCACACAAATACCATACATGTAAATCAAATATCCATACAAGCAAGTTCATCCCAAAGTTCACCGGATTCCCGGTGACCTTGGGAGTCTAGTTCATCATCAATAAAGGAGAAAGTATAAAGAGCAAGAGATACAAGAAAAAACTCATAACAAACTCCCCTAAGATGTAGACTAGAAGGTGGTGATGAGAACTTGATGGATCTGCGTCGACAAGCTCCTAGATCTTCTCCTTGATGGCACTCCTCTTCTCCCCTTCGATTTGCACCCTAGATCCGCCTTCTCCAGCAACCTTGAAGCCCTAGATGACAATGGTGGAGAATGGTGGCCAAAGACACAAAGAAAAGTGCCCTAACCCTCTTTAAAAGCTATTCTCGGGATGTCATGCGGCCTGGCATGCGGTCAGTATACCAGAATTGTAGCTACCCGAATTTCTTGCAAGTTGCTATAGTGAGTGCTACAGTAAGACTGCTACAGTGCAGCTGCTACAGGACTATATGCGCCCATTTATACGCCCGTATGAGTGCCCGCATGGAATTCCAGACTAGCCATTTCTTCAAGTTTTCGTACTACAGCGCTACTACAGTACTGCTACAGTACCTGGGGTCGAAAATGGTGTTTTTCTTGCCAATTTCTTCTAAAATCTCGTTGTCGAGCTCTCCAAGGCTTCTTTTGTACCTGTAACACGAAATAAACTAATTTAGACTGAAAACGGGTATCTACACATACAAAAATACTCTATTTATATGCACACATACATGAATAATACGTATATTTAGGCGTTTATCAATACACGCATCCATTCATCTCATGATAACAAAAACATGATGTAACTATGTCAATTTACCTTAGTATGCACACCACTAAATGCGGCATACTCTTGCTGAGAAGTGAAGCAGAGAAATCTCATCTTTACTCCCATTTAGTCAGTAAATGACAAATATAAAAAGTTGCATCCTCTTTTACTACTAAGGGGCTGTTTGGTTACCCGTAAGTAGACGTGATGTAATTTGATTTACAGGTAAAATCCCAATATTGATTGTTTGGTTTACTGTGAAAGCATACAAGCTGTGATTTGAATTACATATTTGGGATGTTTTACTGCATTTGGACTTACGGCCAATTTGGCCGTAAGTCCAAATGCATCATTTCCTTTTAATAAAAGTTACCCCTTTCACAGTCCCACTCAGCCTCCTCTTCTTCATCCTCACACTCCAGATCTCTTCTTCATCCTCACAATCCAAATCCCCACTCACGGATAACGGTACCTGTCCTCCTTTCCTCGCCGCACAGAGATAATGATAGCAAATGGTAAATCAGCCCAGAGGTAATAAAGTTACAAATGTTTTCAGAAAAAAGAAAGAGAACATTGTATTGATTGAAACACTCTTAGGCTCTATTTTGCAGGAATGGCCGCACGATTCATATCCACCTTGGGCGCACGGCCCTAGATACATCATTTCCCGGGATATCACAAAGTTTGTAGTTCAAGGTCACCAAGAAAGAAATCTCCAAGTAATAATAAACATTCTGTCTCAATGCCTTCTACTGAAACTTCTTTCCATTATTTTGATGTTTCTTTTTTGTTTTAGTTGTTCAAACTTGAAGATGTTTGTTTACTATCAAGTGCCGAGAACACTCTTGTGCTTATGGGATACTCTACGCCGAAATCACGAACCGATATGTTGTGACTAACAAGAACAAAGAAGATCATGAAAGTTTCAGTGTTTTCAAACAACTGTTGTAACTTGTAGCCATTGTTTTGTATCAAGCCTTTGTGTCTGATAGACTGATACTTATTTGAATTCAACTATTTATTTGTTTGTAAATTATTTTTTTTTACTTGCTCATGGTTGTCTGATAGACTGATAAGTTTATATTGCAGCAAATATATATATATATATATATATATATATATATATATATATATATATATATATATATATATATAAGGAATAAATAATAAATAAATAAATAAATAAGGAAGATGGTGATGCTAAGGTGGCTGAGGTCACTAATCCTCACATTCATTCAATGGTTCAAAAAAGGCTTGGCATGATCTAATCTTGAATCAAATCCAACGGTGGATATGCACCGGCGGCCGTGAATGGCAAAACCGTAATTAAATACTGATTTGTTGCTAACCTTTTTTAGATTCAATTTCAAGTGAGTATGCTAAGTGGTAAGCACCATGGCCGTTTTAGTAAGTTAAATTCAAGTATATTGAATAATTAATTTAAAAAAATAAAATAAAATTTATTAACATAAATTCATTTAGAAAAATAAAATACATTAATTTAAATAATTAATACAATTTTTAAATGAAATATTAAAGAAAATTATAAATTATAAAAAATTTTGAAAATTGGGGTAATCTCACCACTTATTTTACATTGTGATTTTAACCCACAATTTACATCAAACCAAACACTTGAAAAGAAAATGCAGCATTTTCATTTACAGGCACCCAAACAACCATGATGTAAGTGAAAATACAGTAATTTTAATTAGATGTAATTTGACTTACACTGTAATTTGAAATACAGGTAACCAAACAGCCCCTAAGAATGATTTTAAAAAATACCTTCCAAGCAAAGCTCACTTCATATTCCACAAATATAAACTTTTAACATGTATTGAGAGAAGAGAAGTCAAGAACAAGAGAACATATTCTAAAGCCACGACCACTGCCACTATGCATCCTTTTCCTTATCTCTTTTCCTCCTTAACTCAAGCAATGAAGAGAAAAAAAAAGACTAAACCAGCCACGCAATTAAGCCCTTGCTTTTCTACGTCCATGACATCATTTACAATGACCGGAACATGGCCAACGCCACGTCGGCCATAGTCGGAGCTCCAGTATGGGCCAACTGAACTACTCTCAGCGGTCTCGTGCACTTTGGCAATGTGGTCATTAAAAGATCCTATAACTGTCGATAACAACTTAGGAGAACATAAGGTGCGAACAAGGACTGTCCTTGCATGTATGATAAGAAGAAAGTATATATATATATATATTGGGTATAATATCCGAATTGGTCCTTCTATTTTATATATATTGGGTATAATATCCGAATTGGTCCTTCTATTTTTCTCTCTCTTCCCTTTTAGTCGCTCTACTCAGAAATGCTCCCGATTAGTCCCTCTACTTTTGAAAATGTGCTCACTTAGGGACAAGTGCTCCCAATTAGTCCCTCTACTTTTTAAAATGGGACTAAGTGGAGGGACTAAGTGGGCTCATTTTCAAAAATAGAGGAACTAGTTGGGAGCATTTCTCCCTAAATGGGCACATTTTCAAAAGTAGAGGGACTAGTCGGGAGCATTTCTCCTTAAGTGGGCACATTTTCAAAAGTAGAGGGACTAGTCGGGAGCATTTCAGAGTAGATGGACCAAAAGGAAAGAGAGAGAAAAGTAGAGGGACTAATTAGGGTATTATACCATATATATTGTGTTGGATCATGGTAGGAATAATGCTTATAATAACTTATCTTATTGTTGTTGAAAATTATATCAGAAAAAGAAAAGATAGCAGAAGCTTAAAATATTCTCTCTCTATTATGTCTTTTTTCTACATTTTTTTTATTTTTGTATTTTTAAAATAATAATTTAATATAAATGTTTATATAAAAAAAAAGAGAATTTTAATTTGAATAAAATTTCAAGCTAATCTCTATTCGGATAAAAAAAATTAAATTTGAGTTTAAATAAAATTTTGATCCTATTTAGGCATCCATGCTTGGATTAAAGAAAAAAAAAATATTAAATTAAATTAAATTCAAGTTTCAAATAAAAGTTTGACTGGATAATGATAATATATATATATATATATATAAATCCCGGATGCAAATTTGAAAAAAATCCGGAGGAAAAAAAACCAGGGGATATTTTTGGTTGAAAAAAATCTCAACGACCTGATCATTTAACCATCCATCCCATGTGCATGGTGGGCCCCGATCCCTTGGAATTTGGGTAAAAAACCATTCATGTAGGTATGAGAGGAGGTTGAGGGGGGTTCTGATGGTTTTCTATCGCCTTCATCTGAAGCTCTCTTTGAAGGCGTGCAGGTGGTCTTTGGCAGCCTCTTTTTGAGCTGAGGTGCAGGCTTGTGACATGGGATGTATAAGCTGCCAAATATTCTCCAATGGCTATAGATGGGCCACCGGACGTGTCCTACAATGAAGCAGGAGTTTTGGGATGATGTATTCAATCAGAATTGCACTCTTCATCAATTTATCCACACTTGGTTCTCGCAGCGGTATCTCCTAATCAAGAAGCGGTCAGAGGATGTCCAGAGCCATGTCGCGGAGCTTCTTCAGTGGCTCAAAAAGAGTTCCGATGTCTTGTCATCACCCACCCTTCACACAAGCCAAGAAAAATATTCATAAGCCTAGCACGAACATTTAAATTCCATAGCTATAGATTGGTTTTACCGACAATATTTTAAAACTGTCACAAGATATTTACTGACGGATTTTGTTCTGTTGGTATAAATAGACTTTTATCTATAATGACAGTCAAATTTGTAGCTATAGACTATCTATACCAACGGAAGACATTTCCTAACAGATATTATTCTATTGGTATAACTACTACTCTATACTTATACTTATCTATAGGTAAAATGTAATGAATCTTTAAAAGTGTTAGAATAGATTAGACATTTAGTGATGGATATCGTTCGAATTTTATCCGATTTTTATATTTATGTTTAGTAGAGCATCACTTAATTATAATAATATTATTAGAATTGAATTTGAGTTTTATATTAAAATAATAATTAAATTAAAAAATTAAACATTATAAAAAAATGTAAAAAATAATATGATAATAATTTACTTTATAAATTATATGCACATCTGTAAAATAACAAGCTTAACATTGATTGGATATATAAATTAAACAATTAATTTACAAATTTATGAAAATTACTTAACTTATTATTTTATATAAAATAATTTGTAATATATACTTTTTTTATTTGATTAAGATAAATATTTATTGAAATAATTTTTTAAAAGACTAACATTCTTTACTACAACAATTAAAAAATATATTTTATTTTTTGGTCAATAAATATTTGATTTTAATTATTTTTAACATTACTTTTAACATTGGATTATAAATATTTTATATATCTATTTTAAAATAACGCATGTTATTAAAAGATAATGTTTATTATATAAATAAATGAAATTTAAGTATTTTATATATAAATAGAAAATTAATTTTTATGTTAAATTAAATCGGTTCATTGTTAATTTTATAATATTAAAATTTAAATAATAAATGAATAAGAGATACTTATAAAACTTGAAACTTTATAAAATATAAATAATAAATATTTTTTCATACATTTTAATAATATATAAAAAAAAACAAAAGATATTAAAACATAACCAAACCCTCTTCATCTTCTTCACCCCCTTCACCCCCTTCATCCACCACTTCACCGCCATTGCTTGCCGCCTTCTCTTCACCGCCATTGATTGTTTCCGGGGTGGGATTGCTTACTTTCACCACCTCTTCACTCACCAATTGTTAAAGGTAACCCTAACTCAATCTTTTCATGTTTTTTCCGATTTGTTTTGTTGATGATTTTTTAGTTGCGAGGTGTTTGTTGTTGATTTCTCAGTTGTGATGTTTGATTTCTATCTTTGTTTCAATTCTTCAATTGAATTTGAGTTTGGATTTGTATTTTTTGTTTGTTTGGATTCTTTTTTATTTGGTGATGAATGGATCGGGTGATTTTTGTTGTTTTTAAATGATTTGTAGATTAATCAAGTTTGTGGTGTGAAATTTAAGGTTTATTTTGATTCAACATTGTCTTGGTTTTAGGGTTTTGAGTTTGAGGAAATTTGATGATTCATATAGGATTGATCTTCATGAGTAAAAACTATAACCATAGACTGGTATTTATTTGAGCTGAATGGTTTAGGTTCTCTATGATCTTTAGCAACCATAATCAACTTGTCTATTCTCTGTTGGAGACTGAAATGATGGATATGCAAAAATTACCAGCATCTTAAAACTACTTCATGCTGTTTTAACTGGTCAAGTAAGGAAAATTTATTATCGTGGGGATGGTATGCATCTCTAGATTCCCTTTGGAGCCTTTCATTGTTCTTACCTTTAATGATTCCCCATCTTACATCAAGTTATATATGTAGTTTCCACTAAAATATAATTTCACCTTCTACACGAGGTCAACCTCTTAACATTCTTTTTCTTAATGCCAGGGCTTCGTGGTGGTTCCCCTGCATAAGATAAAGCTGATCAGTGGATAGGCATGCACAGAGAATTGTGTTTCTGTAAGAAATGTAAGCCGTGTACCTTTCTTTATGAGATGCATTATTTGATACAATGAACTCCTTATTTGAAAGAAATGCTTGGCTTTCTCATTTTGTATTGAAAATGGTGTTACTATTTTGTCTTGTTTCTCATATATTATATAAAAGAATGCATGTGTTGTCATGTTAGGCAATGTTTGTCTGCCTATCTGTTCATGTGTTCTCACGAGAATAATGATGTGATTGCTGGTGGGCTGGTAAGCTCATGTAATTATTCAATACCTAGAATTGGTAGTAAATGAGTTGTATGTTTATGTTGATCATCTGGTGCTTCAACTCACATTGTATGTTGGGATTGCTTACAAATGAAATAGCCTCAATATTTGCTGAAGCTATTGGACTTTTTTATTGTTTTGTTGGATAACCTTGTTTGTCACCAATTACTGGAACTGTCGAATTAGGTTTGTTCTTATGGGTACCAGTAAACGACTTCTATTTTTTACTTGGGCTGAAAGTGTCTATGAGGGGCTACATTTTGTTATTAGAGATAATACATCAGCACTAAGAATGTGAAAATAGTAAGATCCTCCTTAAACAATTTGAGAGAAGAACATCTATTCTTGACCAAGATAATTTTAAAAAGACCCAAACAATCTTAGAATTATGAGCGAGTAATAATGCAGTTTTTGCGCATTGAATGTTTTTTTTTTGTGCTATGCCTTTTTAAATTTCTAGAAATTCTTAGATCCATGGCTAATGGTTATATGTTGCATTTTTTTTTAAATATGTTTGTTTTTGTATTGTTTCTGTTAGTGGTCACTTACTATATTATGTGGCTTGCACATATGCTTATTTCTTTTAAGTTTCCTCAATTGAATAGGAAAATAATGATGATACAATCACATATTTCTTGGATGGTAACTGGTAACTACTGCCTAGTTCTTCTTGATTTCTGAGTTGTTAACCTCGGCTGCTGTTACTTGTGAATTGCAGATTGAAGAGCTTGCCATTATGATCCATAAAGTCAGAGCATTACTCTAGCAGCACCTAGGAGTTTATAATCCAATTATACCAGTTCTAGTTCATGATATGAGCATATGGTTTCAGGTGTAAGTCTTTTGTTCTTTTTTTCCCTCAACTTTCTTGCCATTGGTGCAGAGTAAGCACCTGGTGGCATTTACAGGGGCAGGCATATCAACTTCTTGCAGTATTCCTGATTTTCGAGGACCTAAGGGAATTTGGACGCTTCAGGTATGCCCTCTGTGGATGTAAGTTCAACATTTTTGTCAAGTTTATTATATCTGAGTTCTTATCTAGTATAATTTAGTTTGCCCGCAAAGGCAAGTGCTTGGAGAAGTGACTTTGCCAATGCTTTTTTTTTTTGGATTATCTTTGCCATTAGAAATGATGGTTTTGATGCCTTGCATTGTTGTATTCTCATATGCCAATAAAATATTAAGGTTTGTAGGAAATGGAAATGCTTTTAAGAGACTCTAATGGACATTTAAATGAGAGCTTGTTAACAGGCGCAGTTGTTCATTGTGAACCTTTTTTTTTTATCATATTTGTGAAGACATACTCAATTTTGATGTAGATGGGCTGTAGAAACTCTTCTCCTATTAAAACCGTGATAAATCGTAACAAATATAGTCACCATAGTTTCCTTGAATATCTTGATTCCGGATTACTTATATTAGTCCTTATCTTGTGCGAGAGAAATGTTTTGTTTGTTTAATACATGACCTGTCAGTTCTACCTAGGAGATGACCTGTCACTCTAAATTCTGAAAAATCACACATCAAGGGTTCAAGTGGGCAAAGAATGTTTTAACAAACTGTTAATGACCTCAGAGTAACTTGAAAGCTTCATGTCATCAAGGTGAATGAAGTAAACACATAAGGACCAACTGCTAGTGCTCTAGTCTGCATGTAATCTTATTTAAACTTCAACCACTGATCCATACCAAATAGATAAAGAACTGAAAAAAACCTTGTTTTTGATGGTCCGTTTATCCTATGGTATGATTACAATTTCAAGAGTTTTGAGAATTTTAAGTACATATAAATAAAATAAAAAATAAAAAAAAACCTAAGAAGCATAGCAAACAGATCTAATATTAAAATCTGCCTTACATCTCTCTGAAACATGACAATAAAAATTGGGATATTTTATCTCCTATGCTTCCTAAGTTTGAGATAAAATTGTAATTAATAATTGGATATTCTTCACCATTTAGCATTTCAGCACAAAGGCACTTGTAGGGTACCACTGACACATTAACAAAATTATGCCTTTCTTCTCCAATTATGTGCTGATGGAAATCAGATTATGTTATTTAATTGTTGAGAAAATTCATTATTTTATCAAAATGGACAAAAACGTGTTTTTACATTTTTTTTATAAAACTCTAAATAATCATAAAAACAACTTTTTGTAAAAAGATCCCACATTTCTGTATCAAATATTTGGACAATCATTATTTTATCAAAATTGGGAAAACTTTTTTTTTCCCTGAGTAAGACTGATAATGATCATATGTTTGTGTTAAGTGAAGATGTGAGATTGTAGGACTCTTGTATTTGATGGAGCCTTTATTCTTGAGATTGGGCATTGCAGATTCTCTTCTGATTGTCTTAAAAAACAAAAGAAAAGAAATAGGATTGGTACATGCCAAAGTTCTTATTTGATTATAGTCTTAATTTCATATCTCACCTTGCATGGCTTTTGGGCATCACATTCTGTTTGGTTATGATGTTAAAGACAGCTAAAATTTACAACTGCTGTTGCTTTTGAAAATTCTGTTTATTCACTTCTTGATTTATGTGCCACTGATTTCAGCATGAGGGAAAGGGGTTGCCTGAATCATCCCTCCCATTTCATTGTGCAATGCCTAGTTTGACACATATGGCATTAGTTGAATTGGAAAGGGCGGGTATTCTGAAGTTCATTATTAGCCAGGTTTGTCCAATATGTTCAGCTTACTAATTAGACTGATCATACACTGAAATATCTTTCTTCTTCTACTTAGTATTTGTCTAATGTTATCCTTGCCATCTGCTTCTATTGTGTGATGAGGCATCAAAAGTTTTGAATTGAATTTTACTGGCATTTATGCTACGGACTTGCAACTAATATTAATTAATTAGATGAAGATACTATTACATTAATTGTAGGCCCCAGAGAAGACCTTTGTGATATTTAGGTGATATGATACTAGAATTTTTAGAATTGTAAATTCAATTAGAGAAATTTTATTTCTTATTTTCTGGTGCTTATTGACATGCATGTCCCATTCAAAGCTGCAATTTTCTTTTCTTTGCCATTCAATAATAAACATGTTGCTACATAAGGTTTATTTTCCATTTCCCTTCAGAAAGCAGCTCATGCTTTTGTTAAGTTGATGCTTCTGCTATGTTTCTGTTTGTTTAGGGGAACAACTAAATCCCTCTGTTACCTGATCCATACTGTTCTTTTATTAGAGGATGATGGGATGTTGCTTCATAAGGGCAGCATTTGATATCTTATTTCTGAACATTTTCTCATGTGAAGGAGTTGTTAATCACCATCTTATATGGTTGTTTATCCATGCATTTATGCAGAATGTTGATTGCCTTCATCTTAGATATGGAATTCCAAGGCAGAAACTTGCAGAATTGCATGGGAATTCTTTCAGAGAACTTTGCCCTTCCTGCGGAGCAGAGTATGTATACTACTGTTTATTATTTTTTGTTGTATGTGTTCAACTTACTCCCATTATTCTATTGAAACTACAGTCCTTAATGTCAATAAATTGGTTGTTTCTTGATTGTATGGATTATAGAGAAACTAGAAACACTATGAGGTTATTCACTTGCCATTAGATTAACCCATATGGATGCCCACCTCCATTTGTTATTTTCTTTTTTCTTCTATTCTTTAACTTTTTCCTCATCAGTTATTATAAATGGTTCTGCTATCCGTTCCCAATATTAAACACTCTCTTCCACAATAATAGTGAACCGAATCTATTGAAATAATCTTGATAGCAATATTATTGCACTCTGCTCTTATTGATTCTGCGTTTTGGAGGTAGACTTCAGTCATGCAAACATTGTTCACAAATAACACCTAGAGTTGGTAGTTCTGCAAAACACATTTTGAGACATCCCAGTGGTGGCTGGATAGGAAATGGCAGGCACAATTTGTGCAACTTTAATTGTATTGATAGAGTTGTATAGCTTTTTATCCATCTAGTTGTTACAGATTCATACCAAGGATGGTGAATGGATTCCTGTTGAGATTTCTCCCAACTCTTTCACTGTCATGGCTGGTGACTCTTTCTTGGTAAGTCTTTCTAAGATGCAGTGATGAAATGTTTTCATGGATGGGGCAATAATCAATATGCAATTCTTTGTGTCTGTTTAATTGAATTCAGTCTATAGTTGATTTGGTATCCCGTTTGATAACTTTGATATCTTGTCTGTTCTTTTCAAATTGCATTACGTTGTTGTTACTGCATAGCGTTTTCCAGCTGATATTTAGGAATGTCAGATAATGTTGTCAGTCCTTTACTCAAAAGTTAAAGAGGTTTTGACATGGAGAGACAATGTAGTTGAGTGTTAGACTTTAGTTAAAAAGCTTGTTGGTTGTCATGGCCAACTTATGATCATTTGATAATATTTTCCCACTCCTTGTTTGAAGTCAATATTTTTCCCAAACACTTGAGAATGAAATTGTGAAAGAGGCCTATTCATACCTCAAGAAGGTGAAAAGATCACCTTCATGCCTACCTCTGGTTTTGTAGGTGACAACATGATCAGGTGATATGCAAACCTAGAAGATATCTACAAAATTGGTGGCATTGGTACTGTCCAACGCGTTGAGCCAGAATCCTCAAGCCTGGTAGTTTTGTAGACAGTTATTACCCTCTATTTTTAATATATAATAATATCTTGTAAAAGGCAAGACATACAAACATGATGAGAGTTTGTAAAATTCTTCTGATGTTTTGTTGGTAGAAAAGCCTAGCATTCAGATAATAAACACTATTTGCCAAGAAAGAAATCTTACATCTATTTATATATTTTAGTACCTGAAAAGAACAATCTGAAAGGAATTCACTCATTGATTAGAATTTACAAAGCCACTACCACAAAATGTCTTTGATGTGACCATTAACTATAGCACTTTAAATATTTGATAATTCTATAATATATAGTCTCTTTTTCTTCTTTACAAGTCAAGGTCATTTATTGAGTTAATATTATAATATTATCACTTTGACTACACCAGTTATCTCCATATCGTCATATTATATAGACTGATTAAATTAGATTATTTTACTGCATTATATTGATATTTAATAATACGTACACAGCCTTAAAAACATAAACTAAAGTTTATGTGATTGATAAGTCTGAGTCATTTAAATAATTTTCCTCAAAAGTTGTGCAGGCATGGGTATCTAATGCATATCCAAACCTCCAAGTCTTGGTTGATTGGTATTCCTTTCTTTTGGGAATTCCTTATTGGTTCCGCCTGGTCTACCAATGGAGCTGGATAAACTTAACCTGGGGATCAGATCAGTATGCGTATCGAGTCTCAGACTCGTTTGCAAAATAGTTTTATAGAGAAAAATATTAGGTGAAAATTCTAATATTCGTTATTAGGCACAAATCTAGTGGATTCTAGACCCATACTAGTCCTTGGTCATCTGCTATTTATAGAAATTTATCATTGTTTTTAATCTTTACAAGTCTATTACTAGCTTTTAAGTCCTTTTAGCTATTGTTGTGTAAACAATTTTAACTTCTATTTTACATAATTTGTAGGTACCTGATGCTTCTAGTGCTCAACAAACTCCTCGTGGGAATAATCATTCTCATGAATCAAGTCATCAAGCAAATCCAAATGCATCGAGTAAGCTCTTATTGTTTCCAAATGAAAAGGAGGCATGACATGTTGTATATTATTTTACTTATAGTTTTGTTTAATATTATTCAACTTATTATTTTAAGTTTTTATGTTAGTGTTTTATTGTTGCATACATCTTATTAATTGTAATTTTTTTTAAAATGGTTCTTGTAGGTGATGCCGTTTAGAAGATGATATCGGTTCTACTTGGGAAAATTCTTGTCGTTTTATTTGGTGTTAGACATTAAATAAAAGTAGTTTATTTTTGTGTTAGATTTGAAATTGAGGCAAGAACTCTTGGTTGCCAAGATTGAATGGTAGTTTATTTTTGAACATGTACCTTATAAATATATGTTTGTGGTGATGTAATAGTTTTTCTTTTTTATTTTTAGTGAAATGTTTTTGTGTTTTTTAATGGCATTTATTGTTTTAATTTATTGTAAATTAATTTAATTGTGTATGAGTTATTAAACTATTCGTAATATATTTACAGGAATAATAATAATAGTTTTATTAGTAGATTAATTATTAATATAAAATTTTTTACCGACGGTATAGTCGTTGCTAAACCTAAACATGTCTTTTTTAAATATAGATCTATAGCAACAATAGTTACAGTTATATTCCGTTGGTAATTCCCATGAACCTTTTCCAATAGAAGCTATAACCGTTGGTAAATCCCATGAACCTTTTCCAATAGAAGTTATAACCGTTGGTATAGATGTATGTGCACAAGACTTCTACTAATGGTAAAAAAATTGTTGGAATAACTGTTTTTATTGTTGGTATAGAGTAAGCAATCTAACGATGCTATCTCAACAGTATGACCAATAGTTACAATCATATTCCGTCGGTAAAAGTAATAAATCTATTCCAACAAACGCTATATCTGTTGGTATAGGTCTATACCTACAAGGCTTTTACCGACGGTAAAATAAATGTTGGAATAGGTATTTTTACGGTCGGTATAGGGTTTTGGGACCTTTACCAACGGATTTTTGACTTTTACCAACGTATTTTACACCGTCACTATATGGCAATTTATTTGTAGTGGCGAATCTCGAGGCATGCTTGAGAAGTTCTTCACTTCACGGAGGTAGATCTTATGAAATCTCATATATATATATATATATATATATATATATATATATATATAAACATTGGCTAGTTCCATCCATGCAACATATCTGGATTTTTTTTTTAAATTCTATAACCCATGCTAATCTTTTGGCGGGACCGGTCCTGTTGCATATTTTTGTTTTAAATCATGTACATAGACAAAAGCGTGCATGTTGTTCATTTCCTCTCCCACGTTTTTCATCTCTCTGTAAAAGCCATCACAGAAAAAAAGGACAGTGTGGTGGTGACGATATATGACTTATGCCGCCGTCACCACCCTGGTAGCGCCCAAGAAGTCAACGTTCTTTGTATATTTAAGGTGCATAGAACCGACTTAAAAGGTTCGTCAAGTGGCTATTGTTTCAAGGAGGTAGATGCTCTTATGAAAGTCTATAAAAAAAAAAAAATCCATGCATGTAGGCGTGAGTTATCTTGATTTTGGTTGCATGCTCATATATATTGCCATCCCATGCAAAAATGATTGGACTCTTCTTAAAGAAAATCTTTATCATCCCATGTGCATCTCTTTCATGATGGGTCCTACTTATATATGACAACTATATTTCTGCATGTTCAATGCAATACCATGCATGGCCCTTTCTTTGATGAACTATAGTGTGCATACATCTTTTGCTTAAGAAATCAAGCATGCTTCATCTATCATGCTATGCTCACATGCATCCTTTCTTATTCTTGGTTATGCTAGTATGCAAATATGAACCAAAATTAATATACTTCATGTACTCACGCCATGCATTGTATTGAAGTATTCTCTCTTGGTTCACATAAAAAAATATATTTATGGACACATATGCAAAATTGTGAAAATATGATAGCTCAAGGGTTTAATTGCAAAAGCTATGAAAAATATGAAAATGTGAAAGTTTGGTGGTTTATTTGCACAAAATAAATTTGATAAAAATGTGAAAACAATGAAAAGTTAGAAGGTCTAAAAAAGAAAAAAAAAAAGAAAAAAAGGGTTTTAGTAAAAATGATGTCATTTTGGTAATTTCACAAGACCACCTTAAGTTTACCGTGATGTTTAATGCATGGTGATTGTTCTCTTTGAGAGGGTCTCTCCATTGCCTCTTGACAGTCACGGAAGCGAATAGGCTATTGAAGACTCTTGAAGATCCTCTTGAAGCTAGCTGTGATTTCCAACGCATGGCGACTGCTCTCCTCGAGAGGGCCTCTCCATTGACTATTGACAGTCACACAAGCTGAAAGAGTTGATGAAGACTTTTGAAAACTCTCTTGAAGCTCGCTCCAATACATGGCGATATCTCTCTTTGAGAGAACTTCCCCATTGCCTCGTGACGCTCACAAGGAGGTTATTGAGAACTTTTCTTTGAAGGTGTTGATTCCAAATGTGGTCTAGTGTATTACATGCCACACTCGGGAGTTTAAAATAAATGATGTTTAACGAAATGAAAGAAAACTTTTCTCCAAGTAGAGAAAAAAAAAAAACAGATTGGAAATGAAATGACAAATGAAACTTTGAAGTTCTAAGATATAAGGAACTCAAAGGCTTATAAAAAGGTCTCACAAGTCAAAGTTATAAGGGCTTCACAAGCATGAAATGCCGAAGTCCTCATATGGCAAAATTAAAAAAGACCAGGTTCAAGATTACATCTTGAAATCCAATCCAAGACTAAGCAAGCTAAATTCATCACACAAAAGGTTACACTTTGATGATGTGCAAGTTAAAGCTCAAAGCATGGAAGAATCAAGATGTAAAAAAAAAAGATCAAATCAATGATGAATGAACTCGGCAGTCTCAAGACATCAAATGAATTGACAAATGAACTTAGCAGTCTCAAGACATCAGAAGTTAAGACTCAAAGAGTTTCATAAGAAGACTAAAAAAAAAAAAGAGAAATCAAATGAATTGACAAATGAACTTAGCAGTCTCAAGACATCAGAAGTCAAGACACAAAAAGATTCACAAGCCAAACATAAAAAAAATCAAATGAATCGACAATTGAACTCAGAAGTCTCAAGATATCAAAAGTCAAAGATTCAAAGAGTTTCATAAGTCAAGACTTGAAGGAAGATTCACAAGCACGAAAGCTAGAGCTTTTGAAAAGTAAAATTATGTAAAAATCAAATTAATGATTCATCAACATAGAGAATTCACAACTCGAAACCCAAATCAAAATCTAAGATGCAAATTCAAATGTTCAAGACACAATTTTCAAACAAATCAACAATTGAGCTCAACAACTTCAAAATGAAATCAAGTTTATGAAAAAAAGCTTCACAAGCATGAAAGCCGAAGCTAATGAAAAAATGAAATCAAGTTTGTGATCCCTAAACATGGAGATTTCACAACTTAAAATCCAAATCAAGTCCAAAATGCAAACTGAAATATCCAAGATAAGTTCAAGTGTTCAAGATAAAATCAAATTTCCAAAACATAATTTTCAAGCAAATTAACAAATGAGCTCAATAACTTCAAATTTTAAAGGGTTGAAGAGTTTACAAGGTGTAAAAAAGTTTCACAAGCCTGAAAGGTAAAGCTTATGAAAAGTCAAGTCAAGTTCCAAATCAAGTCCAAGATGCAAATCAAAGACACAAGTTCACAAGTTTCTAAATCATGTTCAAGATGCATATTTCAACTGTTGACAAAGACAAAAAGTCAACAAAAGTCAAAGCACGCTTTTCGGTGAAATAGTTAAAAGGAGATAAAAGGCTACAATCATTGTTGAGTCAGGATGATTAAATTTCATACTTCTTGAATTTCAATGAAGTCTATGACTTCATGTTTATTGAAATGAATAAAATTGATTTGTCACAATTTGTTTCCGTATTCACACTTATTTTCTTAATAAGAGGTTCTTATGAAAATGTCCAGGGTAATTAACATTAGTGGCTTGCCCCTAATGGAAGTCATGAACCCGCAATCCTTGAAGTCTACAAAATATTAAAATTTGATTTGTGATCTGTCAGTTTTAGTCGAACAACCCTAAATTAATGGCCGGGTGAGAAAAGAGGAGCCCACAATAAAATAGACCATGCCAATGAAAACCAACATGTCTGTTATGCCCATGACTAGGATTTCTAAATTTAAAACAATAAAAGGATTTAAAAGTCCCAAAAAATTATAAAGGATCAAATGGGCCGATGTTATATTTGAAACTTCACTGCATCTACTTTAGTGATAATATAAGAAGTTTATAACTTGCTACAAGAATAAGTGCACTACACCAGGCCCTCCATCAACAAAATTATATTTATACATCCTTGATTTATTCTAAGGAATATCAACAACGCCATGTATCCTATCATCTCCTATATGTAGTTAGCATAGCACCTCCTATATTTATAACTTGCTACAAGAATAAGTGCACTACACCAGGCCCTCCATCAACAAAATTATATTTATACATCCTTGATTTATTCTAAGGAATATCAACAACGCCATGTATCCTATCATCTCCTATATGTAGTTAGCATAGCACCTCCTATGTGTGGTTAATTAGTATAGAAATAGATTGTTTCCTTGATTGTACTTCAAAATGTGGAAGTGAAGATTCGCCGCTTGGAGTATGCTTATTAAAACAATTAATTATGGTTAGTTTTTAACCTGTCTGTCATGTATTTGTATTCTCACTTCTGATTTGTATTACCTTCCTCTCATTCATTGGTAAATTAGATATTGCTTAGCTGATGACAAACCATCTATCCACTTGGTTTTCTATGTTGTCAGCGTTCACATTCAAAGTGAATTTTAGAAAGACTTATTGCTTATTCTTACAAGTTACATGCTTGGACTTAAGCCATTGCACTAGATGATGCAATTGGGGAAATAAGTTTGGTTAATAAAAGAATTTTGTAACTTCATGGTGCACAAACGTCTAGTAGAATGATAATTTTCACTCAGAAAATCTCATGAACTGAGCTGGTGAACAACTAGATCTACTGGCTCTTTTATTTGAGTTATATAATCAGATATGGATTTAATTAGACAATTACAACATGAATGATTTGTAGCTCAGTTGATTTCTATAGTAAATTACCTGGCTCCATTGCACTTCTTGTTTAAATTAATAATAAATTAACTGCACACCTATGCTCCATTCATATGCTGAAGGGATGCCCCACGGATATCTGGATTTTTGAGTTTCTTTTATTTATGCATTCTATGCCTCCCAAAAGCTTCCAAATAATGGGTTAGTAGGAAAGTAATTCAAAAACTCCATGATCGCCCTTTATACAAAGCAGTGGATATACAACGGGATATGCTACATGACCATGGCATTCGGCTACCATACAAACAAGCTTGGAGGGGTAAATAATTAGTTGAAGGGATTCTACATGGATGTGATAAAGCTAGCTATGATCTGTTGTTGTGGTACGCAAGGTAAATGAAACCAATCACGATAGCATCGTTCTAATTGAGAGAGATTTTGAGCTGTTCAGAAGGGGATTTTTTTGCCTCCATGCTTCCCTAAACAAACATCCAGCATATGAATGGAGCATAGGTGTGCAGTTACCTTGTGATATTAGGTGAGTGATGAATGGAAAAACATTGCCAGCATTTGAATCACCACCAACATACAGAGGATTGGATGGGAATTTTGGGTGATCAATCTGCCATTGTTATCACAACACAAGTTTGATTTTCACTAATTGTTATTCAAAGATTTGAAACAAATGCAAAAGAACATGATGAGCATCAAGTAAGTGATCCTTTCAGATAAACTTGTGAACTCTCAAGGATGAAGTGACATCACTATCAACATATGCCTCTGGAGTATTTGAAAATGAGAATCCAGTTCCATGCTTCCTTACAAAAGAATTAAATGACTCTAAATTACCAAATCAATGACCTAAGTAATAATGAAAAAATTACTCATAATATTCAAATTACCAAATCAAACACGCAGTTGCGCTCCTCCAGCTCTTTTTCCTTATGCTGCAACCACTTCAGCTAGTCTCTGTTGGAGTTAATCGAATAGGCTTGTGTGGCAGCTAAGTTGGAAATGGGTTCTTGAGCACATGATTCAATAAGTGTATAAGACTTAGTCTTATGTCAGTAGAGTTAGTTCCTTAAATCTAGTGTAATGGGTGTTGTGTAGGTTGGTCAAAGTAGTGGGTTGTTTGCACGTTGTTATTTGTTGTTGAGTTTTGTATATTGTCATGTATTTTGTTTTTTTGTGAATTATGGAAGTCAATGCTTTGGTTTTCTCTTCAGCTAATAACTAAATCATTGAGTGTTCTTTATGTATTGAGTGTCTGAATTCTTCTGAGTATAGCTGCTGAATCTCCAACATTATGGTATCCAGAGCTGGGTTAAGAAGACAGTGAGCTCATGGCGAATAACTAGAACAAGTGATCTTTCCGCCATTTTTTTAAGAAAGGAATGTATTATAGAAAAAGTAATATAAACAGAGTAAATAGGGTAAGAATCAAAATATAATGGCAAAGTTTATATAGGGGAGAATTTCAAGTTTTCCAATGAGAGTTTTTTTACTGGTTGACATTTTAATAATTATAATTTTACCCATATCATATTTGGTTTATTAAACTTTTGACAGTCATAATTTCTGAAGGTTGCAGGTTTGACCATTATAAATCTGACAATTGCAGATTTGATTGTCATAATTACTGACAGTTGCAGATTTAACGATTGTGATTTATTATCGTTACAGTTTTAACCGTCATAATTTCTAATGGTTGTAGGATTGACCGTTATAATTTATGGCAGTTGTAGATTTGACAGTTGTGATTTATTACCATTACAGATTTGACCGTCATAATTTTTTACTATTGCAAGTATGATCATCATAAATCTGACAATTGCATATTTTACTGTCATAATTACTAACAATTGTAGATTTAATTGTTATGATTTATAACCATTGCAGATTTGACCGTCATAATTTCTGACAATTACAAGTTAGACCGTTATAAATTTAACGATTGTAGGTTTGAATGTCATAATTAGTAACAATTGCAAATTTGATGGTTTTAATTTATTGCCATTGCAGATTTGACGGCCATAAGTTTTGACAATTGCAGGTTTGACCGTCATAAATTTGACAATTGTAGGTTTGACTGTCAAAATTACTGACAATTGTAGATTTGATGGTTGTAATTTATTACCGTTATAGATTTAATAGTCATAATTTCTGACAGCTGCAGGTTTGACCGTCATAAATCTAACAATTGTAGATTTAATTGTGATAATTATTAACAATTGCAGATTTGACGGTTGTTATTTTTTAGTATTACAGATCTGAACATCATAATTCTGATAATTGCATATTTGTTTGTTATAATTACTAATAGTTGTATATTTCACCATTATAATTTTTTATCGTTGCATATTTGACCGTAATATTATTTGATGCTTGTAAGTTTTACTTGTAAATATTTATAAAGGGTTGTGAGAAAAAAGTTTGAATTACAAACTTATAAGGACTAAAGTATAAATATTGCATTTCAAAAAGACAATTATACAATTAAAAAAATAAATAAATAATAAATATTATTAATAAGTGCTTGAATGAATGTATTTGATTATTATTATTATTTATAGCACTTTGCATGTAATTGTTAAATATATGATTGTCTTTGGTGTTGAATTCCCTTCTATTTCGTATTCAAGCTAGAATGAAAACATATAAACCAAGAGGAACCATTTTGAGGCAATTTGAGTTAATTTTGGAAGAAAAAATAGAGTTTTTTGAGTGGTTTACGGTCGGGCTTACAAGTGCTATTACCGGCATTTACTGTAGTATTGCACTATTCACTATACTATAGCAAATCACTATTACGGGCAATGTTATGGGCGCAACACCAAACCAGAGAGGCTTATGGGCATTGTTACGGCCGTATGCATTGGGTCGTAAGGACCTCTTACGGCCGTAAGAATCCCTGATTTCTGAGCTATAAAAGCCCAGAAATTTGGGCTTTTAAAGGATCTTCTTCGCTATTCTTTGGTCGCCCCTTGGGGGGCAATTTGGGGGCCTTCCATTGCATATCTTGTTCTAGGAAAGAAAGCAAGAGAGGGAGATTAGACAGAGGTTCAAGGCTTCAAGAGAGCCGTTCTTGGAGAGATCTCGGCGGTGATGTCGGGGAATCTCCGAAGAACTTCATCCATCTAAGGAGATTACGAGCATTGAGGAAGGTTTGTTATTCTCCTCATGTATTTTATTTTATTTGGATTAGATTGTAGATGTTTGAGCATTGTTGAACTCTAGGATTTATCTCTTTTGACATTGGTTGTGGATCTTGTTGATTTACTTATTTCTTAATTACAATCTTTTATTTTTGAATCTAATTGTGTATTTGTAAAAATTAGTACTAGTATTTCCTAGTTCCTCATGGGATCAATAACCTTACTTTTAAGCACACTATATTATTTGATGGGCACATGCACTTGCATTTCATAATTGACATTAGTCCATATCAATTATATTAAAAAAGTAAAAATTTACACGTATGAATGAATTAATTAAAGAAAATGTACTCATGCTGAAATGTGCACTTTAGTTAATAATATATACAATGTGCATTTCAGTAATTTTTTTTAAATATTATATTTTAAAAAAATCCGTAGTTGTCATTTGAATTATTTGTTTATATTTTATGTTTTTATAATGATTTTCATTAGAGAAAATAAAATTTCATTCTTATAAACTCTTATTATGAGGGGACTTTTATTAGAGAAATAGATGATGTAATAGTTAATTGTAAAATTAATTAAAGAATAAATATTGATATAAGTGAGAAAACTAATGTATGAGAAATATATAATTTCTTAGTTTTTTTAAGGTGAGTAATATAAAAAAGTATACTAATAACAAACATTAAAAAAATGAAATGAAATTAAGAAAATCATTAAATTACCTTTTGGTTGTGTTTAACAACAACAACAATAATAGCTTTATTTTCAAATAGGAAGAAGATAAAGATAGTAAATAAATAAATAAAAAGTTTTATGTGGACGTTAGAATACATATCATTGACACAGTTATTCACATGTGATAGGGACGCAACAGACTATGATCAAAGAAATAAATAGTTTGAGCAATAGACTATGATTAAACAAAACTAAAATATAAACATAAGGAACTCTCAACCTCTTAACTCATTCTCTGACTCCATGACCCTGTGTAAACAAACAAAACTAAAATCAATAAGCTATCAAAGAAAATGAGAAAGAAGGAAAATAAATAAATATGTACAAAAGGGTAAAAAACACATACAAAGACAAATATATACAAAATGAAAGATAAATGGCTAGAGCAATAGACTGTAGGTTTTCCTAGTATCCCTTGTGTCCCCTGCAACGGCACCAAAAAGTTGATGTGAACACCCGCAAGTGCACGAGGTCGTCAAGCAATACCCTGTGTGTAACACAAGGGTCATATTCCATGGGGCCAAGGAGTTACTATTACTCCCCTTTCATCTATTTCCTTGCCTAACACTTCAAATGATAAATAGTAATTACAAAAAGAGAGAAAAAAAAAAACTAAAATGATATCTGGACTACTACTACGCACAATCGGCATTCAAGGGAGAACCACACACTAGAAGGGGTGATTTGGACAACGAATGCCCCTAGGGTTGTCATTAAGTCCTGAACTTAGGATGATATGCTGTGATTGTAGTTCAGACAGAGAGATTCCTAAAGTAGGTAATCCCGAATCCCTCAGTGATTACCCCTAATCCAATACAAGTATTGGTTCAGAATCTCTTCTGACCAAATCCTCCTATGATCACATTGAGTGTCAAGAAATCTCTAATTAGGATCGATACTCAATACCTAAGTCCAATCATAACGGTTAGAGGGGTACCAGACACTCGAATCCCTAGGTGTATTGGTGGTACATGTATCCCTTTCAAGGTATGTAAGTCTAATACAAGGGCGCATCCGTGCTCCAAGTACAAACTAGAATTTGAACCACATAATTCTCATGCAATCCAAAACATCCAAAAACACATAGCTAGAACCACAAACTATGAGATTCTATAAAAGAAATCCAACGTCCAAAAATACATCAACAAAGATGGTCATCCAAATTACAATAAAACAATCCTAGAGTTCATCCAGTCCAAATCACAAACAAGATAGTTACTCATGAAAGAGGAACACTCATACAACTCTGTGGGCTCCTTCTTTCACCCGGCCTTTAATTAAGTTTAGACCGGTTAAAAATAATGGATCACAAATCAAATTTTAATTTTTTATGACTTCAAGAGATTATGGGTTCATGACTTTTATTAGGGGCAAGCCGTTAATGTTAATTACCCTGGACATTGTCGCAGGAATTTCCAATTAAAAAATAAGTGTGAACAAGAAAACAAATTGTGATGATAAAATTCATTCACTTTAATAAATATGAATTTCATTGAAAGTACAAAGAATTTGAAATAATCTCATAAATTTGAGCTTTCTTTCCAAAAACTTCGGCCTTCATGCTTATGAAGCTTCCTTCAAGTCTTGACTTGTTAAACCCTTTGAGTCTTTGACTTCTGATGTCTTGACACTGTTGAGTCCAATTGTCGATTTATATGGATTTTCAAATCTTAACTCTTTCATATCTTTGAATCTTGACTTGGCTATTTTGGCTTTGATTACATATATATATCTTGTCACATAATATATGTGCATATTTGAACATAGCCACTGCATGTGCCTCGTCATCATGTCGCATACCTCTGTGCAGTCTTGAGGTATGTATCTCATTACCACTTGAAATTTATACATTATCAAAGCTTGCCACTACCTAGAGATGAACATCCTTGTCATTGTTTCAGGATGATATATATATATGTGTGTGTGTGTGTGTGTGGGTGTGGCATTACATGCATCTCATTTTCTTCTTAATCATGCATTCATTTGCATGTGTATCACTTTCATGATGGGTCCATGGTTTTTAGGATTTTTTTTTTCAATTTTTTTTTATTTTTTTATTTTTTTTATTCAAAAGCAAGTAAGTGGTCGGACATGAATTCCCCATGAAATAAAATAAAAGAATGAATTGGCACAAAAGATGCTTCCATATATATATATATATATATATTATGATGGTTAATGGTTCACCACTTCCAATGACTTTATAAGCTTTAATAGGCCATGCTTCCTATAAATTTTCTCAAAGTCTGAGTCATCAGTGATGGGTCATCATCATTCTTTTGTACCATTTCTGAATCATTCTCCACACATGTGTGGCTTTTGTTCTCTCTTCTTGGACATGCAATCATTGCTACAAAGGAGTTAATGCATGGTGAAATTTCTTGGTACTTGGAATAGCTTAGTTCTTAGGGATTTGGTGAATATGCTACTCATCAACTTGGACCTCATGCTCAAGTTCTTTAATCCTCATTTGGGTTTCAGTCAACTTTACAATATTTTCTGCAGTCTTCCCATATTAGTCAAACACAAAGGAGCCATTTGAGGCTTAATGTAAGGATACTCACTTTTTCCCATTAAATCCTATTTGTTTCTTAGGATGCCTCTCTGAAAGAAGAGCTAGGGTTCCATCATCTTTTAAAGGCGAGTACAACATATGCACATCTGTTTACAATGGACTATGTGTATACACTTACACCAACTTCAAAGCAATGACAGAGTGCCCGGCCATACAAGCACCATAAGCAAGTGCTTCAAGATCATCAGCTTCATTGAAGAAAATGACATTGATCCCATATGACACATCACAAGTGAGTGGTTCCTTTGTGATAAGCTGCTAGTGTGTGTTGCAGTTGCGTGGTTATTCGGTGCTACAGTGGCATCAGAGCTTGAACATTTGCGATGGCGACCAACGGTACTCCGTTGACCTTGTCCCAACCGTCCATTCCACTGTTCTCAGGGGTGGAGTATGGAAGGAAGAGACTTTGAATGAAGACCATATTTAGATCCCAGGAGCTTTGGGATCTTGTGGAAAAGGGTGTGGTCGAGTCAAATGATGAAGTACAGGAGATGAAGAATCGGAAACACGATGCCAAAGCGCTATGTTTAATCCAACAGGATGTGGACGGTCCTATCCTGGACTGGATTTTAAAGGCGAAGACGTCTCATGAGGCTTGGGAGATTATGAGAAAACAATGGCAAGGAGCAGCTAAAGTCTGGGCTGTTAGAATTCAAGCTCTCCAGCAAGAATTTGAAACCTTGCAGATGGAGGACGCTGAGGGAGTGCAGGACTATCTCACTCGGGTGATCACTACTGCTAACCAGGTTCATGCGCTTGGTTACAAGCTAGCTGAGTCGGAGGTCGTGTCAAAGGTGCTAAGAAGCTTAGCTCCAAAATTTGACTTTGTAGCTATGACCATCAAGGAATCAAAGGAGATATCGAACTAACTCTCGATGATCTCAATGGAACGTTGCTGGCACATGAAGTCAGAGTTGATCGCATGCAGGCCAGGAGTGGTGAGAAGGCATTGGTGGTCAAGGGTAACTCACTGTCACGCCCCAGCCCCACGGCCGAGCCCGCTGACAGATCGGCCACATCCAACGGGGTGGACCCCACTGGGTGCAAGGCCTCAGATTTGACCTGGTCAGAGTCAACCTAACAAGCAGAATAGGAATAATAACAAGAACTACAAATAAACCAACAGAAACAGAGTCGATACAGATATGGGCTTAAACAGCCCTACAAACAACAGTGCCACACATACAGATCCTGAATAAAATACAGACAGAATGCAAATCTCACTCACACATGAGAGTATAAACTGACTACAACAAGCAAGAAAAGAAGTGACTCCCAGACACCACCCCTGCTCCTAAGCCTGATCTTCTCCAGTGAAAAAAAAACAGAGTCCACAGAGTGCATGAGCCATAAAGGCCCAGTAGGATCGCAGCTAAAACAGATAATGCAGAATAGTACAGAATAATACAGGTATTGCAGAATATTTAAATTCCAGACAGATAATGCAGAAAATGCTCAGAAATAACAGAATATAGAATTTCAGAAAATCACACGAAAGCAGATGGTAAATCTCCCTGGCTAATAACAGAAATCAACAGCACTGGGCTGGATCTTCGACTGTGAAGTCGGAACAGAAAAGAACAGAATATCGACGGTCGAAGCCGGATCTTCGACCGCAGTCGGGGGGTAGCGCTACTACAGAAAATGTGCCAAAAATGGAGATGTACTAAAACCGCGAAAATACAGCGAACATACAGAAAATACAGAATAAATAATACGAGATAAAAATGCATAATCAAATAAGTAAATAAACAGTTACATAAATAAACCAATAAATAATTAAATAATTAAATAGCTGAAATAAATTGCCATTGATTTACCTTACAATGGCAAAGCAGAAATTAAACAGGTGCGAGAGCCTACCTGGTACCGGGTCACAAAGCTAAGTTCGGCAAGTCCCACGGATTCGGGCTTACTACAGAATCTACCTAACAAAATAAATTATACTTAGAAAATAATCTTGGGCCAGGACTAAGTTACAGCTAAGACCCAAGTTCACTCAACAAGGATTCAATCAACAGATCATCAGGCTAGCAGGATGTCAGATTACATAAGTGCATAAATATTAAAAAAAAAAAAAATACCAAGTTGCACTTACTCTACAAATAAAAGATTCAACACCATTAAGGCAACAGAAAAGCCATACTTATATAAGAACTCAAACATTATTACATTCGCATATATGATTTAAGAGATACTTTGAAAAGGCTTGATCAAAACATCAGAACAATTTGATCAACTATGCACTTCAGAATGCTTAAATTTCACAACTAATAACCTCTAACTAAAACAAATAATCCATTAAATCTAATAAGACAAACCATATATATATATGTAAACATATATATATATATATATATATATATATATATATATATATATATATATATATATATATATATATATATATATATATATATACACACAAAAACACTCTTCAAGAAAGTTTAATAGGAATACAAGAGATCACCAGCAACATAGAATGAAAAGAAAGTAAATAAATAAATAAATAAATAATACATGGTTTAACAAAACATTCAGAATTTCTTTCACTGGAACAAAAGATTAAAAAAAATATATAATATAAGGTTTTGATTACACTAAGCCAGCATTAAAGAAAATGCTAAATTAAACAATTGGTTTTGGAATAATGCTGAAGACTTCACAGGTTTCAATATATGTATATATATACAAGCATACAAGAGTAATTGAAATCATAAATTCCAGAAATTCCAGGAAAAACTAAAATAAATAAAATAAACAAAAGCACCCGGAAGTGGATTCTCAGCAGTTTAGAAAATCGGAAATTAAAATATACTAACATTAGATATATATATATATATATAAAGTGGATTTAAAAGCATGATTACAACAAGCTTCCAATTTCAAATATTAAAAATCAGGGAAGCATGGTTCTAAACAAACAAGACTCATAAGAAAGCATGCATTCAATTGTGCAGGAAAAACTAAAACCCAAAGAAAAAGATAACATGCTCTCACTCAAAATCATAGCAATAACATACAAATCTAATTCCAAGAGTTCAAACAGAATTTCAGTGATTACATGATGCTTAGAGGAAACATACAATTAGATACTAGGATGGTTAATCCAATGCAAATTTCTCCAAATTAACTCATGAAACACCAGCCATACAACACAAGAAAATAATCTCAAGTTAGCATGAAGCCTCTAAAAGGATTTAACAATCATCAAAACTCAACCATACACATCAAGAAGCAAAGAATTCAGAAAATCGGCAAACTTAAACAAACACAAGGCCTCCAACCTGACTGCCGGAGCTCCCAAGGAAAAGAGAAGAAGGTCGCAGCTTGTCTTCTCCCCAAGCTCAAGGCAAGCAGCACACACACACACACCAAAAGCTTAGCAAAACATCAGCCTGCAGAACTATAAAAACCAAGCTTAACCTAACACCAATAATGCAAACCCAAAGCCTCATCCAGATCTTGTTTTTATGGGCAAAGAGTCAAAAGTGTGGGCTCCATTCCAAAATAATTCCTCAGTCAACAGGTCAAAGGATCCCCATTCAACAGACATTACAATCTCCCCCCCCCCTTAAATGAGTTTAGTCCTCTAAACTCACATCAAGAGCTGGGGAAACAGCTCTGGATTGCGCTCCTTGAGATCAGCTTCTCGCTTCCAAGTGGCTTCATCACTAGAATTGTTGCTCCACCTAATCTTGATCAATGGAATCACCTGATTCCCTCGCTGCAACTCTTTGTAGCCAAGGATCTCCACTGGTTGCTCTTCATAGGACGGATTCTTCTGAAGCTCCACTGGTTTATGCTGAATGACAAGAGATGGATAAGACAAATACTTCCTCAGCATAGAAACATGAAAGACATTGTGAACCAGGGCCAGATCTGGTGGTAGTGCCAAGCGATAGGCAACAGCTCCTACTCGCTCCAAAATCTCGAAGGGTCCAATGTAGCGTGGGTTGAGCTTCCCACGCCTCCCAAACCTCACAACGCCTTTCATAGGAGATATCCTCAAGAAGATTGAATCACCAATCTGAAACTCTAGGTCTGAGTGGCGCTTGTCAGCATAACTCTTCTGTTGGCTATGAGCAGTCTTCAATCGATCCCTGATCAGTTTCACCTTCTCTTCTGCAATCTGCAACATCTCTGGACCCAGCAGCTTCCGGTCTCCAACGTCATCCAAGCACACAGGAGATCGACACTTTCGCCCGTAAAGAGCCTCGTATGGTGTCATCTGGATGCTCGCCTGGAAACTGTTGTTGTAGGCAAACTCCGCCAAAGACAAGTAGTGGTCCCAAGAATCAGAAAAATCAAGTGCACATGCTCGCAGCATGTCCTCCAGAATCTGAATCGTCCTCTCAGACTGACCATCTATCTGTGGATGAAAAGTTGTACTGAAAGTCAACTTGGTGCCCAACGCTGACTGCAGACTTCTACAGAATCTTGAGATGAATCTCGAGTCGCGATCAGAGGTGATCGACACAGGAATACCATGAAGTCGAACAATCTCACTGAGATACAGCTCTGTTAGCTTCTCTAGACCCAAGCCAGGCTTCAAAGGCAGAAAGTGAGCTGACTTGGTTAGGCGGTCGACAATCACCCACACTGACTCATGCTTCCGCCGGGTACAGGGCAAACCAGTCACAAAGTCCATCGTGATGTGCTCCCAATTCCACTCAGGTATCGGTAACGGCTGAAAATAGCCTGCCGGTCTCTGATGCTCTGCTTTTACCTGCTGATAGGTAAGATAGTGGGCGACGAAAGTAGCTATCTCTCGTTTCATGTTGTTCCACCAGAAGTGCTCCTTGAGTCCTTTGTACATCTTTGTGCCTCCCGGGTGAATTGTGTAACTCGAATAATGGGCCTCCTCCAGAATGTTCCTCTTCAAGTCAAGATCATCGGGTACGCATACCCGCTTTCCAAATCTGATAATACCATCCTCATGCACACGGAACTGAGACGAATGCCCTTGCTGAAGTTTAGGACAGATCTCTTGTAATTTGGGGTCCTGCATCTGAGTCGTTTTGACCCTCTGCAGCAAATTCGGTCTGATGTGCATGTTGGCCAGACTGACCTCGGAACTTGACGGAATAACCTCCAAATCGAACCTCCTTATTTCCTCTAAAAGTGGTCTCTACTCAGTCAAATCTGTGGCGGTTCCATAGTTGTGCCTCCTACTCAACGCATCAGCTACCACGTTGGGCTTGCCTGGATGATAATGAACACTGAGATCATAGTCCTTGATCAGCTCTAACCACCGTCTCTGCCTCATGTTAAGCTCCTTCTGGGTGAAGATATACTTTAGACTCTTATGAACTGTGTACACTTCACAGGGTTCTCCATACAGAAATGCCTCCAGATCTTCAGTGCAAAAACAACTGCTGCTAACTCCAGATCGTGAGTAGGGTAATTCTCCTCATGAGGTTTCAATTGCCTCGAAGCATAGGCAATCACTCGATCACTCTGCATCAGAACACACCCTAAGCCTATCTTACAAGCATCGCTGTAGATCACGTACCCACAACCACTTTCAGGCAGAGCAAAAATAGGTGCATATACGAGTCTAGGCTTTAACCACAGGAAACTCTGCTCACAAGCTTCAGTCCAAGTAAAACGGGCACCCTTTCGGGTTAATCTCGTCAACGGCGCTGCCAACCGAGAGAAGTCCTGAACAAACCTCCGATAGTAGCCAGCTAACCCAAGAAAACTCCAGATCTCTCTGACCGTGCTCGGTCTCTTCCAGTCCAGTACTGCTTCCACCTTCTTAGGATCCACAGAAACACCATCCTTGCTGATAACATGCCCCAAGAACGCAACACTATCAAGCCAGAAGTCACACTTGGAAAACTTGGCATACAACTCATGCTGTCTCAGTGTCTCTCCAGTACAATCCTCAAATGTTTCGCGTGCAACTGCTTGCTTCAGGAGTAGATCAGTATATCATCAATAATTACAACCACAAACCAATCCAAGTAGCGCCGAAATACCCGGTTCATCAAATCCATGAATACCGCTAAGGCGTTCGTCAGACCAAAAAGCATCACCAGAAACTCATAGTGGCCATACCGCGTACGGAAAGCACTCTTCGGGATGTCCTCGCCCTCTACCCTTAGGTACAATTTTGCAAGTTACAAAACAGACAGAATTTTAGAACAAGCTTCACTACCCAGACCCACTCTCAGAAAGAACTCTCAAAGATTAACAGAATTAACATAATAGGGTGACATCTAAACATAGCTCTGATACCACTATAATTTGTCACGCCCCAGCCCCACGGCCGAGCCCGCTGACAGATCGGCCACATCCAACGGGGTGGACCCCACTGGGTGCAAGGCCTCAGATTTGACGTGGTCAGAATAAACCTAACAAGCAGAACAGGAATAATAACAAGAACTACAAATAAACCAACAGAAACAGAGTCGATACAGATATGGGCTTAAACAGCCCTACAAACAACAGTGCCACACATACAGATCCTGAATAAAAATACAGACAGAATGCAAATCTCACTCACACATGAGAGTATAAACTGACTACAACAAGCAAGAAAAGAAGTGACTCCCAGACACCACCCCTGCTCCTAAGCCTGATCTTCTCCAGTGAAAAAAAAAACAGAGTCCACAGAGTGCATGAGCCATAAAGGCCCAGTAGGATCGCAGCTAAAACAGATAATGCAGAATAGTACAGAATAATACAGGTATTGCAGAATATTTAAATTCCAGACAGATAATGCAGAAAATGCTCAGAAATAACAGAATATAGAATTTCAGAAAATCACACGAAAGCAGACGGTAAATCTCCCTGGCTAATAACAGAAATCAACAGCACTGGGCTGGATCTTCGACTGTGAAGTCGGAACAGAAAAGAACAGAATATCGACGGCCGAAGCCGGATCTTCGACCGCAGTCGGGGGGTAGCGCTACTACAGAAAATGTGCCAAAAATGGAGATGTACTAAAACCGCGAAAATACAGCGAACATACAGAAAATACAGAATAAAAAATACGAGATAAAAATGCATAATCAAATAAGTAAATAAACGGTTACATAAATAAACCAATAAATAATTAAATAATTAAATAGCTGAAATAAATTGCCATTGATTTACCTTACAATGGCAAAGCAGAAATTAAACAGGTGCGAGAGCCTACCTGGTACCGGGTCACAAAGCTAAGTTCGGCAAGTCCCACGGATTCGGGCTTACTACAGAATCTACCTAACAAAATAAATTATACTTAGAAAATAATCTTAGGCCAGGAATAAGTTACAGCTAAGACCCAAGTTCACTCAACAAGGATTCAATCAACAGATCATCAGGCTAGCAGGATGTCAGATTACATAAGTGCATAAATATTAAAAAAAAAAAAAAATACCAAGTTGCACTTACTCTACAAATAAAAGATTCAACACCATTAAGGCAACAGAAAAGCCATACTTATATAAGAACTCAAACATTATTACATTCGCATATATGATTTAAGAGATACTTTGAAAAGGCTTGATCAAAACATCAGAACAATTTGATCAACTATGCACTTCAGAATGTTTAAATTTCACAACTAATAACCTCTAACTAAAACAAATAATCCATTAAATCTAATCAGACAAACCATATATATATATATATAAACATATATATATATACACAAAAACACTCTTCAAGAAAGTTTAATAGGAATACAAGAGATCACCAGGAACATAGAATGAAAAGAAAGTAAATAAATAAATAAATAAATAATACATGGTTTAACAAAACATTCAGAATTTCTTTCACTGGAACCAAAGATTAAAAAAAATATATAATATAAGGTTTTGATTACACTAAGCCAGCATTAAAGAAAATGCTAAATTAAACAATTGGTTTTGGAATAATGCTGAAGACTTCACAGGTTTCAATATATGTATATATATACAAGCATACAAGAGTAATTGAAATCATAAATTCCAGAAATTCCAGGAAAAACTAAAATAAATAAAATAAACAAAAGCACCCGGAAGTGGATTCTCAGCAGTTTAGAAAATCGGAAATTAAAATATACTAACATTAGATATAAGGATATATATATATATATATATAAAGTGGATTTAAAAGCATGATTACAACAAGCTTCCAATTTCAAATATTAAAAATCAGGGAAGCATGGTTCTAAACAAACAAGACTCATAAGAAAGCATGCATTCAATTGTGCAGGAAAAACTAAAACCCAAAGAAAAAGATAACATGCTCTCACTCAAAATCATAGCAATAACATACAAATCTAATTCCAAGAGTTCAAACAGAATTTCAGTGATTACATGATGCTTAGAGGAAACATACAATTAGATACTAGGATGGTTAATCCAATGCAAATCTCTCCAAATTAACTCATGAAACACCAGCCATACAACACAAGAAAATAATCTCAAGTTAGCATGAAGCCTCTAAAAGGATTTAACAATCATCAAAACTCAACCATACACATCAAGAAGCAAAGAATTCAGAAAATCGGCAAACTTAAACAAACACAAGGCCTCCAACCTGACTGCCGGAGCTCCCAAGGAAAAGAGAAGAAGGTCGCAGCTTGTCTTCTCCCCAAGCTCAAGGCAAGCAGCACACACACACACCAAAAGCTTAGCAAAACATCAGCCTGCAGAACTATAAAAACCAAGGTTAACCTAACACCAATAATGCAAACCCAAAGCCTCATCCAGATCTGGTTTTTATGGGCAAAGAGTCAAAAGTGTGGGCTCCATTCCAAAATAATTCCTCAGTCAACAGATCAAAGGATCCCCATTCAACAAACATTACACTCACCTAGTGGGAGTTCTAGTAGAGGAGGTTTCAGGGGCCTAGGAAGAGACACCTTTAAAGGAAGAGGGGGAAGTAGAGGCAGAGGAAGAGGAAGCAGCTCAAGTGCATACAGCAGTGAAGATCAAAAGGTGCAGAACTCTGAACAAAGGACACATAGGAGTAATATACAGTGTTACAACTGTAAAAGGTATGGCCATGTGAAGGCTAACTACTGGCAAAGCTCTAAGACGACGGAGAAATGTGCAAATGCTGTTGTAGAGAAGAATGAAGAAGATGAGATTGAGAAAGCAACCAATATGTTCTTGGCCCAAACTGATACTCAATTGATGGATCGATCGGTGTGGCTTGTCGACAGTGGCTGCTCTAATCATATGATAGGCATGAAGAGCCTGTTTTGCAAGATCGACACATCTGAGAAGCACACGGTTCATCAGGGAAATAACAAAGAGATCCAGGTGGCCGGAATAGGTATGATTACATTTCATTCATATGAGGGAAAGACCAAGCTTATTCACAATGTGCAGTATGTTCCAGCTCTTGCACACAACTTATTGAGTGTAGGCCAGTTAATGTTGTCTGGCTATGATGTTGTATTTAAAAATGATGAATGTGTAATCTCATATGGAAAGACTTGGGTGTCGGTGATGACCATTCAATGAACAAAGAACAATATGTTCCCCATGTTGATATCTGGTGCCGAGCAAGCCAATGTCGTGACAAAGAATGAAGAAATTATACATTGTGGCACCAGAGGTATGGTCACTTGAGTAAACAAGGATTGCAAATCTTGAACTGTGAGAGCATGGTGATTGGTCTTCTAGATTTATCTTCATCCAATCAGTACGAAGCTTGTGTTCTTGGAAAGCAAACAAGAGTCACTTTTCCATCGGAAAAAGATTGGAGGGTGAATGGCAAGCTGTAGTTGGTCCATGCAGATCTTTGCGGGTCCATGCAGACTGAGTCACTAGGTGGGAATAGATATTTTCTACTCTTCATTAATGATCACACCCGGATGAACTGGGTGTATTTTCTCAAGTGTAAGTTAGATTCTTTCAAGTATTTTAAATCCTTTCAGTCTTTGGTTGAAATGTAAGCAAGTGCCCAGCTCAAGATACTCCAAACCTATCGTAGTGGAGAATTTATGTCAAATGAATTCATGGCATACTGTGAGAGTTAGGGCATACGAAGATAGTACACAGCTCCACACTCACCACAATAAAACGGTGTCATCGAGAGGAGGAATAGAACGTTGGTGGAGAGAGCTCGGAGCATGTTGAAGGCCAAGATGCTACCCAATTCCTTCTGGGCGGAAGTAGTGGCCACAGCAGCCTATCTCTCCAACATATCTCCCACCTGCGTTGTGCTTGCTCTAACCCCGTATGAAGCATAGCATCAGAGAAAGCCAACTGTGAGTCATTTAAGAATATTTGGAAGTATTGCTTATTAGCACATTTTATCTAATTCTAGGCAGAAGTTAGATGTGAGGGAACAAAAAGGTATATTTGTAGGTTATTATAGTGAGTCAAAGGCCTACAATATATATAATCCACTGACTGGAAAAATGATCACCAGTAGAGATGTAACATTCAATGAAGGCTCACAATGCGATTGGCACACTGGTGAGAGGTCTACACATTCAATCATTATAGAGGAAAGCAATGGAAATGAAGATTTTTATGGGGCAAACATCGAACAAGGTGTTATTGAAGTAACAGGGAATGCAATGCATGGGAATGATATTATACTTGGTTCAGGTGTAGAGGAAATATAGGGTGAACTAGAAGAGCATGCCATTGCACCCATTGATGATACACCACCCAGGAGAGTAAGGACATTGTAAGATGTGTACGAGAGATGCTCCTTTGCTTTGAATGTAGCTGATCCATTTACATTTGAAGAAGCATACAAACATACAGAATGAAGGGAGGCTATGAATCAAGAGATGGAATCTATATTAAAGAATGATACATGGGAATTAGTACTTGCGCCACGTGAGAAGAAAGTTGTGGGGTTAAAATGGATATACAAAAGAAAGTATACACCAGAAGGCAAAGTGCAGAGGTACAAAGCAAGGGTGGTTGCCAAGGGGTATGTACAAGAGCAAGGGATCGACTTTGATGATACCTTCTCCCCTGTTACCAAAATGGAGACTGTAAGGCTACTTCTTGCACTCGTAGCTCACAAAGGATGGACCATTTATCATCTAGATGTGAAGACAGCATTCTTGAACGGGGAGATACATGAAGAGGTTTATGTAGAACAATCAAGGGGCTTCATAGTGCAAGGGAAAGAACAATTTGTATGCAAGTTAAAGAAGTCTTTGTATGGCCTTCGAGAGGCACAGAGGGCATGGTGTAGCAAATTAGATAGCTATCTACATGAGCAAAGGTTAGAGAAGTGTCCTTGTGAGCATACTCTATACAAGAAGTCAAGTGGTGATGGTAATGGCTTAATAATTTGTGTCTACGTAGATGATATACTTTGCATGGGATCCTCTGAAACCCTGATATCAGAATTCAAAGTCAACATGAAGAAGCATTTTGAAATAACAGACTTGGGAGTGTTGAGTTATTTCCTTGGTTTAGAAGTGAACCAATATGAGAAGGGAATTCACACTACTCAAAGGAAATATACAGAGGATTTACTGAAAGAGTATAATATGCAACAATGTAAACCAGTGCCCACACCACTCAATTTAAGTGAGAAAATACAACAGAATGATGGGTCATGTAATGTGGATCGTAAGAGGTATAGGAGCTTGATCGGTCGACTAATATACTTGATACACACCCGGCCTGATATATCATTTGCTGTGGGGGTACTATCTCGGTTCATGAATTGTCCATCAAACAAACACCAAGCTACAGCCAAACGAGTACTCAGATACTTAGCTGGCTCAGTTGGATGTGGATTGTGGTATAGCGCAACTGGAGAAGGAAAGATTGAAGGATATTCTAACAGCGACTGGGGTGGGTGTATGGAGTATAGGATGTAAAAGCTACAAATTGTGCAAGGTTCCCAGCTTCCTTCCTTTTCCCCTGCTCCTTCCTCTCCAGGATCCTCGTCCCCTTGAAGGTCTTTCTACTTCATACTTTCCCTTCCATCCAGCTCGTGTAAACAACACTTGCTCCTCACCACTGTCACCATATCCTTGAAACCTCACTTCATAAGTTTTCAGTGCTCCGACCGCATCCTCCAGTGACAGAGTCTTGAGATCTCCAAATTGCTCTAAATTGGAGGCAATTGGAAGAAACTTGAACGGCACCGCACGAAGCAGCTTCTCCACTATCCGCACTTCCTTCACCTTCTGACCGAGGCCATGCATTTGATTTACAAGGGAGGTGAGTTTGCTCACAAACTCATCTATGGTTTCAGAAGGAGACATCTTCAGAGCTTCAAAGTCACCCCTCAGCTGCTGCATCCTTGCATCTTTGAACTTCGAGGCTCCCATGTGCAAGGATTTGATTACTTCCCAGGCCGCTCCCGCACTTTTCTTGTCGGTGATGAGCATCAACAGATCATCTGTGATTGCCTGATGGATGGCCGAAAGGGCAAGTTTGTCTTTCCTCAAATCCGGCTCAGCTCCGGCATCCGGTTCCACCGCCTCCCAAAGGCCCTGTCCGTCCAAATAGGACTTCATCCTCACAGCCTAGGGAATGTAGTTTCCTCCCTTCACTAGGAGAGGAAAGCTCGCCGGTAAGCTTCCTTGTGATCCCGTACCAGATCCGCCTAAGGAAACCCTTCCCCCCGAGCCCGATGCGCCACTCGCCAGAGCTCTGCTACTCGCCGGAGTTGCTGCTGGAGTCTTCGACATCGCCGCTGTCTCAAGATCGGCCCCCCGCTTGCTCTGATACCAAATGTAAAAGCTACAAATTGTGCAAGGTTCCCAGCTTCCTTCCTTTTCCCCTGAGGTATCAGGAAAAGCACCACTGGTGTTATCTTCAAGCTGGGAACCGGAGTAGTATCCTGGACGTCTAAGAAGCAAGACATTGTCACTTTATCAATGACGAAGGCCGAATATATTGCACTCTGCTCAGCTACCTGTTAGAGTATCTGGCTCAACAAGGTGATGAAGGAATGCAACTTCACTGTTGATGAAGAACAAAGATCGGCAACAACCATTTGATGTGATAATAAATCATGCATTGTAATATCAAAAAATCCTGTGATGCATGGTAGGACCAAGCACATAGACATCAAATATCATTTCATTAGAGAGCTGATCACTGAAGGGACTTTAATTGTGAAGCATTGTAATAATAATGAACAGCTAGAAGATATATTTACTAAACCTCTAACTAGCCAGAAGCATCACATAAGGAGTAGTTGGGAGTGTGTAATCTTCAATCAAAGGGGGGATGATGAATTGTGATTGAAGATGGTGGTATGATGATGAACAGGTACAAATGGAAGGAGACATCCCATTCTCTGAAGATATGCCGGCTATGCAGGATATGCTGAAGATCTACTCTTTATGAATGAGCTTAATGTAATCACACTATAGTACTTGATATGTGATGGGTATGATGTTCTCTTCTTTGCTTTGCATTAATATGCATATACTGGGTGAAGTATGTCATGTTTTGTTAAATGTTTTTATAAGCATAGCTGCTAATGAATCTACGTATCTATTCTAAGTATCTCCAGGGTCCTCCGTCAACGCCACCACCAGTAGTGTTTGGGTTTGGGTTTGAGGTGATGAAGTAGAGTGGGAGAAAAAAGACTGGTAAATAAATCCTTGATCTTTTTCTATAATGACACAGCCCAAAGGTTTATCCTTGGGGGCATATATACTGACGACGAAGGCGAAGAAGAGCACGTGGATGCCAATCGCGTTGGTGATGAACCCGGTGGCGAAGACGGTGGTGAGAATCACATCTATGTATATTTTTCGAGATTTACAGTTGCTTTAAGTGAAGCTTGCAGTTGTCCAAGTCTGATTGCATTCTCATGCCATCTTTTCATTGCATGAGCAAGTTTAGGAGTAAGAGATGTCTCGGAGATGTTCTTCTGCTTCCCTTGGACTCGTGCAGGAACTCTTCCACCTTTGGATCTTGTACCATGAAGGCCTTCTTAAAAGCCTGTTCCAGCACAGTGAGCACTTTTGCCTGAACAAGCTCCTTGCTCTCCGATATATGGAGTGCAATATGGTAAAGCAAGATAAATGCCACCATTTGAACATTTTGCTCTCCGAATTACACATGCTGGATGAGGTGCTTGATCATGATGACCAAAGATTTTCAGCAGGATGGTATCGCTCTTCTCGTTGCTGACCAAATAAACTTTTCACATGAGCACATCTTCAGATTGCGCCACTGGGGGGGTGTCCTCCAGTGCTACGTGGGCAGCAGCTTCTTATGCTCTTCCATCTTCACTGTCCCTCCATGCTTCGACTCTTTTGTCTTTACAACTTCTTCTAGTTTCTTAGGCTCCTCAGTCTTCGTGGGCTTCTCATCATGATCGACAACAAGTAGCGGACAAGGATAATAGCAACAGCCAAGTCGGCGATGGTGGCAGCGACTTCCTTTTATATATATATAGCAGAGGAAAGGAAATATGAAAACTTCTTCTTCTTCTTCGTTTCTTCATCCTCTAGCCGGTTCCTCCTTTGGCTCCTTCTTCATCAGTTTTCTCCTCTTTTCTTTTCTTTTTTGTTTTATCTATCTGTATGTTTTTGGACTCCTCCATAAACTGAGAACCTTCCTCCTTTTTAAAAGCCTTCACATCTTCGTTCGTGGGGAGCATTCACGTCTTTGTTCATGGGAAAAGAGACGTGGAGCGGTTGTGCTAATCGTGGGATCACCGCGCCACGACGACTTCCTTTATTTTATATTTTTTTATTATATTATATTATATTATATATTATATTGTATTTTATTTATTTTATTTATTATACTTTATATTATTTTATAATATTTATTTTTTAAAATTATTATCGTTTCTATAAAGGTTTATTTTCTTACTTTATTTATCTGATTTGATTTATATATGTATATTACTTTTTTATTTGATTTTTTATAATATATATATAATAAAATAAAATAATCCCTCTACTTTTCTTATCATGCCTTTTTAGTCCCTCAACTTTAATTTGATCCCATTTAGTCCCTATACTTTTCCTATTAGTGCAATAAACTCCAATACTTAGACGGTGTTAAGTTTACGGTTCCTTTTAACTGATGTGGCACCTACGTGGCTTTTTTTAATAAAATATTAATAAAAATGTTAATCGGGTTTGGATCCTCACACACAAATCCACCTGATTTCATCTCCCCCACCGGCATTCACACCCTACTAATCTCCATCCTTCGTTTCCCTTTCAGCCTTCCAGCGCTCACTACCATCCACAACCTAGGAGTCCACTCGTGCAAAGTCCTTGTCTTCCCAGTCGAGCAGCTACTCAGAAACAAACCCCTTATCTTCCTCACCTAGGTGATGTTGATGTTCCTTATTTTTCTCTATTTGATCTGACAATTAAAACCTAAATTTCAGGATCCACCCAATATCATTTCCCCCATCCGCACCGAGCACCCCACTGACCTTCACCCTCCACCTTCCTCTTGGTATCTGAGCACTCACCACCATCCTCGACCTAGGAGTCCACTCGTGCAAAGCCCTTGTCTTCCTGGTCGGACAACAACTCGCAGACAAACTCTCTTCTCTTCTTGACCTAGGTGATCAATATAGTTTATGTTTCTCAGTTATCTCTACTTGATCTAACAAATAAAAGACTTTAATGTTTTGTATTAGATCGTGTGAAACTCCTTCCGTGCATAGGTTTGTTTTTTCTTCTTGTTTATGTTCTTTAAATATCAATGATTGTTAATTTATACATTGATCGAGACAATATGGAAGAAATAACTAACCTTAATTGATGAAGTGTTAATCAGCATAATCTTTCATCAAATATGCATGGCCACTATTGTTTTTCTAAAGGAATAAACTAAAATAAAAGGTAACAATTTAACTTAAATCGGTAAGAATCTTATATAGTAGTACAATAGTACAATACAATGAAGAAAATCATAATTATCCTTCAAACATAGTTACTGTATTTATATGAATATCTTCCTAAGATTAATTCGAGATTTGCATCTTTCCCATGTGATTTGATTTTCTTATTATCCTTTACAACATATTTTACTTTTTAATTTCTTTGGTCATATGATATTCTGAGGATGGCTTGTGACTCTAAACACCCAAACAATGCATTCAAAAATATTCTACTATTAACTTGAACTTAGTAACTTATTAAGAGACAATATAGTGGCATACAAAAACGTCATGTGTTAGTAATATATATGTGTGTATTTATGCAAAATTTTGTCATGTTCATGTTAGTAATATATGCGTTAGTAATATATATGTGTGTGGTGGCATGGTTTATGTTAATGTATCATTATGCAACATTTTGTCCTTCTTGTGTGCATTTCTAATTGAATTTATTTGGTATAAGATTGTTGTGTGTGTTATTGGTGTGTATTTATGCAAAATTTTGTCATGTTTAAATTGCTCTCAACTTGAATTTATTTCTTACATGATGGCTGTATGGTATGATTATACTAGCAAGTATCATCATGGGGAAGCATTAATGACAGAAGGAGTGTTAGATATGTTAATGGGGGCATGATTGAATATGCAGTAGATATTGACAAATTATGTCATTGGGATTTATTGGATGATGTGAAGAAGATAGGGTGTGATATTAAGAAGGATATCAGGCTGTCATATAAGGATGATGAGGAAACATTAATAAGTATTAATGGTGATCAGCCTATTCTAGGTTTGACTAAGCATTTGAGGGCACATAGGACAATAGACATTTATATTGAAAGTGGAGATGTGAGGAATGATAAGAAGTTTCCTGAAGCCTTGTTGTCTGACTCTAATTCTGATAGTGATGTGAGGCAGGATGTTGATAGTGACAACAATAGTGCCTCAAACAAAGATGATGAAGAAAGATTGGTGGTTGTTCCCTTTATAAATTACACTTTAGATGTAGATGAGGAAACTGAACAACAAGGGTTAAGCTTAGAGGATATGTCCATATGAAGAAAAAAATAAAAGGGAGAGATGGTGCAGGACAATTTAATAATAACGAAGAAGGTCCTTCTAAAAACACATTGAAAGCTTTTCCTTATGAGATTGAGAAAATTACTGGCCATGAGAGTGATTATATAACCTCATCAGATCCTAGAAGTTATGAAGACACAAGTGATGGCTCAGATGCAGATGAAGCAAGAAGGCACAGGTCAAGAAAGAGTTACTATGATCCTAATGTGCAGTTGGAGGATTTTTTCATAGGTCTTGCTTTTCAGAAGCTGAAATTGTTTAAGGATGAGCTAATTGAATTTTCAACTAGGAGAGGATTTGAATTTAAATACATAAAAAATGATGCAACTAGAGTGAGGGCCAACTGTTCTATGAAAGGATGCAAAAGGATGATTTTGTGCTCTTGGTGCAGTGGAAAAAAAGGGTATGTTATAAAGAATTATGTGGTTGACCACTCATGCTTGCTTGGGACTACAAAAAATAGATGAGTAATAGCTACTGTGGTAGAAAAAAAAATTTGGAGAGTTGATAAGTGGTATGCCTTTCATTAAGCCAAGGCATTTGAAGGCAATGGTTAGAAAGGAGTTGGGCGTGTTCATTTCTAATAAGGTGTGTAGGAATGCAAAGGCTTTAGTGCTTAAAAAAATTGAAGAGCAGTTTCGAGAGGACTTTAAGTTATTGAACAATTATGCTTTAGAGTTGAAGGACACAAATCCTGGCAGTAATATATGTGTTGTGGCTGAAAGACAAAATGCAAATGAGTTACTTGTTTTCCAGAAGGTTTATATATGATTGAAAGCCACCAAAGAAGGCTTCACTGCTGGTTGCGGGAGGATAATAGGGCTTGATGGGTGCTTCTTAAAAGGCTTAATGAAGGGGCAGCTCTTCGTGGCAGTGGGTAGGAATGAAACAACCAATTTTTTCCTGTTGCTTGGGCAATTGTTGAAAAGGAAACAAATGAGAGATGGACTTGGTTTATTCAACAACTAAAGACTAATCTACACATTGGAGATGGCCTTGGGTGGTCATTAATCAGTGATATGCAAAAGGTCTGTAAAGAAATAAGATGTTATTTTATTTTTCTCTACATTGAACCTATGTTTACTTCTATAACGTGTTTTCTTGTAGGGTCTTATCCATGCAGTTAAAATTGTCTTACATTTCATTGAACATAGGATGTGTGCTAGGCATATATATGCTAGATGGGGGAAGAAACACCCGGGGAAAGAGCTACAACTTCAATATTGGAATATCGCCAAGTCAACAAGCATGGCTGAGATGCAAAATAATTTATAGATTATGAAAAATATGATAGGAGGAGAGAGTGATGCTGAAGAGTTATTAGAGAAATGGCCCATTGAAGGCTGGTGTCAAGCTTTCTTCAATGACATGGTGAAATGTGAGGTCATCAACAATAATACGTGCGAGACATTCAATGGAGTGATGCTCGAAGCCAAAAACAAACCTATTATCACACTACTTGAAGACATTAGGCATTATGTTATGATCAGAACAGTTGTGAAGAAAGCATGTGTACAGAAATGGAGTGATGAATGTGGACCCAACATTGTTAAAAGAATTGACAAAGAAAGGAGAAATAGTGAAGAATGGCTAGTGGAATGGAACAGAGGTGCTATGCATGAAGTATTTTGGGACAATCTAGTGGTACATGCCAGGCAGAGCCATGTGGTTGTTTTCGGAAGCCATAGCTGTTCTTGTAGGAAATGGGACAAGAGTGGTATTCCCAGTCAACATGCATTAGCAGCCATTGTATTTGAAGGGAAGAATCCATTTGATTTTGTGTCTGAGTGGTTCAAGAAGGAGACTTATTTGAAGGCATATCAATTCAATGTGAATCCAGTCAAAGGAAGACAATTTTGGCCAATAAGCAAGGAAGGCCCACTATTGGCACCAATTGTGAAGAAGATGTTAGGTCAACCTGCAAAGAAAAGGAGGAGGGAGCCATTAGAGAGCAAAAATAATAGCAAAACAAGGCCTTATAGGCAAGACAGGGTGATGACATGCAAAATTTGTCATTCGCAGGGTCACAATAGGCATGTGCTTGTGATTACCTAATTTTTCATATAATGATTGTAATTGTCAATGCAGGGGACAACTGATGAGGCCCAACATCATCAAGTACCACCTAGCAATGTTGTTACTCCAACAAGAGTGCAAAAAAGAATAAAAACTGCTAGTTCAGCGAGTAAAACTATGAAAAATCTTCTATTTTTCCTATAATAATCAGTGTTTCAGGCTATTGCCATTCTTGTTTTTACCCTTTCAATTAACATAGAGTTATCTATGTTTGAAGTTTTTATATTTCTGATTTTTCCAACCAATAAAATTTTGACCAAAGTTTGGATGGATAATACAAAAGTGCATATACATTTTTTTTTTTTTTAATTTATAGTGCTTAGCCATGTGATTGTCCTAGTCCAATGCTTATTTTGAGAGTAAAAGGTAGAAGTCATTAATAGTGCATGTTGATAAATTGGTGATTTGAGCAAGTTACGACTTGTTGAAACATGTCTTCTATATTTTGCAGGGTGCTCAAAGTGGACAATTGATTCTTAGGAGGGAAGGGGATAATTAGGTTATTTGGACTTGCGATGTGTAAGCCACATAGATCTCTAGGGGTGGCTTTATTATAAGCTATGATCAGGCTAACCTTAATAATATAAAAATTGAATGTAGTCGTTCAAATAGTAACTTTTTAAAGTCAAATAACTAAAATAAAATCACGCAAAACAGATATAGGACTATTTAGATAATTTACTAAAAATTTTATGTTTATATACATGTATACAGCTACCTGCAACATTAGTGCCAGGCACCCAACCAGTAAGCGGCATAACTAAAACAAAATTTAAAAGGTGTTAAATTCAATTTTTAAAAAAATAATTATTATTAAATAATTATATTAATTCAAACTTGAGAGGACAATAGTCAATATTTCAAAAATATAAAATATACATCTCTTTAAAAATTTTTGTTTAGGTGTAAAAAAACCTATCATATCAACATAGCAAATAACTCGACTTATAATTAAACACTAAATTAACAAATAATACAATTAAAAAATAACTTAACACAAATTCATAATCTATTCAATTATTAAATGCAACAATTATTTAACAAATAATTTAAGGAATAATCAAATTTTCATAACAATTAATTACAATAGATATTTAACATTAGTCACAATAAATTTTATAACAAATATCAAATATTTTTATACAACAACACAAAAAAATTGAGCAAATTAAATTAGATATGAAACAAACAGAAAAAATAAAAAAACTTAATAAGTACCTATAATGAAAGATAAATTATAAACTCGGAAGAGATTGAGCAAATAATGAAAATTCACCAATCAACCCAACCTACAATATTATTATTATTATTATTATTTTTTTTTTTTTGGAGATTTTGAGGTAGCAATTGCAATTTGTTTAGGGCTTTATTGTTATTTTTATTTATTCTTATTTTTATATTAATATACTAAAAATTGATAATTATGTATTGATAAGTTCAGTAAAAACTATATCTAAATATAAAATTTAAAAACAAAAATATTTGAAAATCCATTTTGGCTACCCATATTATTTATTAATATCACCCAACATTAATTTTATTTAATATAATAATTTTATTATTTTTATTTAATTTATTTTAAATGTTGTGGAATAAGATCTTAAAAATAATAAAGAGTATTACTTTCAATATATTAATTATAATTATATATATATATATATATATATATATATATATATATATATATATATATATATATATATATATTAATTTCAATGAGAGAGAGAGAGAGAGAGAGAGAGAGAGAGAGAGAGAGAACACACGCACAATCCCCCCCCTCCCCCTTCCTTAATAAATAATAATTAATTTTTCCCACTTTATTAATTTCAATTTTAATATGAAACCAAAATTTATATAAACGCTACCAACCTGAAAAATAAACACGGGAAAAAATCTATTTTATTTTCATCAATAATTCCAACCCTTTTGTTTTGCCAATCCAGTCACTTAATTATTTATAAATATATTAAATTTAAGTATCATGATTTTTTTTTCTTCAAATTAATCTGTCCACAAAGTTAATTCATGAAATTCAATTTTTTTTTTTTTAATAAATTCTACAAGCAATATTAGAGGTGTGTACATCTGCAAAAATTTGAACATCCAGCCTATGAGCCATCACCTAGTGATATGAGATTTGGACTGTAAGGCCGCATCCACAACAGGGAACTCATAACCATCACTGTGTCTAGCAAAATTTGAACTAAAAATCTCTTGAATGTCTCGTACTAGTCCTTTTTAAAATGGGATCAACACATCTGGATTATAAAACTTTTGACTAACTCAAAATCTTATAAGTTTAAAATTTGACCAATGCTTTACATACCCGCCTTTTAATTAACCAAATAACTTTTAATAGTCAATCTTGGCAGCAAAATTTGGATATCAAAATATATATTTACTTGGCTTTGAAATTAAATAGACCATCATCTAAACTTAATTAAATTCATTAGTAAATTTATTTTATTATTTTAAAATTATTTTAAAAAAAACTTAAGGGAGACTTAGAAAAGCACAAACTTGTATTATGAAAAAAAACACAAAACCACTCTTATGCCCTAAATTATAAATAAAATTCATTTATAATCTTACAAACAAATAGTTGAACACAAAACCAATAAATATTTCTCTAATAACTGATAAGTATACAATGTTCATGTTTCAATATCATCTTGTACATTCATTTGACTTGCATTAAAAGTATATATGTTGTGGAATTCGATGCTAAATCAAATATGTTTCACATTCTCAGGCTTAGGACAACACTTTAAAATGAGAGAGGGTCACAAGAAGCGTTTTAGACCTTAAATGAAGAAGTTGGAGCTCTCTCGTCATCATTTGAACAAGGACAATACAAACCATGTGGCTTACAGGCTGCTCAGGGCTTACCTTACCGCCGTAAGGATTTGCCAGAGAACTTGCAGGTATGCTTATGCCCATAAGGGGGATTCAGAGTCAAATCAGAGGACTTTATGGGCAAGGATTACATCTGCAAGAACCATCCAGAGGAGCTCAAGGCTACAACCTATGCCCGTAAGGGCGGTCACAAGAAGCAACATAGTAAAGCTTACGGTCCAGTGCCTACGGCCGTAAGCTGGACTGTAACACAAATATAAGGCTTTACGGATAGGACTTACGGCCATAAGTGTTCCCGTAAGGCTCACGACCATCTTCTCCAGCTCTTTTGAGGCCACCTCCTTACCCCCGTAAGTAGCCTGTAAGCAGTCGGATATAAATAGAACTTATGAGAATCTTTTAGGGATTCTTGGATTTCTTTGGAGCTATTCTTGGAGGCGAAGTTAGGGAAGAAATGAGACAAATCTCCATGGCTCAAAGGGTGATTACAAGGGAGATTTGGATCCACATTCAAGGGGATTGGATATCGTAGCCATCAAGCTCACCTTAGCGGATTGCATGGAAGCTTTTCTAGGGTTTCTTTAGCGATCCTCCTACGGCATGATTGAGAAAAGGGTTTTTATTTTTCCCGTGTCTGCTTCCTTATCTTGTATCTTGGATGCTTGCCCTCCATTAATGAAGGGCTAATTTGTTAGATGTTTTTGCATAGTTGAACTCTAGGGTTTATTTCATTGACATTGGTTGTTGGATCTTAATGTTTTAATTGTTTTTCCTAATTACAATTGTTTCTATTTGAATCTAATTGCGTGTTTGAATGCTTGGTTGCTAACAAGGTGAAAGTCATAGCTATCATACTTGAAATGCTTTGTGACTAGTAGAAATACCCATCTAGCATAGCCATAAAATGATCAGAGGGAATTATGAGCAAATCTGGATATAGGGTAATTTGGAAACTCCGTCTTCCTCAATTCTCCTGAGTGAGCTAATGATTATCTCCTTGCATTTTTAATCATATGAAGTAGATTTTAGGAAAAATAGCATCTCTACTCTGTATTCAGATTAGGGACAATCTCTTTTCACAAGGAAGATTGTCTATTTAAGAGATCGTTATTAGCTCACAGTGAGATTTCATAGAGTGCTAATGGGATTATGTGGATGTCTGTATCAGTTCTGCACGGATTCAGTTGCTCTTCACTTTCGAAATGAGGGTTTTGTATAATTCTAGAAACCTCTCGATTCAAATAGAATTGCATACATAAACAACCTTTGTCATGCACTTCATAACCCTAGAGGGATGCTATACTCGGACATTGTTTCTTCCCCTAATTTCTCTCACGTCTTTTATAGTATTTCTTGTTTCTGTTTTCTTTGATTCACACACACTTCATTTTGTTGATTAGGCTATTTTTCGAAATTAGGGCTTTTATTATGAGTCACTTTCTTCCATGTGGACCGACACTCTGCTTTAAGCACACAATTATTACGTGATCCGCACATACACTTGCGTCTTTATAAGTAACATAGAGAAGGAAAGGAATAGTATTAAAATCATATTTGATTTCTTAAATGGCCCCAAAATGTCATTATTTATTTACAATTAAGTAATTTTATGAAAATAAACTGCATTTCAATTTTAATAAAATTAAATATATTTTTCATATAATTTTGGTGTTAGTAATTATTCATTTGTTTATATAATGGAGGTATGCAAACATTATGATAAAAAAGTAAAAAATAAAAGAACACTTAGTTAATGGCTTCGCAACTTTCACTTGAAATCAATAGTCTCACATCACGAGAACATTGTACAAAATGTTATCATTCTCAAAAATTAAAATGAGTAATGCTATATAACACTACTCAGTTACACGAAATGGTTGCACTACTCACGTGGCACCCTTTCTTCTCTCTCCTACTCAGCACACTATTACTATTGAAAAAAAATAGGTCCTCATCTTTGCACAATCATCAAGCCCATCACCGGTCGTCCGCCGGCCACCTGCAGCCCACAGCCTTCATCTTCGCAGCCGATCATTGTCGCATCCTCCAGCCACCGTCATCACACCTTCCACCCGGCGAGTCCTGTTCATCATTACCTCATCACCGGCTGAGTAACTTTCGTCGAGAACTCACTCTCCTCTCCTCCTATACCCCGTCGGCATCGATTGCAGCCTTTCGTCGGAGCATTCTCCGCCCACCGTCGTTGCATCCTCTACCCAAAATTCCTTTTCATCCTCACCTCATCCCCTAGATAGATCTCATCATCATCTTCATCTTCATCTTCATCATCCAAACACTGAAAGGCATTGAAAAAAATTCAGTTGTTTATTTTTTTCTTCTTATCTTGTGAAGGATGAAACTGCCTAATAAAGTATGCATAGCTCTTTCTTCTGTAGGGGCTGCTCTTGAGCTCAAAGAACAATTGGTCAACCCCAAGCCATCAGCTATGAAGAACAACTGGGCAGCGATCGGCTCTCGAGGCTGGAGGCCGTCGACCTTTGATGACGCCATGCAAGGAGAGCAAGAGTCAATCAGGTAATAACTCCAAAACCAAGTGCATGGCTGTAGAGGAGTCCATGAGGATGGTTATGTACTTGAGTGGTTGGGGGCCTAACTAACCAGCGACACACAATTGACAATCCTAAGAGCTTGGATCTTCAAATTTCACTAAGACCCGACGAGTCTTGTTCATCCTGACGTGCTAGTCGTGCATGTACTAAGAGGCCAATGTTTAATAAGTGGCAGAGATTTACCCTGAATTTGGAGATATGAGTCCTACGATCACAATTGACATCAATTTTCTCAAATAACAATGGGCTTTCCCAACTTTTGTGAATGAACTTATGATATGTTTTGCTGTCTAGATCTAGATTCTAGTTAATGGTAATGAAAATAAGATATAGTGAATTCTCAACAGAAAAAGATCTGGGCACAAGATGATAAAGTAGTCAAAAGCCATCTGTTGGAGTTGCAGGCATGTAATATGCACTACACTCGTGCAACCAATGAACAAATCACAGAGCACCTCATCATTCACTGCATGTATTTACAATAGTGATGAAGTAGAGAAAAGGAAGAAGATGAGGACCTGTGATGAAGTAGAGAAAAGGAAGAAGAATTAGGGCCTATTTTTTTTCAGTAGTGATAGTGTGTTGGGTACGAGAGAGAAGAAAGGGTTGCATGTGAGTAGTGCAACCATTTCGTGTAACTGAATAGTGTTATATAGCATTGAGCCACGTTCACCACCGACCCGCGCCCATCTTGCGCGTGATAGATTTTGAACCGGGGAGCCATGCTCAACCATCGAGACAAAAACCCTACGCAAAGGACCCGGTGTCAATAGACCAAATGGTCGTTGGCTTATTTATTTTTTTAGACACACAAATTCGAAAATCAAATATAACAAAACACGTGTTTTTTTTCATGAAATTATTCGTCCCCGAAATTGTGATACATAAATATTTTATGTCAACGCCAAAACACATATTATTGTCACTTAGCCTCAAAAGCCACATTTTACTACAGTATTCACATGCAATAAGCAATCACTGACTGATTGGTTTATTTCCTTTCTCCAAATATTTTTTTAAAATTAATAATTAATTAATTAACTATTATTATTATTTTTCACTCATGCCAATATTTATTTTTAAATTAAATTTTCACCCAGTTATTAAATCATTTGATAAACTTTTCAACAAATCTTCATACAAAATTTTAAAAAATAAATATATATTATTTGTTCTGTAATTTAAAAAAAATAAACATTCATAATTAATTTATTATCATGAACAGGGTCTTAATAGCAGAAATATATAACTCATAATTTGAAGGTTGACACTTGTTTGTATTGGCAATGTTTGCCAGAAATAAAATGTGAAATTGCTTTAAGATGTCTCACGTCCTAATTTCTTCACTATTTATTTATTTTTATCAAAAAAGTTAAAATTTTAACTATTAAATTGTACTCCATGTCCCCTCTACATTCAATTAATTAGTAAGAAAACCAGTTTTTTGTACTGCACCACTTTAAAAATATCCACCAAGTGGCGTGTTAAACTCTCTTGCTTATGTGGATCATCACAAAACCCAACACAATCAAACTCCACTTTACTTCCTATCAATCTGATCTACAGGTACACCATGCCAAACACAATCAATTATAGAGCAGAAAATGTTAATTTATAAATAACTTTGGACATGATATTGTTGTCAGATTCCATTCCTATTTGATGACTTCAATTTACCTAGAAACATTATATATATATATATATACCATCATTTAAGGATATTCTTTAGATTTTAGAAACATTATAATAACTATTGAATTAATAACCGACAACTACAATCCATTCATAAAACAGTATCAAACAATATTACAACCGTAATCATGTATAATAACATTATATAATATTTATATAAATAATAGTCATTGGATCATCATCCAATGGTCGTAAATAAACATCCCTACTAAACAGTCATTTGTGCATGTACACAAACGACTTCGTAGGGTCAGCACAGGGCACTCTGTTAGTAATAATTTATTTATTCCCATTTTTATTAATTTTAATTTTAATATGAAACCAAAATTTATATATTCCCCAACCACCTGCAAGATGACACAAAAAAAAAATTATATATATTTTATTTATGTCAATAATTCCAACCCATTTTGTTTTGCCGATCCATCCACTTAATTATTTATAAATATATTAAATTGCAATATCATGATTTCTTTTCAAATAAATCTACCCACAAGATTAATTCATGAAATTCAAAATTTTTCTTTTACAAATATAAAAAGCACTGTGCATCAGGCCGAAATTGAACATTCTGCATGTGCGCTGAGAGAGACCGACCCACCTTAGTGAGACTCGGAACAGAACTCTGCACAAGTCAGGTATTGTTTTGCTTAATCGCATAATAATTCGCACTCTCTCGGAGTCGAACCCACGACCTAAGCCTTTTGTCTCACTTAAAATGAGCGCTTCTCACCAATTGAGCGCCTTTTTTGTGAGAGACCGACCGCTCACTTTAAGTGAGACAAAAAACTTAGGTCGCGGGTTCGACTCCGAGGGAGTGCGAATTATTATGCGACTAAGCAAAACAATACCTGGCTTGTGCAGAGTTCTGTTCCAAGTCTCACTGAGGTGGGTCGATCTCTCACATGCGCCCTCACCCAGTAATGTGGGGTTGGGGTTACAAATCGATAGTTACAACCAAAGAGTTATATCACCATTGCCTACAGCAGAATTTGAATTTGGAATTTTTTAATGTCTCACACTAACACAGCATTTGGATTAAAAAATAAAAGAGAAAATAAAGAAAGGGAAATAAGGGGAAGGAAGGCAAAGTAAAGTAAAGAAAAAGAATGATTGAGTTCTTGTTTTAAAAATCAAATTTTAGTGAGAGAAAGGAATAGAAAAGTCATTTAATAAATCTTATTTTTGCTAGAGTGAATTATCCAAATAAAGGGAGGTTTATCTTGACCCATCTTATAATTGACCATCCTTTTGTCAAGCCAGATGACATTTTAATAGTCAATCATTGCCGCAAATTTTTAATATTAAATTTATATTTCACTTCTCTTTGGAACTAAATGAAAAACTTAATTAAATTTATTAGTAAGTTGATTTTATTCTTTTAAAATTATTTTTTAAAAACAAAAAATCTTAAAGACTACGAAATGCGCAAGCTTATATCATTAAAAAAAAATCACAAAACTCCTATCGTGCCCTGAATTATAAATTAAAATTCATTTATAATTTTACAAATGAATAGTTGAACATAAAACAATAAATATTCTCACATAACATAGACAATGAAGAGAAAAGGTATAAAATTCATATTTAATATCTTAAATGGCCCAAAAACGTCATTATTTATTTATAATTAAATAATTTTAAGAAAAATAAACTGTCTTTTAATTTTAATAAAATTAAATATATTTCACATATAATTTTTGTGTTAATTAGTAATTACTCGTTTTTTAAAAAATAAAGTTATACAAATTAAACAGTAAAGATAAAAAAGCAAAACAACAACACCTATTTTCACGTGAAATCAATAACCCCACATCGATGTGACAATGATTCGACAACATCATACAATATATTATCATTCTTAAAAATTAAATTCTTCATGAATAAAGTATATATATAAATAATCAAATTATTAAAATAAATATATAATTTTTTTTAATAATCATTGAATCCATCTCTGTTTTGTGAGTTAATTTTTTGAACAGTCACCCAACTTTGCCTTATTTTCACTCAGTCATCCAACTTTAAAATATATCAAAGTGGTCACTCAGGTTTTAAAAAAATTCACCGGGCAGTGACCCGAGAATTTCCAGCACCCAAAAGCCTACGTGGCAACTGTAAAGACTGACTCAGCAACTGATGTCCGCATCATCAAGCTTACTTGGCTTAGCCACGTCATATTAAATTGCTGACTTGGCAAAACAACTGCCACCTCAGCCCTTTCTTTTTCTTCTTCTTTTTCTCTGTCGTCTTCTTCTTCGATGTCGTCTTCTTCTTCGCGCCATTGCTGTGGAGATTTCAAGCTAGTGGCTTTGACTGTCTAAATCGGTGATCTGGAGGAGAGAAGCTGTGGCCCTTTCTTTTTCATACAAACTTCAATATAAAAAATCTGGATCAATCGTTGGAGACTTCAAGCTGGTTGCTTTGATTGTCTTCATTTTGCTGTTATGATTGGATATCAACATATTAATTTCAATGCTTCAATTGTTAGTGATTCATCCATATGTTTGTTTTGTTTTTTTTCTTTTTTTTTTCAGATTTATAATGCCTACCCAATTTATTCAGATTGATATAATATTAGAACATCAATTTCAGTGTGATTTTCCTCTTGTATAGTAACAAGTTACCTGATGTTGGTTCTGGATAGCAAGAAGTTAGCAAGAAGTATGATTTTCATTATGCTATTAGGGCTAGATAACAAATAATTAGATTCAGTTATTCAATTTGCTGATGTGATTGTATATCAGAAAATTAATTTAGTACATGATTATTTATGTTGCTAAGGTTGGATATCAAATAATTAGATTCAGTGATTCAATCGTTACATCAATGGTGCGAAGAAGAAGACGGCAGAGAAGAAGAAGAAGAAAAAGAAATGGCTGAGGTGGCGGTTGTTTTGCCTAGTCAACAATTTAATATGACGTGGCTGTCACGTAGGCTTTTGGGTGCTGGAAATTCTTGGGTGACTGTCCGGTGAACTTTTTTAAAACTTGAGTGACCACTTTGATACATTTTTAAGTTGGATGACTGAAGTGAAAATAAAGCAAAGTTGGATGACTGTTCAAAAAATTAACCCCTGTTTTGTTCTCTCTCTTTCTTTGTAAGCCCTACACTCTATATTTCTCACATGAGTAATGCTATATGCAAGAAAGAGATTACATGAATTTTCTACACAACTCATGTGCCTACCACCTCACTGCCCCATTTCTCTCTCCTATTCAGCCAAATTGCTTTTTATAAAAAAAATCATATTAAATAAAGAAAGTTATGTCCTAATTCATCTTCTCTCTCACAACCACCGCCGGCGCCCACCCCATGCCTCGCGCCTCTCGTCCCTGCGCCACCGATCCTTCCGCCCGTCGCAACCGCCGTTGTCATGCTCACGACCATCCTACTCCACCAAATTAACCCTGCGCCCGTCACTTGTCGCCCAACGCCCATCGCGATCATTGTGGACCAAGAGATTGAGGTTTCGTTGAGGCATTCCGTCGAACAGTATCCACGCATGGCAGAGATGACCGGATTTTTTAGTACCCTGAGAGGAGAACATTTGCTACAAAAATATTTGATGATGGACAGGGCATGGATTGGTTGGAGATGAAGGTGGTGAGCTTTACCGGCGATACATGACTGCAAAAGATTGAAGAGTCTCTACTTCATCGGAGAAGAAGCAAAACTAATGCTAAGTGCGACGTTCGTAGATTCAGCTTCATGAACAGCTCTGCAAAAATTTCTAATTCTAAAATAAATAATTCCTTGTAATATCTTTCAAACAAAGTTGCAAAATAGACATATACTTCTATGAATTTTACATAAATATACATAAGAAAGTTAAGCTTCCTTTTTAATTCGGAAAACAAATTAAACTAGATTGAGATATCTTAGATGTTATTAATTTAATTCTCAAATTTCTTAAAAAATTAAAATTAATAGTTGAACACTCAGTTGAGTCAGCCGACTACATGAAGAAATGAAGAAATGAAGAAATAATATGATGCGAGTTTTAAACTCACAGAGACGACTTACAAGTTGAACTCCAAGCTTAGAATCAAAGTGAAAGATAACAAAATGATAAGTTGTTTAATTATCTGTAGATATTCAACAAACTACAACACTAATATGTCAACAAGCGCAGGCGACGGGCGCTGAGCACCCGGGGCGGGATTCGATGGCCTAGGATGATCGTGAGCAAGACAACAGCGATGGTGATAGTGACGGGCGGAGGGATCGGTGGCGCGGCGGGTGACGGACGAGAGGCGCGAGGCATGGGGTTCGGTGGGCGGCGGCGGAGGATGATGAGAAAGAAGATGAATTAGGGTATAAATTTCTTTATTTAATATGATTTATATATATATATATATATATATATAACAGGTTGGCTGAATAGGAGAGAGAAATGGGGTAATGAGATGGCAGCCACATGAGTTTTGTGGAAAATTTGTGTAACTTCTTCGTTGCATATAGCATTACTCTTCTCACACTGGGTCCATATAGTTTCATAAATTGATAAATTAAATCGAAATTATAACCTGCGTCAGTTTTGTCGATTTTTTAATCTAATGTGGTTTTTTTTAAAATTAAATATTAATAAATAAATAAATTAACAAAAAGCGAAAGAATAAAATAAAGAAGCTTACCGAGTTTATTGCCTTGTTTGGATTGGCTTATAAAAAAAGTACTTTTTTCAGTTTAGTAGAAGTGTTTCTGGAAAAAAAGTGCTTCTCAGAGTAAGTTAAGCGTTTTTTTGTAATCTGTGTTTGTATTAGCTTTTTTGTAGAAGCAGAAGTTGTAAAATAAGCTAAAAAACAGCTTTTTTCAAAAGCTGGTCATGACTAGCTTATGAAAAAAGCTGTTTTTCATTTTTTTTTTTACAGCTTCTGCTTTTGCAGAAAATCCAATACAAACAACTTTTTTTGAATCTAGAAGTGCTTAACTTATTAAAAAGCACTTCTGGGTTTTCCAAAAGCCAATCCAAACAAGCCATATATCCAATAACTCGTATCCAAACGTAACAGTTCTATTTTCTTCTTTGTTATGGCCTTCTACTGCCGGAGCGATCGCCTTCAGAGTGACTGACCAACATGCTCCTTTTCTTCATGAATAACGATTTTAATTTTTTTTAATTAAAAAAAGCAAGAAAAAAAAATAAGCAAGTCACGAGCAAGAGCTCATCCCCATCTTCTTCAACTCCTTATCCTCGAATCCCCAAAACCCTAACCCTAGATAATGCGCACAAATGGACAGATCTCGACCTTAATCCAGGCTCCATCGCTGAGATCCCTCTCCTTACAGGCTTCCCGCCGATCCAAAACTTCACGGACATCATCGCGCCACATTGCTGCTATGGCCGGAGCTGAGTATTTGGTCTTGGTTTTAGGGGTTTGATGTAAAGATGCGAACCCTTGGGGAGCATGGATCGGGTGACGCTGACTGTTGGGCCAGCAATGGATTTGTCAATAATGCACGATAGTGATCGGTATGAGTTGGTGAAGGATATCAGGTCTAGGAACTTTGGGATCGCCAGGTTGATGCGGGACAAGCAATCAAGGGACCTCGTTGTTGTGATGTATATTGAGAGGGGCGAGAAGGTTTGTTATCAATTTTTGATGAAGTTTTTGTATTAAATTCTTGGGTACCATGAGAAAGAGGTGACTTTTGACTTGCTTTGGATGGAGAATGGATGCTTCTTTCTTTCTTTCTTTTATTAAGTGAATCTTTTATTTCTATGATTTTTAAATGTGCAAAAATTCTTTTCTTTTGGAAGTTGATTCAATTTGAAAATTTTTTTAGTTGGCCAGGTAGAAATTTTTACACTTTTAAGGATGCGACCGAAGGTGGGTGGTCGCTCCGGCAGCCGAAGCCCATAATGAAAAAGAAGATGGGATTGTTACTTATTGGATGCGTGTTGGTGGATGTAAACTTGGTAAGTTTTCTTATTTTATTTTTTGTGTTAATCTATTTATTTATTAATATTTAATTCTAGAAAAAAAAAACTACGTAGGATGAAAGAAATGACGAAACTGACATCAGTTGCAATTTGGACTTGATTTACCAATTTGTGAAAGTTTAGGGACTCAATATGAGAAATTTGGAATGCATGGACCAAAAAGGAAGAGAAAGAAAAATACAATGACTGGTTCAGTGATTAAACCATTTTGGTCACACAATTTTCAAGTGAAATCAATAACCCCACATCGATGTGACAACATCGTATAATATGTTATCATTCTTAAAAATTAATTCTTCATGAACAAGGTATATATATAATCAAATTATTAAAATAAATATATATATTTTTCATAATATATATATATATATATATATATATATATATATATATATATATATATATATATATATATATATATAGCAATTATTTACCTTGCAAGGACACACAAACTAGGGAAAAGATAAAATAAAATAAAACGAAACAAAACGCCTGCTTTCTTTCATGAAATTATTAGTCCATGGCATAATCGTATGATACATATATAAAGTACTTTTATTTTATTTTTTTAATAAAATATGATAATTATGTGTTAAAAACATGTACCAGCATAGAACAAATTTAACAAACACTTATAACCTTATCTTCTATGGGTTTTACTGTTTGATAATAGTGTTTTTTCAAATAAACATTTTAGACAAGAACCCCAATATTAATAAGTAAAAAAAAACTATTGATTAAAATAATTTCAAAAATCAAAAATATTTCAAAAACAAATTTAAAAAAAATCTTAATAAATTCATGACCACCAACCCTATAATACAACCAATGTTTTATTTTCTTAATTATTTATTTTTCATGCAGTCAATAGTCTGTTAATACAAACAACGCCCGTGATATAACACCCCTTCTCATTCATCTCTATATAAACCCAAAGCCTCTCCTTCATCTTCATATATCACAAACCCTAAATTCCTAATGGCAACCAAAAAAACCCAAACTCTCCTCCTCCTCCTCGCATTAGCCGCACTATCCATCTCCTGCAATGCCGGCATCGGCAAGATCAGCACCTACTGGGGTCAATACAGCGATGAACCCTCTCTGGCAGAGGCATGCTCGACAGGAAACTACGACATCGTGGTTATCGGTTTCCTCCACAAGTTTGGGAATTTCCAGATTCCGGAAATCAACCTTGCAGGACACTGTAACCCTACTATCCCACATGATTGTGCTAAAATTAGCCATGATATCAAGGCTTGCCAAAGCCAAGGTATCAAGGTGTTTCTGTCTCTGGGTGGAGCAGGAGGTACTCTTGTATCCACTGAAGATGCTCAGCAGGTGGCTGACTATCTTTGGAACAACTTCCTCGGAGGGTCATCGTCTTTCCGGCCACTCGGCGATGCTGTTTTAGACGGTATTGATTTCGCTATCACTGGTGCAACTACTGCACTGTACTGGGACGAGCTTGCTCAGATGCTCTATGACTATAGTCAATATAGTCAACAAGAACAAGGAAAGAAGGTGAGGGTTAAAAATAATTAAGTATAAGAGGGAAATAAGTTAAATACCAGATCTCTTATTATATTATGTTAATGTAATATGGGTACGCAGTATATATAATAAACTAGGTGAATATATTAATTATACATATATAACAACTTACAAAAGGATGCATAGTTAAAATAAAACTATATAAATCTTATCATAATATAATATAAATGAATAAAATATTAATTAGTAAGTTAAAAATCCTAATTAATATCCGGCCACCCAAAGTATGGGTTAAGCGCATAAAAAAATTAATATTGTTCTAAATATATTTAAAAAAAAATTGGATAAACTATATTTAATATCCTTCTCTGAATATATATATATATATATATATAGGTGTATTTATCTGCGCTCCCACAATGCCAGTACCCGGATTATTGGGTAGGCAAGGCACTCGCCACCGGACTTTTTGACTATGTATGGGTGCAGTTCTTTAACAATCAGCCATGCCAGTACTCCAACGGCAACGCCATTAACCTGCTTAACTCTTGGGAACAGTGGACATCAAGTGTGCCAAATGCTGTCATCTTCCTGGGGTTGCCGGCATCACCGGACGCTGCCTTCTCTGGTGGGTACTTGACACCTGAACAACTGGTCTCTGAGGTGCACCCTAACATCATAAATTCGGACAAGTATGGGGGTGTCATGCTTTGGAATTTTTACTTTGATAATATCAGTGGGTATAGCTCTGAAATTAGGAATGTTAATTTGGAGTCGTTACCAGCTGGGCATAGCTCGGCAATCAGGGCTAGTGCTTGATCAGTACTGTTGTAAGAACTTCACCATTGTAATGGTGAAGGGAGTAATATTATAATAAAGAGCAAGAGTACTTGTTCTACTGGTTTTATCCAAAAAGTTTATATTATTCTCAGTAACATGGCAGAAAAATAAGAAAGAGAATAGAGAGAATGAATAAAGAGCATTAGGATAAAAAAATAATTAAATTTCAAAAAAAAAAAGTACTTTGGAAAAAAATTTAAATTAACTAAATATTATGTGCAATGGAGTACTTCTCATCAGATTTCACCGAGGTAATCACTTGCTTTCTACTGATTCTCGAAGCTAATTGGTTTGCAGAATATTTAAGATAGAAATTAAGTTCTTGTTATGTGAAATGGAGTAGTCGATGGATTGATTGTTGAGGCACTTTGGAACAGCTACTCAGTTGCATAAGGATAAGAATGGCATGGTGAATTCCTGGTTTCTAATGCTTATTCTCCTGAGATTTTGCTCTAGATTGCTGTGAAAATTCATTGCTTTCATGAAATTGAAGAAATTGTATTTCTTAATCATGCTAGTTCTACTCTGTTCTTCATTGTCTTAGAACATATCACAGTATTCTCTCTGTTAGAGTTTGCATCATAGTTTTATGCTCTTTTCTATGTTATGTATGCAATAATTTGTGAATTGCAATACCTGTGAAACTATCATATGAAGATATATCCTGGAAATAAAGAATTTTACTTGTTAAATGTGATGGAAAATCATGAGCTTTATTTTACTTTACTTGCATTATCAATTTTGAAACTAATATTGTCTGTTATTCACTAGAGGACAATAGAAATCTGGGAGATATCATGCTCGTCTATGTTGTGGTGCAATAGTATTTGTGAATTGCAGTTTCGGTGAGGCTATCGTAGATATATGATGATATAGCCTTGGATGAAAAGAATTTTACTTGTTCAATGTAAATGAGATGGAAAATCATGAGCTTTATTTTACTTGCAGTATCAATTTCGAAGCTAAGATTGTCTGCAATTTATTTCAGGAGAACAGAAATCTGGAAGATTATTATTCCAGTAATACAACCATGGATTCAAGTGAAATTGATTGTGTTTGCAATAATGTTGATGCGAACCATTCCTCGTTGTCAGGAAAACAGTGGATTTTCACTGTTAAATATTTATAATTGGATTAAATTTGCAGCTTTAATTTGTGCGGAATATTAACGTTTGCAGGTGCAGATATGGAATTCACCGGTGTAATGCAATCCATGAGGTATTTGGGGGATGTTGGTGATTTTACTACAAGTTTTGCTTCAATTAGGATAACTCTCCCTTTTAACTTCTAATGAAAAACATCATGCATTCATTTTGTGATCTTTAATTCATCTATATTTTTCATGGCACATAAACCTGGATATAAGATAGTTTGGAGAATTCATCTTCCTCAATTCTCCCGCTGAGTTAATGATTATCTCCGTGCTCTTTATTATCATATGGAGTGAATTTTAGGAGAAATTGCATAATTTCTACAGATTATCTATTTAAGAGATCATTATTAGCTCACAATGAAATTTCATACACTACAACAAAAATCTCAAGTCAGCACTGAAAAATTGACACGGGAAAAAAATTGTGACAAATTTGTCACAATATTTAACACGGAATTAAGAAACTGTGTCAAATATATAATTTTTTTAAAAAATAATTTTAAAATTTCGTGCCAAATAACGTGCCAAATATACAAATTTAATAATTTTACATGAATGTGCCAAATGCAGTGCCAAACATATTTTAAAAAAATAATAATTTATTAATACGGTGCCAAATATGGTGCCAAAACCCCAAATATAATAATGTATTAATACCGTGCCAAATACCATCCCAAAATATAATAATATATTAATACCGTGCCAAATACAGTGCCAAAAATATAAATATAATAATATATTAATACCGTGCCAAACACTGTGACAAAAATATAAATATAATAATATATTAACATCGTGCCAAATACCGTGCAAAAAATATAAATATACTAATATATTAATACAGTGCCAAATACAGTACCAGAAATACATACAAAAAAATTTATTGATTTATACCGTAGCAAAGACCATGCCAAATGTACACATATAATAATTTAAGATAATTATATATATATATATAATTCCATTCTCCCTTTTTCTCTCACTCTCTAGAGACTCGAGCACAAGCTTCACTCTTGCTGTTGGGGCGCCGATCGTGACACCGACGACCGCCAGGCCACCTCCCTCATCTGTTCATCATCTGGCTAGATCCGATCGGCTACCGCTATCTCACCTTGGTGTCTTGGATGTCCCACAATCATCAATGTCCTCGCCATTCCATGGATTTCAGGTATGATCCTTTTCACACCCTCAACTTCGATGATGGTGGGGATGCCAACGACGCATGATTGTCTAGCTTTGAGTTTTTAGGTTTTTTAGTACTTTATGTGTAGTTTTTTATCATTTTTGGTGTTGGGTTTGAAGGGATTGTGACAAGAAGGCCATTGGTGCTGCAATTGCATAAGACGGAGGCGAATCAACTAGAGTATGCTGAGATCCTGCATTTTCTGAGAAGGAACTTCACTGATTTTGGTATGCTTCATATCTGTGATTGCGAATGTTATAGGTATTGATCAGTAGCTAGGGTTGAAGAATTATTTGCATTGATTTCTTGTGCAATTGTTTATAAGTTTTGAAATTGAGCAATTGTAAGAAGCGATTTTAGTAAACAAGTTAAATAACTTTCAATGTAATTCTTGAAAGCATATATGAAGCAGACCATGAAATTAAGAGAGTAACAAATATGCAGATTGATCAAATATCAATAGCATGAAACCCATAATGCCAAGCTTATGTTATGGCAATAGCAATCTTAATTGATTGGAAGTATATGATAAGAAATAAATGGAAAAATGCACCTGTTGGTTACTGCAAAAGTACTTGCAACGCTCGACCCACAACAAGCCTTGTATTTCTTCTTCGACCCGCAAGAAGATTGCTTATTATTTGATGTTTTCTTGAACAGAGAAATAATAATAATAATAACAAAATGAGTGTCTATACCACAGTTTTACTTCGGTAAATAACAAGTAATTCAATCATAAATACCTCATAAAAAACTTGAACTTTATGCTCCGTAACTGACTGAGAGTCACTATCCAATGAACTTTGTGTTGTTGTCACATCTTCATATGGAAAATTACCATTAGAAATATTATTTTCAGAGGGAATGTCATTGTCATCATTCTCACAATCTTTGGTTTCTTGTTTTGCTATCAAAAACTCAATCGCAGCATCAACATCCCAACCAAATTCTTGCAAAACCTATGACAAAATTAAAAACATTGGATGTAACAAAGTAATATGAATTTCTTTTTTTTTGCAAGAGTACCTCTTACCTGCTCAGCTTTAGCAAAATTTTCGCATCCTGTCCCGGACATTACCATTTTTTTTATTGCTAAATCAAGCTTTAATTTTCGGCCCCATGTTATATATTGCTTCTAGTACTTTAGATTAATTCAGAAATCAGGTTCTACTTGAACCCGTCTTAAAAGAATGACTTCTTTCAAGACATCTTAAGCACTAGAATTTGTTCTTTTGTTAATTACTTTGAATTAGTTTCAATTTAAAGATTGCACAAATAGCTCTCCTTTTTTCTATAAACACAGAATGTTTATGTGGACCTTTAGAACATCACTCAAATCACTAGTTCTTATGTCCAATTTGTGATTCCCATCATTTCTATCCTCTCATTTTTAGACAATCCCAATTCCATACGCTTCTCAATATGACTTGGTTATTAGATTATGAATTATGGGTTGAGAAACATTGTAACTAGGATCAGACATGAACATGTAGGAGATGTCAAAGTCAAACATGATCCATGTGCAGACTTATATTCTGAAGATTTCATTGATGATATCAAATGACTATTATTATTTTTTTAAAATGCTCACAATACAACAATAACATTGTATTATTATTATTATTATTATTATTTTGATTATGACATTTGCTGTGTGGTTTTTCTTTTTTCGTTTAATGTTTGTTAATGAAAGTTTCTACTCTACATGTATATTTATATCTACACATTGAATCGTTACCATAATAAATTGGATTTTGTTTTTGTCCAAGTGACTTAGATGTGTTTTGAACTATTTAGAATGATGTCTGAGTGAGCTCTCATGAAACTTCCGACTTAATTACATCTACTTATGATGGTATTCTTTTCAAACTTCAGTGGAAAATTAATGGTTTTTTTTATATTGGCAAAGACCATCTCCTTTATTGTTATTGTTGTATTGTTCTCTGTGATTTGGCTAGTCATTGTTGTTCTCTAGTTTTTCCTCTGCTTTTTTCTTATGTATTTTGTTGTATTGTGTGTTGTCGTTCTGTGGAATTTGCTGTGTGATTTGGGAAGTGATTGTTGTTATTCTTTCTAAAATCAACAGGTTCCTACCTTGGTTCTTGATTGTGAGCCGAACATTGACTTCAGCAAAGATATTGAAGCTAAGAGGGAGTGAGTCCTAAATATTGACTTCGATTCTCAATTTTCTTTACTTCTAAAATTCACATGTTCTAAATTTTATTCTGTCTACTTTATAACATACATCTGCATAATTAGAATGCCTGTGTGGTTATGTGTTTTTGGGCTTCTGCTGGTATTAAATTTCCCCCATGTAGTTAGGCATATATAATGACTGTCATGGTTGTGTTTATGCATATACCTTGATACGGTGGCACAACTTCACGCAATCTCCCTTATCAGTTCCTTGGTTAGCTGACAACATACAAAAGTAGTATAACTATAATTTTACTTTTGAATGGCAAATAAGAATCATTATTTATATATTTACAAGAAATAAATCAAGCTGCAATGGTATACATCCAGTGCCATTCTATTTCAAATGACAGAAACTAATCTAGCTAGATACAAACACCTAGAGCTAGACCATCAACTTCACTACTTGTTTTAATTGATCCTTACCAATTGCTTTAAAGCAATTGATAAGGATCAAATAAGGGTTATGTGGTCGTCTATACCAATTGCTTTGAAGCAAAAACGTTTAGGATGCGAAAAATGGTATAAAAAAGAAATAGAGAAATTACCTTGGGCATTGAACTATCATTTGAATAATCAATGGCTGAGGCCCTGTAACCTAGAGCTTTCTACAAGGCTCGTCGCACCATGAACTGATCTTCAAGTGAATATTTCTGTCCGATCTATTATTCTCTTGTTTATTCATATGAAGCTTTACAGAGTCAATGCACCCATATGTACTACAAACCTTGCTTGGCATATGTCGTACTCTTGTCCTTGTCGTGGACTTTGGCTATCTTTCCAACAATGCGATTTACTTTCTGTTTGTTATGATTCTTTCATAATTTCATGTTGTTTGCTATGCCTAATATTTATACAAAGCATTATTCAGATTTTATTTAATTTATTTATCTGCAGTTTGGTCCTTACCTTTGAGTTCGTTCTTTTTACTAGGTGTTCCCCTTGGAGTTTTAATTTGTTTTGTCAATAGTGACTTCTTTATCTTAAAGATGATGATGGCTGCCTTCGTTTGTAATGAACAACCCTAAGTCCATGAATTGAAGTTTAAGCTGAAGCTGGCTGTGGTGGTAATGTTCTTGACATATATTGCATTGTAGCTTTTGGACCATAAGTTTCTTTGGTTTTTTTCCTACAGAATATTTTCTCAGCTTTGGACTGAAATTTTGCTTGCATAAAGTTGGATATATATACTTATTTTTTTAATTATTAATTGCCCAAATTTCCTAGAACATACATGCCTTTAATGTATGTACTTGTGTTTTAAATTGATCTTTTCTATTTAGAGCCTAAGTCCTCAGTTAGAATGGAACCCTTAGTACCAAGTGTTATTGAAGACGCAGGAGCTGCATCGGAATTAATCTTTCCTGTGTTTGGATCATAAATTCATTAATTTGTTAAATCAAATCATAATAACATCAATTATAGTGATTATGATTTGGACAATTCTTTGAATGTTCTTTTCCATATGACTATTATAATCGATTTTAGTGGTTTATTTGGGTTATTAACTTCTTTTCCTTTTTTTTTTTTTTTTTTTTTTTTTTTTTGTGTTTTATGGCTTTGGTTCTTCAAACAGTACCGGCCAGGATTTATGGTAATTTCTATCTTAGATTACTTTGTTTTTGTCCAATAACTACTGGATATGTAAGTTTCAAACTGATGAAGTTAATATATGTAATTGTAACAAAAGTGCATTATGGAACATCCCTGTTTAATGTTGATTGGTTGCATGGTGGCACTGAATCTTTGTTGACTCCTACCAACCTGTTCATTGTACTGGGATTGGGGAACGCTTTGAGGAAGATCAAGAATGGGAAGAAGATAGCATCTGAAGTTGTTTCAGAGGTCCAAGAGCAGCAGATTTTTGTTTAGGTACCTTCATTATCTTTTGTTAAACAACAGTTGGATTCTCTATTCATCATGAGTTTGCTGCTTTGTTAGTCAAACTCTGTTATGACAAGACTAAGAGTGGTTTTGACGATGTTTATGTAGTTCTAGAATTATTTTTGTATGATCGTCCAACAGCTGTTCAAAGATTATGTATTAATCTTCTTCTGTCTTTTTTCTAAGATGTGCATCATGGATTTCACAATTCCTTTTGTGAAAAATGAAAACTTTTAATATTATGACCAATTTGCAAATTAAAAATAGAACTTGGGATGAAGTTTCCAATATTGGACTCCCTCACTACACGCTCTCCTATTACCAATGCCCACAGATATTTCCGATCAACAAGTACAAAATATTGATCAAGTTTCCACAGTAGACGTCAAAGATTCCATACTCAATGAAGTTTGAGGCATTAATACATTGTTTGAGAAATACCCAATAAGGTCAACAAATACAAAATATTGATCAACTAAGAATCTAAAAGGCATCGAACATATAAATTTAAGGTTCTAAATATTACCATGAGACCAAGCTGTCACTACAATTAGCAGGTATTATTTATATAAAGAATCAAAGTGTCGGTACATTTCATCCTCTATAGGTAGCTTTTGACATCAGATTTTTTTTTTTTCATGTACAAGTTTGCATATCATTGAAATATTTGTTTAAGTACTACGACAGTGACGACCTTGAGAAATGTATGGGAAAGCATCTGGGGAGCCATTGTAAGATTTCACCATTCAGTATACACAACCCAGATTATACAACATGATACAAACAAATTGCCTGGTAATCTATAAAACATTCCTTGTACTGCCAAGATTCATAAACAGAAACAAGTTAAGAAATCATGTTGATGAAATGGTTCTATTTGTCATCCTAATTTGCTTTTGCTAATGTTTTTCAGAATATAATACCACAGCATACTCAGTCGTATTCAGATCATGAACATAAATAGCTGTTTAAGAAATGCACAAGAAATTAAATGAATTACACTTTTCAACACAAGGCAGTCAAGGTAAACTGAGGCAATAAACTTTGCAAGTGGCTAAATGTGTCTATGAACAATGTATCTATGCAACAAAAGTCTGATTTTTTTTTTCTTCAATAGGTTTTGAAGGTTTATCCATTCCCGATAACCATCACTGGCTTTTGGGTTTGTATTTGTTATTCTTATGTGGATTACTAATCTTCACAAGAAACTTAAGATCTCTCTATCACAGGTGTGTTCCTTGAACAACATGTATTTTATCTGAAATTTAAATACTATACCTTGATTTGAGTGGTCTACTTTGGCAGCTTTGGCCAATTCTACCATTGGCCCTTGTTCATGCATTGGGACTTCTTTTTACAAATATGAGTCTTGGAAAAGTTGTTGTTTCATTCACACACACAATCAAGACTATGGAGCCCTTTTTCACGGTTCTATTGTCGGCTTTGTTTCATAGGGAGGTAACATCTAATCTGATATATGTTGTTGTTGTAATTTAATATTTATGTTCAGTTGTCACTATTCAGTGGAACTTGTATGTTTAGCTTCTATTCTTGAGATTTTTATATAAAGGGGAAGCTAAACCTAAAGATTTGGCTAGTGTTCTATTAAGGTTGAAGGAGGCTGGTGTTAAAAGATGAAGAAACTAATAATAAGCTCACTGATACTGACATCAAGGCCTTGCTTACGGTGACATACTATTTATTTTTCCTTTAAACAATTAAGTTTCTAATTAATTAATTGATTAATTGATAATTAAAAGATCGATTAAATGAATGGTTGGGTTTGCAGGACTTGTTCAATGGAGGGACGGATATGACATCAACCACGGTGGAGTGGGTGTTGGTGGAGCTTATCTGGCACCCGGACATCCTCGCAGCCGCCCAGAAAGAGTTAGATTCTATTGTCTGTCGGTCTAGGCTTGTGTCGGAGCTCGACTTGAATAATGTCCCAGTCTTGCAAGCCATCATCAAAGAGACATTCCAGCTTCACCCACCAGTTCCTTTCTTAATCCCACACGTGTTCTATGCTTATTCCATGCTTTCTTAGTAGAAGCATTGTAAATCAATCATTTTAAAAATGGTCATTGATTGGTAATTGTTCTGAAATGATGCACTTTCCAAGTGTTGAGAGATTCAAACTACCTGTTGACTTTTATGTCTAAAGATATAAATCGTTAGGCTGTTTTGTTGTGCAGATGCCTACTCCTTGGGTTCTGCTTTCACTTGTTCCAATTGTTGGTGGTGTTGGATTGGCTTCGCTTACCAAAGCATCTTTTAATTGGTATGTCAATTCTATTTCTAATGTTGCTAAGCATTCGGAGCACAAGGATGCATTTGCTCTAAAGCACTTCTTGCATGTATTTCCTTTCCAAATATTTCCTTTCCAAATCCTTCTCTGTTCCATATTTTCCCTATATTTCTTCTTGCATAACTCTTCTAATTTGTTGTGCATTTATCTGTCAACAGGGGTGGATTTTGGAGTGCGATGGCGTCAAATCTTACATACCAGTCTCGGAATGTACTCAGCAAAAAGATCGTGGCTGAGATGGTTGAGAAAGAGGTAATCATGCTTTTGGAATAATTAGTTAAGTTTTCATATAAAAAATAACTTCTTTAATCAGTTTAAACCTCACCATATTGTTGTAAGGATTGTTGCCAGGATACTTTCTTTTATACTTATTTCCCAGCAATAAATTCAATGCTTACCCACATCTATGCTTTGATGCGAAATCTTTATTTCTTAGTAATTCTGGCGCCTTACTAGCTATATTTCTTCTTAAACAGGAATCATTAGACAACATAAATCCCTAATCTATAATTACTACCTTGTCTCTTTTCCTGATGGTTCTTGTGACACTATTTGTCAAAGGTGCCAAGTTTACTCCTGCACATTTGCAATCTTTTGTGCGTATAAATTTTGAGAAAATATTGCTTGTATCCCACCTTTTATTCATACCAATTCTAACACTTGTGATCTACTCTTCACATTATAGGGTTTAAATCTTAAGGAGATATACATGAGGGCCTTTCTTTCTGGGCTTTGTTTCCATGCTTATCAACAGGTGAATCATTGCACTTCTTTTCAAACTATTTTCGTATTATGCATTTTGTTTTCAAGGTCAATCCAAGTGACTATTTTTTTATGGTTTCTTACAAATGATCTAATTCTTTAAAACATGAAAACCGCTTGCCACATTGGCTTTTGCTCATATCACTTCTCATGCTTCTTCACCAAATTCATAGGTTTCGTACATGATCTTGGCCAAGATATCTCCAGTCACTCATTCTATCGGCAACTGTGTGAAGCGTGTGGTGGTCATTGTGGCCTCAGTTATGTTCTTTAGGACTCCAATCTCTCTTATTAACTCTCTGAAATGCAGACAGAGACTGAAAAACCCAAACATACATCTTGAGGTTTGATTCTTCTTGTGGTTTCTTGTTTCTGTAATACTTGTGAGTTCATAGTTCAACTAGTTAATTGTTAATGGCAGGTTTGTGATCTTTCATCTATCAGTGAAGTCAAGGCCTTTGCTTCCAGATTTTCTTCACAAGATAAACCACTTCATGTCTTAGTGAGTTTTCCCTAGTTGTTGGTTTTATATGCAAACAAATACACAGTTTACTTCTGCCCATTTATTTCAGTGTTCATTTTACTTGTTATGATAAATTGCTTTGGTGGGATGTGTCATGTTTTTGTTTGTGTGTATTGTTTCACAGTTGATCTTTTTAATTTATAGTTTGTTGTTGAATGTTGAGAATGAATCAATAGATGAATGGTATTATTTCTTGTGTTATATTGCTTTTGCAACTTTCTCAGTTTCAATTTGTACTGGTGCAATTGAAGAAAATTTAAATAAAATTAATTTTATATAAATTAGTTTTTTCACATAATAAATAAAAAGAGTGCCAAAAGTCGTAACAAAAAAAGTTTGCCAAAAACGTGCCAAATGCTGTGAAAAAATTATAATAAACAAAATCATGCCAAATACCAAACCAACAAAACCGTGTCAAAACAGTGGCAAACATGGAACCAAAGGCCGTGCCAAAAATCATTTGTAATGTTTGGCACAAAAGTAAATAATTGTGCCAAAAATGGTCACAAAGTTTGGCATCATTTAAAAAAACGGTACCGAAATACATTTGCCACCATTGCTATAGGCACGGTTATTTTTCCGTGCCAAATACAGTGCCAAAATTAATTTGGCACGGTATTTAAACTCATTTCTATGCCGATTTTTCGGTGCCGATTTGAGATTTTTCTTGTAGAGATAGAGTGTTAATGTAATTGTGTGGATGTCTGCATCAGCTATGTACCGATTCAATTGCTCTTCACCTTCGAAAGAAGATTTTGTATAATTCTAAAAACCTCTCAGTTCAAATAGGATTGCATACATAGACAACCTTAATCCTGCACTTCATAATCCTAGAGGAATGCTATGCTCGGATATCGTTTCTTCCCTTGATTTCTCTCATGACTTTTATAGTATTTCTTGTTTTTGTTTTCTTTGATTCACACACTCCTCATTTTGTTGATTATGCTATTTTTCAAAATTAGGGCTTTTACTAGTAGTCATTTTTTTTCCCTGTGAATTGACACTTTGCTTTAAACACATTATTATTACGTGATCGGGCACGTACACTTGAGTCTCTATCAATAACATAGAGAATGAAGGGAATGTTATTAAAATCATGCTTGATTTCTTAAATGCCACAAAATGTCATTATTTATTTATAATTTTATGAAAAATAAACTGTCTTTCCATTTTAATAAAATTAAATATATTTTTCATATAATTTTTGTGTTGGTAATTATTCATTTGTTTGTATAATAGAGATATACAAACATTGTGAACAAAAGTAAAAAAAAAAAAAAAAAAAAAAATAGTTAATGTCTTCGCATCTTTCACTTGAAATCAATAATCTCACATAGCGAGAACATCTTACAAAATGTTATCATTCTCAAAAATTATAATTTTCAAAAATCAAATAAAAAAAATCAATAAAGGCATCACCTCTCATTTTTCATAGTTTTACAAAAATCAAATTGTAAAAATAAATACATCTTTTTCATAAAATATTTATATTTAGCAATTATTTACCTTACACACAAAGGCTATTTTATTAAAATATTGCAAATATTTTAATTAATTACGAAATTGCGCATTTCCGTAATTATTTACGGAAATGCGCATTTTATATTTTTTTAATAATTTTTTTAAAACGAATGGACCCAGCTCTTTTTTTAATCTTTCTTTTAAAGAAAATGGGTCCCGGAAATATTTTATAACATTTTAGTTTTTTTTTTTTCAAAAAACCGGGTCCCATTGTTTTTTTTAATATTAATTTTAAAAAAAAAACCAGCCTTATGATTTGTATTTTTAAATTAAAAAAAATTTGCATTCAAGTCCTTATAATTTTAATTAATTTTTTTTATAATTTATTTATTGGAGGTTGTTGGGATGAATTATTGGTAGAGTGTGGCACCTACCCCATTCATGAGAGCCGTTGGATGAAATTGATCTTAACCATCCATTTGTTAGGTGGAGGCCTATATAAACCCTCCAAATCCCTTTTCTAAAACACACAACTTTTTTTTGTAAGAAAAAAAGTTATCAATATAAAGTTCATCTTTAAAATTTTTTCATTGTAGTTTTTTATTTCTTTGCAAAATTATTTTATTTTTTTTACATTAAATCTAGCGAAAATTTATATTCTTGTCATACTGAACGAAGGAGACAACCTTGGTCGAGAGGAACAACGACCAAGGGCCGCAAAGACTTTTGACGAAAGAACAAGCTTCCACTACGATTGCTAGTTACTCAGCCAATGTCAAATGAGAGATACTGGAACCCTTATAATGGTCCACGTTTATGTCCTAATCTTACAATGCGAAGACCACCTTCAGGACGTCCAAAATCCACCAGAATTCATAATGAAATGGACATAAGGGAAGGTGGTCAACCAAAACGCTGTGGTTTATGCCGCAATGAAGGTCACAATCGTCGAAATTGTTCGAATGCCGCTAGTCCAAGCCATATGCCATAATGCTAAATATTGTATTTGTTGAAGTATTTAATAATATATGTAATTGCTTTAGTTCATTGAAAATATTAAGTGAGTTTGGTTTAGTTGTGTGAGTATTTTTTACATGTTAAAATTTTTGAATATTTAATATCTTGTTATTATGAAAAAATATTACAATTATTTATTGAAATTATTAACATTCAGTTATAATTAGTAAAAGTAGAATTAATATAGTTGAAGTAAAAAAACTAAATTATAAAAAAAATTAATTAAAATTATAAGGACTTGAATGCAAATTTTTTTTAATTTAAAAATGCAAATCATAAGGCTGGTTTTTTTTTAAAAAAAATTAATATTAAAAAAAACAATGGGACCCTGTTTTTTTAAAAAAAAAAACTAAAATGTTATAAAATATTTCTGGGACCCATTTTCTTTAAAAGAAAGATTAAAAAAAGAACTGAGTCCCATTCATTTTAAAAGAATTATTAAAAAAATATAAAATGCGCATTTCCGTAAATAATTATGAAAATGCGCAATTTAGTAATTAATTAAAATATTTGTAATATTTTAATAAAATTATAATAAAACACGGACATTTTTTCATGAAATTATTCTTCCCCGAGATTGCGATACATAAGTACCTTATGTGAACATGAAAACACATGTTATTGTCAGTTAGGCTCAAAAGCCCCATTTTGCTACACTATTCACATGCAATAAGTCCTCACTGATTGATTGGTTTATTTCTTTTCTCCAAATATTTTTTTAGAATAAATAATTGACTAATTAACTTTTATTATTATTTTTCACTCATGCCAATATTTATTTTTAAATTAAAATTTCACCCAGTTATTAAATCATTTGATAAACTTTTCCACTAATCTTCATACAAAATTTAAAAAAATAAATATATATTGTTTGGTATGTAATTGAAGAAAATAAACATTCATAATTAATTTATTACAATGAACAGGATCTTAATAGCAGGAATATATAACTCATAATTTGAAGGTTGAGACTTGTTTGTATTGGCAATGTTGCCAGGTAAAATGTGAAATGGCTTTTAAGATGTGTCACGTCCTAATGTCTTCACTATTTATTTATTTTAATCAAAAAAGTTAAAATTTTAACTATTAAATAATTTTTTTGAGAAATAACTATTAAATAATTGTACTCCATGTCCCCTCTACATTCAATTAATTAGTAAGAAAAACCAGTTTTTTTGTACTGCACCACTTTAAAAATATCCACCAAGTGGCGTGTTAAACTCTCTTGCTTATGTCGATCATCACAAAACCCAACCCAATCAAACTCCCCTTTAAATCTGATCTACAGGGACACCATACCAAACACAAACAAATATAGAGAAGAAAATTTTAATTTATAAATAACTTTCGACATAATATTGTTGTCAGATTCCATCCCTATTTGATGACTTCAATTTACGTAGGAACATTGAAACAGTATCAAACAGGATTATAATCATATAATATCTAAATAAATAATAACAATTAGATTATCATCCAACAACCGTAAATAAGCATCCCTACAAAACAGTCATTTGTGTATATACGCAAATGACTTAAACCCATATATATATATATATATATATATATATATATATATATATATATATATAATTACAACTATCCATAATATTAACATGGGGCACTCTATTAGTAATAATTTCTTTATTCTTATTTTTATTTAATATGAAACCAAAATTTATATAATCCCATCCACCTGCGAAATGCATAAAAAGTCTATTTATATATATTTTATTTATGTCAATAATTCTAACACATTTTGTTTTGGCAATCTATTTAATTATTTATAAATATATTAAATTGCAGTATTATGATTTTTTTTCAAAGGAATCCACCCACAAGGTTAATTTATGAAATTCAAAGTTTTTCTTTTACAAATATGAGAAGCATTGTTAGAGGAGTGTGCGTTGGGCCGGAATTGAATATTATGCATATGCGGCCTCACCCAGTAATGTGGGGTTGGGGTTACAAACTGATAGTTACAACCAAAGAATTATATCACCATTGTCTCCAGTAGAACTTGAATTTGGAATTTTTTTTTAATGTCTTACATTAACATAGTGTTTGGATTCAAAAATAAAAAAGAAAATAAAGGGAAGGAAATGAGGGGAAAGAAGGCAAAAATAAAGTAAAGAAAAAGAATGATTGAGTTCTTGTTTAATAATCAAATTTTAGTGAGAGAAAAAAATAGAAAATCTATTTAATAAATCTTGTTTTGCTAGAAAAAAATAAAAGATATATATAATAATATAAGTTATCAATTATACAATCATTATAAATTTAGATTATACAATTAGCTAAATAATTAAAGGTGTTATAGTTTTTTTAAAAATTATAAAGTTGGGTCTTTCTCTTCTAGCCACCCCAAATCAAGGGTTAAAGAAAAAGATTTCAGAGAATTTGAGAGTGTCAAAGTTAAAACTTCTTTCACTCTTATTAAATTTAAAAAAATTATTCAAATAAGGAAAAATTTATCTTAACCCTTTTTATAATTAACCCTCATTTTATCAAGCCAGATGACCTTTTAATAGTCAATCATTGCTGCAAATTTTGAATATTAAATTTATATTTCACTTCTCTTTGGAACTAAATGAAAAACTTAATTAAATTTATTAGTAAGTTGATTTTATTCTTTTAAAATTATTTTTTAAAAACAAAAAATCTTAAAGATGACTTAAAAATGCGCAAACTTATATCATAAAAAATCAAAAAACCCCTATCGTTCCCTGAATTATAAATTAAAATTCATTTATATTTTTACAAATGAATAGTTGAACATAAAACAATAAATATTCTCTCATCACATAGACAATGAAGAGGTTAGGTATAAAATTCATATTTAATATCTTAAATGCCCCCAAAACGTCATTATTTATTTATAATTAAATCATTTTAAGAAAAATAAACTGTCTTTCAATTTTAATAAAAATAAATATATTTCACAAATAATTTTTGTGTTAGTAATTACTCGTTTTTTTTTAAATAAAGTTATACAAATTAAACAATAAAGATAAAAAAGCAAAACAACAACACCTATTTTCTTCACACTATTTTCACGTGAAATCAATAACGCCACATCGATGTGACAACGATGCGACAACATCGTACAATAAATTACCATTCTTAAAAATTAAATTCTTTATGAATAAAGTATATATATAAATAATCAAATTATTAAAATAAATATTTTTAATAATCAAAGAGGCATTATTTTAATGCTTTCAATGAACTAACGCTTTTAACTAGCGGTTATCTTTCTCTTCACGAGAGTACTTCGCTTGTGCGTGCTGCTTCCCGTAACAAAAAGTCACTCTCGCTTAACTGACAAGGAAAGTGGGGGAGATCAGACCCTACACTCTACATTTCTCACATTGGGTTCATATAGTTTCATAAATTGATAAATTAAGTCAGAAATTATAACCGGCATCAGTTTTGTCGATTTTTTTATCTGATGTAGTTTTTTTTCTTAAAATTAAATATTAATAAATAAATAAATTAACAAAAAGTGAAAGAATAAAATAAAGAAGCTTACCGAGTTTATGGGGTTGTTTGGATAGGTTTCTCAGAAGTACTTTTAAGCCCATAAGTGTTTTTTTATAAGTTAAGCACTTCTGGGTTTTAAAAATCATGTTTGTTTGGGCTTTTGGACAGAAGCATAAGCTGTGAAAAGCTAAAATTCAGCTTTTTTTAGAAGCTGACCAACAAGTGCTTTTCAGAAAAGCACTTTTGAGAAACTGTTTTTGGGGGTGTAAAGTAATTAAGTTATCCTTGATAAATGAATAATTCCCTCATTATTTACATAAACCGTGCTTATTTTAGTAATTTGCTATCTCCAAAAGTACTTTTACAATTCACATCCAAATAACTTCACACATATGAAAGTGCTTTTGACTCAACTTATCCAAACATAAAATACAGCAAAGCACTTAACTTATTCTGATAAGCACTTTTTTTCAAAAGTGCTTTCATAAAATTTAAAAAAAGCACTTCCACTAGAAGCTAATCCAAACAAGGCCTATATTCGATAACCCGCATCTAAACGTAACAGTTCTATTTTCTTCTCTGTTGTGGCCTTCTGCTGCCGGAGCGACTGCCTTTAGAGCGATCCACCAATATGCTCCTTTTCTTCATGAATAACGATTTTTAATTTTTTTTTAATTAAAAAAAGAAAGAAAAAAATAAGCACGTCAAGAGCAAGAGCTCGTCCCCATCTTCTTCAACTCCTTATCCTCGAATCCCCAAAACCCTAACCCTAGATAAAGCGCACAAATGGACAGATCTCGACCTTAATCCAGGCTCCATTGCTGAGATCCCTCTCCTCACAGGCTTCCTGCCGATCCAAAACTTCACGGACACCGTCGCGCCACGTTGCGGCTACGGCCGGAGCTGAGTATTTGGTCTTGGTTTTAGGTGTTTGATGTAAAGATGCGATCCCTTGGGGAGCATGGATCGGGCAGCGCTGACTATTGGGCCAACAATGGATTTGTCGATAATGCACGATAGTGATCGGTATGAGTTGGTGAAGGATATCGGGTCTGGGAACTTTGGGATCGCTAGGTTGATGCGGGACAAGCAATCAGGGGACCTCGTTGCTGTGATGTATATTGAGAGGGGCTAGAAGGTTTGTTATCTATTTTTGATGAAAAAAATAAAAAAGAAGATGGGATTGCTACTTATTGGATGCGGGTTAGTGGATGTAAACCTGGTGAGTTTTCTTATTTTATTTTCTCTATGTTAATCTATTTATTTATTAATATTTAATTCTGGAAAAAAAAAAACTACGTAGGATGAAAGAAATGACGAAACTGACATCAGTTGAAATTTGGACTTAATTTACCAATTTGTGAAAGTTTAGGGACTCAATATGAGAAATCTGAAATGTGTGGACCAAAAGGGAAGAGAAAGAAAAATACAGGGACTGATTTAGTGATTAAACCATTTTGGTCACACCATTTTCACATGAATCAAACAACCCCCACATCGATGTGACAACATCGTACAATATGCTATTATTCTTAAAAATTAATTCTTCATGAATAAAGTAAATATATAATCAAATTATTAAAATAAATATATATATTTTTCATAATATATATATTTAGCAATGATTTAACTTGCAAGGACACACAAACTAGGGAAAAGATAAAATAAAATAAAACGAAACAAAACGCATGCTTTCTTTCATGAAATTATTAGTCTATGGCATAATGGTATGATACATATATAAAGTACTTTTATTTTATTTTTTAATAAAATATGACAATTTTGTGTCAAAAACATCCACCAGCATAGAACAAGTTTAACAAACATTTATATACCCTCATCTTATATGAGTTTTGGTGTTTGATAATAGTGTTTTTTTCTTTTAAATAAACATTTTAGGCAAGAGACCCAATATTAATAAGTCAAAAAAAAAAAAAAAATACTATTGATTAAAATAATTTCAAAAATAAAAAATCTTTCAAAAACAAAATTTAAAAAAATCTCAATAAATTCATGACCACCTACCCTATAATACAACCAATGTTTTATTTTCTAAAAACGAACCATGTAAGAAAAGAAAACTATTTATTTTACATGCAATCAATAGTCTGTTAATACAAACAACGTCCGTGGACCGTGACATAACACCCGTTCTCATTCATCTCTATATAAACCCAAAGCCTCTCCTTCTTCTTCATATATCACAAACCCTAAATTCCTAATGGCAACCAAAAAAACCCAAACTCTCCTCCTCCTCCTCACATTAGCCGCACTATCCATCTCCTGCAATGCTGGCATCGGCGACATCACCACCTACTGGGGTCAAAACAGCTCTGAACCCTCTCTGGCAGAGGCATGCTCGAGAGGAAACTATGACATCGTGGTTATCGGTTTCCTCCACAAGTTTGGGAATTTCCAGAATCCGGAAATCAACCTTGCAGGACACTGTGACCCTACTATCCCACATGATTGTGCTAAAATTAGCCCTGATATCAAGGCTTGCCAAAGCCAAGGTATCAAGGTGTTTCTGTCTCTGGGTGGATCAGAAGCAACTCTTGTATCCACTGAAGATGCTCAGTGGCTGGCTGACTACCTTTGGAACAACTTCCTCGGAGGGTCATCGTCTTCCCGGCCACTCGGCGATGCTGTTTTAGACGGTATTGATTTCGATATCACTGGTGAACCTACTACACTGTACTGGGACGAGCTTGCTCAGATGCTCTATGACTATAGTCAATATAGTCAACAAGAACAAGGAAAGAAGGTGAGGGTTAAAAATAATTAAGTATAAGAGGGAAATAAGTTAAATACCAGATCTCTTATTATATTATGTTATATGGGTACGCAGTATATATAATAAACTAGGTGAATATATTAATATTATATATATATATATATATATATAACAACTTACAAAAGGATGCATAGTTAAAATAAAACTATATAAATCTTATCATAATATAATATAAATGAATAAAATATTAATTAGTAAGTTAAAAATCCTAATATCAGGCCACCTAAAGTATGGGTTAAGCGCATAAACAAATTAATATTGTTCAAAATATATTTAAAAAAAAAATTGGATAAACTATATTTAATATCCTTCTCTGAATATATATAGGTGTATTTATCTGCGATCCCACAATGCCCGTACCCGGATTATTGGATAGGCAAGGCACTCGACACCGGCCTTTTTGACTATGTATGGGTGGAGTTCTTTAACAATCAGCGGTGCCAGTACTCCAATGGCAACGCTATTAACCTGCTTAACTCTTGGGAAGAGTGGACATCAAGTGTGCCGAATGCTACCATCTTCCTGGGGTTGCCGGCATCACCGGACGCTGCCTTCTCTGGTGGGTACTTGACACCTGGCCAACTGGTCTCTGAGGTGCTCCCTTACGTCATAAATTCGGACAAGTATGGGGGTGTCATGCTTTGGAATTTTTACTTTGATAATATTAGTGGGTATAGCTCTGAAATTAGGAATGTTAATTTGGAGTCGTTACCAGCTGGGCATAGCTCGGCAATCAAGGCTAGCGCTTGATCAGTACTGTTGTAAGACCTACACCATTGTAATGGTGAAGGGAGTAATATTATAATAAAGAGCAAGAGTACTTGTTCTACTGGTTTTATCCAAAAAGTTTATATTATTCTCAGTAACATGGCAGAAAAATAAGAAAGAGAATAAAGAGAATGAATAAAGAACATTAGGATAAAAAAATAATTAAATTTCAAATAAAAAAAAGTACTTTGGATAAAAATTTAAACTAACTAACACTACAACAAAAAAAAAAAAAAGCTTTTGAAGCGGTTTTCAAAACCTATAGAGGCTATAACTACTAAGTTTTAGAGGTGGTTTTAACCACCTTTATAGCTATTAAGGTTTCATTACCCTCAATAGCTTTAGAGGTGGTTATAATCGCCTCTATAGTTACTAAGGGCTTGTTTGGCATTGTTGCCAATTCCTGTTTTTTGTTTTCAATTTCATGTTTTGGAAACAAAACTGAAAAAACATGTTTGGCAGCTCGTTTTTGTTTTCAAAAATTTTGGCAACAATTCTCATGTTTCCAAAAAAACAGAAAACAACAATTTTATGTTTTCAACTATTTTGGAAACGTTTTCAAACTATTCCTCCCACAATGAAACCCTTACTCTTCTACTCCTTTCTCTCTCTCTCCTTTTAATTTTTAATTTTTATTTTTGTAAAAAATATAAATTTTTTTACAAATTAATAATAATAATTTTATATATATATATATATATATATATATATATATATATATATATATATATATATTTCAATATTTATAAAAATTTATTATTTTGGCTTGATATTTTACAAATTAGTTTATATAATATAAAAAATTATATTTTTAGAAATTATTTGTGAAAATAATTATTTGACCCTTGATTTTGATAAACTATGATATAATATAATATAATAATAATTTATGTTATTAATTTTATTTAATAATATAATCAAGAAAAATAATATGAAAAATAAAGTTTTATAAAAAAAAATTAAAAAATATGGATTTGAAAAAAAAAAACGTTATAATAACTTTATACTAACCAAACATGTTTTTGTTTTCAGCTTTTTAAAATAGAAAATAGTTAATGTATCTAAACATGTTTTTGTTTTCAAAAAATTGAAAATAAAACAAAAACAAAACAAAAACAAAACATAAGCAAAACAAAAACAAAAAACAAGAAAACAGAAACGATGCCAAACGACCCCTAAGTTTTCATTACTCTTCATAGTTTTAGAGGCGGTTATAACCGCCTCTATAGCTACTAAGGTTTCATTACCCTCAATAGCTTTAGAAGTGGTTATAACCGCCTCTATAGTTACTAAGTTTTCATCCCTTAATAGTTTTAGAGGCAGTTATAACCACCTTTATAACTACTAAGTTTTCATTACATGTTTATACTTTTAAAGGCGATTATAACCACCTCTATAGCTACTAAGTTTTTATTACATGTTTATACTTTTAGAGGCGGTTATAACCACCTCTAAATTTGTTCATTAATTGAATTAAATTAAATATTAATTTATTTTCTTACTAATAATAAATAAATTTGTTTAACTTGCAAACTTAAAAACATGAATCTTTCATTACATTAAAAAATATGCTAAATTCAATATAATTGACTTGGATTAACAATTTATAAGCTAAATTGTAATGTATTTTGATTAATAACAAAATATAAAGAGTTTTACACTATTTTATCTACTTTTATTACAAAATAATTTTTGGCTTTATTACACAAAGTAAAAATGTTTCATGTATCCTTTTCATCTTCAACCCTCTCGATCTTTAACCATGAACTCTCCAAAATCTGCAAAAATATATAAAAAAAAATCGAGTAGTTGTATTTATGTGTATATATATTATATGTTAGTTTGTTTTATATATATAATTGAGTTCAAGCTCGAGCTCGAGGCTGAATTCGAGTTCGAGTATAAAATTATCTATGATCAAATCAAGTTTATTAGCTTTTATCGAGCTTAATCGAGCGAGCTCGACTAGCTTGAATTATGTATCGAGTCGAGGTCGAGCTACATAAACAAAACTCGATCGAGTTCGAGCCGAGCATCGAGCACCGAGTTTTCAACCGAGCTCGAGCTCGAGAAGCTTGCTTCTCGGCTCGACCTCGATCGATTACACCCCTAGTCATTACAAAACCCAACCCAATCAAACTCCACTTTACTTCCTCTAAATCTGATCTACAGGCACACCATACCAAACACAAACAAATATAGAGAAGTAAATGTTAATTTATAAATAACTTTCGACATAATATTGTTGTCAGATTCCATCCCTATTTGATGACTTCAATTTAGGTATATATATATATATATAGCCCCCTAGATTTTAGAAACATTATAATAACTATTGGATTAATAGCCAACAACTACAATCCATTTGTAAACAGTGTAAAACAGTATCAAACAGCATTACAACATAACCGTAATTATATATAGTAATGTTGTATAATATCTATATAAATAATAGCCATTAGATCATCATCCAATTGTTGTAAATAAACATCCCTACTAATCAGTCATTTGGCACAGGGCACTCTATTAGTAATAATTTATTTATTACTATTTTTATTAATTTTAATTTTAATATGAAACCAAAATTTATATAATCGCCACCATGAAAATGACATAAAAAAAAAATCTATTAATATACATTTTATTTATGTCAATAATTCCAACCCATTTTGCTTTGCCAATCCATTCAAGTAATTATTTATAAATATGTTAAATTGCAGTATCATGATTTTCTTTTCAAATGAATCTACCCACAAGGTTAATTCATGAAATTCAAAGTTTTTCTTTTACAAATAAGAGAAGCACTGTTAGAGGAGTGTGCGTCTCTGTTGGAATTTGAATTTGGAATTTTTTAATATCTCACACTAACAAAGGAAATAGAGGAAAAGTAAAGTAAAAAAAAAAAATGGTTAAGTTCTTGTTTTAAAAATGAAATTTTAGTGAGAGAAAGGAACAGAAAAGTTGTTTAATAAATCTTGTTTTGCTAGAAAAAAAATAAAGTATATATTTTTGCTAGAAAAAAAATAAAGTATATATATATATATATATATATATATATATATATATATATATATATATATATACATCAACCCTCCTTTTATCAAGCCAGATGACCTTTTAATAGTCAATCATTGCAAATTTTGAATATTAAATTTATATTTCACTTATCTTTGGAATTAAATGAAAAACTTAATTAAATTTATTAGTAAGTTTATTTTATTCTTTTAAAATTATTTTTTAAAAAGAAAAAATATTAAAGATGATTTAGAAATGCGCAAGATTATATTATAAAAAATCACAAAACCCCTATCGTGCCCTGAATTATAAATTAAAACTCATTTATAATTTTACAAATGAATAGTTGAACGTAAAACAATAAATATCTGCCATAACATAGACGATGAAGACAAAAGGTATAAAAAACATATTTAATATCTTAAATGCCGCCAAAACGTCATTATTTATTTATAATTAAATAATTTTAAGAAAAATAAACTGTCTTTCAATTTTAATAAAATTAAATTTATTTCATATATAATTTTTGTTTTAGTAATTACTCTTTTTAAAAAAATAAAGTTATACAAATTAAACGATAAAGAAAAAAAAAACAACAACACCTATTTTCTTCACACCAATTTCAAGTGAAATCAATAACCCCACATCGATGTGATACCATACAATATGTTATCATTCTTAAAAATTAAATTCTTCATGAATAAAGTTATGTATATAAGGGTAAACTACCCAGATAGTCCCTAAACTATGGGGTTATTCCTATTTTGGTCACTGAAGTTCAAAAAATTTCAATTGCATCCCTAATCTATCTATTTCCTTTCAATCAAGTCCTCCCGACGAACGCCGTTAACGGCAAGCTGACGTGGCTCGCCACATCACTGGCAACTTTCCACGTCAACTTGCTTAAAACGCCACACGGCTTCATCTCTTTCATCTCTTCAGTCAATCTTTTTTACTTTCCCTTTCATTCATCCACGAAGGAAGGACTCGATGAGCATGGTGTCGAGGAAGAGATAGAGCAATCCTGGAGTGGTGTGACGGAGGAGGACAATATTGAGGTATGTGCCCTTTCCTGAAACTAGCCCATCCTCTTCTCTTTCCCTGCCCTAGAATAACCTTGTTGTCTGATTTTGGTGTTGATTTCTGTCAAGTTGTTTGGAAAACCCGAAGAACAAGGTGACTTAAGTGTTGATTTTTGTCTCATGAAATCAATTTTGGAGGTGACCATTACATACCTGCTTTTTTGGGTCTCTGTGTGATGTCAAAGAAATCTAGTTATTTCAACAAGTCAGATGCCAACTCCAGCTGGGCAAAATATATCCACTCAAGCTCATACAATAACTGTAAGATGGATGACTAATGTAAGTCTGGTTTGTTATTAATCATTAACAAATTTTCCTTTCAATGTCTGATGATTTGTGATATTTGGGGTTGTATAGGGCACTTCTCAAACTATGAATATACAAGTTGGTGTTGCACATCCACCCGAGCAACAACAAAAGCTGCAAGGGAGACAAGTGCCTTCAAGATATATGGGAGGGTTATCTCAAACTGCAAAGTTGGGGCTGGGAAAAAGAAACATGTGTCAATCTGTTGAAAATGCTCAAAAGCAGACCAAGAAAGATTTGTCCAAGGGTGCACATGAGCAAAAGGACTGCTACTAGGGAGGTTGTGCATGGTGTCAAAGTTTTGTTGTTTTTTTTTTGTTTGTTTTTGAATCAAACTATGTGGAAGCTTTGGTTAAGCTTACTTTTTGGAAGCTTTGATATTATCACTTTTTGTATGAATGGTTGAAATTATGTTTTGCTAATATAAATGCACATTTTGAAACAAAAATCTGTGCTATCAGCCTATGATTTGTGTTGGTCATTAACGTTTAGAAAATTTCAATTTCATCCCGAAACTATAAGGTTGTTCCTATTTTGGTCATTAACACAAAGTAAAAAAGTTTCATGTATCCTTTTCATCTTCAACCCTCTCGATCTTTAACCATGAACTCTCCAAAATCTGCAAAAATATATAAAAAAAAAATCCAATCTTATTAAATCAAAATCCAATATATATATTTTAATATCCCATAATAAGCAAGTATATTATTTTAACTGTATTAAGTAATACTTCTGACAGAGATCATGGAAATAACACTAAAGAATAGCTTGCAGTTAACTTCAAACAATGTCTTATCTGTGAAGAAAAAGCAAAGTATCTAATACAATTGTTACCAAATAATGCCATCACTTTCAAGTAAAACACAACCAATTAATCACGTAGTTTTTAAGTTAACAAACTTAATGGTATATGACATTACAAAAGGATAAATACAAACAACTAGATAACACCAGTAATTCAAGCACATTTTGTTAATGACATGTTTAATTCAGTAATCAAGAGCTGATTAGGCAACAAATTAATTAAACATCCCAGCATAAAACATGGGAAACTTTTCTTTTTTACTTTTGGAGCAAAGCTCAAGGTATTAAAAGGCGCAAGATTCTCTTATTCTAAGTTAACACAACCACACCACAAACAAACTGTTGCAAGGGACAAAGTTTGCTTTGCTAGATACCAATCATTGAATCCTTTCGAATCATTAACATATGCTCACGAGCTTCACAGCTTTGGTTTTGTTATTTAGCTTCAAAATACACAATCAATTCATAAGTTTGCATCAACAACTATTCAGAACAACTCATAACTACATTGAGAGATTCTTATGAGAAAGAAAATTCTGCATTTAGCTAAATTGATACATAAAGAACCAATTCCCGGTTTACAAAGCATCAAAAGATATATTGGATATGAAGGACCATTAAACATCAAATGCCTGGCTGTTCTTTTCATTGATCCAATACACAAAAGAGTATTACCTTGAACCTGATAAAATGGCATTGACCTAATATTTGGGCAACAATTGCTGTGACCATCTAGAGTACAGACCAAAGAACACCATTCCAGTGCATGCATTTGAGAGCATTACCGCAGAGTAGAAGAATATGATACGATTGAGTGAAAAGCTAAAGATACAGATCATTCACACTAGGCATTCTGTCACCATGAACAAAATGAAAATGATAGAAACCATCCTTAAAACTCATTTAGCTTGAGCCTAAAAAGCCAATGATGCCTTATGATATGCTCTTTCAACATAGTGTATAAGCATGAACAATGGATGATACTTTATGAGGAGAATTTGATAATTACAAGGGATAACATTAACATAATTTCAAGTTACCATATAAGCAAGCATTTTGACAACCCATCCTTATTGAAATCTAATGAGTTTGCAACCCACTTGCAATCAAATATAGATTATAGTTCAGAATTCGCAAAGAACACATTGCATGGCAATAATTGGCTTCAAATTTTCATCCATGCATGTGAAATTTGCCTCTCAAACATCATGTAAGCACCACAAACATATGTTAGTGGTCTTTCCACTAAGATATGTTATTCATTTAGTTTGATCTAAAAGCAAAACACAGAGAGAAGAAACCTGTTAGTGGTCTTTCCAGAAGAATTCTTCAAATCCCTGTTGGCAATTAGAATCTACAGGTGAAAAAGGACCACAGCTAAGTTACCCAAGAGAGCAAATATTGAACTGCATTTCATCCAACTTGGTTACCGTGAAAAAATCTAGAATTCTTGCTTGCTCATCAACAAAAGAAAAATAGCCATTAATGTACGCATATGCAAGGCCTTAGTCAGCTTCTGTTAAAACCTGTTAGGAGGTTTAAAGGTTGAGTTTTGGTGGAAAGTTACATTATAAAAAAACAAAATAAGGCCAATTTATGTAGGAAACCAACCTTCCAGTAAAACAAGGGATTGTGCACTTTTAAGACTGATTTTATTTGCCTTATCTTATCTTCCCCTTCAAAAACAAAAAGTGCACCCCCTTCTTCTAGCAACCTGATTAACAGGGAAAAGAAGGTTTTGTGAAATTTCAAATATAAGCACCAGCAGAAAACAAGTTAAATTAATCATTTTGAGGCTTATAAATAGCAAACTCACATTAGAGAACCAGTAACTATATATTTTTCAAGAAATTTAGTAACGATAGCTCGAGCTCCGATTTCAGCCCATGAAGGCACCATGTGTTTTGGGTTTCTTAGAGGTATATAGTCTTTGCCGAGCGCACTATTTGCTGCAACTATGCCAGCCTAAAAAATAAGATAAAAGTATTTATCAGCTCATGCCAAGCACACCAATTCTATTTCATGATATGTCAAATTAGATATCAAATACATACGTCTCATTTTTCTTGGTAATGTGTTTTTGGAATAACATTATATCTCTGAAATAAATATTACAAACCTTTAATCCATCCTCGTGGAAACCATACCCTGAAGAAAAAGAAACATAGAATTAATCACCAACTTTCTTTTTTATGAAGAACTTTGTTTGAATATAAATAGAGTAAACAGATTACAGCTTATAGTAGTTTGGCAATAGAAACAACATTCAGGGGATATTTAGCTCAAAACACACAACAAATGATAAAATATAAATACAAGCCTAAGTAGCTTTTGGATCATGCTGGATGCAAATCAAAATAGTCAATCATCATAGACCAAGATTTATATTTTATGCACATCCATGTTTACTGAACAACATTGTAAACATTATGACTCCAATAGTTGTACATTGTTTCACAACTAATCAAATGCAACTCTGAGACACTAAATTCTTAGCTCAAATAAGCATCCACAAAAACACACCCTAGATGTCAACAAGCTTGTACTTCTTCTGAAGCTATGTTGGATGCAAATCAAAATGAGAACAAAAACAACCTACTGCATATGAGTACTCAATGCAACGAACAGGAGCATCATGCCTTCACTAATACTAACTTTCTTGGATAACAAATGCATTATCACTTCTGTTTGAGGACTTTCCTTTCATCATTATATATATATAAATTTTTGGTAGAGTTGAGTGATTTGTCCCTCTTATATTATAAATAAAATAAAAATAAAAATAAAAACTAACAAGAAGTATATCTTTGGGTAAATGAAACTTCATCCCCACGATATGATGACTATCGTAAAATATTGTTTGGTTGCAACCCAATTAACTTTCTCTATAAAACCAAATTTATTTAATTAATAAAATTTCTTAGTATGTACCTTTTTAAGAAGTTAATATAAATAATTATCAATGTATGTTTATTGAAAGATACAAATATGAAAAGATATATTCCTCAATGATATCTATTTCGAAAAACAAACATATTCAATTTATAAATATTATTATATTTTAATTAATTTGTTTGATTATTAGATGATTCCATTTTCTTTAATGTTTTAAATGGGAAAAAACACAAGTAAAAAAAATTTTAATTGTAGTATAAAATGAAGACTGCAATTTAAATTTATATATTGCAATTTCATTCGTTATGTGTGAGTGCACGAATAAAGGTATTTTAACTATAAAATTTATGATTGGTTATTGTTATGCTTAAACAAAATTTATGTATTTCAAAAGCTCTAATCATTAGTTAAAAAAAAAAATTAAACATATGTCAATGATCTAATAGCTTAAGTGGCGCAACCCACTTGCATAAAATGATGGTATGAAAATTTTATTGCCTTGCGTTTAAATTCTTCTAATTGTAACGCTGTCATAGCAGACTGACAATGCCACACCTAACGGTAGCTTACGATATATATGCTTTCTTGTGCTTAATTTTGTGTTTTTGTGTATATATACCCATTCCTATGTATTATTTCATGTTTCTGTTTATTTTGTTGCGTTTTGTGTATATATACTCTTTCCTGTGTATTATTTTGTGTTTCTGTGTGTATATCCTCTTTCCTGCGTATTATTTGGTGTTTCTGTATATATATTCGTGTTTATTATTCATAGTTTCTGTAAGGATATATGTATCAATATGTTTGCTAAGTAATTACATACTAGGTTTTCAGTCACAAAGAAATATATGAATATAATTACAAGGTATGGGAAATTAATTGTTCATGTCAGTTTGAATAATGTCATAAAGTATTGTATGTCACTTCTAAATAATACTTAGGGTATGACAAAGCATAGCAATAAAGCACGCGTGTGCTGCAATCATGCAAACAGGCATGAATGTCCATTCTTATGTTGATGATTACTTCAAAGTCAAATGGTGTCGTTGAGCATATGCAAATCTGATATTCCCTGGTCCTGACAGTGACAAGCCATCTGATGAAAACCCTGAACTATGAATTAGGCCACCAATATCCAAGAAGAAAAAGAATAGAGTCACAAGCTTTCGATGTCCGCGAGTTACATTGTAGCCAATACCATCAAGTTGGACATAATCGTCAATCCTGCAATACTGTCATAGTGGACTGACCATGCCACACGTAATGGTAGCGTACGATATTTGAGTTTTGTTTCGCATGTTCTTTGGCATGAACTTTGTTTTATTTATTTTCCTTGTGTATATATCTAACTTTCCTGTGTATAGACTTCTAGTTACAGTGTCTGTTTTTTGTTTATTGTGTATGATATTCGATTTCATGTGTATACTTTTGTGTTTCTTTGTATTATATTGGCTTCTTGTGTATACAATATGGATTTGATAAGCAATTACAACCCCAAATTTTTATTCACAAGCAAATATATGAAAACTTGTTGCAACAACCGTCACATTTCATCATCACCTCGGGGAACCTCCTCCGACATCTAGATCAACGACTTTCGGCAGCCAATATTTTCAGATGTGGTTGGCGGGGATTGATCCCAAGTTCGTTTCTTTGCTGGTTCTATGCTTGGCTTTTTTTCAAGCGGTCAAGGCCTTGGTTGGTTGTTAGGACTTCCTCTTAGAGTCTCCAGGTTCTAACTCATTCATAGGGCCTTGTCTTTGGGTACAACTAACATTATCAACTAACACATTCTCTTCGTCGTTAGCTGACAGAATCTCAAAGAACTGAAAAACAAACACGAACCGTATATGACCGTTAGCACATTATACACAACAATTGTGTAATATACACAGAAAGTAGGTAAATATATACAAAAAAAATGTATTTTATACACAGAATTGAGATATTATACACATAAACATAATAATTTACACAGAAACATACAAATAATACACAAGAATGAAGTGATATACACAGTAAACCGGTTTATACACAGGAAATAACTTATTCACCCAAATTTCCAGACATTTTAGGTAGTAATAGAAGTAACTTACTTGTTTTCCTTTAATTGATTTCAATAATGGCTCGATAGACGCCGCCTTTATGAAACTGGACTCCCCGTAACACATTATACGGGGTGTTTGGCCTACTCGTTGTTTCTTCACGCTATCCGTCACCTCATAAAACCAAATGATCATAGCACGAGAGCGACGTCCATGAAGGTACTTAGTGTTTGGATAGTGGGATATTATATTCCCTGGATGGGGGATATCCATGGATGAGAATATCCATGTTTAAGTGTTTGGTTGGATGGATTTAATAGTAAATATAAAGATTGTTGGGTGTTTGGTTAGAGCGATAAGGATATGTAAAGTTTTGGATATCCATTTTTGAATGTTTGGTTGGATTGATATGAGAGTGGTATGATAATCTTATCCATGAGGAGATGGAAGTTACCTCTTTATTTAATTAATAATTTTTTAAATATTTTCAAATTGTTTAATTAAATTCAATTAGTGGATGATTAGAGAAATTTATTTTTTAAAGATTTTAGGTAACAATTTGATTTAAATAACGGATATTAACAAATAAATAATTTATTTATTTCTCATAAAATATTTTTAATAGATTATTAATGAATAGCATAGCAATTTATTATCTAACTTGATTTTTCAAATTGAATTTAATTAGTTTAAAATATTGAGATAAACATTTAAACTATAGTAATTGATAAACAATTAAATCATAATGTAAAGAAACAAAAATTTATCTTGTGGCACATGTAGCTAATGACAAAATGATTATGGATTAAGACGGTTTAGATTATCCATAAGCTTAATAGTTAATATCATTATGCAATTGTTTAGAATTAATAGAATGCCTCTGCTTTTCAGTAGCATAGCGCTGTATCATAAGCAACAAGAGAAACATGGTTTAGATTGTTAAGTGTGAGTGTGTGTATATATATATGTATATAATAAAAAGGGTCTTTGTTGGGATTATTAATGGACAATTGAAAAAAAACAAACGAACAAGAGAAGGGGACGATGAGGAGGCGAAAAGCGGTGAGGGTGTCATGGAGGAAGGAGTGGAGGGTCTTGGGGAGCTGTGTGTATGCGTAGTGAAGGATGAGCGAAAGCTCCTAGCACTCCGAGGGGTAATCGTAGGAGCGACTAAGAGCTTCCGGTATTCCCAGCTCTTTGTATCTCTTTGGGAGAAAGAGAAAAAGGATGAGATTGAGGGATGGGAGAAGGAGAGAGAAAGGATGAGATTGGGGGATGAGCGGCATCCCACCGAGCGTTTACAAGTGTTATTGTCGTCTTCGCTTCTATGTCAACAATGTAAACACACAATCAATCACTGAGAGGAACATAATATTATACACAACAAACCACAAATTATAGACAGGAAAATCGACAAACTTTTCACAGGAATGTCGAAATCAATAAAGAAACCACAGGAATGTTGATGTTCTCACCCAATTTTACACAGGAATATCTTCTCACTTTTGTGCCTTCTTTTTCTTTAAAAGTCACCGGAGAACTGAAGACCACGATGAAAGTCACTAGAGAACTCGAAGAAAAGGTTTCGTGAGAGAAAAAAGAGCGGAAAAGAAAATCTCAACTACCTTCAATGCAATAAGAAGGAGGCGAAACACTGCAGCCGTTTGGGGAAGATAGGGTTTCGTTCGTGAATCCCAACGTCTCGCAGTAGCAACCGCCATCTCCAACAGTTCCCAAGGAAAAAATAAGGGGCAAAAAGGTCATTTTAGACGTGTGATATGATGGCAAGTTATCAGCTAGGGATTGTTGTAATTTCACAGCCGTTTAAATGCCTCCGTCTTCTCCGTTACCATGCTTTGGATTAAAAAGTAATTTTATCAAAAAGGAGGGACTTATGAGGAAGTTGGAAATTTGGAGGGATTATATGGGAAAAAGTAAACTCCTCAGGGACTTTCTGGTACTTCCCCAAATTAAAAACAAACCATATGAGATTTTATTTTTTTATTTTTATTTTTTTAATGAAAAAAATAAAAAGAAAAAAACATGTTCACTGCGTGGACTAACGAGTCGGTCGCTCCCGAATCTAGTTCAATGCCCGATTTCGTTCGCTGCCTGATCCGGATCTTGAGAGAAGAACGCTGCGTGGACTAATGAGGAGGTCGCTCCTGGATCTTGTTCGCTACCCGATCTCGTTCGCTGCATGATCCAAATCTTAAGAGAAGAACGGGCGGTCGTTGCCGCCGCCACTCGAGATGATTAGGACCAAAGAGGTGGCGCTGGATCCTGAGTGAAGGAACGTCGTTCGCTGCCACCGAGATTTTGGAGCTTCGAGCTGTGAGTTTATCATGATGGGAGAGGGATGGAAATGGATGAGTGAGAGGGATGAACAATGGGGTAAGTCACGGGATGAGTGGCATCCCACCAATTTGGAGGGACGCAACTCATCCATTTTTCAGGGATGGGGGCCATCCCCATCCGGGTTCATCCAGGAAACCAAACAACTAGATGGGCCTGTAGCCTTGGATATCCCATCCCCATCCCAGGATATCCAGGCTACCAAATGCACCGTTAGAGTTTGCATCTAGGGATGGCAATGGGTAGGGTATGAGTAGGGTATGTCCAAATTCTTACCCATACCCATAACCTTTACCATATACCCGTACCCTTTAAGGGTAAAAAAAATCATACCCTTACCCTTACCCACAAGGTATGGGTATACCCGCAAAGTACCCAATTACCTATTGTTCAAATTACCGAATTAAATTAATAATAATAATAATAATAATAATAATAATAATAATAATAATAATAATAATGAAATTCATAATCCATTACAATACAATGTTTAAACACATGTCTATAAATTTAATATTACATAACATATTACAAAAAATAATAAAAATGGCATTAGAATGTCTGTAATACCATTGACTATTAAAAAAAAAAAAAAAGCAAGTACCTACAAAATATATATATATATATATATATATATATATATATATATTAAGTGATATGATCAAACTATCATTAAATTCAAAGAAAAATATCAGTTACACACTTACTAATTATATGTGAAAAATCTTCAAGAACTAAATCCACCAATGCCCAACGATTCTAACAGTAAACCAAGTAAAATAAATAAATAAATAATTTAATTGGTATGGAAAATGATGTAAATAAATTAAAAAGATACAATACCTATAGTGTCTAGATCTTTAGGATCGTCCAAATTAAAAAGATGCAATACCTATGTTTAATTTTTTAAATTTAATTATGATTCTTAATATAAATCCAAAATTCAATTTTGATAATATCATGCTTTATCAAATATAAATATAAAAATTAAATAAAAATCAAAATAATAGATTAAGAGAAAATTTAAAGTATTATTTTTAAATTAATCACCATCATGGATATTTGGTAAATTATAGGTAAATGTTATTTATATATATATATGTATATATAAAGAGAGAGAGGGTACTGGTACAGGTATGGGTTTTACCCATATCCTCTTTAATGGGTAAGGGTACGAGAAGGGTAAGGGCATACCCTTACCCAAGCTGTACCCGCTCAATAAATAATAGGTAATACCCTTACCCTTACCCGTACCCGTACCCGGTCAAAGAGGGTAATACCCTCTTTGATCGTGTATAGGTACAAGTATACCTGTCGGGTAGAGTACAAATTGCCATCTCTATTTGCATCATAGTTTTATACTCTTTTCTATGTTATGTATGAAATAATTTGTGAATTGCAATACCTGTGAAACTATCATATGAAGATATATCATGGAAATAAAGAATTTTACTTGTTAAATGTGATGGAAAATCATGAGCTTTATTTTACTTGCAGTATTAATTTTGAAGCTAAGATTGTTTGCTATTTATTTTAGGAGAACAGAAATCTTGAAGATAATTATTCCAGTAATACAAGCAAGCCTTTGCCAACGAGGGCCTCTTCCAATGGCCATGCTAATGACGTTGTCGTCGGCAAATGTCGGGGCTGCGTCGGTAGCATCCGTGCTATTTGAACTAGTATTAATGTCAGCCGACAAAGGGAGAGACGTTGTATTAGAATGTGCACGTGACTCCAATGCCTCCACGCGAGCAACGAGCCGGGGAAATTCTTGCGTCAGTATTTCACACGCCTGCAATAGACGTGTAGTGACTTTGTTAGTTGTTGGCCTCGGGAGGTGGAGGGGAGCTTGCCTGGTGACGAGACTATCGTGCGTGAGGTGGGCTCGGAGAAGGGGATCAGCGTCGGACGCACCTTGAAGAGGTTGGCTTCTCATCTCTCCTTCTCGATAATGCAGCAGGAGCAATGTCACCTCCATGGCCAGTTGCATCTCGGCGGCGACTGGCCCGAACATAGACTTCTTCATCCGTGTTCGCGGCGACCAGTTAGGAAACTACCAATTGTAAACAACATAATTTCAGTGAAATCCCTCAAGTTAAACAATAACCAATGGTTGTTAAACACCATGCAAATATTTTTAAACGGTAACCCAAAACTTTAAACATTAACCGACAATGCTAAATAGTAAAACTTATTTTTAAACACAAACCAATATAGTTAAATGTTAACCCAAAAACTTAAATAGGAAAAGAGATTCTTAAACAATATGAGCATGTTTTAAACAGAAAACAATATTGTCAAACGATAAAAAGTAACCTTAAATAGAAACAAGTTGTATACAAAATAATGTCACTGCAGACAAACGTTAATGGTTCAATACCGTTTTTTCCTTCGAAAGATGACAACATGGGGTCCTATCGACACTTGCTTCCGAAAACTGTTTTCACAGTAGCACATAATCCTTAGGGTCTTGCCAAAATGAAGCTTCTTGCCGGTGCCGGTGATCATGAGCTTGTAAAACAATATGTGCAATGTAACCGAGCAACCTTTGAGGTACCCCGTGTTCGTCTTCTTCCTAGCGCATCTCGCTTGCACTCGAGCGGCTGCTTGTGGAAAGTCCTCCATAAGCCACTTGTGCATCGCTTGCGTCCATGCATATCGTCCCATTCCAGGTAGGTCATCAAACATAGTCAATGATCTAATTGGGAACTGAGAAGGACATGTTTGGGAAGAGGATATTACCCATGAGACAGACCATAAAGTGCTTTACAAAATTCTCCTCTTCTCCCCTTTGTCGAACTATTTGGTCAAGTGTTCTCTTGATAGAGTCTCTGTGTCTTTCATAGGTTTTTGATTAGTACTTGAGTTCAAAAGATGAGTGTGGTTTTCTTTTGAAAGATGACTGCGTCTCCATCACATCGTAGCCCAAGGATGAGAGCCACATCTTCAGGCCTGAAACTCAACAAGCTTTCCCCGATCCTGAATTTGTTAGTGCGGTCATCATACCTCTACAACAGAGAATCAAGGAGGGGCCCTCTCTTGGAATACAACTTCAATTTCAATGAATGTTGTAAACGGTGTCCTTCAGATGATCTCCCATTGTCTTCTACTCATGTGAACTTTCAATTCCTCCAAAGTCTAGAAAACCGGTGTCAAGTAGCATCGGCCATTAACTAGGTTGACCGCCATAAGCACAAGCCTACAAGAAGAACAATACCTTAAGCTGTATTTAGGCCTTGTTTGGATTGGCTTCTTGTAGAAGTGCTTTTTTTTTAAGTTTTATGAAAGCACTTTTTTCAAAAGTGCTTTTCAAAGTAAGTTAAGTGTTTTTCTGTATTTTATGTTTGGATAAGTTAATTCAGAAGCACTTTTATATGTGTGAAGTTGTTTGGATGTGGAATTGTAAAAACACTTTTGGAGATAACAAATTACTAAAATAAGCATTCTTTATGGAAATAATGAGGGAATTATTAATTTGTCAAGGCTAACTTAGTAATTTTACACCCCCAAAAACAGCTTCTCAGAAGTGTTTTTTTCAAAAGCAACTGTTTTTTCATAACTTCAGCTTCTGTTCAAAAGCCCAAATAAACATGTTTTTTAAAACCTAGAAGTGCTTAAAAAGCACTTCTGGGCTTAAAATAAGCCAATCCAAACAACCCCTTAGAACTCTTAAACGGAAAGCTATTTTTCAACGGAAACTTCAATACTTAAACAGAAACGTCAATTCTTAAATAGAAACCTCATATTTTAAACATAAACATCATATCTTAAACAAAAACCTTATTTCTGATACTAATACTATTAAACACTGCATGATGCAACTAAAGTAAATTAAAGGGGAAACATACATTATAAACATTACACAATACAATGAGATTGCATAACAATCGAAAAATCTCCTTTAGCACAACATTATCGCTTTCGATCGTGTACACAGACGAAACAGAAAAACAAAACCCTAGCCAAAAAATCTCACTTTAAACTACAATATCATCCAATAATCAAACCATAAAACCCAAAAATCTCTCTTTCTAATAGAATACTTTACAAACTAAACGGGCAAAAACAACACACACAATGTAAAAACAAAAGAAAACTGCACAACTTCTTCAACGATGTTCACCTCGCCTCTATATCTTAGAGCGCAAACTGATGAAATGCCGAAAAGTTGAGCGACAGTTCTCCTTTGAGAAAATGGTGGAACGAAATTCCACTACTTCACTAAATGTTAAGGCAATGACAACTTCGGAAAGGGAAAAACTGAAGAGGCAATGATAGAAAGTAACCGGTGCCAGTCTCTCGGGACTAAACAAAGAAAAAAAAAAACTGATTTCTCTATTAGCGGAAAAAATAATTGCCCCCAAGGGTATTATGGTCAAATCATGTCGCACTTGCCGCAACTTCACATGCAAGGGTAATTTCGTCCGGAAAATTCAAAATTAACTCTGTCAATCATTGTTACATGCTTTGGGGGTTTGAAAATCATTTTAAACAAAAAAAAAGGGCTTTTTATGGATATTGAAATTAAGAGGGTGTTTTGTGCGTATTACAAATTTTGGGGGTGTTTTTAATAATTTTTTGTTAATAAAATATTTATATTTAGCAATTATTTACCTTATAAAGACACACAAACTTAAAAATAAAATAAAATAAAACAAAACACGGGGTTCTTTCATGAAATTATTTGTCCCGACACAATCGCATCTCATGGTACATAAAGTTTGAAAATCTCATGATGCATAAAGTACTTTAATTAATTTTCAAAAGGAAAATTTTTTAAAAAGACTAAATAGATATATATAATGCCCCAAAGTCTTTTCTCAACTGAACACGTGAAGTAGAGAGGCTACTGACCCAAAGCCAAGCAGCACACCACCCAAAAACCAAAATAGTACATTAGCTGGCTTACCTTCACAATCACTGACTAACATATATATATATTATTTTCATTTGATGTATATATATATAATATAGGTGATTAACATATATATATATTATTTTCATTTGATGTATATATATATAATATAGGTGACTAAAGGGACGGAACCAGGACTCGATGGTAGGGGGGGCTAAAGCCTAAAAGCAAAACAAAAACAAAAAAAATAAAAATAATCCAACAAAATAATTATTTTAAATGAAGAATAATACGCTAATATAACACAAATTTGAATACATATATTAAATAAATATAGAGTATAATTTAAATTTTTATTATTACCTATACAAATATATGAGATTTTCAATAATTCAACTAATAAAAATACATTTCAAGTTTGTATTTTTTTTTTTTTTTTAAATATGGTAAAATTGATCCCTCTCACTACAAACAACCAAACTATTGTTTATACAAAACTTTTGTTTTTTCACTTTAGCATATATGGTACATTATAACATATGTGTATATATGTTATAATATATTTGTTAGTCCTTATGATCAATTTAAACTTTTTTTAAATTACTAAAATTTGTATACAAGATTTTTTTTATTAATTTTTTGAAATCATAGTAATTTTTAAATTAAAAAATAAAATGGGGAAAAAAAATGCACCAAGTGGGATTTGAACTTGGGTGTCTCAAAAAATCATGTACCTTATGGGTAAACCCACTAACCACTCAAACACACTTACATTTCATACTTATATTTGTTTAAATATTATATTTTACATTAACTTAAGTATAGGAAAACCGAAAACCATCAAATCTTATACTTCTTGAGAAATATTTTTTCCGGTGCCGGGGGGGGCTTCAGCCCCTGCTAGCCCCCCCTTGGTTCCGCCCCTGTATATATATATTATTTTCATTTGATGTATATATATAATATAGGTGGGAGTGTATAGATAAGCCAGCTAGTGTACTATTTTTACTGTTTTTTCGGAATATATATATATATATATATAATGATAAAAAGAAAACATGCTAAATCTCTGGAGTGAATATTCCTAAATTTGGGATCATGGTTAGTTTATATTACCTCCAAATCATAATCTTAAATTTTCTCTAAATTTCAAATTTTGTATTGCTATAATAAATTATACTCCAACCACATATTCATATTCTAATTTTTACCCTAGAGTGAATATTCTTTTACGCATCTCATTTTTTTTATTATTATTACTATTCAACCACAAAATATTTGAAATTAATTATTTTCAACAATGATTTAATTAAATATTTATTACAATGTAATATATTAATACTAAAAATTATTTAAAATATTTTAACAGTTATATTTATGCATTATTATCTATACTATTATGCACATAAAATTCATGATTATATAAATAAATTACTTATATATTAAAAACAAATTGTTAATTTTATAATTTTAGTTATAATAATAAAAATAAAAAAATATTGATTAAAATATAAATTTGTGGGACCTCTAATTTGGGCTCACAAATATTTGACCGCAAATTTGGGGTCATTCACTCCCAACCCCACCCCCAAATTTGGGGCATGATTTGGGAGTGGGTTGGAGCCAAGCATGACCCAGATTTGGAATTTTGGGTCATAGTTGGCTCTAATCCACCTTCAAATATTACCCAATTTGGAATTAACTATTTGTGACCCCAAATTTGAGGTGCCACATATATATTATTATTCTAATTAATATTTTTTATTTTTATTAGTGTAATTAAAATTATAAAGTTAATAATTCATTAATATAATTATAAGTAGTCAATTTATTATTACAAATATTAATTTTGTGTGCAATTAATTAATTAATAATAAATTATTAATTTATTATAACTTATTAATTTATACTTATGCTGTTTATTTCTTATATATATTGTAATATTATAAATTTGTTGTATGTTTGTCAATGATTTTTAATGTAAAATATCTAATTAAAGTATTTTTTGTTGGTAAATTACTAAATTTTTAATCAATGATGTGTTTAAGTATTAAATATCTTCATGCTATATGAAAAATTAATTTCATTATTTATCAAGCCAATTAATAAATTAATAATTAAATTTCTAAATAAATTACATCATAAATTAAAAATATTTTAGTTGTTTAATTATTTAAATTATTTTTATTAGTAAAATATTAAATTGTATTAAATATTTAATTAAATCATTGTTAAAAAATAATTAATTTCAAGTATTTTTTTATTGCATAGTAACATAGTAATAATAAAAAAAATAGGATGCTTAAGAAATTTTCTGAGAATATATTTTTTTGGATATAAAATTTTAGATTTGTGGTTGGAATATAAATTTGGGATTGGACATGGCCCCCACCCCCAAATCTTATACCAAATTTGGGGGTGGCGGGTGGATGACCCCAAATTTGAGGTCCTACATATTTATTATTTTTTAATCAAAATATTTTTTTATTATAATTAAAATTATAAAATTAACAATTCATCTTTAATATAATTATAAGTAATCAATTTATAAAATTATAAATTTTGTGTGTAATTAATTAATTAAAAATAAAAATTTTAATTATATTCATTTATGATAAATTTATTAAACTAAAATAGTTAAAAATTTATCAAAAATAATAAAAGACACATGCACTATGAATTTGTAACAAAATACATTTATAATAATATTAACAATACTGCATAAACATTCATCGATAATAAACTAAGGTATTAAATAACCTTAATAAAAGCTAATGCAATGCAAAAACTAATTATATTAAAACAACATATCAATATTTTGGCGAATCAACACCACTTTCACCAAGATTGTCAAAATAGTTTGGTGTAAAATAAAAAAAAAGGATGTGTAAAAAAATATTCCGAGAATATACTTCTTGGGCTAAATTTCGGGGTTTACGATTGAAGTATAATTTATTGTAGCATAACCAAATTTAATATTTGGTATTGTGGGTTGGAGTTGCCCTCTGTTTCAAACTCTAATGGTCCGTTTAATACTCAAGATTTCAAGAGATAGAACAAGACAACTTCTATTATTATGTGCTTGATTTACAAATGAGGTAAGAGTATAGCACAAATCATCAAATCTTTACAACACAACTTTTTAATTTTTTTGTACCTCCAAAACCACGATACAAAAATTTTAGCGAAGTACATAACATTTTAATGACAAAATTATCCCTATTTAAAATTAAAAATTACACTACTAGATTACAAATGTGATAACATGATTTATTTTATTTTATTTATTTATTTATCTATTTATAAATTTATTTATCTATTTATTTATTTATTTATTTATCTATCTATCTATTTATTTGTTTTTTTAGGATTAAGAATTTAATGAAAATTTGTTTGTTGTGGATTAAATATTTTAAAATTATGTTGCTTTTTAACTTGTTGCTATGTTACTGAGTGTTCTAGAATTTGATAAGATTTTTATAAAATATTATTATTATTTTTTATTATAAAATAAAATATATAATAGTAAAAAGTTATTATTGTAATTTACTATTTTGTATCTGTTAGTTCCGTCAGTTAGGGTTTGTGAACTTAGAGGAACACTCACTCACTTAAGCACTCAAGAATAGGACACACAAACCACACAAGAGAAAACACAAGACGTTGGTAACCCAGTTCGGCGTCCACTCGCCTACGTCTGGGGGGCTAAGCCCTGAGATCAACAATCCACTAAAAGAGGTAAAGATAGAAGAGTACAAACACACTTGTCACTCTCACTCACATACAAAGAATACTACCCTCTCTAGATTGCCCGGTACCTCCCTACTCCCTCTTCAAGAGTTGTACCTAATCTCAGACCAAAGTAGAATATATAGACGCTTCAACGTCCCAAATATAGCGCATATCTATTTTAGAATCTCCGCAGCTACTAACTTTAGAACCTTCCGAAATTAACTGTTGCAACTTATGTTGTAACATATGTTGCAACATGACCTTGACTGCTAGCTTAACTGAGTTCTGGCTCCATTTCTAAACGACCTCAAGACCCATCAACCACCTGGTCATACTTAGTCCGAGTCGATGCAGCCCGATTACTTGATCCTGACTACCGGCAACTAGCCTCCCTCCTCAGCTCCTCACCACACAGTCCTCTCGCAAGGGGCGCACGTCCTATGTGCGTCTTCATGAAACTTGCCAAACTTAGTCTTCACTTCACCAAAGTTTGGTCTTCAAATCTTCAACAAAGATCTTCAATAAAATCATACAAATCTTGCCAACAATAGGCATATCTTCAAACATACTCTTAATAGACTTCATATCATATCTATTAGGGTTCTTCAAATCTTGCCTTCAATAGTTTTCAAAATCATACCATTGATAGTTATTTCTTCATTTAAGCTCCGCCCATATTTAGTCTTCAATTATATCTCCTAAATATGGTCTTAATAAGATCTTGTTTTCAACTTGTTGCTTGCTTGATCTACTTGCCAAAAATACAAGTGTCATTTAGGCTTCATGAAAATTGCAACTTCTTGCCAAAAATAACTTCACCAAGATCTCCCATGATATTTTCCTCCTAGCCAAGTATTCTTGCTATGTCACTATGTCTCCAACATCATCATCATTGCCACGTCACCATGGTTGCCATGTCACCATCTTTGCCACATCATTGAGGTTGCCACGTCACCTTGACTTGGTGTCAAATTATGCCAACTAAAAGTGCATTTGCACTAACAGTATCTTGTCCTTATGCAAATCAAACACCAAACAATTAATATTGTCCAATGAAAATCAAATATATAACATCACAAGCACTTGTGTTTTACTTTAACAGTTTGTAGTGTATTGTTTTAGTTAACGAATGAAACCAACCCTAAATTTGAAAATACATCATTGGCCAAAAACAATTAATTTAGGGTGACATATTTGTAAGATGTGAAACAACCAATGTCAATGAAAACTCCATATCATGACTCATGTATTGTGGCCCAATGAGTATGACTAAAGGTCATCAAACTAGTCAAAGTTCAGTGACCCATTCAATGAATAGGTTCACATGAGCAACTGCTTCAGGGATCCTGACAATGAAGCTACCCAATCACATTAGCCTAAAATTACGTTTTTAGACATTTTGAGTGTTGTGATTGATAGGGTGAAGAAAAAAAAGAATTGTAACATAAAAAGATGAGTTTGGGTTTATTTATTTATTTATTTAAATTTATGTATTGTGATTAATTATAAATTATTTATTTAATTTTTTTGGAAGAAATTTTCAGACAATATCTAAATTCTTTGAAACCAATAAAGTTAATTATAATTAAAGAATCTCAAAAAGATTGGCTTACAAATGCAGGGATAAACGGATTTCATGGACTTTCTATTTTTGTATATTTTTGTGACTGAATTACCAGTGAAACTGAAAACATTTAGAAAAAAATATGAAAAAAAAATAAAAGTAAAAATGTGAAAAAAGAAAGAAAAAAGAAATAGAGGAAAAGAGTGCGAGAAAGGAAAGAAAAATAAATAGGGGGAAATAATTAGCGAATTAAAATAACATATAAAAAATAAATAAAAAATAACTAGTGGAATGGGCACTTCCAGAGACAATGACAGCACAAGTAGGTAGTTGTCACCAGGTTTGAATTATTATGTTTATATTTTATGTTTTTCTAAAGATTTTTATTAGAGAAGATAAAATTTATATTTTTATAAACTCTTATTTTGAGGGGATTTTTAATCAGAGAAATAGATGATTTAACAGTTAAACGGTAAAATTAATTAGAAAATAAATATTGAGAAGATAAAATTTAAATTATATATTATAAACTCTTATTTTGTGGGGATTTTTAATTAGAGAAATAGATGATTTAATAGTTAATTGTAAAATAAATTAGAAAATAAATATTGGTATATGTGAGAAACTAATGTATGAGAAATATATATAATTTCTTAGTTTTTTAAGGTGAATAATATAAAAAAAGTATATTAATAAGAATGATAAAATAGATGAAATGAAATTAAGAAAATCATTAAATTACTTTTTGATTGCGTTTAATCATAATAATATTATTTTTTGTAAATATGAAGAAGATGAAGATGAGTAAATAAATAAATAGATAAAATGTTTCATGTGAACACCAAGACACGTATCATTGTCAGTTAGGCCACCTCCAATACAAAACCCCAAATTTTACTTTAAAAAGCATATTCGTAAAATATTCCTTCCACATTTTTTATATTATTATTACTATTCAATAAAAAATATTTGAAATTAATCATTTTTAACAATAATTTAATTAAATATTTATTACAATTTAATAATTTACTAATAAAAATAAATTAAAAAAATTTACAACTAAATTTTTTTAATTTATTTAAAAATTGAATTATGAATTTTGTAATTATCTTGATAAATAATGAAATTATGAATTTCAACAATCTAGGCGAAAGTGCTGTTGATTTACCAGAATATTAGTTTTAATATAAGTAGTTTTTACATTGTATTAGCTTTTATTAAGATTATTTTTAATAAAATTTTAACTATTCCAGTTTCATAAATTTATCATAAATTAATAATAAAATTATTAATTAAGTAATTAACTGCACACAAATGAATATTGTAGGCATATAATGACTACTTATAATTACATTAATGAATTATTAACTTTATAATTTTAATTATAATAATTATAAAAATAAAAATTATTAAAAAATTAATATTCATGTAGGACCTTAAATTTGGAGTTATCCTATTCCAAACCACAAATTCGGGGTCAAATTTGAGTGTGAATTGGAGCAACTCATGCTTAAATTTGACTCCAAATTTGAGATTTTGGTCATGCATCGGAGATGTCCTTAGGCTCAAAAGGCACATCTTGGCACAGTCATCATATCCAATCAAGTCATCATTGACTTATTGATTGATTTATTTTCCTTTCTCCAATTAATTTTTTAAATAAATAATTAATTAACCATTTTTTTTATTTTTTTCATTTATGTGAATATTTATTTTTAAATTAATTTTTCATTAAGTTATTAAATCATTTCATAAACCTTTTCAGTAAATCTTCATCCAAACTATAAAAAAATAAATATCGTATTTTATACATAATTTAAAAAACACCATGCTCTCCATTCCCTTCAATCCCTTGCTCTTATAACTCCATTATTTATTTCCAAGAGTTTTAGGGTCAATTAGTTATGGCATCTCCATGAGACCATTTAATAGTTAATAAGGGATCAATTTCTTACGAAGTGTGTGTCTAAAAACTGTGAGCACAAACTATAGATGGTTCCTGCACCTAGGGATATATTTGCCCCACAAACTGTAGGCGAGAAGCACGCACGACTCTACCTCTTTGACAGCGAGATGCTAAGAAAAAAAAAATCTCCATCATTTATTTGTTTAATAAAATTATATAATTTATCTATTAAGAAAAAATGTTGAAAATTTCATAAGCCTCTATTATATAATAGCAATAATAACTCATAGGTGGACTATAGTTTGTATTTACAATGTTTGCTAGGTAGAATCGATCTAATCGAATTAGGGTTAAGAAAAACCGTTTTAATCTAATTAGGGATGGATCACATAAACATGTGAGGCTTTTTTGTTTAAAATATTATATTTTTTCAAATAAATACTAAAATGTGCCGTTTCATTTATAATTACCAAAATGCACAAATCGCACCAACGCATTGTTCGGTAAACTCATGTTTGGATGGTACTTGTAACCATTTTTTAACTTTTATTTATTTATTTATAATCAATTTTTTAATATGATATTTACATAAAAATCCTTATAACTGGCGGTCATAATTTCTAACAATTACAAATTTGACAGTTGTGTTTTTTTACTGTTGCATAATTGACCGTCATAATTTCTAATGAATGCAGGTTTGAACATTATAATTATTGACAGTCGCAGATTTAACGGTTGTGATTTTTACCATTGCAAATTTAACTGTTATAATTTTTTATGGGGGTTGACCATTATAATTACTGACAATTACAAATTTGATTGTCATAATAACTAACAGTTGTAGATTTAACGGTTATGATCTTTTACCATTGCAAATTTGGTTGTCATAAATCCGACAATTGCATATTTGACTGTCATAATTATTGATAGTTGCAAATTTTGAAATTACAATTTTTTACTTTTATAAATTTGACTATCTCAAAAATTACAAAGAAAAAAACCTATTTTTATATATTTTATTTATGTCAATAATTCCAACCCTTTTGTTTTGACAATCCATTCACTTAATTATTTATAAATATATTAAATTGGAGTATAATCTTTTTTTTTTTAATGAAATTTATATTTAACAATTATTTACCTTCTAAGGACACAAACTTGAAAAAAAAATAAAACATAACACGTGCTTTTTCATGAAATTATTGGCCCTCGACACAATCTCATGATACATAAAATACTTTCGTTTTCAAAAGTACAAATCCTTCAAAAACAAATTTAAAAATGAATAAATAAGTTTCTAAATTGATGTAAAGATGCGATCCCTTGGGCCCCCAATGGATTTGCCCGCAATGGGTGCTACAAGATCGTTTTCTTCACATCATTTTCACGTGAAATCAATAACTCAATAACCCCACATCGATGCAACATCTTACAATATGTTATCATTCTTAAAAATTAAATTCTTCGTGAATATATATATATATATATATATATATATATATATATATATATATATATATATATATATATATATAATCAAATTATTCAAATATATATATATATATCTCGCAAGGACACACAAACTAGGAAAAAAATAAAATAAAATAAAACGAAACAAAATGCCTGCCTTCTTTCATGAAATTATTAGTCCATGGCATAATGGTATGATAAATATATAAAGTACTTTTATTTTATTTTTTAATAAAATATGACAATTATGTATGCATAGAACAAATTTAACAAACACTTATATCCAAATCTTATATGGGTTTTGGTATTTGATAATAGTGTTTTTTTTTAAAATAAACATTATAGGCTAGAGACCAGATATTAATAAGTCAAAAAAATACTATTAATTAAAATAATTTCAAAAATAAAAAATCTTTCAAAAATAAATTAAAAAAATATATCAATAAATTCATGACCACCTACCCTATATTACAACCAATGTTTTATTTTCGAAAAAGGAATCAAGTAAGAAAAAAAAACTATTTATTTTATATGCAGTCAAATAGTCTGCTAATACAAACAACGTCCGTGACATAACACCCGTTCTCATTCATCTCTATATAAACCCAAGGCCTCTCCATCTTCACATATCACAAACCCTAAATTCCTAATGGCAACCAAAAAAACCCAAACTCTCCTCCTCCTCATATTAGCTGCACTATGTGTAATGAATACTCCTTTAGTCCCACATCGGCTACGAGATGGGTCCTTTGTGTGCATATAAGTGGTGGGCATCCTTCACTAACAGGCCGGTCTTTTGGTGACACGCTCTCCTCACCACTTGTATGCATTACATTGGTGCTTTCATTGAGAGGTCGATGTGGGGCACGATACGTGGGTCCGGACGGGAGGGGCTGACCACAGAGGGTTCTGACCAGGGAGGGTTCTGACCAGGAGAACAGTGATACCTGAGTAAAGTGCCTTGAGTTAAGTGCTGTGAGTAAAGCGCCCAGATTATCCGGACTGACGAGGACGTCAGTCTTTGATCGGTGGGGTATTGTAATGAATACTCCTTTAGTCCCACATCGGCTACGAGATGGGTCCTTTGTGTGCATATAAGTGGTGGGCATCCTTCACTAACAGGCCGGTCTTTTGGTGACACGCTCTCCTCACCACTTGTATGCATTACACTATGCATCACCTCCAACGCCGGCATCGGCAGCATCGCTGTCTACTGGGGCCAAAACGGCTTTGAAGGCTCTCTGGCAGAGGCATGCTCGACAGGAAACTACGACATCGTGGTTCTCGCTTTCCTTTACCAGTTTGGCAATTTCCAGACTCCGGGCCTCAACCTTGCAGGACACTGTGATCCTGCCTCTGGTGGTTGTGTTAGCATTAGCAATGATATCAACGCTTGCCAAAACCAAGGTATCAAGGTGTTTCTCTCTTTGGGTGGAGAGTACACCGGCAGATACACACTTGTATCCACTCAAGATGCTCGTAATTTGGCTGACTACCTTTGGAACAACTTCCTTGGAGGGTCATCAACTTCCCGGCCACTCGGAGATGCTGTTTTAGACGGTATTGATTTTGATATCGAGGGTGGAACTACTCAACACTGGGATGAGCTTGCTCAGATGCTCTCCGATTATAGTCAAGAAGGACAAAAGGTAAGCCTTAAAAATAATAATTTATTTAATATACTATAATGTTGAACGATATTATAATAGTATCACATGATTTTTTTTTTTAAAACAAAAATATATTAACAACCAAAATATATTAAAAAAGAAAAAAAAAACCGGTTAAAGATACAGTATGTGCACCTAGTGCAACACACCTAACTAAAGGGAAAGAAAGAAATTGCATATTGAAGAAAAACTTGGTAAAATACAAAAAGCATGGGTGAACCGCTTGTGATAGGGCCGAGGACCTTACTCAAGAGGTGAGAAGGTATATTATGAGATGAAAGCTATGTGGCACGATTTTAAGGAGATGGTTGTCCAAAAGATTATCTATATATGGTTGCTCTATCAAATTTGAGCATCAAGGGTTATCAATCTATTCCTCCTTGTGGAGAGTCTCCTCCTAGCCTCCTCCATCATCGATGGAGCTTTACTATCACTTTCAGAAATAGATAATACTGGTTAAATGCATACTTAGATAAAACTATATAAATATTGCCGTAATATATATACAATAAGTAAAATATCACTGATTGACCAAACAAATTATCATTGGTCTCAATATATATATATATATATATATATATAAAAAAATAGATAAACCACGTTGATTCCTGTTTGAATACATGTGTAGGTGTATTTATCAGCGGCCCCACAATGCATTTACCCGGATGCATGGATGGGCAAGGCACTGGCCACCGGACTTTTCGATTATGTCTGGGTGCAATTTTATAACAATCCTCCATGTCAGTATTACTCCGGCAACGCTGTTAACCTGCTTAGTTCTTGGAACCAGTGGGCATCAAGTGTGACAGCTACTAAATTCTTCGTGGGGTTGCCGGCTTCACCGGAAGCTGCTGGAAGTGGGTACATGCCACCGCACGCGCTGATCTCTGAGGTGCTCCCTTCCGTCATGTTTTCAAACAAGTATGGGGGTATCATGCTTTGGAGTCGTTACTATGATCGTTTGAGTGGGTATAGCTCTCAAATTAGGCATGTTAATTTTGTGTCGTTACCAGGGAATACCTCTGCAATCAAGGCTAGTGTTTGATCAGTATTGTAACTTGTAAGGCCTTCACCATTGTAATGGGAAGGTAATAATAATAATAATATAATAAAGAACAAGAGTACTTGTTCTACTGTTTTTATTAAAAAAGTTTATGGTATTCTCAGTGATGCGCACTTGGTTTATTTCAACGGTGTCCACGACTCGGCAAGAACCAATAAGTAAAGACAAACTCTAGCTGAGGAGCGAGGAGTGAAGAAGAGGAATCTGGCTTTTTTATTAAAAATAATATTTTTTAAAAATTATTTACCAAAATATGTATTTTTATATTTATTTACGGAAATATGTATTTTTTATTTTTTATATTATTTTTTTATATTTTAAAAAAACCAGGGCCCCATTAATTTTTTAATATTAAACATTTATTTTTTAAAAAAACTGCGTTTGTGGCAGTTTTTTAAATTAAAAAAAAAGGTTTTACATTTAAGCATTTATAATTTTTCTAAATTTTTCTTATAACTATCCCATTCATGAGAACTATTGGATGAAATCGATATTAACCATCCATTTGTTAGGTTGATGCCTATATAAACCCTCAAAATCCTTTTTCTAAAACACACAAGCATTTCTGTAAAAAAAAATTTATCAATATAGAGAGAAGTTCTTTTAAAATTTTTATCATTGTAGTTTTTTTATTTTTTTACAAATTTATTTAATTTTTTTTTAATTAAATCTAGCAAAATTCATATTCTTATCATACTGAATGAAGGAGACAACCTTGGTCAAGAGGAACATCGATCAAGGGCTGCAGGGACTCTTGACGAAAGAACAAGCTTTGACTACGATTGCTAATTACTCAATCTTGATCAATGGACTCAAGTATGTTTTTTTGATTCGTGTTGACCAGTTGACTTTCATATAAGCTTCCTTCAGTTTTTTTGTATGCATATTTACTCTCACTAAACTCACATTTTTTCATTTTATACAACGGCAGAAAAAATCACTTACTTTGGTTTACAATAATGGTTCAATCACTACAAGTGAGGAGACGACAATATTTTCATCGGATGATCATTCTTGTTTTTATATAGAAAATGATATCTCTTTAGCCAATTTAAAAAAACCATTAAAGAAAATATAGAATATATAAAAAAAATTAATAGAAATTATAAGGGCTTGAATGTAAAATCTTTTTTAATTTTAAAAAACACCTGCAGTTAAAAAAAATTTTTAATATTAAAAAACTAATAGGGCCCTTGTTTTTTTAAAAAATAAAATTTAAATATTAAAAAAGTAGTGGGACCTTTAACTTTAAAAAATATTAAAAAAATAAAAAAACACACATTTCCATGACTAATTACAGAAATGCATATTTCGGTAAATAATCTAGAAAAAACATTATTTTTAATAAAAAGCCAAGGAATCTCATCTCACATATTGTAAGAGGCAACCTCTAGTTATGGCTTACTACTTCACTTCTTGTTGGTCATCGGTTGTCCTTGTAGCTTGACCATTATCTGGAATTTCTTTAACTGCCTTAGTTTGAAGGGTAGCCATTTCTTTTTCTTGATCAAGGGTGAGTTTAGAGGACTAAACTCTTTTTAAGAGGGGAGAGGATTGTGGGCGCTAGCCTTTGTCTCCACTTGTTTGTAAAAAGCATTCAAGCCTGGATTTTAGGCCACTTTTCCATGCAAAACCCTTGATTTGTTTAGTTTTTGTTGCCATCTTGGTTTTCTCTTAAAAGGCATTGAGCAACTTACTTCTTTCTCTTACTCCTACTATGTGTTGTGGTGTTTGGCTGAGATTGGGAGCCAAGGGAGAAGCTTAAAGGCCAGTCAGTCTCTCCAAGTAGATGTTCTATTGTGAGTTGTTTTCATTCCCCATTCTTGCCATTTTAGGTTGCCATTAAATGATTTGAAGATTTTGCCTATTGTTTGGTGGTGTTTTTAGACCTTTACAAGTTGCCTTATAGTTTGATGTATGCCTAATTTGGATCTTTTGGCATGCTATGTTGAGGTTAATACCTTGATGCTTTAATTGTAGTGTATTTGAAGGCTTTTAGATCTTCAAAACTTTGTTGCTCAACCATGGGTTGTTGTTATATGTGTATATTGCACTTGTACGTATATGTTGGTTTTTATCCACTGATTTTTGTATATAATTATATATATAAAATATAATTCTATATAGTTTGATATATGTATTTATGCATATACATATGTGTGCTTTGCATTGAATTCCAACCATTCTTGCATTTTTAAAAAAATGTATATATATATATACTTGGATCCATTCCCACCCTTTATTTAAATGATATAATAATAATAATAATAATAATAATAATAATAATAATAATAATAATAATAATTAAAACAAATCCCAAATGTTTCAGTTTGGCACAAAAGCACTCAATTGAATCCCCAGCCTAAGTGGTATTGAGTGCTTTTGTGCCAAACTGAAACATTTGGGATTTGTTTATATATATATATATATTTACTCATGTATTATTTGTACTGGAAATTGCCAAAAACACCTCCAAAGTTTGCAATATACACAGATTCTCCCCCTAAATTTGAATATCCATAAAACCTCTTCTTTTTTAATACAACGATTTTCAAACCCCTCAAGCATGTAACAGTGATTGACAGAGTTAGTTTTGAATTTTTTGGACTAAATTGTCCCTTGAATGGGAAGTTGTGCCAAGTGTGACATGGTTACTATCCTCTTCCCAAACAACTCATGCTCGGTTCCGAATTGGATCGTTGATTATGTCGATGACCTATCTGGCATGGGACGATACGCATGGGTTCAGGCGACGCACAAGTGGCTTATGGAGGAATTGAAAAACTCCAACAATCCAATGTGATATGAGTCTTACAAACGTTGTTTAAGAAAAAAAAAAAGGAATGCGAAAAGAATGCAAAAAGGTTTGACGAGAAAAGAAGGCATGCCACAATGTCAAGGTCGCCTTGCGGTGGAACAAGGAAGGAAGACCTGCTGAAATCAAATAACTTTACAACAAGAAGAAAATTTAAGCGGAAACACAATATGTTAAACGGAAAATGGAAAATTTAAGCGGAAACACAATATGTTAAACGGAAACTGAAGAATTTAAGTGGAAAAATAATATTTTAAATGGAAACTTGATAAATTTAAGCGAAAACTGGGATGGGACAAGGATAATAAATCAAAACTTATGTTCTTGCTTTGTTTTAAGTGGAAACTTATGTTTTAAGAGGAAACTATAATAATTAAGTGAAAACATATACTTTTAAGCCGAAAATGCGATAATTAATCAATAATTAACTTATAAACATAAAGGAGAAGAATTTTACAATGAGAAAAAATTGTTGTCGGTAGGATGGGACAATGACACATCATCTATCTCAACTACGAGATCGACTGCAGTGCATTTTTGAAGAGGGCGTACACGTGACACATGCGTTGGAAATCAACCACGTTTTCTATTGGACAAACCGTTTTATGTGAAACTTTACTTGCAAGGATGAGATTGTCATCTTATCTGGCAACCGGCAGAACTCCAATCGAACACGCCAAAAGGTGAGGAATTGAAAAACTCCAACAATTCAAGGTGATATGAGTCTTCCAAACTTTGTTTAAGAAAAAGCAAAAACGAATACAAAATGAACGCAAAAAGGTATGCACAAAGGTTTGACGAGGAAGGAAGGCATGCCACAACGTCAGGGTAGCCCTGAGGTGGAACGAATACGCTTGGAGAATCCGAATAACTACTAAAATATCATAACTTTACAAAGAGAAAAAATTTAAGCGGAAACACAATATGTTAAACGGAAACTGGAGAATTTAAGAGGAAAAATAATATTTTAAATGGAAACTAGATAAATTTAAGCGGAAACTGGGATGGGACAAGGATAATAAATCTAAACTTATGTTCTTGCTTTGTTTTAAGTGGAAACTAGAATAATTAAGAAAAAACATATACTTTTAAGTGGAAAATGGGATAATTAATCAATAATTAACTTATAAACATAAAGGAGAAGAATTTTACAATGAGAAAAAATCATTGTTGGCAGGATAGGACAATGGCACATCATCTGTCTCAACTACGATATCGACTGCAGCGCATTTGAAGAGGGCATAGACGTGACACATGCGTTTGAAGTAAACCTCATTTTCTATTGGACAAACCGTTTTATGTGAAACTTTACTTGCAAGGATGAGATTGTCATCTTATCGGGCAATCGGCAGAACTCCAATCGAACACACCAAATGTTGAGGAATTGAAAAACTCCAACAATTCAAGGTGATATGAGTCTTCCAAACTTTGTTTAAAAAAAAGCAAAAAGGAATGCAAAACGAATGCAAAAAGGTTTGACGAGGAAGGAAGGCATGCCACAGCATCAGGATAGCACTGAAGTGGAACGGATACGCTCGGAGAATCCATACTTGCTAAAACATCATAACTTTACAAAGAGAAGAAAATTTAAGCAGAAACATAACATTTTAAACATAATATGAAAATTTTAAGCGGAAACATAATATTTTAAACGGAAACTGAAGAATTTAAGTGGAAAAATAATATTTTAAACGAAAACATGATAAATTTAAGCGGAAACTAGGATGGGACAAGAATAATAAATCAAAACTTATGTTCTTGCTTAGTTTTAAGAGGAAACTAAAATAATTAAGCGAAAACATATACTTTTAAGCGGAAAATGGAATAATTAATCAATAATTAACTTATAAACATAAAAGAGAAGGATTTTACTATGAGAAAAAAATCCTTGTCGGTAGGATGGGACAATGGCACATCATCTGTCTCAACCACGAGATTGACTGCAACGCATTTGAAGAGGTCGTACACGTGACTCATGCGTTGGAAATCAACCTCGTTTTCTATTGGACAAACCGTTTAATGTGAAACTTTACTTGCAAGGATGAATTGAAAAACTCCAATAATCCAAGGTGATATTAGTCTTTTAAACTTTGTTTAAGAAAAAACAAAAAAGAATACAAAACAAATGCAAAAAGGTATGCAAAAAGGTTTGACGAAGAAGGAAGGCATGCCACAACGTCAGGGTAGCCCTGAGGTGGAACGGATATGCTCAAAGAATCCGAATACCTGCTAAAATATCATAACTTTATAAAGAGAAGAAAATTTAAGCGAAAACATAACATTTTAAACAGAAAATGGAAAATTTAAGCAGAAACATAATATTTTAAACGGAAATTGGAGAATTTAAGCGAAAAAAGTTTTAAACAGAAACTAGAATAATTAAGAGAAAACATATACTTTTAAGTGGAAAAATGGAATAATTAGTCAATAATTAACTTATAAACATAAAGGAGAAGAATTTTATAATGAGAAAAAATCATTGTCGGTAGGATGGTACAATGGCACATTATCTGTCTCAACCACGATATTGACTACTGCAACGCATTTGAAGAGGGTGTACATGAGACACATGCGTTGGAAGTCAACCTTGTTTTCTATTGGACAAACGATTTTATGTGGAACTTTACTTGCAAGACTGAGATTGTCATCATATCGGGTAATCGGCAGAACTCCAATCAACCAAACCAAATGGGGAGGAATTGAAAAACTCCAACAATTTAAGGTGATATGAGTCTTCCAAACTTTATTTAAGAAAAAGAAAAAAAGAATGCAAAACGAATGCAAAAAGGTTTGATGAGGATGGAAGATATACCATAATATCAGCGTAGCTATTAGGTGGAACGGATACGCTCGGAGAATCTGAATACCTGCTAAAATCACATAACTTTATAAAGAGAAGAAAATTTAAGCGGAAACTAAATAATTTTAAGCAAAAACATAACATTTTAAACAGAAAATGGAAAATTTAAGCGGAAACATAACATTTTAAACGGAAACTAGAAAATTTAAGCGGAAAAATAACATTTTAAAAGGAAACTAGGATGGGACAAGGATAACAAAGCCAAACTTATGTTCTTGCTTTGTTTTAAGCGGAAACTGGTATAATTAAGCGAAAAATATACCTTTAAGCGGAAAATGGGATAATTAATCAATAATTAACTTGCAAACATAAAAGAGAAGAATTTTACAACGAGAAGAAATCATTGTCGTTAGGATGAGATAATGGCACATCATCTGTCTCAACCACGACATCGACTGCGGCACATTTGAAGAGGGCGTACACGTGACACATGCGTTGGAAGTCAACCTCGTTTTCTATTGGACAAACCTTTTTATGTGGAACTTTACTTGCAAGTAAGAGATTATCATCATATCGAGCAACCGGCAGAACTCCAATCGAACACACCAAATGGGGAGGAATTGAAAAACTCCAACAATCCAAGGTGATATGAGTCTTCCAAACTTTGTTTAAGAAAAAACAAAAAGGAATGCAAAAAAGTATGCAAAAAGGTTTGACATGATGTGATTGGGCTGTTTTTTCCCCATCATTTTCAAGGGCAAAGAAGGAATTTCACAACATGGACCCAGTTCGGGTGATCTACAGGGGGAAAAAAAGAAGTAAAACAATAATGGAAGGGCTGTCTAGGGTATTCGAAACTTGCAGGGCTGATTGGGAAGTTTTGAAATTCCCAAGGGGTAAACAGTAATTTTCCCTTATTTGCATGCACACACATTATGGTGGTATATATATATATGTCCCTATCTGCATCTATATAAATATACTTATGCATGGACCTATAATTTGGGCAGTTATTTTTTTATAGTTATCTTTACATATATTTATATCCATGTGATTTCCTTGTTGTTTGTCCTTCAAGTTATTGCTCTTAATTCCACCCTTGTTACCTAAAGCTTGGGTAAAGTTTGCATGAGAGCGTATAGTTATCTATAGCATGGTTAACTATTTCTCGTTTGCACCAGTGTACGTTCGTTCGACTGTGTGTTTTTCTAGGTCATAGTTGGTAATTATTTATATTTGACTATTGTCAATCTTTGGTAAATAGGACCAGTGGAGAAGGGATTTTGAGATTGAAATTGTATCTTGGAGTTAGACTGTTGCTAGGTAAGTAATCCACTAAGAACCTCGTATTTTCACTATTGGAGAAATTATTTTTCGGCAAAATTATTATCTATTATTTGGTAGCAACTTTTCTTATTCTTGTTAATTATAAAATTATTTACTGTTGATTTAATATTTTCTTCTATTTCTGGTTAATAGTTTTCAATTGGTTTTTGAATTAGTAATTTTACTGGTTATTTGACTTTATTTGAATAATTATCCATTCTTTTAAAAAATTAAATCATGCCCATATTCAGGTGGTGAAATGCTCGTTATTATTTTGTGTTAAGCTATTTTTATTATTTACTTATTCATCTATATAATTGGGTTGCTTTTATTTTGAAATTGATTAATATCTATGAATGAATTAATGTATTATTTCTTAAAATTTTATAATTATTTTATTTATCTATTTATTTTTCCTAAAGTGGCATCTTGAAATTATCAGTATTTTCTGGGTATTTGTGAACTTGAGAAATTCTGAATTCGTATCTTTGTAAATATTTTTGTATCTGAATGTTTTGGTCTCGAAATGGGTGATATGTAACCCTGTCAGTGGGGGGTTAAACCTTGACCTTGCCGACAAGAAATTTTGGGAAAATGATACTGCAGTTTCACACTGTGTCCGTTACGTGAAATAATTAACGGCTACCTGATATTCAGTCTCGGGTCATCGAGGGTAAGTAAATGACCTTTGTCATTTATGTATTATTGATTTCTGTGTATATCATAGATGCTTTTTATCCTGCCTTGAAGTTTCTGCATTTTTGAGATCCCATTTTTGGGTTTCAAATTTTGGTGAATAACATATTTGGAAATATTCTTTTATTAGAATAATATACTTTGTATTTTGTTTAAATTATGATTTCAAAGACTTGTAGTATTCTGAAAATCCGATATACTTGAAACATAACTCTGTAATTTCTAGTTTAGTCTAACTATGCTTTGGAGACTTATGCTCTTATTTGACGATTTATTATATTTCTGATTTATAGCTTTGAAATCTGATAATTCTTTTGCCTACTGTATTTTGGTTAACAATATTATTTGAGAACTATACCCCTAATGAACTATTTATTTTGTATTTGTTAAGCTCTATTTAGCCTAAGTTTGAAAGCTGAATTGCTCTCGATATTTGAAATTGAGATTTATAAACCATGTTGTTTTTAAACAATTTCTGGATTACTTACTGGGCTAGTGAGCTCATGGATTTGCTTTAAATCCTTTTCAGATTAAGAGTGGTAGACCGGTGTGGATCTTGAAAGACTATCTGTAGGTGTTGTCTTGTTCTGTTGTAAAATTTGGGTTCTTGTCTTTGTCTATTCCTGTATTCCTATAATTTTTGTATTTTGGATTTCTTATACCTCCACTTTGTGTACTCTGTAAAGTCTGTAATCCTGTAACTTAGTTGGTTTGTTATATTTGTCTGCTCTGAATCAGGTTCTGAGGCCTCATAGGTTTATGGAGTTCATACCCTGTGGTCTGTGGCTGTTTGTTTGTGCACTGGGTCCGGCTAGCTGGGTTCGGGGCTTGACAAAAGAGGTTGTCAAACTAGAAGACTTACAGACCATGAGCGGACAACAAAATCAAAACCTATCATATCTCTACTTTAACCCTAATACATAATAACCATTCCCTTACTGATACATCACAACATTTTCCATAACATTGCAAGACAGCACATCTTGAATCATCTATTCAAGCTTCTTCTGGGTTCTTCTTCACCTATAACAAAACTAAATTGATATAAAGCTTTATAAAAGTTGTTGATTTTTACAATTATATGAGCTCATGATTTTCTTTATTTTATTGTATTATATCTTTAGTTTGATTTGAGTTCACTTGTTTCGCTTTCAGCTTCCAACCAAGCATGGAAGCTCATTGTCTCCTTTGCTGTTTGTCCTTAAATTTTTTTTTTTTTAAAGTTATAAAGTTTCAAATTTGGTTATTAAATCTCACATATTTTGACTTTTTTTAATGTCTCCTCCCTCTCCTATTCTCACACATAATTTGTTAAGATGGGATCAATTACTTTTTTATAATTGTTATATTAATTGTTAGAATTTCTTAAACCATGACTAATCTATCTTCTTGGTATTTTAATCATAACCACGAAGTTCAAAGGATGCTCAGACCATCATAAACGAGCAAATGAAGATGCATGATATGCATCCAGAATCTTTGATCAGCTAAATGGTTGTTTTTTTTTTCAATCTCCATTGGCTCATGTTCCTTAACTTCTGTAATTACCTGTAGAAGCATCCACTGGAATACCTGCTAGGTTTAGCTCACGGCAACCCTTTGGGGCATTAGGAGCTTCTAAGAATGCATTGAAATCTTCTCTGGTTAAGCCTGAGAGTTATGCAAGCAAAGGTTGGAGATGGTGGGTAAGACATTGAAGCTGAAATAGAGAACTAGAACCTAACATGACGGTTTGATGATTCATGAGACTTCCTTAAGGCAGACCTTGATGAGCACTTCTTCAATACTCCCTTCCTATCTTTGTCAAACAGAAAGGCTGCCTTAACTGGAGAGTTGGCTTCATTTGCAGAGCTCCTTATCAGCTCCAATAGCATATCAAAATAAGACTTGGTCTTCTCTTACTTTAATGGCTGCCATTGTTGACTTCTTCTTTGAATGACCTGGCAAGAACAAACAAAATTCATATCACACAGCTTCAGTGCGCATCATCTCCATAGAGCGCAGCAGGCGAGACCTTGGTATTTGGCTTCAAGTGATTTTGCATACTCTTCAATAGACTCGAAAAGCTCAGAGAAGTTCCCTTTTGCATCCTTTGTCATACACCCAATTCTCTAGATCATCTCCAAAAATATTGTTGGCTGGTCTCCGACAGGTTTGGTGAAGATCTGAATAAGCACACCTTGGTTATCACAGTTAACAAGCACACCTGGCTACTCCGCCATCAGCACATCCCCCGTCCTTTTCACGAGATTTTTCATGATGATGACGGTGACAGGAATCTCACTACTCTCAACTTCCTTCTTCCTTCTGGCAGATGAACAACGACAGCAACAATAACAACTCCGCGGTGACGGCGACTTTCTTTGGTGACGATGGCGAACGGCCTAGTAACAGTAGTGACGGCAACAAGGTTAACAGCAATAGGTAGCGGCAGCGGCAGCGACATCAACATGGGCAATGTCGATGTCAGGCGGCAACAACAGCAGCAACATGGAGGCGAGCGAGGGGTATTCCACCCTCGCTGCCGTTGATGTTGGTGGAAACAATAGCGGCATCAGGTGGCGGCAGCAACGGCGATTTTTTTTTTAACATATTTGTAAATATGGGAGGAGAGAGAGACAGTGGCACCTTCTTCTTCTACTCTTTTTAGAAAAATTTCCTTTTTTTTCGCTCTCCTCTCCCATTCCTCGTTTTTAAAGACTTGTCCGTAGAATCGCCCGTTCCTATATAAAGAAAACGAGGATAGGATTAAATTTAAATTATTATTATTATTATTATTATTATTTATTTTATATATATATATATATATACTTTTTTTTAAACCCAATCCTTATCCTCAAAAATCCCAACCCCAGACAATCATAACTCCGGATCTAATTCAACTTCTAATTTTTTTTAAAATTTTAATTAACTTTAATTTTTTTTAAAACTATACGAGGATATGATCAAAATTAATTTTTTTTTAAAACCAATTTGACTCAGGATATGTATTTGGGCAATCCTGAGATTTGAGATTACCTTGAGATATGTGTCCTCAAGGGCAATCTTGTAATTTACATTTTTGCCTGGATATATGTTCTCAGGGACAAATTTATAATTTGCCATTTTGCCTCGATATATGTTCTCAAGGGCAATTTTGTAATTTGTCATTTCACCTCGAGATATGTACACAGGGGCAATTGTGTAATAATCTTTTTTGCATTTTTTTATTTGCCTCGAGATATGTTCTCAAGGGCAATTTTGTACTTTGCTTTTTGCCTCGAGATCTGTGCTCTCAGCTGATCTTGGGATATGAATATTTTAGATCGCTTCGAGATCTGTGCTCTCAGCTGATCTTGAGATTTGAATATTTAGATCGCCTCGAGATCTGTGCTCTCAGCTGATCTTGGGATTTAAATATTTAGATCGTCTCGAGATATGTGCTCTCGGCTGGTCTTGGGATTTAAATATTTTAGATCACCTCGAGATCTGTGCTCTCGGCTAATATTGGGATTTAAATGTTTAGATCGCCTCGAGATCTGTGCTCTTGGTTGATCTTCGGATTTAAACATTTTGATCGCCTCGAGATCTGTGCTCTCGGCTGATCTTGGGATTTGAATATTTTAGATCGCCTCGAGATCTATGCTCTCAGCTGATCTTGAGATTTGAATATTTAGATCGCCTCGAGATCTGTGCTCTTGGCTGATCTAGGGACTTATATGTTTTGGATCGCCTTGAGATCGGTGTTCTTAGCTGATCCAGAGATTTGAATATTTTTTAGATCGCCTCGAGATATGTGCTCTCGGCTGATCTTGGGATTTAAATATTTTAAATTTTCTCGAGATACGCACTCTCAACCAATATTCAAATTTTAATTAATTATTTTTTTAATATAGATTATCTCAAAAATGTCTTCTTGACTTATCTTGAATATATTCAAACGTTGTCCTATTTAGGATTTGGCTATATGTGATTTGAAATTTTTTCCGATTTTAATTAGGACATGCAATTTTTTATGTAAACAATTGTCCCTCAAAGCATCATCTTGGAGCTGTGAAAAGAGTTCTTCAATATGTTTCTGGAACTATAAACATGGGAATCAAATTTGCTTGTGTTGAAGCATTCCATTTACGATGCTATGTCAACAGCGATTGGGGAGGGTCTATAGATGATCGGAGAAGCACAACAGGTTGGGTTTTCAACCTGGGCTCGGGTGTAGTTGCTTGGAGTTCTAAGCGACAAGAAATCATCGCACTCTCAAGCACTGAGGCTGAGTACGTTTCCGCAATCGCAGCCGCATGTTAAGCAGTTTGGATGCATCGACTGCTCGGAGATATGGAGGTTGATCAGAACAATGGTACCACCATTTACTGTGACAATCAATCTGCCATCGCAATAGCCAGGAACCCAGCACAACACGGCAGGACCAAGCATATAGATATACGCTTTCATTTTATTAGGAGCTTGGTGTCTGATGGAGTGATCAAGATGGTCCATTGCAGGGCACATGAACAACTGGCCGACATATTCACAAAAGCTCTGTCTGGACCCAAGCACGAAGAACTATGACGTCGGCTTGGAGTTAAGAGTTTCTGAACATGGGGAGCGTGTTGAAATGGATGTTTAGAACCTAGTTATGAAAGCTATGAAGCATATTTTGTCTTAGTGCATGGTTTGCACGTTAACAGTGCACTGTCTTGTCTAGTTGATTTGTCATGCAGCTATAGCATGTGTCTTTTTGTGTCTTTAATCACGTGGGTTTTAGCATGTCAATGTTGCTAAATAGTATAAGTATGTATCCCTTGCTTTAAGTTGAATGAGAACCTTTTGAATTCTCCATCACTCTATTAGTTGTCCTTCCTCTTAATATACACTCATGTGTTTCATCTTTATCTGAGTTGCATACTATTTCATTCTACTTCTTTAATCCTTTAAATACTTTATTATCCTCTTCACTGCATTGATATGCTGATAGCTTGGTTTGCACATGAACCTTGATAGAAAAATAATAGCATAACATATGTCTAGTCTAGTGTGTACAACATATAATAATTTACCAATTAAGCTTCTATACATCTTCGAATCAACTAATTCAGCATTCTCTTCACTCAAGAATTTCTCTTTTACTCCCATCAGAGATTCTGCATACTTGCACTGCTTCATGTTTAGTTGGCTCAGTAAATCATCAATATATTTTCTTTGTGTCACAAATGTTCTTTCAGTCAACTGCTACACTTCCAATCCAAGAAAGAAATTCATCAGACCTAAGTTTGACATATCAAACACCTTCATCATTTCTACCTTAAATCACTGAATTAGAGCTTGTGAATTGCTTGTGTAGACAATATCATCAACATAAAGACTAATCAGAATGCAATCACCATTTTCATACACCTTCCTATAAAGTGTGTTCTCTGTTTCATTCTTTGAATATCCTTGCTCCTTGAAATGACTATCAATCTTTGTGTACCATGCTCTCGAGGATTGCTTGAGCCCGTACAGAGCCTTCTTTAATCGATACACTAGATGTTCTCTTCTTTCAACTTAATACCCCTCAGTTTGGATGACATATATCTCTTCATTGATCTCTCCATTGACAAATGCCAATCTAACATCAAAATGATAAACTGGCCAGGATGCTTATGCTGATAGAGCTAGAATAATCCTCATAGTCTCAAGCCTTGCAAACGGTGAGAAGTCTTCATCATAATCCAAACCAGATTGTTGTGTGTAGCCCTTGGCTACTAGTCTGGCCTTGTACCTTTGAATTCCTCCATCAATTCTATACTTTGTCTTGTATACCCACTTGAGTCCCACTGTCTTCTTCCCACATGGTAGCTCGGTCAACTCCCAGGTACTGTTGCTTCGAATTGATGAGAGCTTAGCATTCATGGCCTCCTGCTACTCCTTATGCTTCACTGCCTCTATGAATTCCTGTGGATCAGCAACATGAAGGGTAAATGTGTATATATATATATATATATCAGATAAGAGTTTAATTCTTCTTGGTGGTGACCCATTAGTGGGTGCAACACATGAACTTGAACTCCTTCCAAATTCTCTAGGATTTTAATGACTAGAACTATTTGAAAGGTCTGCATTCTCTATTGCCACTTCGTCCACAGCTTATCCACTTGACTTGTTTCTGCCTTCACTTGCATGGACACCCGAATCATCAACATTTATCCATTGTTCACCAAGTGAGTTAGTCTCTCAATTCCACCGAGAATTTTCATGGAAGACAATGTCTCTACTGACAATCACTTTGGAGGTAGTAGGATTATAAAACTTGTATGCCTTAATCTCTGGACTATTACCCACAAATATACACTTTTCAGACTTGTCATGCAACTTTACATAGTTTTGTGAGGGTCATGCAACTTTACATACTTTTGTGAGGGAATTAGAGTTAATGTTATGCAGCCAAAGGTTTTTAGATGAATTACAGAGGGTTTTCTTCCATACCACACCTCATAAGGTGTCTTGTTGCTCATTGCTTGCATTGTCAAACAATTGATCAAGTACACTGATGCAGATACTTCCTTTGCCTAGAAAAAAGTCAGAAGACCACTGCTCTTGAGTAGGCATCTCCAGATCTCCACAGCCTTTTTTTTCTTGCACTCTACTACACCGTTTTGTTGAGGTGTATAGGGTGCTGAGAATTCTCTCCTAATTCCCAATTCCTCATAATACTCTGCACAGCTTGTGAAGTAAACTCTCCCCCTCGATCACTCCTTAATGCCACCAACTTCCTCGTTGTTTGTCTTTCCACCATAGTATGAAACCTCTTAAGATGACCAAAGGCTTCAATCTTGTTCTTTAGGATATAAACCCTAGCATTTTCTACTGAAGTCATCCATAAATAAAAAAAATATTTATTCCACACAAATCCATGTGAACTAATTGAAGACACCTGTGGTTTTTCTCAGCCTCACAATAGGAAATGAATTCCTAGCTTACTTTGACAACACACTCTTCAAATTGAGATTCATGCTTTACCTCAGGTAATCCATGAACCATTCCCTTCTGCACTAGAAACCTCAAACTTCTATAATTCAAATGCCCATAGCGCATGTGGCACAACTCAGATGTACTTCACTTATTCACAACCAAATTTAATCTCTCAACTTCAGTGATATCAAAGGAAAACATGTTATTATTTGACCTTGGTATCACAACAATCTGCTCATTAGTGTGCTCATTACTAATGATGCATATATTTTGCATGAAGATAACCGAATAACCTTTGGTGAGTAGCTATCCCACGCTGAGTTGGTTGTGCGCAAGACTAGGAACCAGTTGTACTCCACGCAATTGCTTATGTTCTCCATTCTTCATGCTTATGGTGATAGTTCCTACACCTAATACATCCATCTCCTTGTCATTCCCAAGTTGAACACTCATCTTCTTAGACTCATCAATACTGGTAAACAATTTCCTCTCCCCTATCCACTAGCCATACGGTGCTCAGTGATAGTCCTGATGTACTGTTGGCCATGAACAAGTTATTGGACTCTTGCTCGCACTCCTCTATAACTAGGGAAGCCCTTTTCTCTGTACGAGATTGCTTGTCTCTCTCCCAGCATTCAGCCCTCACATGCCCAAACTTTTGATAATGAAAGCATTGAACATTGCTTTGATGCTCTCCACCACGACCTCGTACACTCCTTCCTCTTCCTCTACCGCGAAAAAACTCCTCCCACGACCTCTAGCAGGACTTCAGTTATTAGATGAACTGGAACTTCTTCTCTCTGGTGTTCAAAGTTGCACTTTCAAGCTTCACATAAGGTTTTCTCATTGAACCTTTCTGAAGATCTGTTAACTCTGATTTCATGGGCTTGTAAAGACCCGCTAAGCTCATCGAGAGTAAACTTTGAGAGATCTCTGGACTCCTCCATCGTGATAGCCACATAATCAAATTTTGATGCCAAGCTTCACAACACCTTGGACACCACCTCAGCTTCAAAGAGCTTGTGCCCAAGCCTCCTCACCTGGTTAACTATCATCACGACTCTTGTGAAATAGTTCTGAATACTGTCACCATCCTCTATCTGCAATGTCTCAAAGCTCTATCTAAGGGCTTTCTTCCTCATCGTCATCATCTTCGATGATCCTTGGTGCTGTTTTTTTTAACTATTTCCCGGACTTTATGTGTTGTCTCAGCCTCTGCGATACGGTCAAATATCGGCCCATCCACTGGCTGTTGACTGAGGCACAATGCTTTTGCGTCCTACTTATTCTCCCTCTGCCTAGCTTCATCTTCTCCTTTACCTACTTCCTTCTCAACAAGTTCCTAGAGCTCTTGAGACTGTAACACTATCTTTATTCTCAAGCTCCGCCTTCCATAAACTTCACCTATAAAGACAGGTACATAAGGCTGTGTAAGACTCACGTACTGGAGTCTCGGCTGCCTATTGTCTCCGGTCTCTGATACCACAGTGTTGAGAAGAGTTAAACATCTTCTAGTTAACTATTGAGAAACTCCAGTGAGGTTTTTTAACAAAGACTTTTCTATCATTGGCTAAATAGTGTAATGGGGAACAAAAAGGTTAGTGGAGAATCAGGCCAACCAATGAGCTAACGAGCTCATGTTCATATTGAATACTTAAAGGATAAAGTAATACAAAAACCCAGAACCCATTGGTCTGGTTACAACTTCTATAGATTTAATATTAAACTAATACAACTTCAAAACATTAACCTTCAACTAATGACCGGGTATAGTAGCCATTAGTGCACAATATATGAAGATCATATTGTGTACATTGTATCTTTGCACACCCATACTTTGAGTGATCCTCCAACCCTTCACCAACTGTGCCTCGCTGATGCAACCTACAACCATTAGCTTCAATCATACTTCAACAGAAGATGGGGACGTGGATGATGTGGAGGCGCCAAATAAGGATTATGATGTGTCACGGAGTCGCTGATGAGGCCTTTCTGGCATTCATAACAACATTCTTCCTCTTGATTGTCTTACGTGGGATGCATTTAGTTGACGATTAGAATTTTCCATTTTACCGCACTACAAGAAAATTGGTCTATAGCAACTAAATTTAGCGGCAAATTTTTAAATTTATCGCTATATATCTTTATAACGGTGGATTTTTATATTAGCCGCTATAGATGTGTTTTTAGCGGCAAATTTTTGAATTAGTTATTATAGACACAAATTTATTTATTATTTTTTTAATAATAGTTTTTATAGTGGCAAATCCATGTATTAGCCGCTATATATTAAATTTTTTATATTTAAAAACCAAAAAATGATCTTCACTAATTTTTATCATTTATTTAAATAAAAAATATTAACGGAAAAAATTATTATCATGAATTTTATGAATAATTTTTTATTTCAGAAAATTTTTAAAACTTTTTAAAATTTTATTTATTTATTTATTTTAGATATTATAAAATTCCCAAAATTTATGGATAATTTTTTATTCCAAAAACTGTATGGTGTACTATTTAAAAATCAATAAATATGGTTATTTTATTTTATTTATTCATAAATAAATCAGAACAGTGAATAGAACTATGTACTAATTTTTAGTATGCTAATTAAGTTAATCTAACCTTCTTAATATAAGAAAAGTCCATCCATATTTATATATGACAACATTGCAAGGTTTCTTTACCGATGTCTGTGTGCCAATCACCTCGGAGATCCCGGCAAACACCAAACTCGTGAACATGAGATCCTGAAACAAAGCCATTAACTCTCTCTAGCTTGGGTGCACATTTTCATACTTCTTTGCAGTGAGTTACTCAATAGTCCCTGTAAATTTTCATTAATAATAATAATAAATTATTATTTATTTTAAATTTTATATATGTTTTATTTTTGGAAAAGCAACAAATATTTTTTACAAAAAGAATTGTTAAGAAATAAACAAGAATGATAGTGCACTAATTAAAGTGATTTATCGACCTTTAAAAATTTTATTAACTTGACAAGTGGGTGAGATGCATATTCTCAATTCCTGGATCTAATCAGTCTTGTTCCTGTGGGACCTATAGCTCAGAGGATTAGAGCACGTGGCTACCAATCACAATGTCGGGGGTTCGAATTCCTCCTCGCCCACAACAGGCCAAAAAAGGAAGGACCTTTCCTCTTCCATCATTTATGAGCCATTTTTTGTTAGAATAAAAATTTTAACAATTTTTAAATAAAAATAATAGTAAATAATAATAACTCTGATAATTAAAAGGGCAATTTAAAAAAAATCTTTTTCCAAACAAATAATTAGCAAGCTATCACTGCTTCCCACAAAAACCTTTTTTTTAATAAAAAAATGCTAAAAAAATCGGTTTCATGCTAATTTTTTATTTTTTATAATCATATTTTCAATAAAATATTTTCTAATATTTTTAAGAATTATTTTTTAAAAAAGAGAAATTTATATTTCCCAAGGGGTGAAAACTAAAAAAAATCACTATCATCGTTAGAAGAACCCACCGGCTTGGTATTGAAATAGAAACGAAAGCTCGGCGATCCGGGGGGCTCCTCATTGTTCGATCTCATCGTCGAGCCCCCTCTCTCTCTTCCTCATTCTCCTTAAGTACCGTGAGCTTTGAGCACCCACTATGAACCTTCCAATCGCTGCGAGGAGCTGCGGTGGTGGCGGCATCAGGATCGCCGCAGTGGAGGAGCTCGGTGGTGGAGATGATGCAGTTCTTTCCGTGCCTAAACCTCATCCGCTGTAGCAAGAAGCGGCCTACCGTGGTCCGATTTTCGTATGGCTCCAAGTTCAAGTAACTGCATCCCATTGATCGAGAGGCGAAAGGCTTGGTGACGGTTACGGTTAGGGTTAGGGTTAGGGTTTTGGAGAAGACCCTAACCCTGAAGCTGATGTGTAGAAGGGAAAAAGATCAATGGCACTCATTGGCGGAATCAGATCCGTTTCAAGCTCCTCTTCTCCTCTAAAGCTGCCATTTGCAAATCAGGTGAGTTCTTTTCGTTGTTATTTTACTCCTTCTTTTCCAATTGATTGTGCTTTCAAATTTGACCACAAATTCGTGACTCTTGGATGCTTATCAGTGTAGATATTGCTTGTTTTATTGGGATTAGTCTTGCTTTCAAATTCGTTTGCTGAATTGGGTGATTATTGTTTGGAAGGATCATGGAGTGCTAATAAAAAATGTTGTCTCATGACTTCATGTTATTATTTTGTCTCGGACTAGTGTGGATGATGTGTATGAAGAGTTATGTATATTGATCAATATTGGAAGTTTTATATGCATTTGGGTTTCAATCTTGATTTGTATAGTGAATGCATGTTCGTGATTAGTAATGAGTGATTGCCCGTTGTTATGTATGTTCTTGTTCTTCTTGATGATTTATTTTTGTTGAATAAGGCTTTATACCATAAGAAAAAGTAGTTTTTTGTTTCTAAAATGAATTCCTAGAACATCAAATTAAATGATCATTATGCACATTACTTGAGTAATTTACATATTTTTAAAGATGTGTGCAACTTCCGAAGTACTAGTACTTTGGAATGCATGGAAAGCAATTAGGTGAGATGACTGTAAGACATGGGCCTTAGTGATTTGCAGTCCAAGAAATTTGAGCAATTGGAATCGGAGAAACGCGAAACCATCGGTAAATAGCTGATCTAATCCATTTTTTGTAATTTAATCTAATTTTGAAGATTTTTATTGTCTTTTGGGTTTTTTTTGTTCTAGTTTTTCAGGTGAATTACTACATTTGAATCGTAGTTATAAGGCTCCATCTGATTATAAGCCATTGTTAAAAGAGGCCAAAGTTTCTAGCCCTAGCGTTATCAACCAACTCCATCCATTTCATCGACAATGAGTAAATATCCAACTACAAAACAAGACCAATTTAATTGGACACTTAGCAATAAGCTAAACAGAAAGGAGAGTAGATCATGATAGAAAGAAAACCTAACCCTGTTAGCATCCTAAAGGACTGAAGTGATCAATCCTCCATCCATGGCAACTGCGACAGCAATGTTTATGCCGCCAATAGACATATATCAAAAGTTCAAAATAGTTTAGGATTTTTAAATTATAATATTTTAATAGTTTTATATTAGATAAATATAACTATAAGTATTTCTAAGTTTTTAATTATTATTCTTAAAGATGAGGCATGATGATCACAGTAATTAAGATTCATGTTCCGCTTGATGTTTGAGTAAGTATGATTAGTTATATAATTATAGTTTACATGACCTGAATATTGTAATTTTGTTGGCTTTTTTTTTTTTTTTACTTTTGTTAGAAAATAAATAATCTGATCTTAAATTATAATATTTTCATCATCTTTACCAAATACACATCTTTCTATATGTGTTAATAAATTGGATTGTTGGATTTACGGATATTATGGTGCTTTGTTGGATTTACCATCTTTCTATACTTTTTTTATATGTTGTTTGTATTGGTGGCATCATGACACTCATGGGCGTATTTGGTCACTTTTTGGTGTTGCATTTATGACTTTAAAACATTCAATTTTGACAATCCCCTAAATGCAACAGGGTATAAAGTGTTTGCTCAGCAGCTACTAAAAGTTCAGTCATACTATGCCTGGAGAACCTTTTAGGACTCGTAAGCCTTTTAGCATGTTTTCCTTTCATCTTTTGATTAATTGTAATTTTCAAAAGATAAGATAATACAACTTCTATTATTCTTTCTGTAGGAGCGATTCCAAGGTCTGGATTGCTTTCTTGCAGGTAGCTTACTGCTAGATTTTATTTCTTTTTTAGTTGCATGTCTTGATAAAAGAACCTTGAGTTATTCGTCTTATTATGATTTTGGACTTGATTGTGATTATTAAGTAATGATGTCTAATACAGCTCATTCTAAATTTGTTAACCTTATCTTACTTAGTTACATATGCATAATTTAAGTTCCAGTATAATTGGGTGGGCTGAAGTTTAATTGATATTGAAAAGATAAAATAACACATAGGTCCTGACTAATATCGAGATTTTCAGAGATTGATTATTTCAAGGTGGTACTTCTAGGGTACATCATGCCCTTCTATTTGAACTTGAAAATGAAGTGTTAACTTGAAGCACTGGACAGCTGTTTTAACTTTATTATTGAAAAATTAGCATCATGATAGATTGTTTTTTGGTTCTAAACTTGCTTGAATTAGTGCTTGCGTGTTGACAAAGCATGCATTCTTATTTCACCATTTCTTTTATTATGGAATCATATAAAATATCATAAAGCAGATTTTTTGATCAAATTCAATCCTTCTTAACTTAAATATTGGTGTGACCTGAGACCATTACGTGATCACATCTAGCATAGGTGATGGAATATATCATTAAGCAAACAACAATTTTCCCACTTGCGTCAAAATATTGTATGTGAAATGTGGTTTGATGCTACCAAAATTCTCTTTTATTTATGAACCCAAATCGTTTGTGTCTTGCATTTAACAGTAAAAATGTGTTGTCAAGCATATTTGTTCCTGATACTCTTGTAATGTAAATACATCACATGTTTTAAAGGTTTGATATAATCTTCTCTTGTTACAGGTGATGATGTTAAAGAAAAGAAGCCTGACCCATCAATTTATTTGACTGCTTCTCAGATAAGTGGAATATTAAAGGAGCATCTTCTTTAATTTCTGTTGTTTTCTGGAAGTGACAAATTGGGAATAAAAAAATATAAAAGATTTTAACCTTATTCTAAGCATTTTATTTTGCAGAAACTAGGTGTGTTGGGAAAGAACTGTCTAGTGGTGGAGGATAGTGTCATTGGATTGCAGGTTATAACTTATATCTTCCATTTAAGATTATATTACTAAACAGGAGATTGAATTAGTCATAGGTTTGAGTGAGATTTCTGGCTTACTCAGGCCGCAACTAGAGCAGGAATGCCATGCATAGTAACTTACACATCATCGACTGCAAATCAGGTGAAGTTTTGAGCCGAAGTCTTTTTATTTAGTTAACTGGACTTCACTACAATATGATATTGTTATCATTTACTGTATATAGGACTTCAAAGATGCCATAGCCACATATCCTGACTTAAGCAACGTCAGGTATTGTTATCGATCACCTTTTGACATGTGATGAGGTCAATATATTCTTTTTTTTTTTTTTTTTGGTTTGTTTAATGACTATTACCTTTAAACCATGACATATTTGCAGGCTTGAAGACCTTGAATTGTTGCTTCAAAAAACACTTGTTGCTAGTTAAAGTCTCTTGTTTGACTGATGATAGTCAACAATTTGGTGATGCAGCATCATTGTGATTTTTCTATGCTGTTGATGAAGTAATCCTTGCCTCTATTGGCCAGCTTTTTCAAGTTGATTAATTTCTTGCATCTTAATGATTGCATTTTTTTTTCCTTTTTTATATGCTAATCAATGTGCTACTACAGTAAACTATTATGTATTTATTTTGCGAGTTATGTATTTTGCCATCATATTTTTACTTGTGAAGAAATCATTGTCTTTTTAATTGGTTCCCTTTAATTGTATTTAGCAAAGGTTGGTACAAGTATAAATTAATTTAATTGTTTGCAAATATATTTGCAGTTTTGCATTGTCTGATAGATTCCTAATAACTTGCTTACAGGGTTGTTCATGGATGTTTGTTGGATTAATATTTAGATGCAACTAACTTCTCTTATTTGATATTTGTTTTTCATGATTATGCTTCTTGAATTCATAATTTTTCTAGGCTTTTTTGAATTATCAATTAATAGGGTAGTGATTACATAGATTAGAATATAACCGTCTATCATTAACAATCAGATAGACTCTTTAGTCACATACATTTGCACATATTTTGTTATAATGAGAAATTAGCTGTCATTGTTTATTTTTTTTGTTGGAAATTCCAATAATCTTAGCTGTCATTCTTGGAGAAAAAGGGGTGGTGGTTATAACTACCGCATACAAGATATAAATTTGCAACATGTCTTCTTACTTTTTTACCCTGTTTGAGTTTAGTTTATTTTTATTTTTAGGCTGCAGGACTATACTTTCGAGGGTAGCGCATTTTTTTAGCTGTTATGGAGGAGCTTATGTCAAAGGGAATGCGTTATGCCAGTCATGTACTGTTTTCCCACTGCATTTGCTTCTCAACCATGACCTGAATTTTTATTTAATTCTTAGCTGTCAATTATTTCTGCAAGCTTTTCTTTCTGGCTGTTCTGCTGGTGGTGTAGCATCGATAATACATTGTGATGAGTTCCGAGGATTAATGCCAAGGAGAACTACAATCAAGTGTCTTGCTGATGCTGGCTTGTTTCTTGATGTGTATGGTTTACATCCTATATATTTGCTGATGGGTTTTTGTTCTCATTTAGCTTGTAATTATGGTTCTTAGTTTACTTTTTCACAAACTGCAGTGCTGATGTGGCTGGTGGCTGTAGCCTAAGATCCTTTTTCAATGGCGTAGTGAATTTGCAGGTAATCATGGGTATTTCTTTTATTGTACTTGATTTTCTGTGTACAGGATAATGCACCTTAACAGCAAGAATTTAACTCATATTCGTTGTTCCACTTTAATCTGCATCCTATCGGCAATATTATGCCTCATTTTACTGATGAAATGGGAACAGTAACAAAAAAGAGTCAAATGTTCACAGGGAGTGGGCAAGCCGCATGGATGCCACATCGGTAATGTTACTTTTTCCTAATAAAACTTTACAAAGAAAAATTACAAAGGCTTGTAAAAAAGTTATACTAATTATTTTGTTTCCTGTTCTTGTTGCAGTGCTTCTTTCCGCAAAACTTGCTGCCACATATTTATACGCCAACCTTTGTTTTGAATGCAGCGTATGATGTCTGGCAGGTTTCTTTCTTATCCCTCTCCAGAACTGTGATTGAACATGTAAATACTGCAAGTGTAGACGCAGGAAAATAATTTACCAGCTGCTCCAACATGTGTATGTCACATAACATTATTTATTTATTTATTTATTTAGTTGTATATTTTCAGCTCCAGGAAAGTTTAGCCCCCAGAAGAGATGATCCTCAAGGTTATTGGCAACAGTATAAGATGAATCATGTTAACTGTAATGCTGGCCAAATTCGTTTCTTGCAAGGTATTACTCAGGGATCTTATCTTGATTTAATTTGAAAATCTTTGTGTGGGACTTGGATAGAATTCAATTTACATGCAAATGTTCTTGGTAATTCAGGGTTAAGGAACCAAATACTCAGTGCAATAAAGATGTTCTCATTGTCCAGGAAGAACGGGCTATTTATCAATTCATGTTTTGCTCATTGTTAGTCAGAGAGGCAAGATACATGGTTTGGAAATAATTCTCCCTGTCTTGCTAATTAGGTAAGCTTGTCATTCTATAGAAGTGGTTCTTCATTTCTGCATTGTTCTTGACTTCAAACAATGTGAACTTGATAAGCTTAATAATTATGATGAAAGTACATTAGAGCATTGCTTGAATAAACTTTAAAACCTCTGTCAATTATGCAAACAATGCATCAGATGCTTATGATCATGATTAAAACTATAAAACACTTTCTCCGTTCTACTTTTTAACTATACATACCAAGAATACAAATAATTTATGTGATAGTATTGCTTCTCAACAAACATATGATTCTTTGTATTCTTATTAACATTTCTTATATAATTAATTAATTAATTTTTTGTTTGGTTTTGTAATATATTCAGGAATAAAAACATCTACAAGGTTGAATAGAATCTAGCTATGGAGAAGCCATGAGAGCATGGTGCTTTGTTTACTACTTCCTTCCAAATTTGCTGCTTTTGTGGATTCTCTTTACAATGCTTATGTGTTGTGTCTCTGTTACTTTGTGATACAAATGCTTATACTTTTATTAATTAATTATTATTTTTTTTTGGTTGTTGCTTTTTTAGTTCAAGTTTACTCTTCTCTGTCTACTACTCAATGGATGCTTTTTGCAATTATAAATTATAAGTTAGTGGACACATTAATTTGTTCCTAATGCTATCCGGTACTTTATCTCTCTTTTTTTTTAAAAAAATATTATTACTCTCATTCATTTTATCTCAATATATATATATATATATATATATATATATATATATATATATATATATATATATATATATATGTTTGCCTATATTAGAAACAGATTTGATTAGTTATTAAAGCTTCTACTTAATTTATAAAATCTATAGCGGCAAATTTTTTGGTCGCTACATGATACTAAATAAATCTCTTGGATTTATAGCGGTGGAACTGTTCCACCACTATAAAATTTATAACGGCAAAATTTTTTGCCGCTATAGAAATACTAAACAAATCTATAAGACTTATAGCGGCAAAAATGTTCCGCCGCTATAAAATTTATAGTGGCAAAATTTTTTGCCGCTACAAATCATTGTATAGCTCTAATCCTAACAGATGAAATAGCGGCAAAAGTGTACATTTGTTACAAAAAAGATATACCGACCAAGGATTTAGTGGCTAATTAGTTATTAGCCGCTATAGGGGTATTGAAGCTAAAATGAGATCTATAGCGGCAATTTTTTTTACGGCTATAAGTCCTTTTTCTTGTAGTGCCGCTTAGACAAGCTTGAAATTAGTTTATTCCCTAATCATACAAGTTAATATTTTAAGTAAATTATTTCGTAAATTAATATAATTTAGTCTCATTTAATCACTCACCTCATTTCAACCTTTAATTGTATATACCTTTTTTAAACCTATATTCATTAGATTAACAGGATTATAAGAAAAAAAGAAATGTTTTAGTTAGTTTAAATTTTATTCAAAATACCCTTTTCTAATTTTTTTTTATTTTTTAATCTTAATACAAATTTTCATTCTCTTGTTCTCTTTGTTATTTTACATTCATGCTATTAGTAATATCTAACAATTTTATTTAAAATTTAATTAAGCATTCAATAAAAATTTTAGGCAAACTGTCTAGATAGTCACCCAGCTATATATAAATATATAGGTAAGTCAATTACATTGTGTGTGTGTATCCATTAAAACTATATAAAGGACTAGATAAACCAAGATTTACAATATTATTATATAAAATTTTTGTTAAATGCTCAAAAAATGAGTATAGAATTTCTTTTAGATTAGTAGGCAAGTTTTATAAGGCCTTGTTTGGATTGGCTTATTAAAAAAGTGCTTTTTTTCAATTTAGTAGAAGTGCTTCTGGAAAAAGTGCTTCTCCATGATAAGTTAAGCACTTTTTTGTAATTTGTGTTTGTATTAGTTTTTCTGTAGAAGCAGAAGCTGTAAAATAAGCTAAAAAACAGCTTTTTTTTTCAGAAGCTGGTCATGACGAGCTTCTGAAAAAAATTGTTTTTCAGTTTTTTTTACAACTTCTGCTTTTGCAAAAAAGTCAATACAAATAACTTTTTTCGAATCCAGAAGTACTTAACTTATAAAAAAACACTTATGGGTTTTCCAAAAGCTAATCCAAACAAGCCCTAAAACTATTGTTAGGACAATAATAATGCACATGGGATTAGATGTTAGGCGGTTAAGAAACAATGTACTTAAAAAATGAGTGTAGCTGAGATGAATATTGAACGTTATTTGAAAAACTAATTAATGATTGAATTTATTCAAAATTAATACATTACTGATTACAAGAGAATATAAGCTCATTGTCATAGTAGTTCTTCAGTGAATCAGTGTTGTATTGAAATCTGTACAATTTATAGTATTACTTTCCTTGACGCCATGTAAAGAACAGTAACATTACCGGGCATCTTTTGTTCGAATTGCTTTCAAGTTTCATTCGTAGTTATACAGGAAAATTCTCGTGCATTAAAAAAAATGAAAGGCGGGTGCATGCATACATGCATGATACAAAAAAAAGATTTTGAGAAGCATGCCCTCGTGCATTAAAAAAATAATAATAAATGAGAGAAGCATGTATATATGCATGACATGTGCATAAAAAAAAATGAGAAAACATGCACACATGCAGCACAAGTCCTGTGTCTCTAAAAAACATGGAAAATCCCTACATTGCTGCTGATGGATTCACTTATGAGCACAGAACAATCAAAGCATGGCTTGAGAAACATAATATACATCACCTGTCACCAAACTCGGCCTTTGGCGTACCAACATAATTCTGAGCCACACTGTGAGTCCGGCAATACAAGAATGGAGGTTAAGGGCAGCATCCTCAAGAAGGAATTGATGATGTTTGATAAGCTTTATTCTCTGTAAGCAATGGTGGCAATGAAAATAGAGTAAATTTCATTAAAGAAAAACGTGAATGAAGATGAAAGTAGGCCCGTGCATGCATGGTTTTGGTCCTTTTGGAGTCAACTTTCATAATAATAATAAAAAAAAAACCAAAACCAGCTAAAGGACATGGAGAGAGGCTTTGCTTTAATGGAAACAAATAGAGGGTGATTGTGCATGACAAGTGTTGCTTTTGGATGGAGGACCCTACCATTAACATGATGAGCATGGAATTATATATTTATCTAAAAAAATTAAAATAAAAAAAAAGCATGCATGCAATAGCATGATTACGTGCATGGCAAAATAAAAAAAAATTTAAAAAAAAATTTTTAAAAATGAATAACGTGCAAAAAAATAAAATAATATAAAAAAGGTCATGCAAGGTGCATGATTTAAAAAAAATAAAAGGAAAAAATATAAAATAAAATAAAAATGAGAAAAAAATGCATACATGCATGGTTTAACCAAAAAAAATAAAACAAATAAAATAATAAAAAAAATAAGAGAGAAAGAATTAGAAGCATGCATATGTGAATGTTAAAAAAAAAACAATGAGGAAAAGCATGTGCTTTCCATGCATAGGTACATGATTTTAAAAAATGAAATAAAAATGAAAATGAGAAGAGGATGCATACGTGCATGGTTTTTTTAAAAAAGATAATAAGAATAAATAAATAAAAAAGGTGGGTCCCACCAAAAAGAGATATAGATGGAAATAATAATAATAAGAAGAAGAAGAAAAATGAGAAGTGAATTGGATCTCAGGGATAGTCTAGCTGTGTGAGGCTCAAGCTAAAAATTCTCTTAAAAAATCAAGGTAGGCTTATACTGGGCTAGTAATTTTGTGTTCTTAAAGCCCAAACCCAAATCTCATTGGCCCTTAATATGACAGGACTCGAAGTGATAAAATAAAATGGCAGTATCATCAACAATAATCGTGGTGTCTATAGGACATGAAGTAATGACGAAAAGGCCTATGCAAAGACCAATTGGTGCAGCCTTATATCAACTTCTAACAACCTGCATTTCCTTATTCCAAAGCAATAAAAATGCATACTTTGATGCAACATTGGAACACATATCTCGAGACGGTTGATGAAATCCAAATCTTGAGAGGACACGAATTTTAAGGCAATCAATGAAACACAAAAAGTTGGAAAAATACAAGTTTTGAAGCGGCAATAAGAAATGCATGTTGAGGGGGCAAATAAAGAATACGAATTTTAAAAGTGGCATAAATTTCAGAACGGCAGTGAGATACTTGAGATAGTTAATCTCAAAGCGGTAAACGAGGCATGGGACAGCGGCGAAGCATGTCCCCCAAGCCGGACGACGGCGTCATAAAATAATAATAATAATAATAAATAAATAAAATATGTATGCCTATTTATAAATGGCGATATTCATATGTAATAAATTACAATAAATTTACTATTTCACAGCCTTTTATTTGCACTTTTGCCCTTAATCGGAGGTTCCCAAGACATTGTCTGGGGTAATTAATAATAGGGGCTTGCCTTTATTAGGAGTGGAAGAACCAACGAAACAAATATGATATTTGTGCTTCGATATATTGTCTGGTGTCTTCTTTACAGACACGATGCCAGACGCGTATTTTCGATCCCACAACAATGAACAAACTTAGATAGCAATCCCATGGTGAACATGAGATCCGGACGTGTGTGTGTGAGGTATAACAGGCTACCAATCATGTTGTGAAATCTTCTTTCATTCGCTTTCCCGGAACTATCCTCCAACTGAAATTTTTCATTAGGATTTAAAGGAGTGGCATGGCTCTTGCTATTCAACATTCCAAACTTCTTTAAGAGTCCCTCTGCATACCTCTTCTGGCAAACAAATATAGAACCAGGTTGTTGTGTTACCTTAAGTCCGAGAAAATAATGCAACATTCCTGGATCCGTCATTTTGAATATGCGCATCATATTTTCTTTAAACTCTTCCACCATAGGAAGTGATGATCCCATAAAGATTATGTCATCAACGCAGAGGCATATAAGCAGAATGTTTAAACTCTCATCAGTCCTCCTATACACTGTAGGCTCACATTGGCTTCTTATGAACCCAAGATTAATGAAATGCATATCAATTTTGGTATACCATGCTCGTGGGTTTGACGAAGCCCATAAAGTGCCTTGTTAAGCTTGCATACAAGGGTTTCTTTCCCAGGTTGAACATATCCTTCGGGTTGTGTTACATATACCTCTTCTTGGAGATCGCCATTGAGAAACACGGACTTACATCCAGTTGGAACACAGGGTAGTGCATCTGAGCAGCTACTGCCAGGAACAACCGTACTGTTTCAAGCCTTGTGACCGGGGAGAACATATCATCAAAGTCCACTCCACTCACTTGAGAGTATCCTTCTACTACCAAGAGAAAAGAGTGTTTGGTAGAAACTTGGATAGAAACTCATCGGATAGAAACTTGGATTTAAAAATCCATTTCAAGCCTACGGGCTTCTTCCCTTTTGGTAGTGTGGTAAGAGTCAAGGTGTTATTCTTTAAAATGGTGGCAACTTCTTCTTCCATGGCAGCCTTCCATTCTTCATGATAACTAGCTTTATTAAATGAACTTGGATCACCTGCAGCAAGTGCAAATAAGCAAGAGTTATAAAGCTCATGTATTGTTTTATACTTTGTATTAGGGTTCTCAAATGAGTCTTCTGATGATGATGTAGGTGTGTTAGCTTGAGTTGCTTGTGGATATGAAGAAATCTGGTTTTCTTCTGATGTCATGTCATCATCACTATGGCCTAACACATCTTCCAAAGTGTGAGATGAGCCAATAGCATTCTCCCAATTCCATGCCTTTTGTTCATGAAATTGAACTTCTCTACTAACTTGCACTTTTCCAATCAAGGGATTAATCAACTTATACCCTTTTGACCCTGCACTATACCCAATAAAAACATGCTTCTCTGACTTGGAATCAAACTTCCCTCTTTGCTGGCCTAGATTAAGGATGAAGGCTAAACACCTGAACGTCCTTAGATGATCAACAGATGGCTTCACTCCTGTCAAGGCTTCATACGGTGTGACATTTCTCAATGCTTTGGTTGGAGAACTGTTGAGTATATATATGGCTGCTGCAACAACTTCTCCCCAGAACTCAGTTGGAACACTTCGTTGCTTCAACATGCATCAACTCATCTCCACTACTATTCTGTTCCTCCATTCAACGACTTTATTTTGTTGAGGTGAGTAAGGAGTTGTTAGTTGCCACTTGATTCCGTTTTCTTCACAATAAGACTGAAAATCTCTGGAGGTGAACTCTCCTCCTCAATCAGTTCTTAGAGCCGTCATGGGGAGATCATATTGCTTCTCCACTAGGTTCTTGGATACTTTGAAGAACTCCAGAGCTTGAGATTTCACCTGAAGAAAATAAACCCAAGAATATCGAGTGCAATCATCAGTGAGTAACATGAAATAAAGGTTACCTCCCTTTGACTTGGTTTGCAGTGGTCCACAGAGATCCCCATGAATCAACTCTAGTGGTTTCTAAGCTCTCCTCATACTTTCTTCAGGGAATGGGAGCCTTGTTTGCTTCCCATATGCACATCCTTCACATGGGTTTGCTGACACAATGTTTGGAAGCCCAAGGACCAGCTTCCCTTTTGACACTAGCTGCAAACTATTAAAGTTTATATACCCGCACCTTTCATGCCAAAGAAATGACTCATCAGTCTTACTAGTTGCTACATGAGCAGCTCCAACCTTGTTGATAGTGAGAGGGAACAGTTTATGTTCAGACATCTGAACTCGTGCAAGCTCTTCTTTTGTTTCTTTGCTTAGGATGATACACTCATCATTATCAAACATAAGTGTATATCCTCCTCCTAGCAACTATCCAACACTCAATAGGTTATGAGCTAGCTTTGGCACGTACTGAACTTGGTGTAGTTCCTTCATTTGGCTTTCTTTAGTCTTCATCCTCACACTCCCCATCCCTTCAACTTTCATCATGCGATTGTCACCGAGCTGAACAGTTTGTTGCATAGACTCATCCAACGTTTGAAACAAGCTCTTGATACCCGTCATATGATTACTGCATCCACTGTCCAGCAGCCAAACATCTTCATGTTGATCATCAACGCCACTACTAGCCATGAATAGGTGTGTTACTTCGGCTTCTTCCTCAACTACATTTGCAGCTGTATCCTTGTACCAGCATTGAGATTTATAATGCCTAAACTTCTTGCACTTGTAGCATTGAATGTCGGCCTTGTTCTGTCGTCTCTCACCCTAAGAATCCTTATGTTCATAGCCACGGCCTCTTCCTCTTCCTCTGAAACATCCACGACCTCTACCTCTACCTGCATTATTAGTAGAGTTATATGAAGAACCTTCTCCCTTCATGTGGAAGGCTTTCACCTCTACTTGGTCAGACTCCATATCAAGTCTCCCTTTGTGTCCTTTTAGAGATCCACTGAGCTCGTCGACCATGAGTATTGAAAAGTCTTTAGCTTCTACAATAGACGAAACAACATGATGAAACTTTGGTGAGAGACTATGGAGGATCTTACCAATGATAGCCTTCTCATCAAGTTCTTCACCAAGTGCTTGAATGTGATAAGCAGTAGTTAATACTTTACTTATGTAGTCTTGCACCGATTCGACATTCTTCATCCGAAGGTTCTCGTACTCCTGTCGATAAGTATGAAGATTTACAACTGAGCTTTTGGAACACCCTTGGTACTCCTTCTTGAGAATATCCCATGCCTTCTTTACTACTCTCGTTCCTGAAATCCTAATAAGAACTCTTTCCTCCAATGCTTATTGGATTAGAAACAGTGCTTTGGCATTCTTCTAGATATTATCTTCTAGCCACTAAGCATCATAGTCTTCTTCATCAAAGCCTTTGTCAACTATTCCCCAAAGCTTTTTGGAGAGAAGCAAGGTCTCCATCTTTAAGCTCCATAGGTTGTATCCTTCACCATTAAAGTAAGGAGCATTAGTGAAGGAGGAAGATCTCCCTATATTTCCAGCCATCACTCGTCACAGAGAGAGGTTTTCTGTCTCTGATACCACTAAATGATTAAAGAAGTAGAATGAAATAGTATACAACTCAGAAAAAGATGAAACATGTGAGTGTATATTAAGAGGAAGGACAACTAATAGAGTGATGGAGAATTCAAAAGGTTCTCATTCAACTTAAAGCAAGGGATACATACTTATACTATTCAGCAACATTGACTTACTACAACCCACGTGATTAAAGACGCAAAATGACACATGCTATAAAAGTAAACATAATAAACTAAAGACTAAACTGCATGAAAAATCAACTAGACAAGACAGTGCACTGTTAACGTGCAAACCATGCACTAAGACATGCAAAGCATGCTTCATAGCTTTCACAACTAGGTTCTGAACATCCATTTCAACAGTATTTAGCTGGGACCCCTGAATATGGTTGTGGTTTCCTAGAGAGGATAATGCTAGTCTAGAGGGCTTCACAGATAATGATTGGGGTGGTTCCTTAACTAACAAGAAGAACACCAATGGCATGGTTTTCAGGCTTTGACCTTGTGCAATCACTTGCGGATCGAAGAAGTAGGATGTGGTGGTGCTTTCAGTAATCAAAGCTGAATATATTGCAGCTACATTTGCTGCATGCTAAATGGTGTGGCTTAAGAGAATTCTGGATGATTCTGGAAAAGGAATTGTTGATTCATCAGTGTTGTGGTGTGATAATTAGTCAACCATTGTTGTTGCTAAGAACATTGCTCTTCATGGGAGAACCAAACATATAGATGTTAGGTTCCACTTTATACGAGGTCTTGTTGTAGACGGTGCAATATCCCTTCATCATTGCAACACTGGTGAGCAGCTAGCAGACATCTTTATTCAGCCGTTACATATTGAGAAGCACAAGATAATTTGAACTCAGTTGGGGGTTCAAAGGCTTCAATCAGTGGAGGAATTATTAAAGTATGATTGAAGCTAATGGCTGAAGGTTGCATTAGCTAGGCATAGGTTGTGAAGGAATGGAGGATCACTCAGAGTATGGGTGTGCAAAGATACAACGCATACAATATGATCTTCATATATTGTGTATTAATGGCCACTGTACCTGGCCATTAGTTGAAGGTTAATGATTTGATGTTATATTAGTTTAATATTAAATCTCTAGAAGTTGTTACCAAACCAATGGGGTTTTGGGCTTTTGTCTTACTTTATCCTTTAAGTATTTAATGTGAACATGAGCTCGGTAGCCCATTGGTTCGCTTGATTCTCCACTAACCTTTTTGTTCCCCATTACACTATCTAGCCAATGATAGTAAAGTCTTCGTTAAAAAAGCCTCACTGGATTTTCTCAATAGTTGACTAGAAGGTGTTCAACTCTCCTCAGCATCTTCTTCGTCAAAGGCAAGTCCAACAATTGACAATTCATTGTTTCATTTCCCTTTTAATTACTTCATTATTTTGGATAATTTTCTTGTAATTTTTTGGGGTAAATTTGTTAAGCTAACTTTGTATTTGTGTTTTGTATGGAAAAAGCTTCCCTTTCGAGTAGTAATTCTTTAGTATTTAGAGGTTGTTGCTTGAGATGCTACAAATGCTTCAAGTTGTGCTTGATGATGCATGCCATGGTTGATTTTTTTTTTTTTTTTTATATATATTGTGGTATGTTTTCCTCTTTATTTCTTCATTTTTTTGTTTATTAAAAAGTTTGAAGTGATGTGTTTCATGCTTTTAACAAGATAAATTTTGTGTTTTGTTGTTTGATTTATTATGGGCTTGAGTTGTATTATGTTTTTCTTTATACTTTATTGCTTCATATTGTGTTGACATTATACAAAGAGTGTTTTCTGAAAGCCCAGGAGCTCATTTCCTCGACCTCTTTCCCCCGAGACACAAGGAGGAGAAGATGGACACTAGTTTTGGTGAATGAGCAACCTCTCACTTCGGGTTTTTCTTTTATATATATAGTAATAGAATTACATGAAAATAAGATAAAAAAAAACTAACCTACATGCACGTGGTGGTAACCACTAGATCCACTTTCAAAGCCACGCACCAGGGACGCGGGCCTTTCCACTTGACCACTTCCATGCAACTAAATGAAACCTTCAAGTGATAATCACGTGATAGGTTTAATGTATTAAACAAACATGCACCTATTAATTAAAAACAAGATTCACCTTGACATGTCCTACACACCCAAAAGTGCAAAGATGGTGTACACTAGGCTTCCTTTTATACCATGCTTCATAGGGTGTCATGCCTGCAGATACACTTCATGTGGGAGCTCGGTTGAATATGAAAATAGTAGTTGTAACAGCTTCATCCCAGTACTCCCCCGATATTTTACTGCTCTTTAACAAGCTTCTTACCATCGCGACCACGGTCTGGTTTCTCCTCTCTACAACTCCATTCTCCTTCGGAGAATATGTGGTGGTTAGGAACCGATTCACCATCGTGGTCAGTGTAGAGCGCCTTCATCTTGAGATCGGCCTCCATTTCAACTGTTGCCTTGATTTTCTTGAATCCACTAAGTGCCTTATCTTTGCTTTTGATTAGTACAACTAAATGTACCGAGTGAGATCATCAACAAGGAGCATAAAGTACCTTTTCCTAGCTGGTGTTGCAGGTGATCCGCCCGCAAATATCACCATGCATGAGCTGGAGTAGATGCTAGGCATGGTAGGTAGCCTTCTATGAACGGCGAGCATCGCTGCTTGCCGATAAGGCACACGTTGCACAGCTGGTCTGCATGCTCCAGCTATGGCATGCCGATCACCATGTATTTCTATGCCAAGTTTCTCAAAGCCTGAAAATTAAGGTGCTCATATTGAGCGTGCCACAACAATTCATCATCCATGATGCTTGCCAAAAAACAAAAAAGGTTGCGTCAGATTCAAGTTCAACACATATTCTTGTCACGCCCCGAACCCGGTCTGACTGAACCCGGGGAGCGGACAAACAACCATAGACCCACAGGGCAGGAGCCCAGTGACTCTACAAGGCCTCAAAACCTAACACAGAGCGAAGATAGAATACAAACGGATAAAAATACGAAAGTACGAGTACAATTTAAGGGGTACAACCAGGTTCCAATACATAGCCAAAGAAATTACAGAATGACCAATGAGAGGTTCTTAAACAACCATACAACTCAAAGACAGACATATAACTCAATTCCAAGGAAAGCCTCTACTGGAAGCTTTCTAAGGTTTCTGGGTCTACTGCTCTTGATCTGAAAAGGATTTAAATTAAATCCATGAGCTCACTAGCCCAGTAAGTAATCCAAAACAATAAACTGAAATGAAAGTTCAAAACTGAAACTTGCACAAAATCAGAAACATGAAATAGTGTAAACAAAATCAAAAGGCGAAGCAAGGTGTCACAAATTCCTGAGTATGTCTCCAAATTTGCTATAGCTGCCAGAGGTCATTTGTTTACCCTCGGTGACGCGAGACTGAACATTAGGTGGCCGTTAATTATTTCACCCAACGGACACGGTGCGAAACTACAGTCTCATTTTCAAGAATTTCTTGTCGTCAAGATCAGGGTTTAACCCCCCACTGACAGGGTTGCACGACGCTCATTTGGAGACCAAAACATTCAGGCGAAATTTCGTAGCCACAAAATAAAGAATATTCACCATTATCTCCTAAAATTCATGTAATAATATAAAGTAAACAATAAGTAAATAGAAATTAATTAAATAATTAAGTAAATGAAAAAGAATATACCAAAATTTTCCAAGCCTTAGCCTGGTTCCCATTTGAAGAAATAATAATACCATTCACCAATATTTTGCCAAAAATAAATACATGTAATAACCAAAGCAATTAATAAATTCAAATAAAGAAAAAAAATGAAATTTCAAGAGTAAATACGTTGCATACTTGCATGGAAAGAAAATAATAATATTAATATAAACCAACACTCAAATTTAACCAAGGCTTGAAAAGAAACAATTAATGGTTGGATAAAAGTAGATATAAAAATGTTGGAGTTATTTAATGAAAACATAGGTCATAAGTATGATGACATTCCCATAATACATTCCAAATAATAAAATAAAATTTTAGAAATTTTGAAGGAAATAAATTAAAACAACAAAATTTTAAATACAAGAGTTCAAGGGATTACTTACTTGATGAGCTCCTAAATCCAATAGAAATCCAAGATTATCTCTCAACGTGGTCCTATAACCCAAGAGAAAACCAACCAACACAAGAATAAGAAGACTAGACATGGGGGTTCATGCACAAGGGTAGAGATAAACTAGTCTAATACTAACATTCTACAACAAGGCATGACCTTTCTAACCTCAAACACATCTATAGCTTTAAAGGAAGCAACACAAGCAAAACATCAATAGCTATAATTGCACTATATATATAATCACACATGCATAAATAAACAACATGTAATGGCAGCCAACAACAATATGCTCTAATAATCACAAGGTTGCCAACCAAACAAACGGCTGGCATGCATAAACAACAGAATGCAAGCATATATTTTATATATATATACATATAATGCTATTATTATAACAAGGTTTGCCACCAAACTAATGTCTGGCATGCATGAAAATATATATCTATACATATATTTATATATAACTACACATGTAGTGGCCGCAGATCCAACAAGTGTCCAAGCACAAATTTCTAGTTAAGGTATGCATGCATGAATGTGTGTGTGTGTGTGTGTGTGTGTGTGTGTATCACCATAATTCAAAGGTTTGCCCAAAAAAAAAAGATGCATGCATGCAAAACATATGTATATGATATTGTATTCAAAAGCTTTCCAAGCAGACCAAGAATACAGGCATGCATATATAGGGTTGTCAAACGACCTTTTGCATGCTTTTGAATCAATAAATGGATATGAATATATATTAAACTTGAGGATAATGGAAACAAGGCAGGACCAAATATTGGATGTAATTAAGAGACTTGCATGCAATCAAGAGTATACACAAAAACCATGGAGTTGCTAACATGAACAATCTTGAGCTAGGATCATTATCTACAAATCACAAGCAACTAAAGCTTCCAAAACATGCTAATGTCACACTATCAAGCATCAACTACCAACTAGAGATCAAGGAGCCTACCTAGCCTTCATGGAAGCACCGGTAGCTCGTCGCTCCTCTTCACCTCGCCTCCGGCCGACAAGCACTCCGGTAGAAACAAAGCTCTGGTGGTGGATATTCTCTCCTTCAAGCTTCCAAGTGGTGTAGGTGGAGTAGGAGAATGGAGGGGGAGGGTGAAGATGGAAGAAGAAGAGAGAAGATGATCATCATGGGGGAGAAAAACTCGGCTAAGGTGGGAGGCATGGATTTGATGGAATCCGGGAATCCCTCCAGACTTTCCTCAAAGTAAAGAAACCAAGGAGAAGGGCTAAGGGGAAGAATACAAGGTTTAGAGGCTAAGCTACGGGGTTTATTACATGGGCGGGGTCCACAATTCTATTCCTCGATGTTTTCACCTTTGCTAATAGCTTTTGTTGTCTATCATATATACACAAGAGACCATCATCCAACACAGTTTTGCATTCCTGTTCCTCAAGCTGTCCTGAGCTAATAATATTGCCCTTCATATGGGCTGTATAATACACATCAGTTAGAACCTTATGCTCACTTGATTGACACTTGAACAACACTGATCCAAGACTGCATATCTCCACTATAGTGCATCACTGAATTTCACCATCCTACCGACAATGACATCGAGATCAGTGAACTTATCTTGACACCCAGTCATGTGGCTGCTCGCCTCCGTGTCAAGGTACCAAACATCATCGATTGGTTTTTTTTTCGGTGAGTAGGTTGACGGTTTGCTTCTCTTCAATTAGCATCATCTTCTCAATTCTTCTTTCAACAATACATTCCACTTGACACAGTTTAGCCATCAACAATGCAGGTTCGTCGTCTTGCTTTTTGGCAACATAAACCTTCTCTTCACTTTTCCTTGATCTACATTAAGATAAATAGTGGCCAAAGTTCTGACAATTGAAGCACCTGATCTTGCTTTTGTCAAACTTCTTGCTGTTGTGGACACGCTCGCCATTGCCGCGGCCACAACCAAACCCATGCCCACGGCCCTTTTTGCGGCCATGACCACCGCTACCTCCTCTCTTGGAGCTGGTGTTGGACCCCTCGCCATCTTTCTTCTCTTCTGTGGCTATCCATTGAGATTGACTGAGCAAGACATGCTCACCGTCACTATTGTCAGCAGTGCATGTGTGCTCCTAGTGCATCATGAGTCACCCGATGAGCTCTTCTACTGACATTGTCTTCAAATCGGCGAACTGTTCGATTGAACTCACAATCCTCAAGAACTTATTAGGAAGTGAGTAAAGCATCCTCTTCACCACTTAGGGATCTTCCATGTTCTCACCTTGCTTCATGGGCACATTCGGCCCTGAGGAACATTGTTGTCAAGGCCATCCACACATCCCTGCCGCTCTACTTCTTTATGATGAAGAGCAGCACATCTTCTAGGATCGCACTAAAGATAACTGCACGCACCACCTCTTTCGGCTTCGTGTCTACCGGTGTCTTCAAACTTGCAGGATCCACCACATACCACATATCATTCGCCTCCATCATGGCTTGCATCTTGATCAACCAAACCTAGAAATTCTTCCATGTTAGCATGGTAAATGGAATCCTATACGAGTTTTTTTTGCTGTTGCTTTCCAGTCACCCTGACATGTCGCTCGCTGTCAGTTGGTACTTGGGCATGCAATGTCGATAGTAGCTTCTTCACCAAGCTCTTGATACTAGAATGAAAGCCCAGTAGCTCGTTTCCTCGACCTCTCTCACGCGTGAACACAAGGAGAAAAAGATGGACACTAGTTTTGGTGAAAAAGAAACCTCTCACTTCGGGTTTTTCTTATATATATATATATAGTAATAGAATTACATAAAAATAAGATAAAAAAAAAAACTAACCTACATGCACATGGTGGTAACCACTGGATCCACTTTCAAAGCCACGCACCAGGGACGTGAGCCTTTCCACATGACCACTTCCATGCAACTAAATGAAACCTTCAACTGCTAATCACTTGATAGGCTTAATGTATAAAACAAACATGCACCTATTAATTAAAAACAACAAGATTATTGTCATCATTTTCTTGATTGAATTAATCTTATCTTGGACAATGTTTGTTCTTTTTGTAGAATTTGAGATAAAGTTTGTTTATCAAACTATTGTTTTGTAGTTGGTTATGTTTTGATGCAGCTTGCATTTTTAGTGTTAAGATTTGATTGAATGGGCCAACTGCCAAGCTATGTGGGAGAGTCGAAGCTGCACCAAAGTATGATCTACAACATAGTTCAGCTGTAAGATCTTCTGTGTAAGAAACTGTACCAAAGTGAAGAGCGCTCACTAACAATCAAGTGGTCTATTGATATTCGGGTTTTCATTAAAAAATTTCAGAAGTGGTAAGAGTTCAAATCATAGGTGAGGGCATTTTTTTGGGAATATGAGTAATGGTTTTGTGAGGGTGGTCCTAATGCCCAAATGTGCACAGGCCCCTGCCCCACTTGCTCCGTTCAAGCTTATGTAGACCCTGTCATTCTTAGTGGCCTAATAGCTCATCTTGGCCTAAAAAAAAAAAAGTATGTGAAGAGTGTCCATACTTCACCAGTGTAATGTCTAGTCAATATAGTATTTAGTTTGCTATCTCTTTTTCTGGAATGATGAAGGAGATCATCCTAAAAGGGGGTTTTCTTTAACGAAGAAAATGTTGAAGTGGAAATACCAGATAGGGGATATGAAGTATCACAGAGACTTTTCTAGTATTAACATCAACAAATGCAAGCTGAAATTTCTTGAGTGACCTCATGTTGAAACAAAATTAAGTTTAAGAGACCCTTTGATGCAAATTGAAGTTTTGACACTAATATGAAAAAAACACATAGTTGAGCAACCTAGTAAAAAATTTATGCACTGTTTGGCTTTGAACTAGAGAGAACCCTAGATCTCACAAAACCTTAGGAAAATTTGGCAAAAAAAATGTTAAAATTCGAGGTTTTGATCTCTTTGGTGCTGAAATGCAGACCCTAACCCTCCCTGATGTCTCCATTAGGGTACTATTTTAGCTTCGCAGCCCCAAAAAACCATAAATGTTACCTTTCTCCACTTCTTCAATCCCGCTAGAAAATGGAGCCATTTGACAAAACTAAAAAATAACGGCCAGGAGAGAATCATCTCATTTCTATATTCTTTACAAATAGAAGATGCAGTATATATACAAGACTTGTCCTCTATGTTTGGTTATACAATATCATAATTACATTTGTTAATAAGAAAAAAGAAATATAGAAGGATCTTTAAATTAAAAAACATTCCTATGATAATTTCCTATGATGTTTCTTGTTTATAGCTCATGTCAACACCATTCTCGTCATATTTCACTGAGGTAATCACCTGCTTTTTATTTCCTGGATTTTTATCCTTGTATGTGCGTTAATGTGAATCGATTATTGAAGCTAATTGGCTTGAAGATCTAAGATTGAAAGTGAAATGGGGTAGTGATGGATTTATTGTTGGTGGACTTTGGATGAACATCTCGATTGGATAATGATGGCTAATGCTTCTTCTCCGGAAATTTTTCTCTAGATTGCTGTGAAAATTCATTGCTTTCATGGCATTGTAGAAATTATATTTCTTAATGTAATCAATCCATGATCTTAGTTCTACTATGTTCTTCATTATCTAAGAGAATATCACAATGTTCCTTATATATGTCAGAGTTTTCATCATAGTTTTATTGTTTTCTTTATGATATGCATGCAATAATATTTGTGAATTATATTGCCGGTGAAGCTATTCTATATATATGATGATATTATTGAAAAATGAAGACCATATTAAATGATAAAAAATTTCGTGAAGCTTCAAAACTACCAGAACATTCATACATCAGAGTTATTCCTCACTTGAGAATACTACAAACTCTCACACACTTCAATCTTGACCAGTCAAGCACTACTCAATTATTACAATGTTCTCACACTCAATACCAACACAAGCTCTCAAACGAAGTCTAATAGGATGATATGACTCCACTGCATATCAATTACATTGCATACAGTAATCAAAGATTAAGAATCCAATTACCCGACTCACAACTTACACTAATTTAAATACTTGCTGGTTTGATTTCAATTAAGTTGTGACACAACTCTGATGCTTCCCCCCATTCAAACTTCCACAGATTTTGTTCAGCAATCTTCAAGCACTTCAACACACTTTCCTGATTGAAGACCTATCACACCAATCTACTTCTTCAAATAAATAAATATATGAACAAATAAACCTTTTGTAAACATATCATCTAATTGATCAGCTGAACAACATTGCTATAATTCAATTGAACCCTTTGTAATGAGATTTCTTATAAAATGAAATCTTGTATCAATGTACTTGGTGTGTTCATAGTGAACTGGATCTTTGCGATAGAGATTGTAGATTTATTATCACACATAATCACTATAGCTTCTTCTTGATTCATTCCCATATCTCTCAATAACCTTTTTAACCAAACAACTTGACAGGCAACAGAGGTAACATAAATATATTCAACTTCAGTTGATGAGAGGGTAGTAATACTTTGTTTCTTTGAGCACCAACATACAACACAACCTCCTAGCATGAAAACATTACCAAAGGTGCTCCTTTGATTATCCAAGCTTCCACCACAATCGCTGTGCGAAAATCCTATTAACTTGCATTCATTTGAGGCTTCATATGAAATACTACGGTCCAGAGTTCCTGGCAAGTATCTTATAATTCATTTAGGAGCCCCATAATGATGTTTTGAAGGATTAGATATGAATCTTAACATTGATGAGTGTGCAATGTTCATATATTTCATATCAATTTGTACACTCAATTGGCATGTATTAGAACCATAATATGGAATTCAATGCTAAATATTGTGTGTTTTGTATTAATAGGCTTAGAGTATTGCTTAAAGACGAAGGAGAGCCAAAGGAAGCATTCTAGACCCAAAAAGATGAGTTTGAAGCTCTCTCGACATCATTAAACAAAGACAAGCCAAACTAGGTGTCTTATTAGCAGCTTACTGTTGTCCTTACGACAGTAAGTCTATTCCAAAAGACCTTGAGAGAATGCTTATGCTCATAAGGAGGAGTCAGAGCGAACCAAGATAACCTTATGAGCAAGGCTTACACTAGTAAGGACCTTCCAGCGGAGCTTACGATTGCAGTAGATGCCCATAAGGGTAGTCGCAAGAAGCAGAACAGTAAAGTTTACAGTCCATTACTTATGGCCGTAAGTTGGACCATAACAAAATTAGAAGACCTTATGGATGGGGTTTACAATAATAAGCGTTCCCATAAAGCTCGTGATAATCTTCTCCAGCTCTCTTACGACCTAGTCCTTATACCGGCCGGTAAGCAGCCCGTAAGTAGTCGGATATAAATAGAATTTATGAGGATTTCGAGGGCATTCTCTATTCTATCTTTCTATCTTTTAGGGTGACTCTTGGAAGCTCTGGGCTGAATCTCCATCACTCTAAAGGTGATTTGGAAGCTTCTTCGGCGACTCTTCATCTTAGGGATTGAAAAGGGGATTTTCATGGATCTCATGTGTTCCTCTATTCTTTGTATCTTGAATGCTTACCCTCAATTAATGGAGAGCTAATTTATAGATGTTTGGGCATAGTTGATCTCTAGGGTTTATTTCTTTGACTTTGGTTGTTAGATCTTTTATGCTTTAATTGATTTCTTATTTGCAATCATATCTATTTGAATCTAATCGCGCGTTTGAATGCGTTTGAATCTAATTGCTACATATACTACATTGGTTTATTTTGCAATGGTTATTTTATATAATGCAACAGTTTTACAATATCTAGTGCAATGGTTTTCTAATATATATATTGCATCAGTTTTGTAATATCTATTGCAGCAGTGTTGTAATACCTAGTGCATCCGTTTTGTAATATATATTGTAGCAGCTTTATAATACATTTTGTAGCGGTTGGTAATATATGTTGCAACGATTTGATAATATATATTGCAAAGGTTGTATAACAGCTATGCCAGCGGTTGTGTAAAAACTATTGCAATGGCTTCATTTAATCTTTTGCAACGGTTTAGAATATCTGCTGCAACGATTAATAAAATCTATTATAGTGGTTTTATAATCCTATATTATTTTATGATTAACAATTTTAATAATTCAACTCAATAAAATTATAACATTAACAAACATCATCCTAAAATGTAATATACTTAGAGTCCAATGAACATTAAACTTGATAAAAATATTCAATAACATAAGAATTCAAGGAAAAAACTAGTTAATACAAAACAATTTGAATTTAATACATGACAAGTCATCTTTAATATTTTGGAATGAAATCAACTCAAAGCACAATATCATTGTCCTTGTAATTATAAAAAATTAGTTAGTAAAAATAATAATAAACTTGTGTGATATATACAATTTATATTATTTAACATAATAATAAAATTTATTAAAATAAAATGATACTATAAATTATAACAAAAACAAGGATCTAAATTCGAAGAGAAAAAAGAAAAGAAAATGAGAAAGAAGAAAGAAGAAAGAAAAAAAAATGCAAAAAAATAAAATAATAAGCAATAAATAAATAATAATATATAATAATAAGTAACAAACAAATAATAATAAAGAATAAAAAAAGGTGTTCGATTTAGGTGTAGTGCAATAAGTGTAGTTCGTGTAGTGTCCAATGTGCTTTTGACACATGCAACAAAAATATATTAAAATATAATAATTTTCCCATAATACCCTTACTCTTGTTATTAAATTACTCATTTCAGGACAAATGTCAAAAATCCAATGGTGAACTACACAAACTACACCTATTGCGCTTCACCTAAGTTTTCTCCATGATATAGAGGTCGATTTAGGTGTAGTGCAATAAGTGTAGGTCGTGTAGTGTCCAATGAGCTTTTGACACATGTAACAAAAATATATTAAAATATAACAATTTTTCCATAATACCCTTACTCTTTTTATTAAATTACTCATTTCAGGACAAATGTCAAAAATCCAGCGGTGAATTACACAAACTACACCTATTGCACTTCACCTAAGTTTTCTCCATCAGATCAATTTGGTGTAGTGCAATAAGTGTAGGTTGTGTATTGTCCAATGAGCTTTTGATACATGTAACAAAAATATATTAAAATATAACAATTTTCCTATAATACCCTTACTCTTTTTATTAAATTACTCATTTCAAGACAAATGTCAAAAATCCAACGGTGAACTACATAAACTACAACTATTGCACTTCACCTAAGTTTTCTCCATGATATAGAGGTCGATTTAGGTGTAGTGCAATAAGTGTAATGAGGTTATGAATGTTATACACCCAGGAATGTTGTCATAATATGATATTACCATGTTTGATTACCAATTTTTTTAAAATACCTTTGTATTTACCAAAATATCCCTATGTATAAAATTTTGAAAATTTTAATTTAAAGTATTTAGATAAATAAATAATTAAATTATAATATCAAAAATTATTTTTTCCCTTTTTTTATAAAATACCTCTGTAACCCTTACATATAAAATTTTGAAAAACTTAATTTAAAATATTTAGATAAATAAATAATTAAATTATAATATCAAAAATAATAAGGGAAAATAAAAAACTAGGGTTTTGATAATGAGTATAATAAGGAATTAGATTAAATAAGTGGAGGCATAATTGGAAGAAATAAACATTACACATTATCACCAACTTGATAAGCTGAATGAACACCTATTTTTGTGGTAATCAAATTACCACCTTATTTATTTCACTATTTATAATCTTATATTAACATCAACATTACCATTGCTACAGTAACTAAACATAGTAATCTAAACATATTACCATCAGATTCTTGGTAATATTTTCATATTACCGCGAACCAAATAAAGCCTTATTGGCATCTTATTCTCATAGTCTTCCATGGACTCCATTCCATAAATCATACAGAATGTTCTTAAGACTCTTTTGTCCTTTTCCTTTTCTTAAGGCTCCCAAAGTTCACAAATATATATGTTTATACATTGATCATTAGCGAGATACAGATTAAATAGTGATATAAGTCTTAATGATTGTGTTCTTTCAACACAAGCAAGAGATATGGATACTTTAACTCAAGGATTAATTATATATGTCAAAAACAATTAATTTAATTGTAAGAGTAGCATGCACTACAAGATGAAAGCAACAATATGATGTTATATACTTATAATAATCTTTGACTATATCAATGTATTTACTTGAACGTGCATTTTTAAATAGATGTCACTAAAGTTAACTTGAAGTTTACAATATAATTTGCATGAATGGATTAATCAAAGCAAATGGAATGATGTGCAAGGCAATAATCCTAATTAAAAACAAGCATGTTAATTTTTCAGCAATGTTTATTTATTTATCATATGCACATTTGTCAACAGTTCAATAATTAAAAACAATCATGTTAACAGTTCAACAACAATAATCTTAAAAAAACCTTTCTTTATATATTACTTTGTTCCTACTTTTTCATATGCACATTTTCAAATAGGAACTGTTGACATAGCGCTTCTCAATAAACTTTGAAATGGCATTTGCTTGCAAAAAATAATGCTACAAATTCAGATCGATGAAATCTTTAAATATGGTGTAGAAAGACAAAACATTAAAGGAGGATGAAGGTTATCATTTGCTTTACAAACAAACTTAGAAAAGTTGAGAAGAATAGCTATTATATATGATATGACAATGGACAAAACATTATTCTAAGGCTGCTAATGAAAATGGAAACTATTTTAGAGTAATCCAATTCCAAATTGGACCAGCAAGATTTTAACAGAAAATTATCGATCGAATAGAGTAGTCATTGAACTGATTAGTAATCATTCTGTAGCCTTTCATCAACAAAATCAAACAAGGAAAAGAAATGCATGTATCTGAATTAAATTGCTAGATGCATTATCAAAAATATATACCTTGTGCATATCTGATCAATGACAACTGGTGCTAGAAGTGCAGCGATGATCACTACACACCGGAGAAAATTGTTTAGTTTAATACTGAGAAATACCGATCTACTCCAGCAGCTCAAATCCCAATTGTGATAACCAGAGTGTGACACGCTTCTTGGCGTGAGCAAAGCTCACGCCGAGGACGCTGGTTAGGATGGTGCCCTCTTCCGCTAACCGAAGAATTCGGAACTCATCAACGATGGCTCGGTCATTGCAGATCTCTTGCCAAATAGCTTCGAGCTCGTTGACAACGTCTCCAACCCTAACTTTATTCACCCCTTTTTCTTCGCTAAAAAATGCCCTAGATTTCCTTTGATGAGTGCAATTCATATCATGTTTTACTTACTCCCAATTCATACTTTTGCTTGTTTTTTAGCACGTTTTTGGATATTTATTCATGGTGTAGGATTTTAGGGTTCAAAGAAAATAGGAGTGAAATCAGTGACAAAAACAACCAAAGAATGCATATTTTTCTAAGTGTCCAAGCCAAGCAAGGGCAAAGCACGGTCGTGCTCTGTCCCCATTATTATTGCTGTCTAGAGAAGCATGAGTAGCTGACCAAGCATAGGGGTGCTTCCAAGCGAAGTACTCTCAGAACACGATCATGCTTCCTCCTCGTGATTTTCTCTAGATTCAAGCACCATCTGTTCATATGGGAAGCACGGTTTGCATGCTCCTTACACGGGCCTACTCCAGCAAAGCACAGGCCAAGCACGAACTTGTTGTCCCTGTGATTTTCTTTTGAAGACACTTAGCCAATTCGCTCAAAAGTCCTACAGAAGAGCATGAGCTAAGCACGACCGTGCTTAGACTGTGTTGAGCCTGAAAATCCCTTTTTAACTCCCAGATATAGGGTTTATTGGTATCTATTGTTCGGAGGTTTTTTTCACCACTTGGAGAGTACTAATGAGGATGATGATCAATCTTCACCACATAGTCTAAGGGGATCAAGGTCGAGTTAGAGGCACGAGAGAAGTGGAGTTAGCTCATCCATGAAGCTTTTGAAGCTCAACTAAGGAGAATTTGTAAAAGGGGGAAGTCATGATTTTGCACCTTAGTGCATTCATTCCTACTTCTCAGTTGTTTGAATTCATGAGGGGCTAACCATTCCACAATGCCCCTGGATGCTGAACTATGTTGCTTAGTGTACTTTAACTACTTGTTTTTAATGTCTACAGAGTTCTGATCTGTTCTTATGTTTATTCATGTGTTGCATAACTTGGCTTGCTTGATTTGTGTAGTTGTTAGTGTAAAACTTAGCGTGTGTGGGTTACCGTAGTTGCCATTACCTTGTCTAGTTGCAAAACTTGGCGTGTATGAAACCCGTAGTTACACTTGCAAAACTTGGCTTATTTGAGAGATGTAGATGCAACATTGCTCTTGAGCACCTGCAAGGATGTTAGGATGTACCTAGTAGACATTAGAAGCAAGTCAATACACTAAAGCACATAGGGATTGTCCTGGGGCATTGCTCTCTTGTTGTTGAAAACTAAATCTAAGTTTGCCTGATAATTCCACGCTTTATCTTTTTTATCTTGTTTAGTTAATCTTTCTACCAACCATTTCTTGACCTACTAGAGATTAGAAGAGTAATTAGTAGTAGAAGTCCAATCCCTATGGTTCGATAACCCTGCCTCTCAGCAGATACCACTTTATTACTTGTTATGACACGTACACTTGCGCAGAGTTCATCATCCCCCACTCCAACCACTGCCACCTCTTCCATAATTCTAGCCTCCTCCATAGCCGATTCTCCTCTTGAAACTTCAATCGCATGTCCCACTGTGCCCTTCCCGGCCTCACCCTTCACAATGCGTGAAAACCCTTGTTGATATCTTGCTATGATCTCAACACCTCCACATCCTTTATCTTTTCTCACGCAGGCACCTCCGAGTCCTTGAGCTTTGATTTTGAGCTCTGGCGCATTTGCCAGGGAACGACGGCTATATAGGGGATATTCAAGCCATGCGAGCTCGTCTCCGTTGAAGGGACAACATCATGGACCGCTATTGATGGGGGAGTTGTGATAAATAACCCAACGGCGGCGGCGGCGGCGGTGACTCCTGTGTTGCATAACAAGAGGAAGTTACCTTTCGTCACTAGTGTGGAGGATCTTATTATGATGTTAATTGGGAATGGCTATCGACGTCGCCACTGAGAGGGTATCACTGTTGCTCCAGCGCTGGCATGATGAAAAGGCAAAGGTCGTAGCTGTTGTAGCAGTCGGCGAAGGTGAGAAGGGCGAGGAGATGGAGGAAGGGGTCAGTGATGTTGGGGACGTGATGGAGGAAGAGTCTATTTGGGGTCAGTGACGGTTGTAGCTTTGTTAAGGAACCGTCGATCTAGGAAAGTGAACAATTATGTTTTAATGGATCCCAAGATATCATCTCTTGTTGCATTATTTATTTATTTATTTATTTATTTCTCTATTCTTTAACTGCAAGGCAGTTGGAAAGGATAAATCCAAACAAAATAATTAAATAGAAATAAATGATAAAAAAATATTTGCTTAAATTAACTATTATTTAATGATAAAATTATGTTTGCGTAATAAGCATGATTTATGTTTTTTAATTCGATATTAAAATACTTGTACTATTTAAAATAAAATATAAGGCGCTATATATACGCATAGATTTTTTTCAAAAATATAATATATATTTTCTAAAATAAAACTTCGGATAATTATTGTTTATATTACTAGAATAATAATGAATAAAAATAAATTATTTGAGAAATTTGAAAATATATATATATATATATTAGAAACGGATTTTTTATAATATATAATAATATTTACCCAAAGTATGCATATTTGTTGCTGTCTTCAAATTTTTTCTATTTAATAACAATTTATATTGATTCGTATTATATTAAATTTTTTATTATATATATTTGTCATAAACAGAATATTATCTTAATTTCCTACCATCCATATATATCTAATGATATTTATTAATTAATTGATTGTTGATTAAGGAGAGATGTGTGTTATTTTTCTTTACTGATTAATTTTTTTTGTTTTTTTAATTAATTAACTGTTGATTACTCAAAAACAAATTGCTTTCAAGAGTATACTTGCATAAGTAAAAATACTCTTTCTAATTTATTTATTAATATCATTTATTTTAAACAAATGATATTTTTTTTCTTATTTATTAGGTTTATTGATTCTGTCATCTGTACGCATAAATTTTATTAGACTTATGCATTATTTTCACATAGGCAACGGTTTAAAACAAAACTGTTCCACATCATAACACATAGCAACGGTTATAAAATACCGCTGCATATCATAACCCATACGTAGCGGTTATTCAGAACCGTTGCATAGCATAACCCATACACATCGGTTATTAAGAACTGCTACATTACAATGCATATCCAGTGGTTATAAACCGCTGCTTTTTATAATATTTGCATCTTAATATGCAGCAGTTTTTGCAACAAATTGAGTCAAGTGTAATACTTACTTGGAAAATTACCTACAATGATATGAAATCGCAACAAAACCTCTGCAATAGATAGCCTATTATAGCAGTTTTATAACCGCAGTAAGGTAATCGTTGCATAAGAGCAGTTATGTAATAGAGAAACTAAGTGAATATCAACAAGAAGCTATTTATGGATTTTTATGTCTGTATTTCCTAACTGTAAAGTACCATAATAATTAATTAATACGGCATGTTTAACTCAAGTTTATATCGATGACATAAGGTGTTTTCTAGATTGTACTTCAATTATTTATTTATATTTTTAACAATATGGACAAACCAACTTACTATCTGTTACCCTTTAACCTTGCACTAAGAGTTAGTCGAACGCTCAACTTCCCATATAAGAGTCAAATTAATATCTTACCAATCGCTTATTGCAGTGATAACAGATAGACTTCAATTACAACAAAAGAAATTTTAATCTTGCTCAATTATTAGATGTTCTGCAGAAGTGTTCCTCCATATTGAGCTACTATATATATATATATATATATATATATATAGAGAGAGAGAGAGAGAGAGAGAGAGAGTATTTTAAAAACATTCACAGGTAAGTTATCTACGAACGTCCCCATATCTATCGTTGGATTTGAATCCAATGGTTGACATCATCCATTCTAGTAAACAGTACTTGATAAATAATATTGTCAATATTGAATATATGTGATGAGTGTACAATATGCATGTATTTTATACCAATTCGTACACCCATTCGTTATGTATGAGAATCACATTACGGAATTCGATGCTAAATCTAATATGCTTCACATTAACAAGCTTAGGGACAGCATTCCAAGATGAGAAAAAGCCAAAAGAAGCATTTTATACCTCAAAAGATGAAGTTGGAGCTCTCTTGGCATCATTTAAATAAGAACAAGGCAAAACTAGGTGGTTTACGTGTAACTTATGTCCAACCTTACAGCAGCAAGTCAATTCCAGAAGACCTTGCGAGCATGCTTATACCCATAAAGGAGGATTCAGAGCCAAGTCAGGGACCATACGGGAATGGCTTACTCTCGTAAAAGGTAGTCACAAGAAGCAACATAGTGAAGTTTTCGGTCTATCGCTTATGGCCTTAAGCTAGACCGTAACACAAACATAAGACTTTACAGATATAGCTTATGGTCATAAGTGATCCCATGAGGCTCACGACTATCTTCTCTAGCTCCCTTACGGCCACGCCCTTACCCCTGTAAGCAATCAGGTATAAATAGGCCTGATGAGGATTTTTAGGGCATCCAATTCTTTTCTTTTGGATGATTCTTGGAGGCAAAGTTAGGGAAGATAAAAGACGAATGTCCACAACCTAAGGAGCAATTTCAAGGGGAATTTGGCTCAATATTCAAGAGGATTGAAGATCATAGACGTCAAGCTCACCTTGGTAGTGTGCGTGGAAGCCCATCTATAATTTCTTCGGTGATTCTTCATCGACACAATTGAGAAGAGGGTTTTCATGTCCTTCATGTCCTTCATATTTCCTTTTATTATTTGTATCTTGAATGCTTGCCCTCCATTAATTAAGGACTAATTTGTAAATGTTTGGGCATAGTTGAACTCTAGGATCGATATTTTGACATTGCTTGTTGGATCTTTGATATTAATTGTTTTATTATCTGCAATCTCATCTATTTGAGTCTAATTGTGTGATTAAATGCTTGGTTGCTAACGAGGAAAAAGCCCTAGCTATCATACTTGATATTGCTATGTGACGAGAAGAAATTCCACCTAGCATAGACTCGCCGCAATTCGAGATAGCGGATACACCTCTGATTAGGGTACTTCAAAGACTTTGTCTCCTATAGCCTTTCCTAGTGGATTAGTGATAATCTTCGTTCTCTTTACAATCATGTGGAGTGGATTTTAAGAGAAATAGCATTTCTACTCTGTATTCGGATTAGGGATAATCTTTCTCTACGGGGGAAGGTTATATACTTAAGAGATTGTCCTTAGCCCACAATAAGGTTTCATAAATTGTTAATGCTATTGTGTGGATGACTGTATCAGCTCTACACCTTTCTAGTTACTCTTCGCCTGAGAAATCGAGGTTGAGTATACTTCTGGAAATCTTTCGATTTAAATAGAATTGCATGTTTAGATAACATTTGTCCTGTACTTCATAACCCTAAAGGTATACTATGCTCGGACATCACTTTCTTCCTTGACTTCTCTCCTATTATTCTCCGTATTTTCTTATTCTTGTTTGCTTTTGTTCACACATACAACATTCAATCATTTATCCTATTTTCTAGGTTTAGAGTCATTAATAGTATTCATTCCCTGTGGACCGACACTCTGCACTTATGCACACTTTATTTTGTAATTGCGTACACTTGCATCCTTATCAATATGTATGTATGTTGTCTACGCCTTAAATAGTGAACTCGTACAATTTTGATATGATGCACTTGTAGTGGTAATTGGAAAGCAAGTTAACTTTTAGGGCCGTTTGGTTGGAAGTAATATCACATTATTCTCAAAATGTGAACTAGGTAATTTTATATTACCTCGTTTGGTTACATATAGTAGGAATATCATATTCACGGAATATGATAACTTAACTAATATTACCGAGAATGTGATTACCAACTCAATAGGTGGTAATCTCACGTTCTTGGGGAAATATGATTTTTTTTTTTTTCCCATTGTACCCTTTAAATTTAATAAAATCTCAAAAATATCAACTTTCAAAAAATTCAAATAGAATAATTTTTTATTTATTTAAAATAGGTAAGTTTTAATTAATTATATTAATAAAAATTAATTATATTAAAATTAAAATTTATTATTAATAATAATAAATATTTACTATTAAACTATTTTGGTATTTTCTTTAACAATATTATTCTTTGATATATTTCGTATGTATTATATAAGGGTATTTTAGTAAAAAGAAAATTTGTAATAAAAGATTCCCAGCTAACTAAACATTGTATTATTATATTCCAACCATATATATTTCAATCAATATGACTTGCGAATCATATTCTTAGTAATCATATTCCCGGTGGTAAAATAAGATTCTATGAACCAAATGACCCGTTTGTATTATTGAAACTTTTGCATTACATTCTCAACACTTGTGTTGTTGCATGTGAAATATATAAATAAAATAATAACTTAAAAAAAAATTAATTAAGCTCAAGGTGGAGCTAGAGAAGGGCACCTGTTGTAGGCTTGACCCGTAATTCAACCGACCAACAAATGCTAGTCCATCCTACAAAGAGGAAGGCATGAGCCAACTTTGGGCCCGGCCCGACCGGGAGCAAGCCAGCCAGTTCAGCTAACCCAGTGGGCCGGGCTGTAACATATAGTCAACCCATACTGTAGCAGACCCGATTATGGGTTGGGATACCCCAACCTGGTGACTCGATGGGTTGACCTGGGTTAACCCGGTTATGCGAAAGATATCATTTTCTTAACATTTTGATTTTTTCTAAATTTGTTAAATTTTCCAAATTTAATATGATTAAAATAATTTTGATGGATTAATGATTTTTAATAGTAATGGATGTTTTTATTTTGAGATTAGTTTTTTGGATTTTGTTAATATTTTTATGTATTGTGGCCAAATTATGTCAAACATATAAATAAATATGTGAGAACTATGAAATATAATTATTTTTTTATTTTTTATATTTTTGGCTGGTCGTCCTGTCCAACCCACAATCCAAAGTGGGTCGGGTTGGGTTGGCATTTTGCCGGCCCGCCAATTGCTCCGCCCTCACCAAATGGTTGGTTTTGGCGGGCAGCGGGCCAGCCCACCCGGTTGACCCGAATTGACACCTCTAGACTCGACCTGCAGTAGGTTAGACTTGTGTTTTTTTTTTTTTAATTCTAAAAAGCAAAATAACAAATTGACAACTACTAAGATTCAAATGTAAGACCTCCTATTCACCCTTCCAAAATCTTAACCACTCAGCCAAACATTTTTTTTTTTTTTTGGTTATATAGAAACTAAAACCATATTCTAAAAATATAAAATTATTTTTCACTTTCTTTTTAATTATATATACCCCTCTACATCCCATTATTTTACATTTATTGTCAAGTTATTTACTTTATTTTTTTAGTAATCATTATATAAAAATAACTATTACTCATTATTTTTGTGTGTTACTCAATATTATAATCCATTGTTTTTATATATTATTTATCTCCATTATTAATATTATTTAAAACGAATAAAAACACAATGTCATGTAATAGTATAACCGTATTGTAAATTTAAAGCTATATTTTTTTTTTACACAATTTTGTGTATATTTTAGGTGAAACTTCTAAAATTTTGTGTATTTCAAAACATGTTATCAAATTAAAATCATAATACTCACAAAAATCTTGATGAATAAATAATTAATTTTAAATTTTTGTTAAATTAATAATAAAATTTTTGTTCCAATGTAATTTATAATTTTTTTTTTATCTTCACTAACAAGATATTTCAAAGAAAGAAACCCAAATTAGGATAAAAATATTCATTAAAAATTATTTAAATTTTTCTAGATTTATCATTTTTATATTTAAGTATAAAGTGTAATCAACAAAATAAATTAATAATTACAAATTTAATTATTATAATGTATTTGGAATTATGTTAATTTTTTTTTTGAATTTTTAAACTATAGTTGCTTTTTGGGAAAAATATTCAACAATGTACTTGAGAAGGTCATACCATAAGGATACCTTAATAACAATACTACCTAAACCAACTAAGCGATAAGTTGCTTATGATACTAAACTTTCACTAAAATATATAAATAATATATTACTTTTATGGTATGCAATTTTGGTCCCACATCTGCTAATCTATAAAAAGCAACATGATAACCCCCTATAAAAGCAGTCATACACTACAATAAAAGAGAGCTATAGAGGCGGTTTTCAAGACCTATAGAGGCGGTTAAAACCGCCTCTATAACTTTAGCGTTGAATTTTTCACCCGTCTCTAAACCGGCTCGTATTAAGTCGGCTCTAGAGTTTAGAGCCGGTTTGATACAACCGTTGGGGTAAATTAATAGCTAAGAAAGCGGTTTTTAGAGACGGTTATAACCGCTTCGAAAAATATTTTACCTATAGAGGAGGTTATAACCGCCTCTACAATTAAATTTTTAAAACTCTAATTATAGTTTTAGAGGCTGTTATAACCACCTCTACAATTAACATTTTAAAATTATAATAATAGTTTTTGAAGCTGTTATAACTACCTCTACAATAAAAATTTTAAAACTCTAGTTATGACTGCCTCTACAATTAAAATTTTAAAATTATACTAAAACCCTGTTTGGATAACCCAAAAATCCTACATAATCCGAACATTATGGCATAATATAATATTTTAACAAGATTATGGCATAATGGATGTTTGGGTAGCTATTTTACACAACAAAATTATGGCATAAAGTGGGAAATATGACATAAAAAAATATTCCAGTTTGACTTGAATATTTTTTTATGCCAAAAGTCGTGGAAGCATCTCATTCTCTCTCTCCGTCGGTCTCCTCTTCTTCAAATTGTCTCCACAGCCTCTCCACCGCCGTCGTCCTCTCCCCACCCATCTTCCGCGGTCGCAACCCCAATCTCACCTCCTCCTCCGCCAGAGCAGCAGCCCAAGTCCTGAAATCCACTATGCCGGTGTTGCCTTTTCTCTATCACCTCCGTCGCTCACAGCCTCCATTCCCATCTATCCCTCTTCTTTCTCTCCCCAAAAATTTCAATAAGAACTCATCTCTCTCTCCGTCTCACTCTCCACGTTTCCTTCTTCGTCTCAGCTCGTTTGAAACCCTAGTTCTTTTCTATACCTGAAGCCATCCGAGGTTGGTGCCTTGAAGAAGACAAGAAACACAAACCAACCGTTCAGGATATTAGGTTCGGTTTCTTCAAGATTTTAATATAAATTTTATAATTAATTTTATTAGGTTTATATTTTTGAACATCTGTATGTGTGGTTCCTGAGATTCTTGTTTGGCTATTAATCTTTGTTCTGTTATTGTTTTATCTGCTGAGATATTTCTGATTTGTTGTTCTAATTTGTATATCTTAATTGCAATCTTGCAAGACTGCAAGACATTCATTGTGCTTCAGTCAATAAAAGGCCTTGCTTTTTATCTAAAGGTTGTTGTGTTTGTCTATTTTCTGATCACGATCAGTTTGTTGCCCAATATTATTTAGTTTAAGCAATTATTCATTCTTTTATGGCACATTTTGCACCATTTCATCCTGAATAAGATTGGATTTTGATGTGTTTTGTTTGTTGAATTTGTGTATGGTGTTTGTGGTTGTGGAATTGATGATCAAGGTGTGATTTTTGGGTTGTTTTCTTGTTTGTGGTTGTTGAAGTGTACCAAAACATCATTGTTTTGGATCATCAGAGATTGTTGTGTGCCTTATCTACGGCTTTTAAATGTTAGATTAGTTTTTATTATGGTTATCCACTTTCTCTTTTCTTGTGAATTTCTGAGTTTATCTTCTAATTTTAAACAGCATTGAGATTACAAAGAGTGTTCTTTTTTTTTTTTTTTTTAATGATTTATCTATTGTGAATTCTTTTTGTTTGACTCCTGGATTTTTATTTATCAATTGTTTTCTTTGTTTTCACTCCAAAACATTAGTCAAGAGTAATTTGTGAATACATTAGTTGTTCATTTCTTTTGCTATACTTCTCATGCTTTTAGTATGTATTGAAAGGTTAAGAATTGCCTTTGAAGCATTTTTTCAATGGTGTAAAATCTTTTCTTTGTTGAGAGCATCATATTGGGCATCGTATTGAGCATTTTATTTTTTCGAAGGTGCATTTGTACTTGCTGAATGTCTCATTTTATGGTTATATTCCTGGCTAAAATTTTTCAGTGGGAAGAACATTTGCATCTTCTCTTTATTCCAGTGTAGGTTGTGCTGATACATATCTAGAGTTGTTTCATTGTCTAACTTTATTCATCAAGCTTCTGATGGTTCTTTAGTTACTAGAGATGCAACCATGATCCAAAAAATTCTGAAATCTTATGAAGATAGTGACAAGCTAGAATCATGCTATAGAAATCTTTTACAATAAAAAGGATTATGGATTTGAACTTGATCTAGTTGCTTTCCAAACACTTCTTATGTCTCTCTGCAGATATAAACATGTCAAACAATAGAAAGGATTATGTCTCTCTGCGGATATAAACATGTCAAGCTTTAGTAGTCAAAAGCATTCATTCATTGGACACTTGAAGTTCATTACGATTGGTGTGTATTGCTACTTGGTTTAAAATGTAGGGATGGAAAATTATGTATGAAATTATTTGCAATGAATAATGCTTGTCCCTTGATTGTGATGGATCTTTGGTTGTATGTGTGCAGCCAACCAAATAGAATGGAATGGAAAAAATAGAATGGAGATATAATTACATCATATAGATATAATTAAATATAACTACATCATCCTCCAACCAAATAAATAGGATGTGGATTGATGCCATCTGGACCATATGCAATAAATTCCATAGAATTACACAGAATTCCATAAATTCCATATAATTACATATAATTATAACGGTATTTTTCAAACACTCATTCTACAAACACTCATTCTGTAAAAAAAAAAATATGTAATAATTTTTTATTTTGTTACCCAAACACCCATTCCGTAGGAATAAAATATGCTATAATTTCTGTAATAATCAGTTGCACTTCCTACATAATAAAATTATACCATATTTTTTTATTTTGCATTCAAATAGGGCCTAATAGTTTTAGAGGCGGTTATAACCACCTCTACAATTAAAACTTTTAAAGAACAGTCATACATTTAGAGGCGGTTATAACCGCCTCTACAATTAAATTTTTAAATTTCTAATTATTGTTTTAGAGGCGGTTATAACTCCCTCAAAAAACATAACTAATAGTTAGTTTTTAATTAAATATATATTATTTAATCAATTATAAACCTGCTTTATTCAATTAAAAACTCACATTTTATTTTTATTTTACAAAATAAAATAGTGAAATACACATAAATTTAAGTTTTTTTTTTTTGACATAATAAACTAGCAATTCAACTCACTGGCTTGAAAAAGAAAATAAAATAAGAACTTTAAATTCTCTGGTAAACAAGCTCTATTAAACCATAGCCCAAGTGTTTGGAATCTCTGGATTAGAAACATAAAACATGTTATATATTTTGGTTTACATAAAAAGAACTGCTTGGTTTGGCATAACAGCTTATCTTTAAGAGAGAATTGCTAAGAAGACAGCCAATTGATTCATCAGTTCTCAGGCTCCATGTCTTCACAGTCTATTTCTTCTCAGAGTTTCTATCAAACTCATTCTTCAACTGGAGTCTAATTCTTCTCACACTTGACCATATTGCAAACCAAGAGCATCAAGAAGCAACTGATGGATAATTCATAGCAAAATAGAAACTGAATCAAACACTTTTGAAAATAAATAAAGGAATAATAGCTAAGACTATTATAAGCATGACATTAAAAAACCATTATAGGCTTAGTCACACAAATTAACTAGTAAAGTATGTCTCTAGATCAATATTTTACAAAATTGTTCATCATGGATTTTAATCAATAAACCTGACATTAAAAAATCATTATATACAACCCTGTCATGGATACAACCACATTTAGTGCAACGCCAAGCATGGTCAACCAAACACATCACATGAGTGTCCCATTGCTCTGGGAAAGAGCCAGCAATGCTGAATTCATTAAAAATAAGCAAAAAAAGGAAATATGTAGATTGGATAAATACTACGAGAGACGCAAAAATGAGTTTTGCTACTGCTAATTTGATTAAATTAGTCTTCTGATCAACTTGTGCTGGTATTCGAAGGTCATGATGTTTAGAAAATACAATATGATAGAAAGCACGACACATACTAGAAATTTAAACTTACTCGAGAGCTCCAGTGTTCGCCGAGTAGAAGTGTAACAAAATATGGGAAGAGTTCTGGTGTTTGTTGTTCAGTAATCAAGAGATCCTACTAATGTGATTCCGGTGCTGAGATTCCTCGAGTCTTGCACGCTCATGTACTCGTCGCAGCTGCTGCTGGAAAGTCTTCGGACAGGGGTTGAATTTAGAAGATTGACACCTTGCTTTCCCATTTACTGCACTTCTTTGTGTGACAGGATCTTTATACACCATATGTTATTCACAAATTCACTGAATTGGCAAAGATTCCGACAAAAAAGTCAGTTTGAGATATAGACTACTAGACATGATCAATAAAAGCAAAATTCAAATGCTCAAAGTCATCTTAAAAAAAATGATATAATGGTGCATAAATCATGTTAAAAATTTATCTGAAAAACAAACAACAAGCAATAGCTAGAAGTTAAACAGCAGGCGAAACAACAGAGAAAGGATTCATGATTTTTTAAGAAAAGGGATATTACTTTGCAGATCACTATGTAACACTAGCAGATATGAACTGCAACACTATCCCACAAAGGTTTATATCAGAATTCCAATAAAGGTTAAATTTACATAAAGCAAAATCAACAAAGGAGTGAGGAAAGAACTTACTGCTAGGGATCATCGCCATTGCTTAATATATCGAGTTTCATTATTTCCATTCCACAAACAATGCAATCCAACAAATATGACACACTTGATTGATACACATTAATATATAGCATTCTTACAACAGCTATACAACAAACTCTTAGTTACCAAAATGAGCAAATTTTCGCTTGTTTAGAAGGATGGTGTATCATGTAATGTCAGTTGAACAATGTTATTGTGAATTTTGTATATGGATGAGTAAAACAAATTTATGATCAACAACAGAATGGTAGCTATTAATTTGAATCATATAACAAAGCCATCTTTTCTTAGAGAATGGCACCGGGATAGAACTAGTGTAGTGCTATGCTTTTCACAGGTTTTGCATTGTTTTCATTTTACAATGATATGTTTGGCTTTGAGTCATCGGCATCAGAAGGTTTGAGTGATTCCGTTAAGCATTGAAGACCCTATGAGGTAAATACAAGATCTTGATACACAAAATAAGAACAAATTAATGAAATTGCTCTAGAACTAGAAAGTCAAAAAATTACCATCAAGGACTTGTCTTCGGAGAAAGTCAAAGATGATTGAGCAGGTGGAAGTTTTGCCTCAGCCTCCTGCCATAATCAAATATAGGTTTTTCAATGTAAATTGAGCATGCAAATCATAAGAGGTTTCATAGAAAAAATATAATGAACTTTGAACCTGAAAGAAATTAGCAGTAAGACTGTCTTTAATGCTTCCGGCAACTTGACACAAATACCATACACCTGCGTTTGTCATATCCTACATGCATACAAAAATGAAACCTGGTCATCAAGGTCATCCATTATACACACACGCACATTTAAACCTATTTGTGTTCAAGTACTCTGATTTTTCCTTCCTATGCAGCGAAAAATATGCTTTATCAGATTAAGTACCATATATTACAAAATTGGAATGAAGAACAATTATTTGAAACTAACCAGTCCTAACACCATCTTTTGAGTTGATCCGATATCAAATCTGATGTTTGGGAGCAGGCGTTGATCAAACTCACCATTGTCATGCCATTGGGCCTCACACCTTGCATTGACTGAAACAATTCAATCGCTTGGGCTGGTCTCTGATTCTAAGAATACCTAGCAATCATAGCATTCCATGCAATCAAATCCTTGTCATGAATTCCATCAAACACTCTCTGTGCATCATCAATCTTGCCTATCTTAGCATATAAACTCAATAAAGCAGTTGAAACTTGAGTTGAATTCATTGATTTTGCCAAACATATGATCTTCTCGACTAGATCAATGTCCGGTGATTGAACACTGGCACATGCTGACAAGATCGACAAAATCATAGTGCAGTCTGGTTTCATCCCTGCCTCAAGCATTTAAGAGAACACCAGCAATGCCTCATCATGCTTACCATTCTGCGAATACCCAGAGATCAACGCGTTCCATGACATCAAACTCCTCTCAGGCATTTGGTCGAACAGCTCTCGGGTAGTCTCCATTTCTCCAGCCTTCGCTTGTGAGCTCACCAACGTATTCCAAGAAATGACATCTCGTTGCAGTGTTTCATCGAACATCTTCCTCGCTAACCACAACTCCCCGACATTCACTAACCCTGCTATCATTATATTCCAAGAGATCGAATCCTTCTTCTCCATTACTCCAAAAACCCTGATGCCATCCTCATTCTTCCCGCATTTGAAGTACATATCCATGAGCGAGTTTAGCATGAATACATCGTTGCATACCTCAGCGCTCTTTGCCACACTCGCGTGCACTTGCCTCGCGAGCTCCACATTGGAAATACCAACGCAAGCTATGGAAACATAAGGAAAAGTGCGCGCATTTGGAGAAAACCTTCGAGCGAGCACTTTGCTGGCATAAAACAAGATCGCGAGTTCATAAATGGAGGATTTGACATAGAGCCTGAGGATAGCGTTGCAGAGGATGATGTCAGGGTCGGGGATACAGTCAAAGATACGAGTGGCGTAGGTTGCGAAGGAGGGACGGAGGAGATGAGCTTGGTAATGAGGATGGTGTCGTGGTGGTGGCCTCGGCGGAAGAGATGGGCATGGATTTACTTGAGCTGGTGGAGAGGGAGGGTTTTCTGGTCTTTGAGGATGGCCAGAGGAGGAGCTGGGTCGGGATTAGGGTTAGGGTTTCGGCGAGAGTCAATCTTGCGCTGAGGAAGATGAGGGGAGAGGGAGTCGTGGCACTTCGGTTCTCTCCTTGGGGTTGCCGCTCGAGCAAACGAAGAAGATGAAATATAATTTTTAGATGCGGTTATTTTAAACCGGCTCTAAAAATAAGATGTTTTGTATAATTTTAATTATGGAGCCGGTTTTAAAAAACCGGCCCTTCCTATCTGCCTCTAAAGAATTAAATTGGCATAGTGATACATAGCTCACAACTAACCCAACTTTTTTTTTTAACATTTTGTATTAGGTTTAATATTTTAAAATACAATTTTATTTAAAAATAATAGAACCGACAGGGTTGCCTAAGAACTGGCAAGTTTTGGTGAGGCTCACCGCTTATGAAAGAAGGCCCGGGTCGGGTACGGGTCACCCTTATGGGTGACTCGGCCGGGTAGGGCTCCGTCGGGTCAAATTAGCCCGATGGGCTAGAACATGGGATAAAGCTGTTCCAAGTCCTTCAAAAGCCGACCCAAAATGTCTAGGGACCGAGTTAACCGGCTTATGCCCACCTTTAATTGCACCCTCCCAAGGAGCACCCCAAACCAGTTATTTATTTATTTAATAAACTTATAAAATATATTTTTAACAAATAATTGAAAATATAAAAATTCACAAAAAAAAAATACTTAGTTATCATGGCTTTTATAAACAGTTGTAGTAGACCTTTACTTAGGTTAGCAATGTGGGACTTAATTTAGAGGGAATATTATGATTTTAAACTACTAATATGTTAAAAATACACAAGATTTTAAAAATACACAATGTGGGGCTTAATTACCTATATATAAATTGTGGAAAAAACATTAAAATAGTACACTAGCTTGTTATCCTCACACTTATATATATAAGTGTATATTGTACATCTTTTAATTTTATTTTTTACATTTATTCTGCATGTATTAAAGTATTTTTGTGGAAGATAATGCTGAACATGGTAAAAATCATATTCTCAAGTATCAAGCAGTGCTTAAGAACGAGAGAGAACTAAAAGAAGCGATTAAGAGGTAAAACAAAGAGGATAGAGCTATCTCAACATCAACAACTGAAGAACAGGCCAGATAGAACTCCTAACGGGCATCTTACAATCGTAAGCCTTAGGTAAAGAACTTTGTTGGCATACTTATGCGAGCATAAGGATCAAACATAAAGACTTAATTACTGGCAGGACTCACGCCTGTAAGCTAGGCCATAAGGGGTATCCAAGGAGCATACAGGGAGCAACATACACATGTAAAGGTGATTGCAAGAACCATCCAGAGAGAGATTATGACCTAGCGCTTACGGCTATAAGTTGTTCCATAACATTGAGATTGAAGACCATATAAGTGGGACTTTGGCCTGTAAGTCTACCCTTAAGGCACGCGACCCATCATTTCTAGCTCCTTACGGCCTTGTTCTTACTCTTGTAAACTACCCGTCAGTAGCTAGGTATAAAAAAAATTGACAAGAGTTTTGAAGGAATCTTTGGACGTCCAAGCTTTGGGAAAGAGGGGAGAGTCTTCTCAAGATTTCTAATGGCGATTCATCAAGGAGAGGAGGCTTACTCACCTTTAATGAAGAGGATTAAAGCCATCAAGAAGCACCTTGGAGGTGTTCTCGTGAAAGGAAAGAGGGAAGTTCTTCGGCAATCTCAAAAGGCACAATAGAAAAAGGGTTGTATGCTTTCAGTCATGCTTGTTAACTCTTGTGAATTGTTTGATTATTCTCCTTTGATGGAGAACTAATTTGTAGGTGTTTGGCCATAAATGAACTCTAGGGTTTTGATTTTATTGATTTTGTTGTAGATTTTTCATGCTTTTACATTTATTTCTAATTGCAATCCTATATTATTGAATTCAATTGCACATTTCTATTGCCTTGAATGCTATTAAGGTGAAAACCCTAGATTCATGTTTGATGTGCTTGTATGACGAGTCAAGAGACCCACCTAATATAGGCAAGTCTTGATTGAAGTGGAATTATGAGTATGCCTAGAGATAGGGTACTTTGGAATCAAGATTTCTCCTCCCACAATCCTTCCGAGTGAATTGACAAGTAATTTCATCATCTTTGCAATCATAGTGAGTAGTTCGAGACAGAGATATCATTTCTACTTTGTATTGGATTAGGGGTAATTACATTGAGAGAAGAATTATCTACATCTTGAATTCTTGTGGATTTTTGTTAAGAGTTCATAGAGTGCAATATGATCATGGGTTGTCTGTATTAACACCATACCGAATCAGTTACTATTTACCTTGAGAAAGAGTATAGTATATGTTAGGATTATGCCCTCGAATGCCAACGAGAATACTTATATTAGGGTATTTCATTTATATTATTCATTATTATTATTATTATTAATTTTGATGTTCATATAAATCTTGTGATGGAATTTTCATTAATTTTGAACATTATAGTCCTTGTGTATTAAATTAAACTTTCTATTCTTTATGGGATAAAGAGGAGAGCACTAGAAGAGTTTAGTAATTGTACACTTAAATAGTTCACAAATAAGATAATCTTTAATTGGGATTTAAAGATTCGTAAGGATTTTGGCTCAATTTACCTTTTGGTATAGTCGGCCTCAAAGTGCGGCTATGTCAGGCAAGACATAAAGGATAATTTGATAATCTTACTATACTATGTTTATTTGCATATGATTGAGTTCAGTGAGTTTAACAATTACCGTGGCTCTCACTCGGTTGAAATACAAGAATAAAGGGTTTACATATATATATATCGTAATCATAATCGAAAAGGTTCATAATGATCTACTCATTCTTCTTCAGTTAGGCTAGGTGTCACCCATATCCTTTGGTATCCTCCCATTGCCAATCAAAAGGAACCTAGAAAATCACTCTTAAAAGGATTAAGAATCAGTCTCATTTTGAGTACAGGGGTAAAACTATCAATTTATAATTTTCCATGATGGGATTAGTGAAATTGTAAATTGGTCTAGGGTTTTTATCTTAAGTTTAAATTTTGATTAAAACTCGATGGAGTCGAAGAGTTAATCAAAATTATAAAGACTTAAGAACAAAAGTGGTTTTAGTTACATTAGGACTCATATTTCTAATAGAACTTTAATGATAATATTTATCATGATTTATGAAGTCTCTATAAATAAGACTCCTCTCTAACCCTAGAGAGCATCAATTAATTCTCTAGTGAGAAAAGTCCCCAATCTCTCTCTCTCTCTCTCTCTCTCTCTCTCTCTCTCTCTCTCTCTCTCTTTTTCTCTCCCTCTCTCTAACCCTAGCCGCTATTTTTATAGAAAAAGAGAAGATTGTTTCTCAATTCTGGCATATGATCTAAAGGTATAGGATTTTTGTTTGGATTTTTGTTCGGTGCTAGAAGATCTACGACAATCCAAGGGACAAACTTGACACATCAAAGGAAAAGTTTTGCAACATCCATATGAAAATTTTTAGACCTTTTAATCAAAATAGAGTGTTCATTAAAATAATCAGATCATATCGCAATTTTATTGTTGCTTCCGCATGCATATCTTTGATGGTATTATTTAATTTTGCAATATCTAACAATATACTTTATGAATTCTCTCGATTTAATTAGGATTGTTATACAACCATCGTCCTGAAATTATAAAACCCTAAAGGGAGTTTATGCCTGAGCACCCCATTCCCTTTCTTGTTTAGCCGTATTCTCTTTAGTGCATTTGACTCTTGTTTTTGTTTTGATTTTCTTTCACATCACACCACTTTGACTAGGCTAGATTTCAGACTAAGGATTAGTACTAGTAGATTCTGTTTTTTCAGTGGATTGATACCTTGCTTTTCAGCACACTCTATTACAAGATCGGCACGAACACTTGCGTATATATATATATATATATATATATATATATATATATATATATATATATATATATAAGTCATCAAATTATAAAAAATTTCAATTCAATACCCAACTTTAGATTCACATTCAATTGAGTCACTCATGCTCAACAATTAATGGTAGGTTGATGTGGCATGAGACATTACACAACTTTACATCAGGGTTAGCTATGCCATGTGGCCAAATATCATTTTTATCATGTGAAAAACCTCTTTTCTGCTCTCCCTCTTAAACCTCCGATCCTTTTTCCCTTCCTAAAGGGTTTTAGCATGGTCGACGTGGCAAGTTGATGATACTTCAAAGTGGAATGGTTAACTTGTCAAAAGTTGTGTGATGTGTCATGCCACATCAGCCTGCTATTGACGTCATGAGCGCAAGTGACTTAATTGAACATGAATCTAAAATCAAGGTGCCTAATTTAATCTTTTATAATTCGGTAACTCAAATAATAGTACTGAATAATTGAATGATTATTTAAATAATTTACCCTAATTAAAAACATGTGATAGGATATTTCATTAAGTCCACATGTTTTTAAATTCTAAATTTAGAAATATGTAATAGGGGAAATGTAATTAATTTTAGGGTGATATATTATAAGATGCGAAATGACCAATGTCTAAAGGACATCAAAATAGTCAATGTTGGGTGGGCCATTCAATTAATAGGTTCACATGAGCAGATGCTTCGAGAACCCAACAATGAAGCTACCAAACTATCTTGGGGGTGTTTGGTTCTCAAATTACATTGGGAATCATTGATTTGTGAATGCATGCCCTTGCTTGAATGTCCATAAATGGGAGTGAGAGAGAGGAGTGGGTGAGAAATGATGGGAAGATCCTAATTATCTAAAAAAAAAAAAAAACCCAGAGAGTATTGCTCAATCCTTGTGATCCAAATGATAAAATTATCCCCGGCATTAATAAATGACAATTGTGAATGTCTGAATGTCTAATAAAATAAAACTAATTAAAATTTTTATTATTATAATAAATAATAACTAAATAGGTAATGTTAGTAATAAATAATAATTAAAGTGAAAATATTTAATTATAATAATAATGAAAATACTAATAAGCAAAATATTTTATAATTAAAAATTATCATTCAACACAACATTCCATTTTATATATAATATTATTTATTTACATCAACGCTATAAAAGTTATGTATCACATTATTTTTTTTTCTTTCTCAATAAATTACTTTAATACTTTACTAACCAAATACATTTTTTATTCTCATTATTACTTTACTTTCATTTCCATTCTTATCTAACTCTTTTCCATTCCAAATCAAACAACTAAATGCTCTCTTAGTACGAGACTGGGTTTTTATATATATTTGAGTGCTAAGAATGATTGAATGAAAAAGAAAAAGAAATGGTAATGTATAGAATGATCTTAAGTTATTTTATTTTTTATTTATTTAAATAAATGTTTTGGTATTAATTATGGTGATTTATTTAAGTTTTAGGGAGACACATGAAAGAATAGTATCTAAATATTTTGAATCCAAAAGTGGTAATTCTAATTGAAAAACCTCAACAGAATGGTCTTATAAATGCAGAGATAAGTAGGTTTTATGGAGTTTCTACTTTTATATATTTTTTTAATTGGATTACTAGTGAAACGGAAAATAAAGAAACATAAATAAATACTAAAAAAATTTAAAACTAAGAAGGTACAAAAAAAAAAAAAAAAAGAGAGAGAGAGAAAGATCGAAAATAGAGAAAAAGAGTGAGACAGAAAAGAAAAGGAATAGGAGAAACTAATTAGCGAAATAAAATAACATATAAAAAATAAATAAATATTAATTACTATAATAGGTAAATAATTAAGGTTGGCGTGGGTCCTCTCAGAGACAATGACAGCACAAGCTTTGAATCGGGTAGACGTTGATTTTTTTAAAATATTATATTTTTAAAAAAATTACTGAAATGTGTATTATATTATTAACCAAAATACTCATTTCAGTACAACGGGCACGCTTTCTTTAATTGAAGCATTCACACGTGTAAAATTCGAAGGACGGAATTTTTTTTTATAACCAAATTTTTTTAAAATGTAATATTTACATGGTAACACTTATAAGTTTTTTAATTCAATCTATTTCTCACAACTCTATTTAAATATTACAACTCATAGCATTTACCTTTACCAAATCTTTATGTATTTTACTTGTTTCATTTTTTTTTCTACAACTCCTAATAAAAATATTTTATTTTTATTTTAATGATGATAAACAATACTTACAAAAAACATATATCATACTCTAAATAGGTAAAAATAGTTACATATATTATAATAAGATTAGAACAATTACACTATCTAAGCTACATTAAGACAGATTGCTTGGACCAGTTGCATTAGAGCAATTTTGACAACTATAACATTCATTTCAACATAAACCACAACACTTCGGTTGACCACCTTCACTTATATTAATTTCAATACGAATCCCTGTGGATTTGGTGTACCCTTTCAAAAGTCTTCATATTGTAATATCAGAACAAAGACATAGACCATTATACAAGTTCTAGTATCTCACATTCGACACGCCTTGAAACTCTTTACAATATACGTTAAAAATAGTCTCAAGCTTGTAAACATTATCCACGTATTGCTGCCAATATAGATGAATAGAAATGCACCTTGTAATAACATAACAACAAAGTAATTGAAGCATTTGAAACTCGCCACAATCGCACCATCGTGGCCTTAGATCAATGCGGTAACTACTAGCCACACCACCATGATGAGGTTGAGCCATTTCATCTAACATGAAAGAATTTTCTTCACCATAAAATTGATGAACATAAATGCTACCTGCTAATTATTGATTTTTTTTTAATTGTTTTTGTTACTGCTTCTGAGAACGCTGACCTGATGCTTATACACCTTTCCTCACAAACAACTCAGCCAATCAAAAATAAGTGGATTTAAATAAAGATGTTGTGGGAAGATGCCTTACCCTAGTCAATACTGAATTAACATATTCAGCAAGGTTGGTAGTCATATGCCATACCTGCGACCTTTATTATCAAAGGCTTGAGCCTATTTCTCCCACGGTATATTATCCAACCACCTTACCGCCTTTACATAATATTCCTACACCAATCCATACCAGTAATTAAAATCATAAGTATTTTTCTAATAGCCTATGTTAATCACCAAAAGGTAGCAAAAAAAAAAAAAGAATAATAACAATATATAATTAAAACACTCACAAATGTAAGTTTCATAATTTACTTATATTAACAACTATCTGTTGCATTTCTTTATTTTTGAAATAGTGCATGAAGTTTGCAGAAATAATCAGATTCCTTATACGATGGCAAATGCAATTGGAAGGATGTTTTTATTACCATCTTGAGCGACTGCCAACAACAAAATCACTTTATATTTTCCAAAAAGGGGTGTGTCATCTATTTGCACCACTGTCTTGTAATATTTTAAAGCCTCCACACATGAGGGGAAACTCCATACAAGTCTATGAAAGACACAACTATCATGTATCATATAACTTCCATTATATGTAGACTGCGCATAGAGATTAATTATTTTTTCCAATACAAATTGTTGCAATGCTGATAGTCATTTTAGTAATTCATTATATGACTCCTACCAATTACTAAATGTTGCTTTAACTATTTGCTACTTGGCAATCCATTCTTTCTATATGTTAGAGTATAGCCATATCAATTTTTAATCTCTGCTATCAAAACAAATACAATGATGCTAGGCTTTTCTTTGACCAAAGGTTGTATATGCCAAGAAATCATGTTGGAATCCAGCTTGGAATGATCTTGGGAAATCATTGCCGATGCGCATGTGTGAGGACCGTTGTACTTTGTAATCTATCAAATTGCTTCAGTTACCATATAACTTGCATATGCCTAAATACCGAGTAATGTTTAATCGAATACTTTGTATTCTATTGACTTTGCAAGTAGTAATGCTTAATCGCGGTGATGGCATCATCTTTAGTCTAGAATTGCATACCCACATGCAATTCTCCATCTGTCATTGCCCTTCCTAATGTGCAAATGTATAAGAAAAGATACTACATGAATTCTGGTGCGGACATGGCTTCCAAATCTAGTGCCCTCATGTGTGCTCGAGGCTCAAATGGCAGCATTGTAAATTTTGTGTTTTGTTTGGGACTGTAACTTGAATATCATGAAAAGAAGTTGTTCTAATATCTTGATAACTATAACCTAATTACATAGCAGTTGAGTAGTATGTCGGTGCATTTGATGGTTGTTTTTGGGTAGTGAACCCACATTGCATGGTAGAACATCACATGCCCTTCATTCTGTTGAGGTCCTTTCAACTTCATTAACTAGCCACGTGGATGCAGTTCATTTCCATCCCGTAGTATGTTGAATGTTGTCATCTCTATTGATTTGTTGTTGAGAGGAACCACCAGCAGAAGTAGCAAAATCTAGCTCCACGCACAATTCAAGAACTTGAATATCATGAAATTTTTTATGACAATCAAACATCACCGTCGTTATGCAATTTAAATGATCGATAGGAAATCTTGCCATAAACTGCAGAAATAGGTAACCTGTATTTGGTAGATGTAACTCTTTCACCGTCTACCACTTCTAAGTTCTCTTTAGTGATTTTCTTTAAAAATTCTAAAGAGATATTATTTTCCACATAAAAACAAGATTGATTGTCAAAGAAATATATAACACTAACTTCTCTTGTAGAAATGGAACCATTGTAATAAACTAGAACAAGTGATATTTCCACCATTTTTTAAGAAAAGGAATGTATTATAGAAAGAGTGATATAAACAGAGCAAATAGAGTAAGAATCAAAATATAATGGCAAAGTTTATTTAGGGGAGCATTTCAAGTTTTCCAATGAGAAAGTTTTTTTACTGGTTGACATTTTAATAATTATAATTTTGACCCATATCATATTTGGTTTATTAAACTTTTGACCATTATAAATCTGACAATTGCATATTTGATTGTTATAATTACTAGCAGTTGCAGATTTAATGGTTGTGATTTATTACCGTTACAGCTTTAACCATCATAATTTCTAATGGTTGTAGATTTGACATCATAATTTATGGCAGTTACGAATTTGACAGTTATGATTTATTATCATTACAGATTTAACCACCATAATTTCTAACTGTTGCAAGTATGATCATCATAAATCTGACAATTGCATATTTTACTGTCATAATTACTAACAACTGCAGATTTAACGGTTGTGATTTATAACCATTGCATATTTGACCGTCATAATTTCTGACAGTTGCAAGATTGACCGTTATAAATTTAACAATTGTAGGTTTGACTATCATAATTACTAACAATTATAAATTTGCCGATTCTGATTTATTACCATTGCATATTTGACATCCATACACTACAATAAAATTATTGTTTAAAAACAAAATATTAGAAACGGAATTTATTATGTTTGTAATTGTAACCGATTAACAACGGAATAACAATCGTTTTAAACATGATTTTAATAACAACTGCTTACAAACAACTATTTAAAAATATGATTTATTAAAATATTAAAAAATATCCATTTCTAATCCGTTACTAATAGAAAGGGACTAGCAACGGATTTAAAAATTAATATTTTATTTATATATTATTAAATATTAGAAAATATCCGTTTCTATTCCCTTTCTACTAAAAAGGGAATGGAAACGGATTTAAAAATTAATATTTTATTTAAATATTATTAAATATTAGAAAACATTCATTCCTAATCCCTTTTTAATAGAAAAGGACTAGAAACGGATTAAAATTTTAATATTTTATTTAAATATTATAAAATGTTCATTTCTAATCCGTTTTTACTAGAAAGAGACTAAAACGTATTTAAAAATTAATATTTTATTTAAATATTATTAAATATTAGAAAATGTCCGTTTTTAATCCGTTTCTACTAGAAAGAGACTAGAAAACGTCCGTTTCTAATAGAAAGGGACTAGAAACGGATTAAAAAATTAATATTTTATTTAAATATTATTAAATCTTATAAAATGTCCGTTTCTAATCCATTTCTACTAGAAAGGGACTAGAAACGGTTTTAAAAATTAATATTTTATTTAAATATTATTAAATATTGGAAAAAATCCGTTTCCAATAGAAATGGACTTCCGTTTCTAATTCGTTTCTACATGAAATGGACTAGAAACGGATTTAAAATTTATATTTTATTTAAATATTATTAAATATTAAAAAAAATTCTTTTTTAATCCGTTTCTAATGGAAATGGACTAGAAACGGATTAAAAAAATTAATATTTTATTAAATGTTATTAAATATTATAAAATGTCGATTTCTAATCCATTTCTACTAGAAAGGGACTAGAAACGGATTTAAAAATTTATATTTAAATTAAATATTATTAAATATAATAAAATATTTGTTTGTAATCCGTTTCTAATAGAAAAATACTAGCAACAGATTTAAAAATATTTTTTATTTATTTTTAATATAACTTTTTGATGAAAAATTAATTTAAAAAATCTCATAATATAATTAAAGCATAGGCAATACTAATGACTCTCTAATTAAGACAAAAAATGTGCAAACGTAATAGTTATTGTCATTTATGCACAAGTGATTAGATACTAAAATCATAACAAATGAATTAAGAAGAGGCGGTTAAATTATATAAATCCAACACTTGTTTCAGTTTTATTTTTTCAACACAAACAAACATACAATATATCAACCCTTTTTTGGCTGAGATCAAACCCCGCCATCTTGTGCTCCAACCCTAGCAACTCCTCCAGCCCAACGATCCTCTCCCTCAGCAGCTTCTTCGGCATCACCGTTGCCGGTGAAGCCATGGCTGGCGCCGACGACGACATCCCCGTGGGCTTCTTCTCAATCGGGACTTCCCATCGCCGACAAGTGTGAAGCCGCGCCAAGAGAAGGCCGAGCTCCGCATAGCTAAGAATGACCTCGCCAAACACCTCTCCAAAATCCGCAATGGGTGAGCCATTAGGTGATAGCCTTTTAATATGCTTGCATGATCTCCACTACCATGATCTGGATTGTATCCTATTCTAATCGGAATTCAAGAATGGCGTTTTCATTGGTAGGACTGCCTGAAGGGGCGGAAGAGGAAGGAGCAGTAGAGAGAGGAGCTCCGGTTACCGGATTTCTAGGTAGAGACCTCTGATTCTATATCTCATCTCTGCCGCTTCGATGCTGATGGCCGCCTCTCAGTTTGACCTCTCGTTTCTTTCTTGCTCTGATGTTCTAACTATGTTGATTTTGGAGTTTTAACTTTTAATTCATGATTTATACGCTGTTTAATCTATTTCTATTCAATGATTTTGTTCTTTGAGTACAATCACAACATCAACCGAAAACAAAAGCTTAAACTATTGATATGTGTTTCTGTTTATTTGTTTGAAACTTTGAATTGATTACTTCTGTTTTGGGTGTTTATCAAACTTGTATAATAATTGATTACAATAAGTATTTTTCCCGTTTGAACTTAAGCCACATTTGGTTTATGATGAAGTTGATTTCGATGCAGATGAGACTGACATTTTGATGTTCATTTAGTTCTTGTTTAGGTTTCAAGTAGTTTTGTTGTTCTCTTATATAGTATCTCTAAAGACTGAATTACTGCCATCCTTTTACATGACAAAACCAGGATTTTATAATTTTGATTATGCATTTACTGTTATGACTTGTCTTCCTCTTATGTCTACTATTTGTGGTAGAATGAGATTTTTATATGACAATGAACCTTTTCCTCTTTGAAGATGGCAGGATTCACATTGGGGATTTTAAGATTTTCTTGTGCAAGATATGTTTCCTTTTGTTTGATTTAATGAATTCAACTTTTGAAGGTTAGAATTAAAAGCACTGTTTAAGCTTCTGTTTTTAGTTGATGTTGTGATTGTGCTTTTCTATGAAAAGACTGCTCTTTCGCTCTTTGAGTTTTAACCTTTAATCTATTTCTATACAATGATTTTGTTTTCTATGAAAAAAATAAAGAGTTATGTTATTACAATAGCGTGTGTTCCAACTATTAAATCGAATAAAAAAAATCATGTATGAACTCTCTCTCTCTCTCTCTCTCTCTCTCTCTCTTTCTCTCTCTATGTTTTATTTGTAGATTTAAAGTTTCTTTATATTCTGTTAGTCAGAGTATTAGTTTGGCTTTAAGGCTTTTTTTTTATGTGTTAAGAGCTTTGCCTTTCTCTTTTTTCCTCTTTCTTTATTTGCTCCTAATCTTCTCTTTTCGGATTGTTCATCATGATTAGCTCTTTTTAATGCCTGTTTATCAGTGTCCTTGTGAGCTACTGTGTGCTTTTAATTATTCATCATGATCAGCTCTTTTTAATGCCTATTTATCAGTGTCCTTGAGGTAATTAATTATTCTTTAAAGTTTGTACCCAATTTTATTTTCAAAACTCTTTAATTCGCAATGTAATTTCCTGATTGTAATTGATTGAGAGATCAATCAAATGATTATTTGCATTGAACCTCAGTGTCGTGACAGAAAGCAGATTTATACTTACATCTAGCCCACTTGGAAAGTTATTTAATTTTGACTTCTAAACTTCATGAGAGATGATTGTTGGGAAGAATGACTTAAAGTAAAAAGAAATATTTTTTATACAAAATGTGGACCACTAGTATATGTTCAAGGAATGGAAGATGAAATACAAGACCCAATTAAGAACAATTTGCACATCATCTTCATGTGCAGCTAGTGTTATGAAGGTTTTGATGCAAATATTCATTGTGAGAACATGGAATTATCACCTAGCTTGGATTGAAAGTGGATTAAATGGAATTGCTCACCTATCATGTTATGGTTTGCATGCTACTATTTGGATGAAACTAACTTCAGTTGTGAAGTGATTGCTATGAGATAATTTATTGGGTAGTTATAACATTTTCTTTAGTAGGTATCACTAGGTTCTTTGACATTATAGTCTTAGGGAGATTCCATATATCACAACATTATTTTTTTAAAATTCTATGTTAAAGTTCATTATTTTTTTTCTGATGAGATGAGATGAAATGAGATGAGAATAAAAAGGCAATTAATGGTTGATTATACTATTTTCTAGTTTATTCCAATCCTCAACGGAACTTGTGCTTATTAGATTTTGCTTCCTGAAACAAGTAGGTAATTTCAAAAACAATTTCTTATGTTTGTTTTGCATCTTTTATTTGAAGGATGACACTGCAAGGCAAGGGGTAGGTATTCGTCCCTCTGGTTGTGTCCCTCCTCCTCCTGCCCGCACTTAATGTTACAAGAAGAGGTGAACAACAAACTATATATCACCTCATTAGGCTTGTTATAGTTACATAAATTTTATATTTTGGTTTTTTCATTATTAATTTCAGATTTTGGATTGGAGAATAAAATATGATCTTTTATATGACTTCATATATATATATATATATAATAACATGCATTAAGTACTGCAACACAGACCATAGTATCCTTAAATCTTTTTATTTCTTAACAAGTAGAAAGCAACAAAGCAATAGTTTTTAACCGTTGAATTGTACTAATGAAATTATGTGTTGTTTCTGCTGATGTATATACGAATAAATAATAATAAAAATGAATTAATTGAAGCTTGTGCTCCTGCAATAGCACAGATTAAACAAGTATTTCATGCCATTCAAAGTGATGCAGTTGTAGATCTTTTGCCACAAATGACATCAGTATGGCCTGGGTTGTTGGTAAAGAGAGGTTGTCAAGAGTTTACATGGCCTGGGTTTAGATTCTAAAATATGAATAACAATGAAATCAGGTAAACTGTGGCATTTGACTTGGTTTATATGTGTTTTCTTATTGAAATTTATGGTCACCAAGAGTTTGTATGCATGGTATGTGTGTTTTATGGTTTAAAAATGAATAACAATAATTAAAATAGGGTAAAGTATGACATTGACTAATTGGTAATTCTGGCTTTCAATTCTTGGCATATCTAAATGATGGCTAATTCTGAATCTTAGATGGCAAAACAAATAAAACAAGGATCCAACTCTCATATGTAGTATGGCGATCAATCGCCAAAATTAGGAATTTTTTTCCCCTGATCTGAAAGTGAATTTCATTTGACAGTTATCTGAGACACTCACATGCATGCATTCTTTTATCACAGTTATCTTTGAGTTTGTTCATAGGTTCATCATTTGAGACACTACAAGCTAAGATTAGAGATTTGCGTCAAACTCTTACTCAAGTCCAAGATCATGAAGAAAGGCTTCAACAAAGTTTGCTTGAAATGAAAGAGGAGAGGGACCAATATCGTGAGAAGATAATGTGTCAAATGAAGGACATGATGATGAGTTTTGAGAAAAGGATTCTTCAGTAGTCGCAGTTTACCACAAAGGACACACCGCCATTGACTGACAATCATGATGTTTGACTTATAGTTGTATTTGTCGTATACTTATTATTTGTGTTGAACATATATACTTAAACATTTTTTTTTTTGTATGAATTGATGAATATATCTTATTTATTGGTATTCTAGGTTTAAAAAAAAATTCATGTATCAGGTTTTTAAAAAAAATCATGGATATAATTTTTATTTATTTTTACTTGAATGTTAGAAAAGAATTAGAAATGGATGTATTTGTTTCAATATTGTTTTTTAATTTTAAAAAAACTTTAGAAATGGATTAAGAACAAAAAAAAACTTGTTTCTAACGGGGCGGAACAAAAATAAAATAAACAAAAATATTCCGTTTGGAATCCGTTTCTAATTTTCGTAATGGTAACACTTTCATTTTAAATAGGTTTCTAAATTCAGAAACGGAATTACAATGGATTAGTAACATATATCATTCCATTTTAATTTTTCAAAAGTTAGAAAGATATTGGTTTTTGATTCTAATCCATTTCTAAACTTAGAAACGGTACATTTTCCCGCTGTTATTTAAATTAGAAACAAGGGTTTTCAAAACAGATAAATTCCATTTCAAATCCGTTTCTAAATTGAATTAGTAACGGATTAGAAACGAAAAATACTGTTTTTAAACAGTAATTTTCTTGTTGTGATAATTTTAATAATTACAGGTTTGGCTGCTATAAATTTGACAGTTGTAGGTTTGACTGTCAAAATTACTGATAATTGTAGATTTGACGGTTGTGATTTATTACCATTGAAGCTTTGATAGTCATAATTTTTTACGGTTGCAGGTTTAACTATCATAAATCTGACAATTGCAGATTTAACTGTGATGCTCATTAATAGTTGCACATTTGACGGTTGCTATTTTTTACTATTATATATTTTACTATCATAATTCTGATTATTGCATATTTGTTTGTTATAATTATTGATAATTGCATATTTCACCATTATAATTTTTTATCATTGCAAATTTGACCGTAATATTATTTGATGGTTGTAAGTTTTACCTGTAAATATTTATAAAGGGTTGTGAGAAAAAGTTTGAATTACAAACTTATAAGGACTAAAGTATAAATATTACATTTCAAAAAAACCAATTATAAAATTAAAATAAATAATAAATAAATAATAAATGTTATTAATAAGTGCTTGAATGAATGTATTTGATTATTATTATTTATATCACTTTGCATGTAATTGTTGTATATATGACTGAATTTGGTGTTGGATTTGCTTCTATTTCGTATTCAAGCTAGAATGAAGACATGTAAGCCAAGAGGAACCATTTGAGGTGATTTGAGCTAATTTTGGAAGAAAAATAGAGTTTTTAGAGTGACTTATGATCAGGCTTATGGGTGCTATTACCAGCATTTATTGTAGTAGTGCACTATTCATGGGCCTATAGCAAATCACTATTACGGGCATAACACGAAACCCAAGAGGCTTACGGGCATTGTTACATTCGTAAGCATCAGACCATAAGGACCTCTTACGGCCGTAAGAACCCCTAATTTCTGAGTTATAAAAGCCCAGAAATTTGGGCTTTTAAAGGATCTTCTTCGCTATTCTTGGTTACCCCTTGGAGGCGATTTGGGAGCCTTCCATTGCATATTTGTTCGAGGGAAGAAAGCAAGATAAGGAGATTAGACTGAGGTTCAAGGCTTCAAGGAAACCCGTCGTGGAGAGATCTCAACGGTGATGTCAAGGAATCTTAGAAGAACTTCATCCATCCAAGGAGATTGCGAGCATCGAGAGAGTTTTATTATTCTCCTCATGTATTTTATTTCATTTGGATTGGATTGTTGCTCTCCTTTAATGAAGAGCTAATTTTGTAGATGTTTGAGCATAGTTGAACTCTAGAATTTATCTTTTTTGACAATGGTTGTGGATCTTATTAATGTACTTATTTCTTAATTGCAATCCTTTATTTTTGAATCTAATTGTGTGTTTGTAAACATTGGTGCTAGTATTTCCTAGTTCCTCGTGGGATCGACAAACTTGCTTTTAAGCACACTATATTATTTGATCGGTACATGTACTTCCATTTCATAGGTGACATTAGTCCCTATCAATTATATTAAAAAAAAGTAAAAAATTACACGTATGAATGAATTAATTAAAGAAAATGTACTCATACTAAAATGCGCACTTTAGTTAATAATATATGCAATACATATTTCAGTAATTTTTTAAATATTATATTTAAAAAATCCGAAGTTGTCATTTGAATTATTTGTTTATATTTTATCTTTTTATAATGATTTTCATTTGAGAAAATAAAATTTCATTTTTATAAACTCTTATTATGAGGGGACTTTTATAATTAGAGAAATAAATGATTTAATAGTCAATTGTAAAATTAATTAAAAAATAAATATTGATATAAGTGAGAAAACTAATGCATGAGAAATATATAATTTCTTATTTTTTAAAGGTGAGTAATATAAAAAAGTATACTAATAACAAAGATTAAAAAAATGAAATGAAATTAATAAAATCATTAAATTACATTTTTGTTGTGTTTAACAACAACAACAATAATAATAGCTTTATTTTCAAATGGGAAGAAGATAAAGATAGTAAATAAATAAATAAAATGTTTTATGTGGATGCTAGAACACATATCATGATACAGTTATTCACATGTGATAGGGACGCAAGTGTATGTACCGATCACGTAATATAAGTGTGCGTAAAGCAATATGTTGGTCCTCAGGGAAGAATGAGAATACTAGAAATAATCCTACCTCTGAAAATTATCCTAATTGATTGAATGATGTGTGTGTGAACGAAAGAGAATAAAGCAAGAAATACGAAAAATAAAACAAGAGAGAAATCAAAGGATAGAATGACGTCCAGGCATAGCATCCATCTAGGGTTTGATAAAGTGCAAGACAAAGGTTGTCTATGTATGCAATCCTATTTAAACCGTGAGGTTTCTAGAATTATACTATATCCCTCGGTAGAGGGTGAAAAGTAACTAAATCGGTGCAGAACTGATACAGTCATCGATACAATCGCATTAACACTCTATGAAATCTCACTGTAGGCTAACAAGAATCTCTTAAGTAGGTAACCCCTCTGGTGAGGAAAGAATAATGCATAGTAAAGATGTGATTTCTCCTATAATCTGCTCCACATAATTGCAAAGAGCAAGGAGAAACTCATTAACTCACTCAGGAGAATTGAGGGAGACGAAGTCTCCAAAGTACCCTATGTCTAGGCTTACTCATAATTCCTCAAATCAAGGCATGTTTATGTTAGGCGAGAATTTCTTCTCGTCACAAAACACATCAGGTATGACAATTAGGGATTTCATCACAATAGCAATCAATCATTTAAACACCCAATTGGACTCAAATAGAACGGATTGCAATAAAGGAAATAAGTAAATTACATGAATCTAACAACCAATGTCAAAGACTAAATCCTAGAGTTTAACTATGCCCAAACATCTACAAATTAACCCTCCATTAGTGGAGGGCAATAATTCAACAAGAAAGACACAATGAGAGACATTAAAAATATAAAAACCGCCTTCTCAATCTTGCGTAGGTGAATCGTTGATGAAACCCTAGGAAAGCTTCCACGCACACCGCTAAGGTGATTTTGATGGCTACGATCCCTATCTCCTTGAATGTGGATCCAAATCTCCTCTAGAATCATAATTTGAGCCTTGGAGATTTGTCTCCTTCTTCCCTTTGCTTCGCCTCCAAAAAGGATCCAAGAAAAACTAAAAGAATGCCCTAGAAATCCTCATCAAATCTATTTATACTTGACTACTTTTGGGCGTAAGGACGTGGTTGTAAGGAACTCGAGAAGATGGGTGGCGAGCCTTATGGGAACACTTATGGCCATAAGTCCCATTAGTAAGGTCATCTGTTTATGTTACGGTCCAGCTTACGGCTATAAGCGCTGGACCGTAGGCTTCACTGTATTGCACCTTGCGACCGCCTTTACGGGTATAAGCTCTGGTTGTAAGCTCCTCTGAATGGTCTTTACGGACATCATTATAGGCGCTCATCATCAATGCTAGACCCTATGGCCTATTGCTCATCATCAGCTCAGGCATTTATTCTCCATTTGTCCCAATCTCAAATTCTCAATTAATCTTCTTTTTTTTATTTTCTCTAATCAAACTTCTCAATTGTTGTCTAAATGGGAAATTTAGATCTTTTTCATGCATGGATTCTTGAAGCTTCACCACCTACATAAAGGTATTCCTCCTAACCCCCTTTGAAGTCCCAATCATTTTCCATTTTTTTTCATTTTAATTTCTAATCACATTGGAGCATATATTCAGCACCATCAAAAGGCTATGTCTAGTTTCTCCTGTTCAATCAACAATCCAGCAAGGCAATGCATCAACCTGTAGAGACGTTTAGGCTATTAGATGAGGGAGCTTGTCAAGAGGCTCTGTTCTCTCCCCTGAAAAGAAGAACCATGTAAGGAAAGAATCATCAGAATCTTCAGAAAAGCAAGATGAACATCGATCGCATAAGATCCTTTAGATTCCGAGATATGTCTATGAGGATATGTAATTCGAATTCATGAGATGCAAAGGCTATTGCTCTGGTGGATGATTTCAAATATATATATATATATGATGATGATGATGATGATTTAAGTTACAAGAAATTTCAAAATTTTTGTAAGTGAATTTTATTGAGTGCTTTGATAAATTTGGGGATTTGAAATATTTACTTGGTATAATATCAATATTTATTTGGTCTAATTTGGATGTAAGTTCAAATACATCGGTGTGAGTAATTGATTTTAATTTAGTGTTTTAAAATCCCTCAAATCTGTGAATTAATGTAGAGAGAGGGAGAATGAGAAAGATGCCACACCTTGAGGCGCTGGAGTTGTATTCATCTTATACAAAGAACAATCATCTATACATGACAAGCATCTATGCATGGAAAGAACCAATTATCTATACATGGCAAGCATTTATACATGGAAAGACTAAGTATAGCAAGCATATATACATGAAAAAGCTATACAAGGGAGGTGCTATGTAAAGACAAGAAATGATGCCGTATTATCTTTCCAACAAAATCAAACAAAAGATTTTTAAATGTGATATTTAAAGTTACATTGTAACATCAAATACCACAAAACAAGCAGTGTCATAGTGTAATTCTTCGATTTCTTACAAAATTTGAGAAAGAAAAAAAAAATCTCTTATTCCTTTCTTCAATTATGTGATTTTTATACTCTGATGTTAAATTTTTTTTTTACTTGATATGTCTAATTTTTTTCTCTTCCTTTCTTTTATAATTATATACCCAAATATGTTTACAAAATTACACATAAATGATGAATCAGAATTTAATATGTTCCAACAAAAATAAAAAAGATATGGAAATCCGATCCTACTCCTATTTGGAGTTTTATTTTATTTTATTTTATTTTGAAATTATAAATTTATTTTCCTTCCTTTGAAAAACTTAAAATTTCTCAAAAATCCTTTTTTTTTCTTTAGATCTTGATTTCATTAAAGAAAATTTTTTTAAGATTTTTTTATCAAAAATCATGATCATTTGTTTTGGTAATGATTAATTCTCTTTTAACTAAAATTTAGCCTAAAATATATGACATTCAATATATAACAAAATTATATTTAATATAATATATAATTTTCCATTGGTTCTTTGTAGGTGTATATAATGAATAGCGCAAAGTTGATAATTGTAAATTTGGTACCCGATGAGCTTATGGAGCATGGCTCTACCTATAAAAACTTGTACTATTGATTGAAAATTTGATACCAAATAAAAACTTGTATGCTCTTGATAATTATAAAAGAAAGATTAAAAATATTAAAACCAAGTGGTCTTTCACTTTTAAAATACGCAATTAGCACTTATATTAATTAGATGATCTTAAAGTTTTTTCTGATAAATTAAATGGTTTTGAAGTCATTTGAATATATATATATATATATATAACAAAATGCCCCTTGTATTAATAATTATAGATTATCTATTATGATTGTATAGTAATCTATCACAGAATTAACCAAAGTGAAAAACATGAGACAAAAACACTAATTTATATGTATTCATAACCTTCAAAAAAAATTTATTTATTTTTATTTATTTATATTTTGTTTTCATTGTCATGCATGTGTTTGTTGAGTTGTGTGGTAAATGCATTACCGAGTGAAGTTTTGTAATTTTAGTTCTTAGGTTAAGTTCGGAAGGAAATGAGCTTAATTAAATGCACAGGTTTATATTAAAGATTAAATAAATATATATAATGCCACAAAGTCATTTCTCAGCAAAATGTAGTAGAGAGGCTGCTGACTCAAAGCCAAACACCACACCACCCAAAAAAAACAAAATAGTACATTAGCTGGCTTATCTTCACACAATCATATATGGACGATCATGTCTCTGTAAAATTATAAAAAAACAAAACATGTGGTAGGATATTTCATTCAGTCCAGATCTTTCAAACTCATCATTGGCCAAAAGCAATTAATTAAGGGTGATATATCTGTAAGATGTGAAACAACCAATATCAAGGAAAACTTATAAAAAAACAAACATGTGGTAGGATATTTCATTCAGTCCAGATCTTTCAAACTCATCATTGGCCAAAAACAATTAATTAAGGGTGATATATCTGTAAGATGTGAAACAACCAATATCAAGGAAAACTCCATATCTATAAACTCCACTCCAATATATATATATATATATATATCTAGAAAATAGTACACTAGTTTTCCTTGATATTATTATTATTATTAAATTTCACATACACTAGTATGTGAAATTTAAAAAAAAATGACACAGGATATTTCATTAAGTCCAGATGCTTCAAACTCTAAATTTGGGATAATCGGCCATAAGCAATTAATTTTAGGGTGATATATTTGTAAAATGTGAAACAACTAATATCAAGGAAAACTCCACATCGTCACTCATGTATTGTGGCCACGTAAGTATGACTAAAGTTATCAAAATAGTCAAAGTTAGGTGGCCCATTCAATCAATAGGTTCACATGGGCAAATGCTTTATGAACCCAACAATGAACCAACCCAATCACATTAGTCTAAAATTACTTTTTTAGACATTTTAAATGTTGCGATTGACAGAGTGGACAAGAAACAGAATGATAACATGAGAGATGAGCTTAGGTTTTTTTTTCTGTTTTATTTATTTATTTAAATTTATGCTTTGTAATTAATTATAAATGATTTATTTAAATTTTTTTGGAAGACATTTCGGACCATGTCTAAATTCTTTGAATCCAATAAAATTAATTATAATTAGAGAACCTCAGCAAGATAGCTTACAAATGCAAGGACACGTACCTTTCATGGACTTTCTATTTTTGTATATTTGTTTAACTGAAGTACATGTGAAACTAAAAACAAAGATAAAAAATAAAAACCAAAAAAAATTCAAAAATAAAAAAGGTGAATAAAAAATATCGAAATAAGGAAAAAGAGTGTGAGAAAGGAAAGAAAAATAAATAAGAGGAAATAATTAGTGAAATAAAATTACAAAGAAAAAAATATATAAATATTAACTAGTACGAATGGGCCCTTCCAAATGACAGCATAAGTAGGCAGTTGCACTAGCTTTGAATTAGTCTGGTTATATTTTATGTTTTTCTAAAGATTTTTATTAGAGAAAATAAAAATTAATTTTTATAAACTCTTATATTGAGGGTATTTTTAATTAGAGAAACAGATGATTTAATAATTAAACTGTAAAATTAATTAGAAAATAAATATTGAGAAGATAAAATTTAAATTTTTATAAACTCTTACTTTGAGGGGACTTTTAAGTAGAGATATAGATGATTTAATAGTTAAGTATAAAATTAATTAGAAAATAAATATTGATATATGTGAGAAAACTAATGCATGAGAAAACAAATGGAATTCTCATCACCATTCCCGTTTCTCACACGGTGGGGATTCCTCTTTCTAAAATTATTTGGAGAAAATTCTCTCCACTCACTCCCCCACTCACTCCCCTACTTTATATATATATATATATATATATATATATATATATATATATATATATATATATATATATATATATATATATATATAGTTTACTTTTGTTAAAAAATTAAAATTCTAATAAACGTGAAATTTATATTTACTAAAACATTATTAATAAATAACAAAAAATAATTTTTTCAAAAAATCATATACTTGATCAATATAATATTATATTCATGTTGAACTTTTTTAAATAAATAAAAATTAAAATATATAATTTATTTTTGTTGTTAAGGAATCTCACGGAGAGTGGGATTCCCCATGAGGATTTCATTGGGATTGCCACACCGGTGGGGATTCTCCACATGGAGTGGGTCCAGGAACCAAGCTAGCCTCCACCCCACCCCATTATGTGGGGAAGGATTTTCCCCATTTCCGTACTTCAGTGGGGACTATTTCAAGAAATCCCCCACTTTGTAGGGGAGCATACAGTCCCTGAGGAGAGTGAAAATTTCTTGCACCACTTGCATCCCTGCTTAAAAAGACATATCTTGCCACAGTTTTTCACATCTAATCTAGTCATCCTTGATTAACTAATTGACTTATTTTCATTCCTCCAATTATTAATTTAAACAAATAATTAATTAATTAACCATTATTTTTTATCACTAATGTGAATATTTATTTTTAAATTAATTTTTCACTAAGTTACTAAATCATTTAATAAACTTTTATGTAAATCTTCATCCAAAATATAAAAACAATCAATATGGTATTTTATATGTAATTAAAAACATATATTATTATTATCTACGTGCCCCACAAGCCGCAGACGAGACGTGTACATGGCTCTGCCTTTTAATAAAATTATAAATTATATATTAAGAAATTAAATGTTGAAAATTTTAGGTATAATACCCAGATTAGTCCCTCTATTATAGTGAAAATGCCCTTTCAGTCCCCCTATTATTTTTTGTCCTTCCAGGATCTCTCTATTTTCCCATTTAGTGTAATGTAAGAGGGATTTACATTACACTAAATGGGAAAATAGAGAGATCTCAGAAAGATAAAAAATAATAGAGGGACTGAAAGGGCACTTTCACTATAATAGAGGGACTAATCTGGGTATTCTACCAAAATTTTATAATAGCAATAACAACTCATAGGTGGACGATTCTGTATGGACAATGTTTGGCAGCATAAAATGTTAATTGCCTTTACGATGTGTCTGTTGGTAGAATTGATCGCCCGAGTTAGTATTAAGAAAAATTGTACTAATCTAATTAGGGATCAATCATATAAACACATGATGATAAATCAAAGTTACCTCACAAAAATTTTACAAGTATAAAATCCTCCAACACGCTAAACTCTTGATCCTTTTCGTTTTTAATCCGGAAAGCAATTAATTTGAATATTAGTGTTTTCTTGTAGCCGTCTTTCGATTGTTGGTTCAAAAACCCTAATCTCATATCATATATGTAGTAATTGGATAAAGTTAGAGTATGCAGCATGAGACCTGTTTGATCTTTACATATTTAGCAAATTAATTATTATTAATTTTAATAATCACAATCATGGTCATCAGCAAATTGCAATTTAATCAAAAGATTTGAGATATTCATATGAGAGATCACAATATAGTATTTTGATTTTAGTCCCTCTATCAATAAATATTTCATATAAGTGGGTATGATTAGACCACCAAAAACACTGCCAATCTACTCTTATATGTCTTTTCTTATGCTTTGGACGTAAACCAATTTTAGAAAACACATATAACATATATTTTATTTAATAAAATATTTCAAAAAATTAACCAGAATGATTTTTATCCAACACATAATAAACATAATCTATAATATTCTCTCCTAGGATAGGAGTGATAAAACCTTCATGTATTTATTATATAACCCAATGTGTACATATATAGCTTCCCATTAGGCATCACCGGTTGACACCATCAAAGTAATATAATTTTTATATAAGATTTAATAACACCTCAGGTAATAAGAATTTTTTGTAATAGAATAACTCTTTCTCATTATAAAAGTATTTGGTCTAAGAGTTATGTAATAGTCCAATTTAATACCTGTCAACTATAAATACCCACAATGTTTCTAAGAGTCTCCATTGTAGTGGTGAGACATACAATTCTATGACATGTAGTAGTATCAACATATGCCAATCAATAGTAAATGCAAAATTATATTTTATCTCATATGATGTAAATTATTTTTGGGTTGCAAAAAAAATAAATTAATAATCATGTCTCATTTTAACGATCTTTATCACTAATTTGATTTCTATATAATATAAGCCTAGAATAAAAATATATCATAAAGCACACGTAACACAATATCTATAATTATGCATACAATAAAATAAAATAATTTATTATTAAATAATAACTAAAATTAGCTTTGCAAAGCATACTAGTTTTTCTATGTCATACCATAATTTCTTCACTATTTATTTATTTTTTTTTTAAAAAAAGTAACAATCTTAACTATTTAATTGTACTCTATGCCCCCCCCCCCCCGCATCTACATGTAATTAGTAACAATTCTTTTTTTCTTTTTCTAAAAAACAATTTCTTTGTAAATACTGGCCTCGTCCCCCGCCTGCCCCCCAACTCTCCAGCTTCTATGGATGATCAAAAAACCCCAACCCAATTAGACACGCATCAATCTCGGAGTGCGGTTAAGAACTCCCACCTCCTCTATCCATCAAACTCCACGCCACTTCCTCTGAACCGGCAACATAGGGACACCATACCAAACACAAACAAATATAGGGAAGAAACATCAATTTGTAAATAACTTTCTACATATTATTACTGGCAAGCTCCATCCATATTTGGTGACTTCTGTTTATGCAAACAACCTAAATAGTTTTTTTTTTTAATTTATATTTTAATTATTCAGTTTAAAAATATTATGATTTATTTTTTTTATATTTAGTTTTTATTATAACAAGGTTATCTGAATTTGCGATGTTAAGGCGATCATACGTGACTTACTATATTGTAAGCCACATAGATCCTTAGGGATGAATTTATTATAAACAACGTATGAATATATGTAGCGTCAATGCAGGGCACCCTACTAGTAATAATTTATTTTTCCATTTTTATTAATTTTAATTTTAATATGAAACCAAAATTTGTATAGTCCCCCACCCACCTGAAAAATAACATGGAAAAAGACTATTTTATATATTTTATTTATGTAAAATAATTCCAACCCTTTTTTGTTTTGGCAGCCCATTCACTTAATTAATTATTTATAAATATATTAAAATTGGAGTATCATAATTTTTTTTCAAATGAATCCGCCCAAAAAATTAATTCATAAAATGCAAAGGTTTTTTTAACAAATGCTACAAGCATAACTAGATCGTGTAAAATGATCAGAGATTAAGCATTTAGCTTGTCCGGTATCACCTAGTGACATAGGGTTTGAGCTATAAAGCCGCACCCATAATTGTGGACCATTACCACTATTACACCTAGCTAAATTAAACTCGGAATCATACTAATGTTTTTTACAGTGAGGCCAACGCAACTGAATTATGAACTTTTGACAAACTCAAAATATTATAAGTTGAAAATTTGACCAATATTTACATAATGTCATCTTTTATTTACCTAGATGGACTTTTAATAGTCTATCTTTACAACAAATTTTGGATATCAAACATATATTTCACTTGGATTTGAAATTAAATAGGCCATCATCTAATCATAATTAAATTTATTAGTAAGTTTATTTTATTCTTTTAAAATTATTTTAAAAAAAACTTAAAGAAGACTTAGAAAAGTGCAGACTTATATTATAAAAAATCACAAAACTACTCTCGTGCCCTAAATTATAAATAAAAATTTATTTATAATCTTACAAACGAATAGGTGAACACAACCAAAAATTACTTCTCTAACAACATAGGCAATGAAGGGAAGGCCGGACGGGTATAAAAATCATATTTAATTTCTTAAATGCTCCAAAACGTCAATATTTATTTATAAATAAATAATTTTATGAGAAATCAACTATCTTCCAATTTTAATAAAATTAATATATTTTTTATATAATTTTTGTGTTAATAATTATTCATTTGTTTGTATAATAGAGATATATAAACAATAAGAAAAACATACATTTAATTTCTTCACATCTTTCACTTAAAATCAATAGCCTCACATCACCGCAAGATGTTGACATTCTCAAAAATTAAAATTTTCAAAAATCAAATAAAAAAATATCAATTAAGACATGGCCTCTCATTATAAAGGCACACCAACTTGAAAATAAAATAAGACAAAACACGTACTTTTTTCATGAAATTATTAGTCCCGACACAATCGCATCTCATGGTACATAAAGTTGGAAAATCTCATGATGCATAAAGTACTTTACTTAACTTTCAAAAGGAGTATTTTTTTTAAAAGACTAAATAAATATATATAAGGCCCCAAAGTCATTTCTCAACTGAACACGTGTAGTTGAGAGGCTACTGACTCAAAGCCAAACACCACACCACCCAAAAACCAGAATAGCACATTAGCTGGCTTACCTTTACACTCACTGACTCACATATGCATATCTGTATATGTATTCCCAAAAAAACAGTAAAAATAGTACACTAGCTGGCTTATCTATACATTCACACTTATAAAATAAAAAATAATAATAATAATAATAATAATAATAATTTATCACAATATATAATTACAACCTCCACCTCTTTTTCCTTATTATTTTATCATGGGTTATAAATTATAATTTATAAATAAAATTTTAATTTTGATCCAATCAAGCCGAGACGAGCTCGAGCTCGAGCTTTCGAAAATAAAATCGAGCAGAACTCAAGCTTTTGAAAATAAATTCGAGTCGAGCTCGAGCCAACATTTTCGACTCGAGCAGATTTTGAGCAGGGCTTAGCCCGATCAAGTTTGGCTCATTTACAAGCCTTCTAGTCACTCCTATATATATATCCCTCAAATGAAAATACTACACTATTATGGTATATATATTACCCCAAATTTGGAATTTTCGGTCATAGTTGGCTCCAATCCACCCCAAATATTACCCCCAATTTGGGATTAACTATTTGTCACATATATTCATTTTCTAATTAATAATTTTTATTTTTATTATTGTAATTAAAATTATAAAGTTAATAATTAATTAATATAATTATAAGTAGTCAATTTATTATTACAATATTAATTTTGTGGACAATTAATTAATTAATAATAACATTATTAATTTATTATAAATTTATTAATTTATACTTACGATGTTTCTTTCTTATATATATTGTAATATTATGCATTTGTTGTATATTTGTCAATGATTTTTAATGTAAAATATCTAATTAAAGCATTTTTTTGTTGCTAAAATTTTAATCAATGATGTGTTTAAGTATTAAATATATTCATGTTATATGAAAAAATAATTTCATTATTTATCAAGACAATTAATAAATTAATAATTAAATTTTTAAATAAATAAAATCATAAATTAAAAATTTTTTAGTTGTTTAATATTTTAAATTATTTTTATTAGTAAAATATTAAACTGTACTAAATATTTAATTAAATCATTGTTAAAAAATAATTAATTTCAAGTTTTTTTTATTACATAATAATAAAAAATAGGATGTGTAAAAAATAGTCTTGAGAATATATTTTTTTGGATGTAAAATTTGAGATTTGTGGTTGGAATATAAATTTGGGATTGGAGATGCCCCCACCCCCAAATCTTATCTCAAATTTGGGGGGTGGCAGTGAATGACCCCAAATTTTGGGTTAACTATTTATGACCCCAAATTTGGGGTCCTACATATTTATTTTTTAAAGCAATATATATTTTTTATTATTATAATTAAAATTATAAAATTAACCATTCATCTTTAATATAATTTATAAGTAATCAATTTATATAATTATAAATTGTGTGCAATTAATTAATTAAAAATAAAATTTTTAATTATATTCATTTATGATAAATTTATTAAACTAAAATTGTTAAAAATATATTAAAAACAATAAAAGACACATGCACTACGAATTTATAACAAAATACAATTATAATAATATTGGCAATACTGCATAAATATTCATCGATAATAAACTTAGGTATTAAATAACCTAATAAAAGCTAATGCAATGCAAAAACTAATTATATTAAAACAACATATCAATATTCTGGGGGATCAACACCACTTCCATCAAGATTGTCAAAATAGTTTGGGGTAAAATAAAAAAAAGAATGTGTAAAAAAAATATTCTGAGTAATTTTTGGGGTAAATTTTGGGGTTTGCCATTGGAATATAATTTACTATAACAGCATTAAATTTGATATTTGATGTTGTGGGTTGGAGATGCCCTCTGTTTCAAACTCTAAGGGTCCGTTTGATACGCAAGATTTCAAGGGACAACACAGGACAACTTCTATTGTTATATGTTTGATTTACAAATGAGGTAGGAGTACATCACAAATCATCGAATCAATACAAACATAACTTCAATTTTTTGTACCATCAAACCACGGTACAAAAATTTTAGCGAAAGTACATGACATTTTAATGACAAATTATTCCTATTTAAAATTAAAAACTACATTACTAGATTACAAATGTGATAACATGATTTATTTATTTATTTGTTTTTTTTTTAGGATTAAGATTTTAATGAAAATTTGTTTGTTTGTGGATTGAATATTTTAAAATTATGTTGATTTTTTAACTTGTTGCTATGTTGTTGAGCATTCTAAAATTTGATAAGATTTTCATTAATTATTATTATTTTTTATTATAAAATAAATATATAATAGCAAAAGGGTATTATTGTAATTTACTATTTTGTGTTGCGTACTTATACAAATCAAACACCAACACCAAACAACACATGAAAAAAATTGTATTATCTAATGAAAATCAAATATATAACATCACAAGTACTTGTGCTATATTTTAACTATTTATACTGTATTGTACTGCTTGTGTTGTTCTAGTTAACGAATGAAACTGACCCTAAATTTGAAAATATATCATTGTCCAAAAACAATTAATTTAGGGTGATATATCTGTAAGATGTGAAACAACCAATGTCAAGGAAAACTCCATATCATGACTCATGTATTGTGGCCCAATGAGTATGACTAAAGGTCATCAAACTAGTCAAAGTTCAGTGACCCATTCAATGAATAGGTTCACATGAGCAAATTAATGCTTCACGAATATGACAATGAAGCTACCCAATCACATAAGTATAAAATTACGTTTTTAGACATTTTGAGTGTTGTGATTGATAGGGTGAAGAAAAAAAAAAAGAATTGTAACATAAAAAGATGAGTTTAGGTTTATTTATTTATGTAAATTTATGTATTGTGATTAATTATAAATTATTTATTTAATTTTTTGGAAGAGACTTTCAGACAATATCTAAATTTTTTGAATCCAATAAAGTTAATTATAATTAAAGAATTTCAGCAAGATGGCTTACAAATGTAGGGATAAATTGGTTTCATGGACTTTCTATTTTTGTATATTTTTGTGACTGAATTACCAGTGAAACTGAAAACATTTAGAAAAGAAATACTAAAAAAAATTTAAGGGTGTGTTTGATTGCCCTTTTTTTCCATGGAAAATTTTTCCACGGGCGATTTTTCAATTTTTTAGGGTGTTTGATTGCCAAAATTTTCCATGGAAAATTTTTCCACAAACCTGGTCACGTGACCCTATTTTCCCTCAAATCGGTGAAAAATTTTGCCTACCTCCACCCTAAGAAAAATTCTCCAGGGAAAATAGAGAGGTCTTTTTGGTAATAAAAAAATAAAGGGGGATTTTCGTAAAAAGACAAAAAAAAAACCCTAGTTTCTCCTCTCCCTCTAAGCCTCCGCTGAAATCCTTACTCTCCCTCCCCGCAGCGTCGCGACATCGGATCTCAGCCGAGCAAGAAAGGCATTTCTCATCCCAGAGAGATTCTTGGTGAATTTCTCGAATTATATCTCCATCGAGATAAACAAGGTTGCTTGGATCATCTCAAAAGACACTATTTTAGGATTTTTCTCAATTGGTAGGCTTTGATCCGATTATGCCATATATATCTAATCAATATATATATATATATATATATATATATATATATATATAATGTTTTTTTAAAATATGTTTAAACAATTTTTTAATAATTTTTTTTTTAAAAAATCCATGAAAAATGTTACTTTTTCCATGGAAAATTGATGCAATCAAACAACAAAATCAGAATTTTCCATAGAAAATTTTTGATTTTCTAGCTAGAAAATAATGCCAATCAAACGACTATTTTTTCATTTTCCACGGAAAATTTTTCCATGGAAAATTTTTTCCTGAAATTTTTTTTTTTTTCACCCATTTTCTATGTTGACCATCAAACACAGCCTAAATGTAAAAAGGTTAAAAAAAAAAAGAAAAACCAAATAAAGGAAAGAGTGTGAGAAAGGAAAGAAAAATAAATAGGAGGAAATAATTGGTGAATTAAAATAACATATAAAAAATAAATAAATATTAATTAGTGCGAATGGGCCCTTCCAGAGACAATGACAGCACAAGTAGGTAGTTGCCACAAGCTTTGAATTATTATGTTTATATTTTATGTTTTTCTAAGGATTTTTATTAGAGAAGATATAATTTAAATTTTTATAAATTCTTATTTTGAGGGGATTTTTAATTAGAGAAATATATGATTTAACAATTACATGGTAAAATTAATTAGAAACTAAATATTGAGAAGATAAAATTTAAATTATATATTATAAACTCTTATTTTGAGGGGAATTTTAATTAGAGAAATAGATGATTTAATAGTTAATTGTAAAATAAATTAGAAAATAAATATTGATATAAGTGACAAACTAACTAATGTATGAGAAATATATATAATTCCTTAGTTTTTTAAGGTGAATAATATAAAAAAGTATATTAATAAGAAAGATAAGATGAAATGAAATTAAGAAAATCATTGAATTACTTTTTCATTGCGTTTAATCATAATAATATGGGAAAATTACTTAAAAGTCCCTGGAAAGTTTCAAACTTCCAATGCAGTCCCTCTGACATTTTTGTTTCCATTTAGATCGCTCTTTTTTAAAAGCAAATTCAATTTTGTCCCCGGTGTTACTTCTGTCAGTTAATGGGGGAGGAAATTACACAAACGCCCATGTACCAAAAAGCAAAAAGTAACTTTTTCCCTCCATATCAAATCCCATTTAATGTAAGGTCATGAAATATATTTTAAGAAAAAGGAGGGGATATTTCACTCCTTCTTCTCATTCTTGCTGTCATTTTTTGTTGGGTTTGCCATTCTTCATCTTGGTACGTTGCCAAAGCTTGAAGTGAAATCCTGTATGCGTAAGAAGTTGTTGTTGTTGTTGTCGTCGTTGTCGTCATCGTCGTCGTTGTTGTTGTTGTTGTTGTTGTTCTTCTTCTTCTTCTTCTTCTTCTTCTTCTTCCTCGTCTTCTTCTTGTTCTTCTTCTTTTCGTTCTTGAACTTGTTCTTTTTGTTTTTGTTGTTGTTGTTCTTCTTCTTCTGGTTTTTTCTATTGACCTTGTTGTTTTTTTTATTGTTATTGTAGTTGTGCCGTGATTCAACAATGAAAAGTTACTCTGCCGTGGCGAGATTCAAAGGAGAAGGCCGTGTGCTACAATTTGCCGTATTAAGTTCATGGGAGTCAGTCATGGGTGAGATATGTGCCCGTTGGTCCCTAAATGCTTCTCAAGTGAAAGTGAAGTTCGTAACGCTTGACTCATACAAAATGCTTTGCCCCATTGAGTCCGACGTGGATTTTCAACGCATGTTTCATATATACCATAGCTTCAATAAGTTCGTCGTGGACATCATTATCGAGGAAGTGCGTGTTTCTGTAGATGGAAACTCGGCCTCCTTGATCCCATCGTAATAAAACAATGACCTCTATTAGTTGTTAATTGTGTTATACGTGTTGTTGTTTTCCAGATTTCTGCCCTTTTGCATGTTAATAATTTCATGTGTTTTATTATTACTTTTATGTGTATAATTTGGTTCCATGTGTTAATAATGGTTTCATGTGTATAATTTTGGTTTACTGTGTATACTATTAGTTTCCTGTGTATATGATAAGTGCTCGTGTTATAGTAACGCGAAGTGTTATTATCTTGTAATGAGCATTGATTTAATCAGATTTTATCACTAAAAAGTGTGCATTTGTTTACTTTTGTGCATTATAGGGTTGTGAAGATAAATTGAAGAAAAGGAACGAAGTTAGATCGTGTTCGCCGTTGTTAGGGAGTTTTCGGACTAAGCAAGGAACAAGGCATGAGCATAGACTTTTGAGTGTGTGCCAACCTCTTTTGGAGGGGCACAAAGACAGTCACATTCACAATAAGTCTAGCTCGTGTTAATAAGGAGAACTCTGCCAATAAGGAGACTTGAAGCAATCGGCACGGTCTACCATTGATTGTGTACCCAATTTAACGGCCTCGATGAAGAACGACGAATTCGGGAGCATTTTGGCACAATTACTGCAGCAGCAATGTAGCAAGTCACCGTAGCAAAACACTGTAGCAAGTTACTGTTCACTATCTGCCGAAAATCAGCAATTCAGCAATTTCACACGGCCGTGTGAAATCCCGATTTCAGCCCATTTTAAGCCGCGACTTAGCATTATTAAAGATTTTTGGAGACTGTTTTTGGGATCACTTTTTGGCTCTCTTCTGACCTAACTTTGAGGGAGGCGCATCTAGGGTTTGGAGAGGACTTCGTGGAGGTTTGGAGCGCGTCATCGGCGTCAACATCAACGTCCAGCGGCCGCACAAGACCACGGCCACATCACACACAAGGGGGTTTTGATCGATGCTTTCAATTTGTTTTCAATTTTATATTTTGATGGATTTGTATAGCTCCATAAGAAGCTAAACCCCTTGTGGGTATTTGGACTTGTAAACCCTTTGATTATTATGTTTCTATGACATTGTTATTATTCTTTTCTATTATTGATGAATAGATTCGAGTTTCAATTTTAATTATCTCTTGCAATTGTTTTCCCTTAGCCGTGACACTAGGGTTGAGAACAATCTAGGTTATCCTTTGGAGGTGTGACAACTCCTATAGGGTTAGACTACTTAAGATTGAAGAGGGTTGAGAGGGTGAGTCGTGAGGTAGCGGAACGTCCCTTTCCCCGCCGGTGTTTTTCTTCCTACTTCTGTGTTCCATGATTTCTTAGCGGTTGAAATAGAGTGAAGCGCTAGGAGATAAACTCCCCTGGGGCTTAGTTGCGCGAGCAACAGAGTGAAGGGTTGAAGTGAATCTTAGTGTTAGGGCTTAATTTAGACTAGGGTTCTTCCACCTGAACTAAAGGGTTAGAACTATACATAGGAACATGATTTATCACTAGGAATCTCTAGAACTTAAAGCAATATTCCACGTAGTGTGAGGCTTAGGAAGACTAACTCCCCTAGGGCTTAGTTGACAGGTCAACGAGAGTCAAGGGTCGTAGTGAAAACCTAATGCCGGGGCATAGTATTGGGGTTAGTCACGGTTAACCTTAAGTTTGGGACCGTGTGTTTAAGGATATCCTCGACTCAATTAACATCAATAGGAAAGTATAATAGCATAGTCTTGCACTAGAAGCATAAGTCCTAGGGGTAGCTTGTCCGGGTACCCTATTTCATCTATTGCTAGTCCTTCTCTATTTTACTCCTACTTGCACTCTCTCACCTTCCACACTTCTATTTTAATTCTTGTTTTTATTAATTGCCTTCACACTCACTCATTGATTTCTTTCCACACATCGCACTAGCTACATAGTGAATACTTGTATCTCAAATCTCTATTCCCTGTGGATACGACTACCCACTCACCAGGGTATATTATTACTTCGACAACCCATACACTTTCGGAACCCTGTCAGTATAGTATTGGTTTCCTATGTATAATATTTGCATCCTGTGTATAATATTTTATTTTCTTTGTATGTTTGGGTTTTTTCAAAGCAGGGAGTCCTTATCGGACATCATAAACTCCACTGGCGATTATTTCCTCTCCCAACATAATTCTTCTGGGGCGCTGAGTGTTAGCGAATGTACCGATGCACACAATGGTTCCACTTTGCAAGTAGGGCAACGTTTTGAGAAGGCAGATCATTTTAAAGATTTCCTGTGAAGCATAGCTATAAAGAAAATTTTTGACTTTACGTTTATAAAAAATGACAAAATCAGGGTGACTGTAAGGTGCGCTGCTCCGGAATGCTAGTAGCGAGTGCATGCTTCTAAAAAGAGAATTCATGACACGTTCCAGCTGAAGACAATGCAAGCAACTCACATTTGCGACGGAGGCATTGGTACGGCAACGCATCCAAAAGCAAGCAAGAAGTGGGTTTCCGAACGTGTCATACATAAATTAAAAGAAAGCCTATTGTACAGAGTTGTTGACATACAGAAAGACATATTGCGTGACCATGGTGTTCGCCTACTATACAAGCGTGCTTGGATAGGGAAAGGGGTTGCTAGTTTGGTGATTTATGGTAGAAAGGTTAGTAGCTACGATTTACTTCTATGGTACGCAGATAAAGTATCCGAGCTAAATCCTGGTAGCTTTATCACCAGTGAGAATGACGGCGAGCGGTTTATGCGTGCTTTCTTTTCATTTGGGGGTTGTTTGTTAGGGTTCAAGCAGGGTGTATGCCATTACTTTTTATTGATAGAACTTATTTGCTAGCCAAGTATGGTGGGGTTCTTCTAGGTGCAACTACGAAAGATGGCAACGATAGTCTATTCCATGTAGCATTTGCTATCGTCGACAACGAAACTGATGATAATTGGACTTGGTTTCTTGCTACTCTTCGTGAGGCCTTGTACGGTCAAGATGACTACGACAAAGTCATAACATTCATATCAGATCGATCCAAGGGTCTAGTGAATGCCGTTCATGAAGACCAACTCTAACCTTGGTAAAGCTATGTGAATGCAATGCTGGGCAGTAATCATCAAAATTGCGTACGCATACACGCCAAAAGAGTTTGATGATGCAGTTCATGAACTTGCATGTATATCGGCTGACACACACGATTGGTTGCTAAATAAGTCGGACGTTGATCATTGGTCAAATTTTTTATTTAAAGGAATGCGATGGTGCGAGATGTACTCCAACGTTGCAGAATCCTTCAATGCCTGGATTAAAGAGGCACGCCATTTACCAGTAACCAGCATGGTTGACTTGATCAAGTAAAGTTCGTTGCTTGACATTCCCGTGTATGTTATTCACATTCCTGTGTATATTATGGACATTCCTGTGTATTGTTTTTACTTTCTGTGCATATATTGTTTCCTAAGTCGAGTATATTTTGCCTATTTATCATTTGATTTCCAGGTTCAAACTTATGAATATGTTCGTTGACAGACGCGAGCAATCCAACAAGTGGGACACACATCTCTGCCCTGAAATTTGGAAAAGGTTGAACAACTCGTTGACGACAGTCGTTACTTTAGAGTGGGTCGGTTGACTGAACACACTTATGAAGTCATCGATGATAACAACAACGCAGTCAGTCTTCAATTTTGTGGATGTTCGTACAGGAGATGGGAAGTACATGGCTTACCGTGCAAGTATACATGTGCTGCTATCATACAAACAGAAACGAGTGTCCACTCTTATGTTGATTCTTACTTCATAGTCGAATGGTATCGTTGGGCGTATGGGACTCAAATATTCTCTGTTCCTGACAGTGACAAGCCATCTGATGAAAACAGCGACCTACAAATTAGGCCGCCAATATCAAAGAAACGGCCAAGCCGTCCAAGAAGGAAAAGAATAGAGTCACAAGCCTTCGACTTCCGCAAACTACATTGTAGCCGATGCCATCAAGCTGGACATAATCGTCGATCCTGCAACTCTGTCATAGCAGACTGACAATGCTACACTTAACGGTAGCGTACGATATATACGCTTTCCTGTGTATAACTTTGTGTTTATGTGTATATATACGCGTTCTGTGTATTATTTCGCATTTCTGTTTATTTAGTTGGGTTTCTGTGTATATATCCTCTTTCCTGTTTATTATTTACCGTTTCTTTGTATATATTCGTGTTTATTATTCAGAGTTTCTGTAAGGATATCCGTATCAATATGGATTTGCTAAGTAATTACATAACCAGGTTTTCAGTCACAAAGAAATATATGAAATATAATTACAAGATATGGGAAATTAATTGTTCATGTCAGTTTGAATAATGTCATAAAGTACTGTATGTCACTTGTAAATAATACTCAGGGTATGGCAAATTAATTGTTGTCGTTACTGCCTTCAACCTCTTGCCTAGACTCAACATGATCTCCAGCAGCGGTGCCAATGTCGGCCTTGACCTGGGTGGGCTGCTTCTCCCGGGCCTCGTCCTTGTCCCCAACAGATTCTTTCTCATCCCCAGTGACCTTCTCCCCTACCGCTACTGTATCATCTCCGGCGTCCTTCTCCACGACGGTATCCTTGTCCCCAGCAAATTCTTTCTTATCTCCAGTGACCTTCTCCCCTTTACCTACCATATCACCTCTGGCGTCCTTGTCCACGACGGTATCCTTCTCCCTAACGTCGCCCGTCTCACTTCCGGCATCCTTTTCCACGGTGTCATCGTCTTTCTTCCCCACGGTAGCCTTTGTCGCGGTTGCGCTAGGTATAACTTTTCTGAGCATCTCGTTGACAAGTATCCGAGTCACATAACGGAGTCGAGGATTGGGACGTCCGATTGTGGTATGGACAATTCTTCCCAGTTCAGAAGTTGTTCCATATAACGCATGTAAAACACCGAACAATCAATGGACCTGGGTGCTTGTTGAGGCCAGTTCCGCACATGCTCTAGTGGGAGCCCAATAAACGGGTTACGGCCTGTTTTAACTTCGATGAATAACTCAAAATGATCATGTTGAGAAGTTAAACGGAAATTGTTAATCACCACATACAAGAGAATATGTTCGCAGTTCCATAATGTATTTACGTCGCTTACCATGTCGACATCGTCTGAATCATAAGTGCCTGATTGGAGTGGAAAGTAGTGCATGTACTGCTGCTTTTGAATGTACAGAACGAGCAGATGGTAATGACCATGGAGGATGATTAGCATAAGTATTAGCTCCGCCGTCTTGTGCCCATATATTACATCTTCTATCAGGTACGATGCTTGTTCAGCTGCAAATTGCGATTTCTGCATTGCATGGCGCTTAGGGCCGCTTCAGAACTGCAAGTTTTTTGAATTCTAATGGGTTTGTAAGCAATTCAGGGCGGAGGATCAGTACGAGGGCATCGAACACATCATCAGGTGTATTTTCTCTCCCTTTGAGGAGGACGTATAAGTAGTCACGGGTGGTGTAGCCATTTTCATCAGCGTCCCTCCAAATGACAGAACTATATAGAGAAGTACACAAGAAATATAAAACTATACACAGGAAACCAATTAATATACACAGGAAGTATAAAACTATACACATGAAATCAATAAATATACACAGTAAACTACAAACTATACACAGTAAATCATAAATATACACAGGAAACCACAAACTATACACAGGAAATGAATTATTTGCACAGGAAGTGAAAATGATGCACATTCAACATACATAATACATACAACATCATAAATAAACACACAACTTATCATGTTGAAGACATGAAACATATGTTATACGAAACAAAAAACAATACCTGTCGACACGTGTGTTGAGGAAGATGGTGAGGGTTGCGCGTTCTTCTTCTTTGATCTTTGCAAAACTCGGGTTGGTCTTCTTCCATGGAAGGAAGCCTGAGTCAGGCTTTTTCTGATCCGCGTGGTAGACTTGGCTGTCTGGTTTAGCCTAATACGGAACCACCGCAAGCAGATCCTCCGCCCGTTTATCCTTCCGCAACCCTGCCAGGGATTCAAGTAGAGCGTCTATAGCTTGTAATGCTTCATCATCCGTCCCAGATATGTCACTCAAGGTGGCAACCTTTTCAGCAGGCTTGTCCTTCTTTGCTGGTGGAGCCCTCTTCCTAGGAGCTCTGTTCTTTTGAGGCTTTTTCGATGGGGATTTGTCAGGCGGAACCTGCTTTGCCGGTGTCTTCTTCAGCGAGGCTCGTTTTGGTCGAATTTTTCTCGGAGAAGGATTGCTTTGTTGTGTTTCTTGCAAAGTAGTGCGGCGCATAACACGCCTGGGGGGAGTATCTTGGGATGTTGCCGGACGCGGGAGCTCCACCGGGGCATGAGGAGGTTCTACTTGAAATGTAATTTCATCCATCACAGCGTCAGGAGCCGGGACATCACAAGGAGAAGGAATTCTGTCGATACCCTCCTCCGGAACAAGTATTTGATCCACTTCTTTGTCAGGGAGAGGTATTTCAACATTTGCCGCTGTCCGATCAGCTTCGAGGACCTGTGTTGTAGCTGATGGCTGAGTTCCTTCAGTGCCTGTCGGTGGAATATTAACATCCGCGCAACTAGCATCATTAGGCTGTGCGGGAATTTCCTCAACGGCCGTGGACTCAGCATCAGACTTGCCAGGACGACCTCTAAATCTTTGTGCTGACGTTTTGAACCTAAGGCCAGGAGTAGGTGACGGTGCCACCTAATGTGACTCAAACTTCTTCTGATTTGCATCTTGATGGTCACGCTCGTCTATATGGGCTCGCAGATCGCGGAACTCCATTAAAACTTGTCGCAGTAAACAACGCATGCCATCATCGCCTTAGAGAAACTCCTCCGCCATCTTTGCCAAAGACTATCGTCGGCCATAATTTTCAGCAGTGGTGGGGGAGGATTGATCCCGACCCCGCTTCTTTGCAGGGTCAACTTTTGCCTTTTTCCCAGCAGGGGGGCCTAGGTTGGTGGGGCGGGACTTCTTCTTAGACTCGCCAGGTTCCAAGGAACTGGCGGGCTCTTGTCTATGGGTTCACTTAACATTACCAACTAAGAAATTCTTTTCATCATTGGCTGACAGAAGCTTGGAAAACTGAAAAGCAAAAACTATACTTTGTGACGTTAGCATATTAACACAATATTATACACAGAAAACATGAAAATATACACAGGAACATTATTCTATACACAGGAACGTAATAATATACACATGAACATGATATTATACACAGTAAAGCAATTTTACACAAAGGACAATAATATTATACACAAGAACATGATTTTATACACATAAATATCATATTATACACAGGAACATCATTTTATACACAGAAAACCATTTTCATCCACAGGAAATAACTCATTCGTCCAAATTTTCACACATTTTAAACATCAATATAAATAACTTACTTATTTTCCTTTCATACATTTCAATAACGGCTCGATGGACGCCGCCTTGATGAAACTGGACTCCCTATAACAAATTATACGGGGTGTCTTTCCTACTCTTTGTTTTCTTGACACTGTCCATCACCTTATAGAACCAAATAATGAGAGCAACGGAACAACCTTTCAAGTAACCTGCAGTTGAGGACTTCCTTTTACAACGGAGTTGGACATGGGCGGCTATCGCAGGGATATCGTCCATCAACCACCTGTGCATAGCATGGGCCCATGCATAATGGCCGAGTGATGCCAGATCGTCGGCGTACCTTGCTACAAATGATGGTGCATGCAGAACACTATTCGGAAACATGATTGTGGTCATAAAGTAGACCACCAGGAGCTTTACGAAGGTTTGCTCGTCCTCGTGTTTCTTGCTCCGGACAATTGTGGCGGTTGTGCATCTTGTGTAGAAATTTCTTATCAGAGTTTAATTCATCTTTCTCGTGCTTGAAGGAAACAATGTCTCCATCGTAACGGAGACCTAGGATTAGAGCAACATCTTTTGCTCTGAACGCGAGAAGGCTTTACCCTATCTGAAACCCTTGCTTCTTCTCATCGTACACTGCAATACAGCATCGAGAACCCCTCTTTCTTGTAGCACGGGAGCGACGTCCATGAAATGGCCGAACGACGTCCCGCGGAGGATATCCCAATGCCGCTTGTTCATTTGCCTTTTCAACTCCGAAATAGTCTCAACAATAGGGCCAAGATAACAAGGCGCGTTTACAAGTGTCTTAGCCATCTTCTATTCTATGTCAACAATGCAAACACACAGTTAATCACTGAGAGAAACATAACGTTACACGCAACAAAGAACAAATTATACACATGCAGCAAACCACATAATCATACACAGGAACTTCTTCTCACCTCTGTGTTAGCTTTTGCCCATGAAACTTGCCGGAGAACTTGAAGAAAGCGTTTCGCGAGGAAGAAGAGAGCGAAAAAGAAGAACGGCAACGGCCTTCAGCGCAATAAGAAATAAGCCAAAGGTTGCTGCCGTTCGGTGGTAGGGTTCGGTTCGCGCATCCCAACGCCTCGGCGCGCCAACTGCCGTCGCTAGTTCCCAAGGAAAAAAGAGGGGCAATGCCGTCATTTCACATGCGCGTTATGATGCTAGATTTTAAGAGGGCATTGCGGTCATTTCAACTCCAATTTATCACCTTCGTTAAACCCGTCAACCTAGTTTGGATTGAAAAATAAATTATTCAAAAAAGAGGGACCTATGGGGAAACTGTAAAGTTAAAAGGACTTTGAGAGAAACACTAAATTTAGGGGGATTTTATGATACTTCCCCGTAATAATATTATTTTTTTTCGTAAATATGAAGTAGATGGAGATGAGTAAATAAATAAATAGATTAAATGTTTCATGTGAACACCAAAACATATATCACTGTCAGTTAGGTTCAAAAGGCACATCTTGCCACAGTCATCATATCTCATCATATCCAATCAAGTCATCATTGACTAATTGATTGATTTATTTTCCTTACTCCAATTAATTTTTTAAATAAATAAATAATTAACCATTTATTTTATTTTTTTCATTTACGTGAATATTTATTTTTAAATTAATTTTTCATTAAGTTATTAAATCATTTCATAAACTTTTCAGTAAATTTTCATCCAAACTATAAAGAAATCAATATCGTATTTTACACATAATTTTAAAAACATCATGCTCTCCATTCCTTCAATCCCTTGCTCTTATAACTCCATTAATTATTTCTAAAAGTTTTAGGGATCAATTTTTTAGGATAAAAAGCGTGTGTCTAAAAACTGTGAGTATGAACTATGAATGGTTTCTACACTCGGGTATATATTTGCCCCATAAACAATAGGCTAGAAGCATGTACAACTCTACCTCTTTGACCGTGAGATGCTAAGAAAAAAAAAATCTTCATTATTTATTTGTTTAATAAAATTATATAATTAATCTATTAAAAAAAATGTTAAAAATTTCATAAAGCCTCTATTATATAATTACAATAATAACTCATTGGTGGACAATAGTTTGTTTTGATGATGTTTGCTAGGTAGAATCGATTTAATCGAATTAGGGTTAGGGAAAACCGTTTTCAACTAATTAGGGATAGATCACATAAACATGTGAGGCTTTTTCTTAAAAAAAAATATTATATTTTTTCAAATAAATACTAAAATGTGCCGTTTCATTTTTAATTACCAAAATGCACAAATACTACCAATGCATTGTTCTTTTCTAAATTAACTCATTAAAGTACGGTAAGCTCATGTTTGGATGGTACTTGTAAACACTTTTTAACATTTTTTTTTATTTATTTATAATCAATATTTTAATATGATATTTACATTTAAGTCCTTATAACAGACGGTCATAATTAGGGTATAGGGTTTAGGTTACTGACAATTACAAATTTAACAGTTGTGATTATTTACGGTTGCATAATTGACCGTTATAATTTTTAACGAATGCAAGTTTGAACATTATGATTACTGAGAGTTGTAGATTTAACAGTTGTGATTTTTACCATTGCAAATATTTAACCGTCATAATTTTTTAAGGTTACGAGGTTGACCATTATAATTACTGACAATTACAAATTTGATTGTCATAATTATTGACAGTTGTAGATTTAATGGTTATGATTTTTTACAATTGCAGATTTGACCATCATAAATCTGACAATTGCATATTTAATTGTCATGCTTATTGACAGTTACAGATTTTGGAATTACAATTTTTTACTTTTGTAAATTTGAAAATCTAAAAAATAACAAAGAAAAAAACCTATTTTTATATATTTTATTTATGTCAATAATTCCAACCCTTTTGTTTTGACAATCCATTCACTTAATTATTTATAAATATATTAAATTAGAGTTTAATGTTTTTTCATAAAATTTATATTTAACAATTATTTACCTTATAAGGACACAAACATGAAAATAAAATAAAACAAAGCACGTGCATTTTTCATGAAATTATTGGCCCCCGACACAATCTAATAATACATAATATACTTTCATTTTCAAGAGTACAAATCTTTCAAAAACAAATTTAAAAATGAATAAATAAATGTCTAAATTGATATAAAGATGCGATCCCTTGGGCCCCCAATGGATTTGCCCGCAATGGATGCGAGAAGATCGTTCTCTTCACACCATTTTCATGTGAAATCAATAACTCAATAACCCCACATCGATGAAACAACATCTTACAATATGTTATCATTCTTAAAAAATTAAACTCTTTGTGAATAAAGTATATATATATAATCAAATTATTCAAATATATATATAGCAATTATTTACCTTGCAAGGGCACACAAACCAGGGAAAAAGATAAAATAAAATAAAACGAAACAAAATGTCTATTTTATTTCATGAAATTATTAGTCCATGACATAATAATATGATAAATATATAAAGTACTTTTATTTTATCTTTTAATAAAATATGACAATTATGTGTCAAAAACGTGTATATACATATTACAAGTTTAACAAACACTTATAATCTAACCTTATATTGGTTTTGGTATTTGATAATAATGTTTTTTTCAAAATAAACATTCTAAGCAAGAGACCTGATATTAATAAGTCAAAAAAATACTATTGATTAAAATAATTCCAAAAATAAAAAAATCATTAAAAAAAAAATGAAAAAAAATCCCAATAAATTCATGACCACCCACCCTATAATACAACCAATGTCTTATTTTCTGAAAAGGAATCAAGTAAAAAAAAAAAAACTATTTATTTTACATGCAGTCAATAGTCTGTTAATACAAACAACGTCCGTGACATAACACCCGTTCTCATTCATCTCTATATAAACCCAAGGCCTCTCCTTCACCTTCATATATCACAAACCCTAAATTCCTAATGGCAACCAAAAAAACCCAAACTCTCCTCCTCCTCATATTAGCTGCACTATGCATCACCTCCAACGCCGGCATCGGCAACATCGCTGTCTACTGGGGCCAAAACGGCTTTGAAGGCTCTCTGGCAGAGGCATGCTGGACAGGAAACTACGACATCGTGGTTATCGGTTTCCTTTACCAGTTTGGCTATTTCCAGAGTCCGGGCCTCAACCTTGCAGGACACTGTGATCCTGCCTCTGGTGGTTGTGTTAGCATTAGCAATGATATCAACGCTTGCCAAAGCCAAGGTATCAAGGTGTTTCTCTCTTTGGGTGGAGAGTACACCGGCAGATACACACTTGTATCCACTCAAGATGCTCGTAATTTGGCTGACTACCTTTGGAACAACTTCCTCGGAGGGTCATCATCTTCCCGGCCACTCGGAGATGCTGTTTTAGACGGTATTGATTTTGATATCGAGGGTGGAACTACTCAATACTGGGATGAGCTTGCTCAGATGCTCTCCGATTATAGTCAAGAAGGACAAAAGGTAAGCCTTAAAAATAATAATTTATTTAATATACTATAATGTTGAACGATATTATAATAGTATCACATGATTTTTTTCTTAAAACAAAAATATATTAACAACCAAAATATATTAAAAAAGAAAAAAACCAGTTAAAGATACAGTACGTTCACCTAGTCCAACACACTAACTAGAGGGAAAGAAAGAAATTGCATATTGAAGAAAAACTTGGTAAAATACAAAAAGCATGGGTGAACTATTTGTGATAGCGCTGAAGACCTTACTGATGAGGTGAGAAGGTATATTATGAGATGAAAGCTATGTGACACGATTTTAAGGAGATGATTCTCCGAAAGATTATCTATCTATGGTTGCTCTATCAAATTTGAGCATCAATAGTTATCAATCAATTCCTCCTTGCGGAGAGTCCCCTCCTAGCCTCCTCCATCATCGATGGAGCTTCACTATCACTTTCAGAAATAGATAATACTGGTTAAATGCATACTTAAATAAAACTATATAAATATTGCCGTAATATATATAATTTAAATAAGTAAAATATCACTGATTGACCAAACAAATTATCATTGGTCTCAATATATATATATATATATATATTAAAAAAATAGATAAATCACGTTGATTCCTGTTTGAATACATGTGTAGGTGTATTTATCAGCGGCCCCACAATGCCCATACCCGGATGCATGGATGGGCAAGGCACTGGACACCGGACTTTTCGATTATGTCTGGGTGCAATTTTATAACAATCCTCCATGTCAGTATTACTCCAGCAACGCTGTTAACCTGCTTAGTTCTTGGGACCTGTGGACATCAAGTGTGCCGGCTACTAAATTCTTCGTGGGGTTGCCGGCGTCAGAGGACGCCGCTGGAAGTGGGTACATGCCACCGGAGGCGCTGATCTCTGAGGTGCTCCCTTCCGTCATGTTTTCAAACAAGTATGGGGGTATCATGCTTTGGAGTCGTTACTATGATCGTTTGAGTTGGTATAGCTCTAAAATTAGGCATGTTAATTTGGTGTCGTTACCAGGGAATACCTCCGCAATCAAGGCTAGTGTTTGATCAGTGTTTGTAAGACCTTCACCATTGTAATGGGAAGGTAATAATAATATAATAAAGAACAAGAGTACTTGTTCACTGTTTTTATTCAAAAGTTTATAGTATTCTCAGTGATGCGCGGTTGGTTTATTTCAACGGTGTCCACGACCCACAAGAACCAATAATTACAGACAAACTCTGGCTGAGGAGTGAGGAGTGAAGAAGAGGAATCCCGTCTCAACATATTAATTATATACATATATATATAGTGCAACCTCTGGTACTAGCCTACTACTAAAAGAATTATATTAAAAGATATGACCTTCCAAGCAAAGTCATACATTGATATGAACTTTCAGCATGAATAGAGAGGAGAAACCACTGATGAGATGGAAAACAAGAGATCATTTTCAAAAGCCACAACCACTGCCACCATGCACCCTTCTCCTTGTCCTCCTTTCCCCCTCAACTCAAGCAATGAAGAGAAAAATAAGACTAAACTAACCATGCAAGACCTTACTTTTCTATGTCCACGACATTCTTTACAATGGCCGGAACATGGCCAAGGCCACACCGGCCATAGTTACAATGTTTATACTAATTAAAGTATAACACAATATTAATTTTGTGTGCAATTAATTAATTAATTAATGATAAATTATTAATTTATTATAATTTATTAATTTATACTTACGATGTTTCTTTCTTATATATATGTAATATTATAAATTTGTTGTATGTTTGTCAATGATTTTTAATGTAAAATATCTAATTAAAGTATTTTTTTATTGGTAAAATTTTAATCTATGATGTGTTTTAGTATTAAATATCTTCATGCTATATGAAAAAGTAATTTCATTATTTATCAAGCCAATTAATAATTTAATAATTAAATTTCTAAATAAATTAAATCATAAATTAAAAATATTTTAATTGTTTAATATTTTAAATTTTTTTATTAGTAAAGTATCAAATTGTACTAAATATTTAATTAAATTATTGTTAAAAATTAATTAATTTCAAGTATTTTTTATTACATAGTAATAATAAAAAATAGAATGCAGTAAGAAATTTTTTGAGAATATCTTTTTCTGGATGTAAAATTTCAAATTTGTAGTTGGAATATAAATTTGGGATTGGACATGGCCCCCACCCCCAAATCTTATTCCAAATTTGGGGGTTGTTGGTGGATGACCCCAAATTTGGGGTTAACTATTTATGACCCCATATTTGAGGTCCTACATATTCATTATTTTTTAATTAATATATATTTTTATTATAATTAAAATTATAAAATTAACAATTCATCAGTAATCAATTTATATAATTATAAAGTTTGTGTGTAATTAATTAATTAAAAATAAAATTTTAATTATATTCATTTATGATAAATTTATTAAACTAAAATAGTTAAAAATATATCAAACATAATAAAAGACACATGCACTACGAATTTGTAACAAAATACATTTATAATAATGTTAATAATATTGCATAAACATTCATCGATAATAAACTAAGGTAATTAAATAACCTTAATAAAAGCTAATGCAATGCAAAAACTAATTATATCAAAACAACATATCAATATTCTGGCGAATCAACCCCACTTTCACCAAGATTGTCAAAATAGTTTGGAGTAAAATAAAAAAAAAAGGATGTGTAAAAAAATATTCTGAGAATATACTTTTTGGGCTAAATTTCTGGGTTTACGATTGGAGTATAATTTACTGTAATAGAACCAAATTTGATATTTGGTATTGTGGGTTGGAGTTGCCCTCTGTTTCAAACTCTAATGGTCCGTTTAATACTCAAGATTTCAAGAGATAGCATATGACAACTTCTATTGTTATGTGTTTGATTTACACATGAGGTAAGAGTATAGCAAAAATCATCTAATCTTTACAACACAACTTTTTAATTTTTTGTACCTCCAAAACCATGATACAAAAATTTTAGCGAAGTACATAACATTTTAATGACAAAATTATCCCTATTTAAAATTAAAAATTACACTACTAGATTACAAATGTGATAACATGATTTATTTTATTTATTTATTTATTTATCTATTTATTTATTTATTTATCTATCTATTTATTTATTTTTTTAGGATTAAGATTTTAATGAAAATTTGTTTGTTGTGGATTAAATATTTTAAAATTATGTTGCTTTTTAACTTGTTGCTATGTTATTGAGTGTTCTAGAATTTGATAAGATTTTTATAAAATATTATTATTATTTTATTATAAAATAAAATATATAATAGTAAAAAGTTATTATTGTAATTTATAATTTTGTATTCTGTACTTATGCAAATCAAACACCAAACAAAAAAAATTGTATTATCCAATGAAAATCAAATATATAACATCACAAGCACATGTGTTTTACTTTAACCGCTTGTACTGTACTGTACTGTTTTAGTTAAAGAATGAAACCGGCCCTAAATTTGAAAATATATCATTGCCAAAAATAATTAATTTAGGGTGATATATTTGTAAGATGTGAAACAACCAATGTCAATGAAAACTCCATATCATGACTCATTTATTGTGGCCCAATGAGTATGACTAAAGGTCATCAAACTAGTCAAAGTTAGTGACCCATTCAATGAATAGGTTCACATCAGCAACTGCTTCAGGAATCTGACAATGAAGCTACCCAATCACATTAGTCTAAAATTACGTTTTTAGACATTTTGAGTGTTGTGATTGATAGGGTGAATAAAAAAAAAGAATTGCAACATAAAAAGATGAGTTTAGGTTTATTTATTTATTTAAATTTATGTATTGTGATTAATTATAAATTATTTATTTAATTTTTTTGGAAGAAACTTTCAGACAATATCTAAATTCTTTGAAACCAATAAAGTTAATTATAATTAAAGAATCTCAGGCACATTAGCTTACAAATGCAGGGGATAAACGGGTTTCATGGACTTTTTATTTTTGTGACTGAATTACCAGTGAAATTGAAAACATTTAGAAAAAAATACTAAAAAAATTTAAAAGTAAAAATGTGAAAAAAGAAAAGAAAAACGAAATAGAGGAAAAGAGTGTGAGAAAGGAAAGAAAAATAAATAAGAGGAAATAATTAGTGAATTAAAATAACGTATAAAAAATAAATAAAAATTAATTAGTGGAATGGGCACTTCCAGAGACAATGACAGCACAAGTAGGTAGTTGTCACCAGCTTTGAATTATTATGTTTATATTCTATGTTTTTCTAAAGATTTTTATTAGAGAAGATAAAATTTAAATTTTTATAAACTCTTATTTGAGTGGATTTTTAATTAGAGAAATAGATGCTTTAACAGTTAAACGGTAAAATTAATTAGAAAATAAATATTGAGAAGATAAAATTTAAATTATATATTATAAACTCTTATTTTGTGGGGATTTTTAATTAGAGAAATAGATGATTTAATAGTTAATTGTAAAATAAATTAGAAAATAAATATTGATATAAGTGAGAAACTAATGTATGAGAAATATATATAATTTCTTAGTTTTTTAAGGTGAATAATATAAAAAGTATATTAATAAGAAAGATAAAAAAGATGAAATGAAATTAAGAAAATAATTAAATTACTTTTTCATTGCGTTTAATCATAATAATATTATTTTTTGTAAATATGAAGAAGATGAAGATGAGTAAATAAATAAATAGACAAAATGTTTCATGTGAACACCAAAACACATATCGTTGTCAGTTAGGCTCAAAAGGCACATCTTGCCACAGCTCATCATATCCAATCAAGTCATCATTGACTGACTGATTGATTTATTTTCCTTTCTCCAATTATTTTTTTAAATAAATAAATAATTAACCATTTTTTATTTTTTCATTTATGTGAATATTTATTTTTAAATTAATTTTTCATTAAGTTATTAAATCATTTCATAAACTTTTCAGTAAATCTTCATCCGGACTATAAAAAAATCAAAATCGTATTTCACATAATTTTAAAAACACCATGATCTCCATTCCCTTCAATCCCTTGCTCTTATAAGTACATTATTTATTTCCAAGGGTTTTAGGGTCAATTGGTTATGTCCATTATTTATTTCCAAGGTTTTAGGGTCAATTGGTTATGGGATCTCCATGAGACCATTTAATAGTTAATGATGGATCAATTTCTTAAGAAGAGAAGTGTGTGTCTAAAAACTATGAGCACGAACTATAGATGGTTCCTACACTCGGGTAGCATGCACAACTCTACTTCTTTGACCGCGAGATGCTAAGGAAAAATCTCCATCATTTATTTGTTTAATAGAATTATATAATTTATCTATTAAAAAAAAATATTGAAATTTCATAAAGCCTATGTTATATAATAGCAATAATAACTCATAGGTGGACGATAGTTTGTATTTACAATGTTTGCTAGGTAGAATCGATCTAATCAAATTAGGGTTAAGAAAAACTGTTTTAATCTAATTAGGGATAGATCACATAAACATGTGAGGCTTTTTTTTTTAAATTATATTTTTTTTCAAATAAATACTAAAATGTGCCGTTTCATTTATAATTACCAAAATGCACAAATAGTACCAATGCATTGTTCTTTTATAAATTAACTCATTAAAGTACGGTAAAGTCATGTTTGGATGGTACTTGTAATTACTTTTTTTTACTTTTTTTTATTTATTTATGTATAATCAAATTTTTAATATGATATTTACATTTAAGTCTTTATAATTGACGGCCATAGTTACTGAAATTACAAATTTGACGATTGTGATTTGTTACCATTGTATAATTGACTGTCATAATTTCTAACGAATGCAGGTTTGAACATTATAAGTACTGACAATCGCAGATTTAACGGTTGTTATTTTTACCATTGCAAATTTAACAGTCATAATTTTTTATGGTTGCAGAGTTGACCATTATAATTACCGACAATTACAAATTTAATTGTCATAATTACTGATAGATTTAACGGTTATGATTTTTTCCCATTGCAGATTTGACCGTCATAAATCCGACAATTGCATATTTGATTGTCACAATTATTGATGGTTGCAGATTTTGAAATTATAATTTTTTACTTTTATAAATTTGACTATATAAAAAATAACAAAAAAAAAACTATTTTTATATATTTTAATTAAGTCAATAATTCCAACCCTTTTGTTTTGACAATCCATTCACTTAATTATTTATAAATATATTAAATTGGAGTATAATTTTTATTCCTGAAATTTATATTTAACTATTATTTACCTTATAAGGACACAAACTTGAAAATAAAATAAAACAAAACACGTGCTTTTTTCATGAAATTATTGGCCCCCGACACAATGTCATGATGCATAATATACTTTCATTTTTAAAAGTACAAATCTTTCAAAAACAATTTTAAAAAGGAATAAATAAATTTCTAAATTGATGTAAAGATGCGATCCCTTGGGCCCCAATGGATTTGCCAGCAATGGATGCGACAAGATCGTTTTCTTCACACCATTTTCACGTGAAATCATTAACTCTAACCCCACATCGATGCAACAACATCATATATATATATATATATATATATATATATATATATATATCAATTATTTACCTTGCAAGGACACACAAACTAGGGAAAAGATAAAATAAAATAAAATTAAACAAAATGCATGCTTTCTTCCATGAAATTATTAATCCATGACATAATGGTATGATAAATATATAAAGTACTTTTATTTTATCTTTTAATAAAATATGACAATTATGTGTAAAAAACGTGTATATATATGCATAGAACATATTTAACAAACACTTATACCTTAATCTTATATGAGTTTTGGTATTTGATTATAGTGTTTTTTCAAAATAAACATTCTAGACAAGAGACATGATATTAATAAGTCAAAAAAATACTATTGATTAAAATAATTTTAAAAATAAAAAATCTTTCAAAAACAAATTAAAAAAAATCTCAATAAATTCATGACCACCCACCCAATAATACAACCAATATTTTATTTTCTAAAAAGGAATCAAATAAAAAAAAAAACAAACTATTTATTTTACATGCAGTCAATAGCCTGTTAATACAAACAACGTCGGTGACATTACACCCGTTCTCATTCATCTCTATATAAACCCAAGGCCTCTCCTTCATCTTCATATATCACAAACCCTAAATTCCTAATGGCAACCAAAAAAACCCAAACTCTCCTCCTCCTCATATTAGCTGCACTATGCATCACCTCCAACGCCGGCATCGGCAGCATCGCTGTCTACTGGGGCCAAAACGGCTTGGAAGGCTCTCTGGCAGAGGCATGCTCGACAGGAAACTATGACATCGTGGTTGTCGGTTTCCTTTACCAGTTTGGCAATTTTCAGACTCCGGACCTCAACCTTGCAGGACACTGTGATCCTGACTCTGGTGGTTGTGTTAGCATTAGCAATGATATCAAGGCTTGCCAAAGCCAACGTATCAAGGTGTTTCTCTCTTTGGGTGGAGCCTCCGGCAGCTACACACTTGTATCCACTGAAGATGCTCAGCAGGTGGCTGACTACCTTTGGAACAACTTCCTCGGAGGGTCATCATCTTCCCGGCCACTCGGAGATGCTGTTTTAGACGGTATTGATTTTGATATCGAGGGTGGAACTACTCAATATTGGGATGAGCTTGCTCAGATGCTCTCAGATTATAGTCAAGAAGAACAAAAGGTAAGCCTTAAAAATAATAATTTATTTAATATACTATAATGTTGAACGATATTATAATAGTATCACATGATTTTTTTTTTTAAAACAAAAATATATTAACAACCAAAATATATTATAAAAGAAAAAAAAAATCCGGTTAAAGAGAAAGTACGTGCACCGAGTGCAATACGCAACACACCTAACTAGAGGGAAAAAAAGAAATTACATATTGAAGAAAAACTTGATAAAATACAAAAAGCATGGGTGAACCGTTTGTGATAGCGCTGAGGACTTTACTAACAAGGTGAGAAGGTGTATTATGAGATGTAAGCTATGTGACACGATTTTAAGGAGATGGTTGTCCAAAAGATTATCTATCCATGGACCTTGCTCTATCAAATTAGAGCATCAAGGGTTATCAATCATCTATTCCTCCTTGCGGAGAGTCTCCTCCTAGCCTCCATCATCGATGGAGCTTCACTATCACTTTTAGAAATAGATAATATTGGTGAAATGCATACTTAAATAAAACTATATAAATATTGCCGTAATATATACAATTCAAATAAGTAAAATATCACTGATTGACCAAACAAATTATCTTTGGTCTCAAAAAAAAAAAAAAAAAAAAAAATATATATATATATATATATTAAAAAATAGATAAACCACGTTGATTCCTGTTTGAATACATGTGTAGGTGTATTTATCAGCGGCCCCACAATGCCCATACCCGGATGCATGGATGGGCAAGGCACTGGACACCGGAGTTTTCGATTATGTCTGGGTGCAATTTTATAACAATCCTCCATGTCAGTATTACTCCAGCAACGCTGTTAACCTGCTTAGTTCTTGGTACCTGTGGACATCAAGTGTGACGGCTACTAAATTCTTCGTGGGGTTGCCGGCGTCACCGTCAGCCGCTGGAAGTGGGTACATGCCACCGGACGCGCTGATCTCTGAGGTGCTCCCTTCCGTCATTAATTCAGACAAGTATGGGGGTATCATGCTTTGGAGTCGTTACTATGATCTTTTGAGTGGGTATAGCTCTAAAATTAGGAGTGTTAATTTGGTGTCGTTACCAGGGAATACCTCTGCAATCAAGGCTAGTGTTTGATCAGTGTTGTAAGGCCTTCACCATTGTAATGGGAAGGTAATAATAATAATAATAATAATATAATAAAGAGCAAGAGTACTTGTTCTAGTGTTTTTATTCAAAAAGTTTATAATATCCTCAGTGATGCGCAGTTTGTTTATTTCAACGGTGTCCACGACTCCTCAAGGACCAATAATTAAAGACAAACTCTGGCTGAGGAGTGAGGAGTGAAGAAGAGGAATCCTGTCTCAACATATTAATTATATACATATATATAGTGCACCATCTGCTACTAGCCTACTACTAAGAATTATATTAAAAGATATGAACTTCCAAGAAAAGTCATACATTGACAGTGACGGAACCAGAACTTACCGGTAGGGGGGGCTGAAGTCAAAGTGTAAAGAAATTATCAAATAAAACAATTATCTACAGTAAAAAATAGGTCAATAATATAACTACAATTTGAATATACGTTTAGTAAAAAAAAGAACATTAACTATAATTGGAACTACTATCTTGTCATGATGTATCTAACTAAAAAAACAACTATGTTCAATTAGACAACTAAACAATCATTCATTCACTCTAACATGTATATTATTATATTATAACAACTAATTTATATTTGCCATGCCACATTATCAACTTAATTTTTTTAAATTATTAATTTATTTTTATAAATTTTATCAATATTATTCATAAACTTTTATTGAAAATTTAAATGCCTCATTATCAACTTAATTTTTTTCCTTAAATTTTTATAAAATTTAAAATTTCGGCAACTTTTTGAAAATAAGAAAACTTGTTAATTAGTAAAAGTATCAAAACTTAACACTACAACCCATTATCAACTTATTTTTTTTAAAATTATTAAATTATTTTTATAATTTTATTAATATTATTCATAAATTTTTATTTAAAATTTCAAATTTCAATGCCTCATTATCAAAATAATTAAGAAAAGTGTCAAAACCTTAACATTACAACCCATTATCAACTTAATTTTTTAAAAATTATTAATTTATTTTTATAAATTTTTATTGAAAATTTGAAATTGCAGCAACTTTTAAAAATAAAAAAAACTTATTTTAAATTAGTAAAAGTATAAAAAAAAAATCAACATTGCAACTTGTGGGATTTGAACTTGGGTGGGCTCAAAACCCCAAATTCCCTCTAACCACTCAAGCACATTACTATCACATGATGAAGGATCACAAACAAAACAATATGTAACATAAATATATGTATAAAAAACCTTACTTCATCGGTGCCGGAAAACAACCTCACCGGAGCCGAGGGGGGGCTGAAGCCCCTGCTAGCCCCCCCTTGGTTCCGTCCCTGTACATTGATATGAACTTTCAACATGAATAGAGAGGAGAAACCACTGATTAGATGGAAAACAAGAGATCATTTTCAAAAGCCACAACCACAGCCACCATGCACCCTTCTCCTTGTCCACTTTTCCCCCTCAACTCAAGCAATGAAGAGAAAAATAAGACTAAACTAACCATGCAAGACCTTACTTTTCTATGTCCACGACATTCTTTACAATGGCCGGCCATAGTTACGAATCTTACTATGTTTATACTAATTAAAGTATAACACAATATTAATTTTGTGTGCAATTAATTAATTAATTAATGATAAGTTATTAATTTATTATAATTTATAAATTTATACTTACGATGTTTCTTTCTTATATATATTGTAATATTATAAATTTGTTGTATGTTTGTCAATGATTTTTAATGTAAAATATCTAATTAAAGTATTTTTTGTTGGTAAAATTTTAATCTATGACGTGTTTTAGTATTAAATATCTTCATGCTATATGAAAAAGTAATTTCATTATTTATCAAGCCAATTAATAATTTAATAATTAAATTTTTAAATAAATTAAATTATAAATTAAAAATATTTTAATTGTTTAATATGTTAATTTTTTTTATTAGTAAAATATCAAATTGTACTAAATATTTAATTAAATTATTGTTAAAAATTTATTAATTTCAAGTATTTTTTATTACATAGTAATAATAAAAAAATAGAATGCAGTAAGAAATTTTTTGAGAATATATTTTTTTGAATGTAAAATTTCAAATTTGTAGTTGGAATATAAATTTGGGATTGGACATGGCTCCCACCCCCAAATCTTATTCCAAATTTGGGGGTGGCTGTGGATGACCCCAAATTTGGGGTTAACTATTTATGATCCCAGATTTGAGGTCCTACATATTCATTATTTTTTAATTAGTAATCAATTTATATAATTATAAATTTTGTGTGCAATTAATTAATTAAAAATAAAAATTTTAATTATATTCATTTATGATAAATTTATTAAACTAAAATAGTTAAAAATATATCAAACATAATAAAAGACACATGCACTACGAATTTGTAACAAAATACATTTATAATAATGTTAATAATATTGCATAAACATTCATCGATAATAAACTAAGGTATTAAATAACCTTAATAAAAGCTAATGCAATGCAAAAACTAATTATATCAAAACAACATATCAATATTCTAGCGAATCAACCCCACTTTCACCAAGATTGTCAAATAGTTTGGGGTAAAATAAAAAAAAAAGATGTGTAAAAAAAATATTCTAAGAATATATATTTTGGGCTAAATTTCGGAGTTTACGATTGGAGTATAATTTACTGTAATAGAACCAAATTTGATATTTGGTATTGTGGGTTGGAGTTGCCCTCTGTTTCAAACTCTAATGGTCCGTTTAATACTCAAGATTTCAAGAGATAGCATAGGACAACTTCTATTGTTATGTGTTTGATTTACACATGAGGTAAGAGTATAGCACAAATCATCTAATCTTTACAACACAACTTTTTAATTTTTTGTACCTCCAAAACCATGATATAAAAATTTTAGCGAAGTACATACCATTTTAATGACAAAATTATCCCTATTTAAAATTAAAAATTACACTACTACATTACAAATGTGATTACATGGTTTTTATTTTATTTATTTATTTATCTATTTATTTATCTATCTATCTATTTATTTTGTTAGGATTAAGATTTTAATGAAAATTTGTTTGGTGTGGATTAAATATTTTAAAACTATGTTGCTTTTTAACTTGTTGCTATGTTATTGAGTGTTCTAGAATTTGATAAAATTTTTATAAAATATTATTTTTTTTATTATAAAATAAAATATATAATAGTAAAAGGTTATTATTGTAATTTATAATTTTGTATTCTGTACTTTTACAAATCAAACACCAAAAAAAAAAAATTGTATTACCCAATGAAAATCAAATATATAACATCACAAGCACTTATATTTTACTTTAACCGTTTGTACTTTACTGTACTGTTTTAGTTAACGAATGAAACCGGCCCTAAATTTGAAAATATATCATTGCCAAAAATAGTTAATTTAGGGTGATATATTTGTAAGATATGAAACAACCAATGTCAATGAAAACTCCATATCATGACTCATTTATTGTGGCCCAATGAGTATGACTAAAGGTCATCAAACTAGTAAAAGTTCAGTGACCCATTCAATGAATGGGTTCACATCAGCAACTGCTTCAGGAATCTGACAATGAAGCTACCCAATCACATTAATTAGTCTAAAATTACGTTTTTAGACATTTTGAGTGTTGTGATTGATAGGGTGAATAAAAAAAAAAAAAAAGAATTGCAACATAAAAAGATGAGTTTGGGTTTATTTATTTATTTAAATTTATGTATTGTGATTAATTATAAAATATTTATTTAATTTTTTTTGGAAGAAACTTTCAGACAATATCTAAATTCTTTGAAACCAATAAAGTTAATTATAATTAAAGAATCTCAGAGAGATTGGCTTACAAATGCAGGGATAAACGGGTTTCATGGACTTTCTATTTTTTTTTGTATATTTTTATGACTGAATTACCAGTGAAACTGAAAACATTTAGAAAAAAAATACTAAAAAATTTAAAAGTAAAAATGTGAAAAAAGAAAAGAAAAACGAAATAGAGGAAAAGAGTGTGAGAAAGGAAGAAAAATAAATAAGAGGAAATAATTAGTGAATTAAAATAACGTATAAAGAATAAATAAAAATTAATTAGTGGAATGGGCACTTCCAGAGACAATGACAGCACAAGTAGGTGGTTGTCACCAGCTTTGTATTATTATGTTTATATTTTATGTTTTTCTAAAGATTTTTATTAGAGAAGATAAACTTTAAATTTTTTTAAACTCTTATTTGAGGGGATTTTTAATTAGAGAAATAGATGATTTAACAGTTAAACGGTAAAATTAATTAGAAAATAAATATTGAGAAGATAAAATTTAAATTATATATTATAAACTCTTATTTTGTGGGGATTTTTTGTTAGAGAAATAGATGATTTAATTATTAATTGTAAAATAAATTAGAAAATAAATATTGATATAAGTGAGAAACTAATGTATGAGAAATATATATAATTTCTTAGTTTTTTAAGGTGAATAATATAAAAAAGTATATTAATAAGAAAGATAAAAAAGATGAAATGAAATTAAGAAAATAATTAAATTATTTTTTCATTGCGTTTAATCATAATAATATTATTTTTTTGTAAATATGAAGAAGATGAAGATGAGTAAATAAATAAATAGACAAAATGTTTCATGTGAACACCAAAACACATATCGTTGTCAGGTAGGGTCAAAAGGCACATCTTGCCACAGTTCATCATATCCAATCAAGTCATCATTGACTGACTGATTGATTTATTTTCCTTTCTCCAATTATTTTTTTAAATAAATAAATAATTAACCATTTTTTTATTTTTTCATTTATGTGAATATTTATTTTTAAATTAATTTTTCATTAAGTTATTAAATCATTTCATAAACTTTTCAGTAAATCTTCATCCGGACTATAAAAAAATCAATATCGTATTTTACACATAATTTTAAAAACACCATGCTCTCCATTCCCTTCGATCCCTTGCTCTTATAAGTCCATTATTTATTTCCAAGGGTTTTAGGGTCAATTGGTTATGTGATCTCCATGAAACCATTTAATAGTTAATGATGGATCAATTTTTTAAGACAAGAAGTGTGTGTCTAAAACTATGAGCACAAACTATAGATGGTTCCTACACTCGGGTATATATTTGCCCCATAAACCATAGGCTAGAAGCACGCACAACTCTACTTCTTTGACCGCGAAGATGCTAAGAAAAAATCTCCATCATTTATTTGTTTAATAAAATTATATAATTTATCTATTAAGAAAAAAATGTTAAAATTTTATAAAGCCTATGTTATATAATAGCAATAATAACTCATAGGTGGATGATAGTTTGTATTTACAATGTTTGCTAGGTAGAATCGATCTAATCAAATTAGGGTTAAGAAAAACTGTTTTAATATAATTAGGGATATATCACATAAACATGTGAGGCTTTTGTTTTTAAATTATATTTTTTTCAAATAAATACTAAAATGTGCCGTTTCATTTATAATTACCAAAATGCACAAATAGTACCAATGCATTGTTCTTTTCTAAATTAACTCATTAAAGTACGGTAAAGTCATGTTTGGATGATACTTGTAATTACTTTTTTTACTTTTTTATTTATTTATGTATAATCAATTTTTTAATATGATATTTACATTTAAGTCTTTATAATTGACGCCATAATTACTGAAATTATAAATTTGACGGTTGTGATTTATTACCATTGCATAATTGACTGTCATAATTTCTAACGAATGCAGGTTTGAACATTATAATTACTGACAATCACAGATTTAACGGTTGCTATTTTTACCATTACAAATTTAACTGTCGTAATTTTTTATGGTTGCAGGGTTGACCATTATAATTACCGACAATTACAAATTTAATTGTCATAATTACTGATAGATTTAACGGTTATGATTTTTTTCCCATTGCAGATTTGACCGTCATAAATCCGACAATTGCATATTTGACTGTCACAATTATTGATGGTTGCAGATTTTGAAATTACAATTTTTTACTTTTATAAATTTAACTATATGAAAAAAACAAAAAAAACTATTTTTATATATTTTATTTAAGTCAATAATTCAAAGCCTTTTGTTTTGACAATCCATTCACTTAATTATTTATAAATATATTAAATTGGAGTATAATTTTTATTCCTGAAATTTATATTTAATTATTATTTACCTTATAAGGACACAAACTTAAAAATAAAATAAAACAAAACACGTGCTTTTTTCATGAAATTATTGGCCCCCGAGTCCCGACACAATCTCAATGTACATAATATACTTTCATTTTTAAAAGTACAAATCTTTCAAAAACAAATTTAAAAATGAATAAAAAATTTCTAAATTGATGTAAAGATGCGATCCCTTGGGCCCCCAATGGATTTGCCCGCAATGGATGCGACAAGATTGTTTTCTTCACACCATTTTCACGTGAAATCATTAACTCTAACCCCACATCGATGCAACAACATTATATATATATATATATATAGCAATTATTTACCTTGCAAGGACACACAAACTAGGAAAAAGATAAAATAAAATAAAACGAAACAAAATGCCTGCTTTCTTTCATGAAATTATTAATCCATGGCATAATGGTATGATAAATATATAAAGTACTTTTATTTTATTTTTTAATAAAATATAACAATTATGTGTCAAAAATGTGTATATGCATAGAACAAGTTTAATAAACACTTATACCTTAATCTTATATGAGTTTGGGTATTTGATAATAGTGTTTTTTCAAAATAAACATTTGGGCAAGAGACCCAATATTAATAAGTCAAAAAAATGCTATTGATTTAAATAATTTCAAAAATAAAAAATCTTTCTAAAACAAATTAAAAAAAAATCTCAATAAATTCATGACCACCTACCCTATAATACAACAATGTTTTATTTTCTAAAAAGGAATCAAGTAAGAAATTAAAAAACAAACTATTTATTTTACATGCAGTCAATAGTCTCTTAATACAAACAACGTCCGTGACGTGACACCCGTTCTCATTCATCTCTATATAAACCCAAGGCCTCTCCTTCATCTTCATATATCACAAACCCTAAATTCCTAATGGCAACCAATAAAACCCAAACTCTCCTCCTCCTCATATTAGCTGCACTATGCATCACCTCCAACGCCGGCATCGGCAGCATCGCTGTCTACTGGGGCCAAAACGGCTTGGAAGGCTCTCTGGCAGAAGCATGCTCGACAGGAAACTACGACATCGTGGTTATCGGTTTCCTTTACCAGTTTGGCAATTTCAGACTCCGGGCCTCAACCTTGCAGGACACTGTGATCCTGCCTCTGGTGGTTGTGTTAGCATTAGCAATGATATCAAGGCTTGCCACAGCCAAGGTATCAAGGTGTTTCTCTCTTTGGGTGGAGCCTCCGGCAGCTACACACTTGTATCCACTGAAGATGCTCAGCAGGTGGCTGACTACCTTTGGAACAACTTCCTCGGAGGGTCATCATCTTCCCGGCCACTCGGAGATGCTGTTTTAGACGGTATTGATTTTGATATCGAGGGTGGAACTACTCAATACTGGGATGAGCTTGCTCAGATGCTCTCCGATTATAGTCAAGAAGGACAAAAGGTAAGCCTTAAAAATAATAATTTATTTAATATACTATAATGTTGAACGATATTATAATAGTATCACATGATTTTTTTTTTAACAAAAATATATTAACAACCAAAATATATTATATAAAAAAAAAATCCTGTTAAAGATACAGTACATGCACCGAGTGCAACACACTTAACTAGAGGGAAAGAAAGAAATTGCATATTGAAGAAAAACTTGGTAAAATACAAAAAGCATGGGTGAATTGATTGTGATAGCGCTGAGGACCTTATTAACGAGGTGAGAAGGTGTATTATGAGATGTAAGCTATGTGACACGATTTTAAGGAGATGGTTGTCCAAAAGATTATCTATCCATGGACGTTGCTCTATCAAATTAGAGCATCAAGGGTTATCAATCTATTCCTCCTTGCGGAGAGTCTCCTCCTAGTCTCCTCCATCATCGATGGAGCTTCACTATCACTTTCAGAAATAGATAATATTGGTTAAATACATACTTAAATAAAACTATATAAATATTGCCGTAATATATATAATTCAAATAAGTAAATTATCACTGATTGACCAAACAAATTATCATTGGTCTATATATATATATATATTAAAAAAATAGATAAACCACGTTGATTTCTGTTTGAATACATGTGTAGGTGTATTTATCAGCGGCCCCACAATGCCCATACCCGGATGCATGGATGGGCAAGGCACTGGCCACCGGACTTTTCGATTATGTCTGGGTGCAATTTTATAACAATCCTCCATGTCAGTATTACTCCAGCAACGCTGTTAACCTGCTTAGTTCTTGGAACCAGTGGACATCAAATGTGACGGCTACTAAATTCTTCGTGGGGTTGCTGGCGTCACCGGACATCGCCGGAAGTGGGTACATGCCACCGGACGCGCTGATCTTTGAGGTGCTCCCTTCTATCGTGTATTCAAACAAGTATGGGGGTATCATGCTTTGGAGTCGATACTATGATCTTTTGAGTGGGTATAGCTCTATAATTAGGCATGTTAATTTGGTGTCGTTACCAGGGAATACCTCTGCAATCAAGGCTAGTGTTTGATCAGGGTTGTAAGACCTTCACCATTGTAATGGGAAGGTAATAATAATAATAATAATATAATAAAGAACAAGAGTACTTGTTCACTGTTTTTATTAAAAAAGTTTATGGTATTGTCAGTGATGCGCAGTTGGTTTATTTCAACGGTGTCCACGACTCCACAAGGACCAATAATTAAAGACAAACTCTGGCTGAGGAGTGAGGAGTGAAGAAGAGGAATCCCGTGTCAACATACTAATTATATACATATATATATATATTTAGTGCACCCTCTGCTACTAGCCTACTACTAAGAATTATATTAAAAGATATGACCTTCCAAGCAAAGTCATACATTGATATGAACTTTCAACATGAATAGAGAGGAGAAACCACTGATGAGATGGAGAACAAGAGACAATTTTCAAAAGCCACAACCACTGCCACCATGCACCCTTCTCCTTGTCCACTTTTCCCCCTCAACTCAAGCAATGAAGAGACAAATAAGACTAAACTAACCATGCAAGACCTTACTTTTCTATGTCCACGACATTCTTTACAATGGCCGGAACATGGCCATGGCCACGCCGGCCATAGTCGGAGCTCCGATGTGGACCAACCGGACTGCAAGTGGCAGTCTCATGCACATTGGGTTCGATGTAGGAGTTTTCGACGATCCTATAACTATTGATAACACAAGGACTGTATTTGTATGCATGATAAGAAGGAAGTGTATACTTCATGGCTTGGTTTTTCTTTTGTGTTGAATTTTAGTGATTATGAAGGGACAATGAATTTTATTGGAGCTGATCCGTTGATGGAGAAGACAAGGGATGTGATGCCTTTGAAGGGGAGGTCTATTTCGGCCTCAAATTTGATAGATTTAGGGTCCGTTTGATGCACAATTAAGAACAGTACAAGTTTACAGGACAGTACAAAGAGTTGTGGTACAACACAATTGCTTGTTCTGTACCATGTTTAATATTTTATAGGCAACACAAAATTTTTTGTGTTGTTCCCGTTTGATTTGTACTAAGTACTAAACAAAATATTATAAATTCTTATGATACCTTTTCTGCTATTCTATATGTTTATTATGCAATAAAAAACTTCACAATGAAATAAATTTTGAAAATTTTCTCGTTATCAATATTAACATGATTAATTTTTTTATAATTAATAAAATTATTAAACCATAATTATATTTGTGTATTTTCAAAATATGTGAAAAAAAAATTGCTTATTAAAAATAAACACAAACTTTTTATATAAGTTTGCTAATATATTTGATATTTCCAAGAAAATCTTATCTCATAATTTATGGGTAAAGATATAAAAAGATTTATACTTATTTTTAATAAAATTTTAATTTTAAATTTTTGGATAGAAAAATAAAAAGATTTATGTATATTTTTTATATGGTTTAAAATTTTAATATCTAAATATGATCACTTTTATTTATTTAAAAATATATAGATGTTACGAATCAAATTTCTATTTGATAAAAATGGCTTGGAAACCCTAAAATTTTTTAGAGAAGAGAGGGCAAAAAATAAAAATAAAAATAAAAAGGGGGAGAAGAGGAGAAGATGGAGAGAGAAGATGATCGTATAAATGGAAAAGGGTGTGCATCGACGGAGGAAGTGAAGAAGGTGCAAGATTGGAGAATTACTGTTGTGGGATAAGATATGTCGTGATTGTGATTTTTATTTTTTATTGAAGGTGATTTAGTCTTCTGGTTGTGTTGTACTATGATAGAATTTTTGTAACGAGGTTTTGGTAGTACAAAAATATTATCCACTTGTCCTGTAGTATAACAACATTTTGTGCTGTACTCTCAGCCAATTTATAAATCAAACAAGGAACAAAGGAACTTGTCCTGTGCTGTACCTCAAAACTTTGCGTATCAAACGGGCCCTTAGGGTCACTCACGGAGTGTATGAAGACAGTATGTTAATTCTCATCACACAACTATATCATGTAATTTTCAGATGAGAGAAAGATGGGATTCACTCACATATATATCACACAGAAAGACAAAAGAGTTTGTCAAACCAGAAGACTTTCCAGACCATGCATGTACAACAAAATCAAAACCTGTCATATCTCTAGTTTAACCCTAATACCGAATAACCTTTCCCTTACTAACACATCACAACATTTTCCATAACATTGCAAGACAGCACATCTTGATGTTGGAAATAATCAAGACTTGGTCCAAGTCTTCCGTGCACGTTGAGTCGTGGAGAATGAGTCATGTGCAATGTCCAGATTTTGTGGATCTCATGAATCATGTATCCAGGCACTTGGAGTTTGTTAGTTTGTTAGTTTCTATTTCAAGTAATAGCATCTTGAATAAAAGAACAACTTGCCCAGAAAACAAAGTGTTTTTGTTTTTTTGTTTTTTCCTATTTGCCTCTTCTCAGCTCTTATCTTTAGGTGTATAATCTAGAGTTTTCATCAAGTGGTTTGGGAATCCATTGAGTGGCGGCATGTTGTTCACTACCCAATGCTGACGAAGTCCAACTATAACACGTTGGCGATTAAGATGTAGGCAATCATGGATGCTCAAGGGGTCAGGAAATCCATCGAACCGGCTATTGGGACTAATGTGGATCCAAAGAAGGACAAGACGGCGTGTTGTGATGCAAGTGGGGTGGGGCGGGGAATGGGATCCCCATCCCCATCCCCGCTTCCCACAGGGTGGGGATTCCCCGCCTCAAATTTCCATGTGGGGGAGAAATTTCCCCCACTCACTTCCCGCGGGGTCGGGGAATCCCCGCCCCATATTTTTCCTAATTGAAAGAGTTTCAAATTTTGACAATAAATTATTCATCTGTTGCCCTTCAAACCAAATTTTGTATGACACTGTTGTATTCAATCCTAGATCTTTCGCCAAAAAAAGCAATTAGTTGAACATAGATAACATAGTAAGAGTTATACTAGTATAAGAAACTAATTATTACAAATAACATAAAGTTTGAAAGTAAACTAAAGGTACAAATTCATTCATAAAATTCATTATACAAAAACTAGAGCAACAATTTCATATTTCATTAATATTTTTCATTCTTCAAATCTTTGAAGTTGAGAATCCACTACCACTACCATCTTGATAGGATAGCTCCACCTTCAATAATAAATAAAATTGTAAGTACAAAATAAAATCATAAATAATATCAAAGATTCAAAGTTAAAAATAAAATTATATGAAAACCATATTTATCTCATCATGCTCATCCCCCTCTTCATCAAATGTAGAACAAATAGGTTGAATTGTTGACCAAAAATCTTTAAAAAGAAAAAAGAAAAAAAAGAAACAAATTTCTCATAAATAACATTAGCTTAATAGAAATATATTCAAGTAACAATATTAATAATACCTTTCAACCAATCTTGTGTGCACATCAATGCTTCTATTGTGTTTGGGTGAAGTCGGCTACGATGTGGATTTATGAATCTCCCGCTTGTGCTAAAAGCCGATTCTGAAGCAACGGTAGACACGGGAATTGCTAAAATGTCTCTTGCAATTAATTGTAAAGTAGGATACTTCAAAACATTTTTCCACCAACTCAAAATATCAAAATCGGCTTTCATTGGCAATATAGACTCATCCAAATAATTATTCAACTCCGATTTCACATTCTCCATTTGACATCCACGAGAAGCAACAAATAATTGATAGTTGTTAAAGAATTCCGCATCATTATCATTGGCCAATATCTGTGAAGAGTTACCCACAAGACCACCACCACCACTAGATTCATTCACTTTTGATTTAGATGAATACTCTTCAGCCAAATCATAACAAAGAGTACTAATTTTTTGAATTTCATCTTTTGGTTTATCCTCACCAAAAATAATGGGAAAATACATCTCCAACAACATCAACTTGAATCTAGGGTCCAAAACAATTGCTACACCCATAACACCATGGATTCTATCCCAATATTTTTCAAATTTTGTCTTCATTCTCAATGCCATTGATTCAATGTAATCAATGCCACAATTGACCCATTTTGTCAAAGCAATGTTAATCTGACAAATCTTAGGAAAATATAGGTTAGTTGTAGGATACTTTGTTCCTAAAAATAACTCAGTCACCCCATAGAATAACTTCAATCTATCACAAATCTCCTTTGCCTTTTCCCATTCTTCATCAGATGGATAACATTTATAAAGAGAATCTCATTGTTTCAAGCATTTGAAAGCATCCTTGTAGCCAATAGCAATATTAAGCATAAAAAAGAAAGTTGAATTCCACCTAGTTTTGCAATCCAAAACCAACTTTTTAGTGAAATTCATTTTCAATTGATGCATAGTTTCTTCAAACTTCTCACTTCTTTTAGGTGTAGCAACCCAAAATGCAACACTATCACGAATATTCTCAATTGCATCATTAATTACATCCAAGTCATCTTTAACAATCAAATTCAAAATGTGTTCACAACAACGCATATGCAAGAATTTTTCATCTACCAACGATTGCTACGTGATAACTTATTCACAATCAAACTCGCAAGTAAATCATTTGTAGAAAAATTATCCAAAGTCAACGTAGATAACTTGTTATCTAGATTCCAATCCATCAAACAATTCACAAGTACTTCACACAAAACTTGAGAAGTATGTGGACATGGCACATAAATGAACCTATTTATAAAAATCATTAAAATATAATTAAAGACATATCATTTATAAATTATAAATGACGAAGAAGTAGTTGACAAAAAATATTAACTGATAATTCGACTTTTTAAATTCCAATCATCATCTATGTAATGCGTAGTAACCGCCATAAACCCTTTCTTTTGATTATTGGAAGTCCACATGTTTATTGCAAATCTACTCCGACTTTGATCAAATAGCTTCATTGTTCTTGATCTCTCATGCTCAAACATCTTCATAATATCACTTCTAATTGTAGTTTTTGAAATGGGCTTGAACAATGGTTGAACCGAACTAAGAAAATCTCGAAATCCAACATGTTCTACTATTTTCAAAGGATACTTGTGCATAATGATCATTGTAGCCATCTTCTTCCTTGCAACTTCTTGATCATAAACATAAGTCCCAATTGATCGTTTGCCACTAGCATGAACATTGGATTTCAACAATGCTTGCCTTATGTCTCTTCTTTTCTTTTGTGGACATATAGCATAGTGATCATGCAAATGCTTTCTCCCATTTTTTGTGTCTCCACCAAGATTTTTCCCACAATAATTACAAATAGCCTTCCATTTGTCATCAATCTTTTGCCTCTTGTAATGACTCCGCACTTCTGATTTCAACCCCCATTTACTACTCAAAATTAATTCTTCTTCATTTGGACCTGTAGAAGGAATTGATGATTCAGTTGTAGTTGAGGCATCTTCTTCTCTTGGTGTTTATTGTGTAGCACTTTGCATTGGTGAAACATTATTTGGTGTAGATTGAGTAGCATCATTGGTCATTTTTAGTGAGGTGAAGATTGTGGAAAAAGTTGTATAAATTAGCACAAAGAAGCAAGGTGTGACTATGGGGTGCCCTATGACTGTATTTCAATAATAGGATGAATTTGGGGTAGAAGACCTAAACAGAACATGTGAGCTATCATCACCAATTAACAGTCCAGATTGACTAATTAAAACAGATTCAGTAAACATAAGGTCTAGATGCATTAATAGTTAGAGTATGCTTTGATAGTCAGAGCATAAACATAAACATAATCTCATTTTTTTTCCAAGTTCTCATACAAGTCGGAGCATCCTTTGATAGTGAATTATTAAAAAAAGAAGCATCAAGATTCAGAGCAAATGGCATCAAGTTTCACCTTTTATATATATATATATATAATAGAAAACATTTCCAATCATCCAAAAGCCAAACATTTCCAATCAATCTCACAGGCTATGCATGAATTAGTAAAAGAAGAAGCATCAGGAAAATGAAAGTGAAGGAGTGAAATGAAAATGAAAATGAAAGTGAAAAAAATTAGCTTGGGAAAGCTCACCTTTACGAGATCCCTGGTTGATCAATCTCCTCACAGACACCAAACGAGAGAGAGAGCTCACGGGGAAAATGAAAATCAGCTCAGAGAGAGGAGTGAAATGAAAGTATGAAACTCAAAATGAAATGAAAGTGAAATGAAAATGAAAATGAAATGGAAACATTTGTTGGCGACGTGGCGTTAATTGCGTGGCTTGTCGGTTAAAAAAAATATATATTCTTTTTCCTTTCAGAATCTTTCTTCTCCCTTGAATCCGTGCTAGCACTTGCTCACGTGCCACATCTAGGGAAAATTTGAGTCTTTAAAAAATTCAGAATTTAAACAAAATTACAAAAAAAAAAAAAAGTTATGTGAATAAACCTAAATTTGATATGTTAAAAAATATGGATTAGTTATTTTAACAAAAGCTACTAAAAATCTTACCCATAAAAATCTTATGAATAGTTTAAAAATGTTATAGATAGTTTAAAAATCTTTAATAGCTTAAAAATATTATAGATATTTTAAAAATCTTTAATTTAAAATTTAAAAATCTTTTGGGTGAAAAAAATAAAATATACTCATAAGTAATCGATGGTATGAAGAACTAAAGAAGGAGAATAATGAAGTAATGTGTAGTATGAAGAATTGAAGAAATAGACTAATAAAGTAATGGATGGTTACATAGTATGAAGAACTGAAAAAGGGAACTGTTGACTAAATTGGGATTTGAGAAGAAGATGTTCTTGTGTTTTTACAAGATTTAAGTAAAGTTAATAAATGTCTTATCTTATTTTATTTTATATGATTTTAATTTTAATATAACATATTTATGTATAATAGGAAATTAAAAAAATTTTGATTAAAATTTTAAAATAAATTTTCATATATTTATCTTCGAATTTTCATATATTTATCTTCGAGCATTTCATGAGAGCAACACTATCTATCTATATATTTATATGTTATATCCTAGCATATAAAAACATGGGGTCAAACAATAAATTTTCACCATTTTTCTATAAATATAATTTTTATTCTATATAAACTGATTTCTAATAAATAGAGGGGTCAAACAATAAATTTTTGAAAACAAAATAATTTTTTAATATTATATAAATAGATTTTTAAAATATCAAAATAATAATATTTTGCTTTGAATCCAAACATTATTTTTTTAAAAACTATCGATATTAATTTATAAAATTTTAAAACTATAGATAGTTTAAAAACCTTTAATTTAAAATTTAAAATATTATGAGCACTTTAAAATATTTAATTTAAAATTTAAAAATCTTAAGAGCAATTTAAAAATCTTTAATTTAAAATTTAAAAAACTTTTGGATGAAAAAAATGAAATACATTAATAAATAATCGATGGTATCAAGAACTGAAGAAAGAAAATATTAAAGTAATGGATAGTATGAAGAATTGAAGAGGGAGACTAATAAAGTAATGGATAATTCATAATATGAAGAACTAAAGAAGGGAAATGCTGACTGGGGAAGTTGAGATTTGAGAAGATGTTTTACTTTTACAAAAGTTGATAAATATCTTATCTTATTTTATTTTTTATGATCTTAAATTCTTAATTTTAATATATTATATTTATCTATAATAGGAAATTAAAAAACTTTTGATTAACATTTTAAAAAAAAATTTTCATATATTTATTTTAGAGCATTTCACGAAAGCAACATTATTTTACTAAAAATCTAAAACATTATTAATAAATCTCAAAAAAAATTTGAAAACCAAATATTTGAACATTATAATATTATATAAATATTGATTTTTTTAATAAATAAAATTAATCATATGAGTTATTTTTAATAAATATTACACACACACATATATATATATCATTTACAAGTCTGGGAATCCCCGTGCCTCGCGGGGATTTCCCACTGGGAGCATCACAGGGAGCGGGTTGGGGAATCCCCACGGGGAATACATTCCCCGTCCCCGCTCCGCCCCGCGAGTCGGGGAAATGTTTTTCCCCGTTCCCCGCCTCGCGGGGGGATTATTTCGGGGAATCCCTGCCTCGCCGGAGAGGGTCCCCGCAGGGAACAGGGATTCCCCACCTTACTTGCATCTCTAACAGCATGGGCATGTTTACTCTAGTCTATTCTCAAGGACGTGCTTCTGCAGGTTGCAATAAAAAAGATTGCCAAGGAGGTTTGGGATAGCCTAAAGACGAGGTATCTTGGAGCGGATCAAGCGAAGAAAGCGCGACAGCAAACTCTGAAGATTGAGTTTGATGCTCTGCGCATGAAAGAAGGAGAAACGATTGATGACTTTGCCACTTTGCCGGTAAGCTGCGCGGGATGGCGACCAAATACAGTAATCTTGACGCCACCATGGAGAACGCCATCCTCGTCAGAAAGTTGCTTAATTCTGTCCCTGACAAGTTCTTTCCGGTGATTGCTAGAATTTAGCAATTTTACGATGTTGATGCTATGCTATTCGAGGTGGCAACCTGTTGTCTAAAGACATAAAGAACAAGCTCGTCTCTGCGGCGGCCACAGAAACAACGACGGGTAGCTTCTGCTAACTCACGCTGAGTGGTAGGCGCGGTAGAAAAATAGCAGTGGAGACCTGGCATCTTCTTCCAAGGGACGAGGAATAAGCACTGGCAGTAGTGATGGGTGTGAGCATAGCAAGGGTCATGGTCGTGGCCACTGTCAAGGCAAGGAAAGTCGCAGCAGCTCAAATGCGACGCAATAGGATGGTGTGATTAGTCGTGGATCCCAGATGGGTTGTGATAAGAGTCACATAAAATGTTTTGATTGTGATTTCTATGGCCACTTTGCTTCAGAATGCAAGAATAAGCAACATAAAGATAAGGCGCACCTTGCATCCTCACAGGAGGAGGAACCAACACTGTTGCTGGCGATGAACGTGGAGTCGCGCAAGTTGGTGTTGTTGAATGAAGACAAGGTGGAGCCACGACTATGAGCCAACGGCAAGAGGAATGTCAGTTCCAACATGTGGTATTTCGACAACGAGGCAAGTAATCACATGTTAGGTGATCAGAACAAGTTCCACGACTTGGATGACTCTATCCAGGGTAATGTGAAGTTCAGCGATGGCTCCACCGTATAGATCAAAGGGAAGGAAATAGTGTTGTTCCAGTTCAAGAATGGAGAACATCGATGTCTTAAAGAGATATACTATATACCTTCCCTATCCAATAACATCATAAGTATTGGCCAACTAACTGAATAAGGTAGCAAAGTGGTTATGGTTCATACCTTCTTGTGCTTGTATGATTCAAGTGGCAGGCTTCTCATGAGGATCATGCGCTTCCTGGCCTAATCGTCTTTACAAGGCGTTGATGAAGACATGTAAGCCTGTGTGCTTGTACGCAAGGATATTAGACCCAGCTTGGCTGTTGTATGCGAGATTGGGACATGTGAATTTTCAGTCCCTCAAAATTTTCCGTTCCCTGTTGTGGCGACACACAGGCCTAAGGAGCAGCTCAAGCTGGTGCATGCAGACTTGTGTGGCCCCATCACTCCACATACGCCAACCGGGAACAAATATTTCTTACTCTTCATTGATGACTACAGCCGAATGATGTGGGTGTGTATGATTAAGGCAAAGAGTGATACATTAGAGGAGTTCAACAAGTACAAAGCACTCATGGAGAACGAGACCGACTGCAAGATGAAGGTACTAAAGACAGATCGATGGGGGGAATTCCTCTCCAAAACCTTCAGCACATTCTGTGATAATGAAGGTATTAAATGGGACTTCACTGAACCTTACACACCACAACAAAATGGTGTTGTGGAAAATAGAAACAGAACCGTGGTAGCCATGGTGAGAAGCTTGTTGAAAAGTATGCAAATGCTAGGAAGACTTTGGGGTAAAGTAGTCTGGCACGTGGCGTATCTACTAAACCATATAGCCACAAAGGCACTATTTGATTACACCCTGCATGAAGCGTGAACTGGAAAGAAGCCGCACCTGGACCATCTAAAGTGTTCAAATGCACTGTTCACACGAAGGTTCAAACGACGCTCAAGCTTGATGATCACGGTACTTCTGTGGTCTACCTCGGCGTTGAAGTAGGGAGCAAGGCACATAGACTCTTTGACCCACGTCACCACAAAGTTTGCATCAACCGTGATGTGATCTTTGAGGAGAACAAAAGCTGGAACTGGAGTGAGGCTGCAACAAGTGATCAAGATACTTTGGTCACGCTCTCTATTGAGGAACCAGACGTCGAGGACAACTTGGTGGGCAGCGAGGTCCCTGTAACTCCTGCATCACCAGTACTTGTAGCAGTAACACCATCTTCCCTGAGTGGAAGATTGGGCTCGGTCTCATCATGGACACTAGGAGCGGTGAACACGATACCGACCATAACTAAAGACGCACTTGGTTCACCTCCTGTCACACCGACGGCCAAAAGCTCAGTCTCTGAATTGTTGGAGAAACGGAGGCGAGCGATGAGAGGTCCAAGTCCATCCACATATGATCATACACCATGTAGGTCTCGGTCTATTGCAGAAATCTATGAAGAAACAAAAGAAATGCACTTACCTCATGAGGAGTTATTACAAGTTGTAATCGAGGAGCCAGTAACCTTTTCTGAATAAGTCAAGGAAAAAAAATGAGTCAAAGCAATGGACCAAGAGATTACCTCAATTGAAAAGAACAAGACATGGCCGCTGACTCATCTGCTGGTGGGACATAAACCCATTATTTTGAAATGTGTTTACAAGCTAAAAAGGGATTCAGAAGGGAAGGTGATTAAACACAAAGCTAGACTTGTTGCAAAGGGGTATGTGTAGCGAAAAGGAGTAGACTACAATGAAGTCTTTGCTCCGGTGGCGAGAATTGAAATAGTAAGGTTGTTGCTCGAGCTTGCATCTTAGTACAAGTGGCAAGTGCAACACATGGATGTCAAGACGACATTCTTAAATGGAGGGCTGCAGGAAGAAGTCTATATTGCCCAGCCAGAAGGATATATGGTGAAGCATCAAGAACACAAGGTGTATCGGTTATTCAAGGCACTCTACGGACTTCACCAAGCACCCCGAGCTTGGAACCTTCTGCTAGAAAGGAAATTGAAGAGCATAGATTTTGTCAAATGCCCCCCAGAACATGCTATCTATATGAGGACAAAAGGAGCTAATGTTCTAATAATTGGAGTTTATGTCGATGATCTCATTGTAATTTGGACAGAAGCGACCGACATCTAAGAATTTAAGTATTAGATGTTGAACGAGTTTAAGATGACTGATCTCGGATTTCTCTCCTATTACCTTGGTATTGAAGTGGAGCAAAGAGAATGGAGAATTTCTCTTAAGCAAGCAGGTTACGTGAGAAAGATCCTACAGAAATTTGGAATGGTAGAATGTAACCCATGCAAGTGCCCTATGCAACCAAAACTACAACTGGGAAAAGATACTGAAGGAGAGCCTGTGAATCCAACTAAATATCGGCATGTCATTGGAAGCTTAATGTACATGCTGCACACTCGGCCTGACCTTGCATATTCAGTCAGGATGGTTTGTAGGTACATGGAGAAGCCTACAACAATGCATCAAAAATTTGTCAAGCAAATCTTGAGATATCTTAAAGATACAATTGAGTTTGGTTTGGAATACACAAGCGGAGATGATGACAAACTTGTCAGGATTAGTGATAACAGTTTAGCCAACGACATTGATGACAGAAGAAGCACTATTAGGATGGTGTTCTATGTCAACAAAAATGTTATCTCATGGGGGTCACAAAGCAAAAGAGCGTCGCACTATAATCATGTGAAGCAGAGTTCATGGCAGCAACAACAGCCGCATGTTAGGCGATATGGCTAAGGGGATTGATGAACGCAATGACAGGGCATTCTCTAGAAGTAGTAAAGCTGTATATTGAAAACAAATTAACGATCATATTAATGAAGAATCCAGTGTTCCATGCTAGTAGCAAGCACATCAATACTCGGTTTCATTTTATTCGAGAATGTGTTGAAAGAGGAGATATCATTGTTGAGCATGTAAGTGGAGAAGAACAACGTCCAGACATTATCACCAAATCACTCGCCAAGGTGAAGTTCTTAGAAATGTGTGAGTTAATTGGTGTCAAAGGTCTCGCATAGTCCAGTCAAGATTATGGGAGATTTTATTGGAAATAATCAAGACTTGTGACACGACCCCTTGCGTGTATCCCGCAAGTGCACGGGTTTGTCGAAGTAATAAATTTACCTTGGTGAGAAGGTAGTCGAATCCACAGGGAATAGGGAGATAGAATATAAGGTTTCACTAATTAAGCTATGCAGAATACGGAGAACGATAATAAGATTGATGAGTGAAAATAATGCAAAGCAATAAACTAAGTAGAGAGATGGAAGAAAGAAGTGCAAGTAGGAAAATCGAGAAGGACTAACAATGAGTAAAAGGGGGTATCCGGACAAGCTACCTCTAGGGTCTATGTTTCAAGTGCAAGACTATGATATTATACTCTCCTATTGATGCCAATTGAGTCGAGGATATCCTAAGACTCACAGTCCCAAACCTAAGGACAACCGTGACTAACTCCAACACTATGCCCGGTGTTAGGATTCACAACACCCTTCACTCTGTCACCTAGATGACTAAGCCCCAGGGGAGTCCATCTGCCTAAACCTCACACTATGTGGAGTTGCATTATGCTCTAGGGATTCCTAGTGATTAAACCTGTTCCTATACGTAATTCTAACCCTTTGGTCCAGGTGGAAGAACCCTAGTCTAGATTGAGCCCCAGCAAATAGGATTCACTACAACCCTCCACTCTATTACTTGCGTAACTAAGCCCTAGGGGAGTTTATCTACCTATTGCTTCACTCTATTTCGACCGCTATTAAATCAAGGAATCGGAGGTAGGGAGAAATCACATCGAAGGGGAAAGGGGTACATTGCTACCTCACAACTCTCCCTCTCAACCCTCTTTAATCTTGAGTAGTCTAATCCTATAGGAGTTGTCACACCTCCAAAGGAAAGCCTAGATTGCTCTCAACCCTAATGTCACGTTTAAGGGAAAACAATATGAAAGGATAATCAAGATTAAAAACTCAATTTTATTCATCAACGATGGAAAGCATAATAATCAATGTCAAAGAAACATAAGAAACCCTAAAGTTTACAAGTCCGAATACCCCACGAGGGGTTTAGCTCCTCATAGAGCTATACATGTTCATCAACGTGAGAAATAAAGCATAAAACATAGACATCAATGAAAAACCCCCTCGAATTGGTGTGGCCGTGGTCTTGTGCAAACGTCGAACCTCGAAATCGATGCCGACGACGCGCTAGATCCTCCACGAAATCCTCTCCGAAACCCTAGCCGCACTCCAGAAAGTTGGGGGAAAAGATAGGTCGAAAGATCCCTCAAAAGGTTGCAAAAAAAATCCCCTTTTATATTGTTGAATCGCGGCTTTAAAATTGGACTTATCGGGGGCTTCACACGGCCGTGTGGAATTTCCACACGCCCGTGTGAAGCTTCTGTCTCGGCTGAAAAATTAATTTCACACGGCCGTGTGGAATTTCCACACGCCCGTGTGTCTTCACTGGATGGCTGAAATCGCAAAACACACGGCCGTGTGGAATTTCCACACGCCCGTGTGACTTCTCTGTCTGGCTGGAAACTGGCTCACACGGCCGTGTGGAATTTCCACACGCCCGTGTGACTTCTCTGGAACACTAATCTTCAGCTGAACAGGCTTGGTAACTTGCCGAAACGCCTCCCTGGTCCATTGTTCTTCATCGAGGCCATTACTTGGGCACACAAGCAACGGTAGGTCGCGCCGATTGCTTCAAGTCTTCTTCTTTCGCGAGATTCTCCTAAGTAACACGGATTGGACTTGTTGTGAATGTGACTGCCTTTGTGCCCCTCCAAAAGAGGTTGGCACACATCCACAAGTCCAAATACGTGCTTCGTTCCTTGCTTGGTCCGAGAACATCCCAACATTGGCGAACTCGACCTAATTTCATTCTTCTTCTCCAATTAGGCTCCACAATACCTTCAATGCACAAGAGAACACAAATGCACACATTTAGTGATAAAACCTGATAAAAGGTATGCTTAATGTAAGATAATAGCGCTTCGCGATACTATAACACAAGCACTTATCAACTTGGTCCGAGTCTTCCGTGCACGTTGAGTCGTGGAGAATGAGTCATGTGCAATGTCCAGGTTTTGTGGACCTCATGGATAGTGTGAGCCAAAGCATAGGCACATAGGTTAGCTGACCTTCTCACAAAAATGCACACTTACAGAATTGAAACATGATAAGGGAGATAAACAATCTCCAAGCACTATTGCTAACAAAGAGACCTGAGAAGTAGAGTTGTGCTGGCTATCACCACCTTGGAATCAGATTCAAGCTCTAAATTATCAAAACCTTTTTGATGAAGCCATTACAATGCCTTCCTACATGTAAGTCCTTTAACTATAGTCGCATCAAATGAGAAGGCAAGAGGACCATGAACCCCGGCTATAAACGAACCCTCAGCATCTCGAACCACACCAAAAGCGGAATGAGAGGACCTGGGATGAAAATCAACATCTACATGGCAATTGATGCAACCCAATGCTGGTCTAGACTAGTTGGCATGCACCTGGTCTAGACTAGTTGGCATGCACCTGATCTATGCAGTTTTCCATTAATGCAAGAGTTAAAGCCCTTGATAAACTATTGTAATAGGTAAAGATTGCTTGTCCTCCCAAAGTAGTGAATTCTAACAATTCCAAATGGTCCACAGTTAGACAGCAATTTGAGCACACTCATCTTGTGAAGTGTGGGCTACTAGAGTTGTCCACCAAAGCATGAGTTCTAACTCCTCGAAGCTAGAACAACCCAAAGCAACCAAACTCCAAACCTCACGTGCAAAAGGACATGTTACTAGTGTATGAAGTGGTGTCTCATCCTTAACCATGCAGACAAGGCACTGTAGATCTGTAAGGATATGGCGCTCCCGGAGAGTAGATCTTGTCAGCAAGAAATCATGGAAAACAATCCAAAGAAACACTTGGATCTTTGATGGGATTGACAAATTCAATATACCTTGCTAGACATGAGAAACTGGAGGCCATACATGGTTTAGCAACTTCAAGGTAGTCCAATATCCACTCTTCATAAAGTAGGAGCCTGATTTTGTATATTTCCACCCTATATGATCATGAGTCTCTTAGATGGATAGAGCGATTTACCGAATAGTAAGAGTATCTCACTCCTTATAAACATCAAGAAGCAAATCAACACCCCACTCCCTTCTAGAAGATAACAACAAATGTTTAACAATGATATGTTCAAGACTCTCGAATGGTCATGTCTGGATAAGAGGATCATCTAGATAAGAAGCCGAGCATTGTCCTAGATGTGCACTAAGGAGCCATCACTAATACGCCAAACCAAACCCTCACGCATTAGGTCTTGAGAAGCAATGATACTACGTGAAATATAACTAGGACTATAACCACACCAAGCTTGTATAAAGCCAGTTAAAGGAAAGTATCTCACCTTATAAAGACGGGCCACTAAAGAGTCAGGTTTCTGAAGAATATGCCAAGCTTGTTTCCCAACTATGGCCAGATTAAATGCATGAAGTCTGCGAAATCCTATACCACCTGAGTGCTTAGGCCAACAATGTCACGCCCCGAACCTAGTCGGACATGTGGCAATCGCCACGATAACAAGAAGTTGGTCCCACGACAGCCCCACCTTCAGGTTACCGTAAGGCTCAACACAAACATGCTAACACAATCAACTGAAGAACAAGACAATACCGAATAATAAAAATAGTAGTAGGGCTCCCTTACACTAGGGACCCTAGATCCAGCAGAAACTTAACAACCACATAAACCAGGGTTGCAAATACAACCAGAAAATACAAATACCAGAACAAAATATAAAAGACCAAGTCTAGTGGATCCATAAAGTTCACATGCACACTACGAACAGACCTAGACAAGGAGAACCGACAGGTCACTCTACTGGCTATCCAGCACAACCTAGTCCAACGTCGCAATCTGAGAAAGGAGAAAAAGAGAGTGGTGAGTAATAGGTGTTACCCAGTGAGTGGTGACAGCATAGATAAAATAGAGTAATAAGGTATTTCAAATTTCCAAATTTATCACAATAGTAATAACATGTAAAAGTAGTTCCATGTACTCAAGTATTCAACAGATTAACAATTAACATAATGATTGCTAAAAGAATAGTAAGTAACCTTTTTCCAACACATAGAGCATGGTTTAAAAATACAGGCTAGTCTCAAACAATTCCCAAGCTAATCGTAGCCGCGACAAGCTACGGGACCACCAAGGTGTTTTAAAACTCTTTTAAAATTGTAAAATGTTTCCTTCCTTGGTGTTGGCCACTGAGACTCCCCGTGTGGTGACCCCAGGTTTCTCACATAAAAGAATCCCTGTCAATGGCTCTACGCACCTCTTGACCAGGGTAAATTCAAGCTTAACCATGCAGCCTCCCATCAGGCTGGACCGTGGGACCCCCATTGCAGTGTCGGACTAAAGTCCGTAGTCACCATCAAAATCAAGTTCAATAATAAAATCATTTCAAATTCCCAACTCAGGGATTCCATCATACAAAGTTTAAACACGGGAATATACATCAACTATCTTCCATTTTCGTATAAAAAAATACTTACACATGTAAACATGCTTCTTTCAAGATAATTACCATATTATCAAATTTATGTTATAAACACATAAAGAAATACGATAATTACTTATATTAAATCTATGTAATTAAAATTTAAACCACTCACAGAACCAGTCGTCTCGTCTCGAGACGCGCTCACTGGTTGGCGACTTCCTTCCCCTTGGAAGACGTTTCGCCACCTAAACACAAGCAGGAATTCTAAGACTAATGAACACATGAATGGGGTTGAAATGTATGCAAATGTAATATGCAAACTGAACATAAAACTCTAGGGTTTTTAGGGCAAAACATCGTCATTTTGGACCCAAACGACCTTAAACCGAAGTAAAACTAATTCCAATGGATTCCAAGTAAGAAGGGCTTCAATAAGGATCAAGAAAATACTAGAAAGCATCAAACTTTCCCGGTGCTACAGTAATTTCGGAAATTGTTACAATAATTAAGAACATGCTACAGTAAGGCCGAACCTAATACAAGAGATTCTCTCAATTTACAACATTAAAATTCAGAAATTTCACCAAATATATTTTCACACAACAATAATCAAGCAATGGCTTCAATTTAAGCCTAAAAATACCAAGATCCAAGTAGTAATCAAGGTTTTCAAAAACATTCTAAAAACCCACAAACACAAGAAAAAAATATGGGAAGAAAAACTCGGATTAAAGGCTTACCGTATGCTAGAGGACGAGAGGAAGAGGAGAAGGTTTGGTTCGCCGGAAAACTCGCCGGAGATTTTCTATCTTGAAGGTAGTGGTCGGCCAAGAACAAGGAAAGAAGAAGAAGGAAGGAAAGTAAGGGAGAAAAGGAGGAAAGAAGGGCCTCATCATTGGTCTCTTCTCTTTTGATTATTTTAAATTTTAAAGCAAAAGACTTAAATGCCCTCTATAGAAGAATTAAATCAAAATGGGTCCAAAAGACCGAATTGCCCCTGGTTTTCGGCTAGTTTCACGCTATAGTTATTATGCAATTATGCAAGGATGACATTAGTGGTAAATGGCTATTTTACCCCTAATGCATGCACAAAAATATAAATAGGCTTGAGGTCTAAAATCAGGACAGGTTACAACAAACAAAGTTTTCCCCATGAGAACCAATGCAAGCCATGATCGAGAGAACCCATTTTACCCCCACCTAAATTTATTCAACATTGATTCAAGTTTGCAAAAAATGCCCTTGGGAACAAGAACATGCCGAATAAATAAATAGGGTGTGATTATGCCACTGTCTTCAATAAGATTTCCTTGTTAGCTTAAGAAAACCTTCTTCTTATATCGGCCTACCATGGAGGGAAGGCCTAAATATTTGCCTTGGTGAGGTTCCACCGGAACTCCAAAGATTGCACTGAGAAAAGCTTTGATGCTAACAGAGATATTTCAAATAAATGAGATTGCCAAATTGTCAAAGTTTACCTTTTGGCCAGAAGCTTGCTCATAGGCTAATAAACATGCCTTGACTCGGAGACATTCCGGTATAGTAACTCAGAAAAATAAGAGTGAGTCGTCTGCAAAATATAGATGGGAGATAGGAGTTGCGCGTTGAGCCACGCGACAGTAATACAGTCCACCATTATACTCAACTTGTTGTAGTAATCTAGAGAGACCTTCAACACATGATATGAAAAGATATGGAGCGAGGGGATCCCCCTGGTGAAGTCCCCATCATGGGCAAAATGTCTCCGTCAATACTCCATTCACTAAAATCCTATACTCCACTGAATGGGAACACATCATTATGAGATCAATCCAAGCCTCTGCAAAGCCAAGCTCCTGTAACATGAAACGTAAAAAGCCCCACTCAACGCGATCAAAAGCTTTTGCCATACCAGGCTAAATAACCTTGTGCTTTCCTTTTTAAGAAGTAGCGCACCTCATAAGCGATCATGATGTTATCTGTAATCAATCTATCGGTAAAAAAGTCAATTGACTCTCAGAAACTACATTAGGAAGCACTCGCTTGAGCCTATTGGTGAGCATATTCGAAATACATTTGTAGACCATGTTACATAGGAAGATCAGACAAAAATCTATTCCCGTTTAGTAGCCTTGAGTTTATGAATGAGAACAATAGTGGTGGCATTCATACCAATGGGAATGTGACTTTATCGAAGACATGAGAGACAAAATCGGATGATGTCGGCACCAATTACTGCCCGTGGTTATTAAAAGAAACTAGGATTAAAACCATATGGATCAGCCGACTTATTGGGCTTCATGGAAAATAAAGCCTCTTTAATTTCACGTGGAGAGAAATCCTACAATAAAGATGCATTTTATTCAGGAGTTACTTGGGAGGTGATGACACCATGAAACTCCTCCAATCGACAATCATCGGATTGAAAGTGGCTAACAAAGTAAGATCGGATATGATCTTTGAGAGCATTTCCATAAGCTATCCACCTTCGAGACTGGTCAAAAAGTAGAGGAATGAAGTTCCTCCTTCTCCTTGACGAAGCCCATTGGTGGAAAAAAATGTGTATTAGCATCCCCTGTCTTTTAACTAGTGCACCTTTGCTCGTTGGCTCTAGTAAACCTGATGTTGCTGTAAGAGAGAAGACAAATGATGTTGTTGAGCTAAATACCTTTGCATAGACTCTTCATCACAACAATTTTGGAGAAAGAAAAGATGCCGACGACATAGGGATATTTGTTGTTTGTAAGAATTACGTTGTCGACAACCCCACTCATAGAAAGCTTGCCCGCAATGAAAGAGCCTTTTGGTGAGTGTACATTGTTCACTTACTATTTATTACTCATTTGGCATGCATTAGAACCATAATGTGGAATTCGATGCTAAATATCGTGTGTTTTGTATTAATAGGCATAGGGAAGTCCTTAAAGGTGAGGGAGATCCAAAAGAAGCAATTTAGACCAAAAACAATAAAGTTGGAGTTATCTTGGCATCATTAGAACAAGGGTAAGGCAAACTGGGTGGCTTACGGGCAGCTTATGACCCACCTTACCACCGTAAGTATAGTCCAGAAGACCTTGTGGGTATGTTTATGCTAGTAAGGAGGATCCAGGGTCAATTTAGAGGACATTATGGTCAAGGCTTATACCACTAAGGATGCCCATAAAGACCATTCAGAGGAGCTTATGACCATAGTGCATGCTCGTAAGGGCAGTGGCAAGAAGCAAATAAAGAAGCTTACAGTCCAACGCTTATGGCCGTAAGCTGGACCGTAACATATTTAGAAGACCTTAAGGATGAGGCTTAAGCGTGTCCGTAAGGCTCGCGACTATCTTTCCCAACTTCCTCACAGCCTTACCATTACGCCTGTAAGCAGCCTGTAACCACTTGAGTATAAAGAGAACTTAAGAGGATTTTTAGGGCATCATCCATTCTATCTCTCTATTCTTTGGGGACGATTCTTGGAGGTGAGATTGAGGAAGAAAAGGGCCAAATCTCTAGCACCTTAGGCAAGATTTGGAGAGGGATTTTGCCCGGCATTCAAGGGGATTAGAGATCGTAACCGTTAAGCTCATCTTGGTGGCGTGCATGGAAGCTACCTTGGTGACTCTCCATCCTGGGGATTAACAAGGGGGTTTTCATAGATCCTATGTCTACTCTTATTCTTTGTATCTTTATTGCTTACCCTCCATCAATGGAGGGCTAATTTGTAGATGTTTGGGCGTAGTTAAACTCTAGGGTTTACTTTTATGACTTTGGTTGTTGGATCTTTGATGCTTTAATTGATTTCTTATTTGCAATCACATCTATTTGAATCTAATTGCATGTTTGAATGCTTGGTTGCTAATGAGGTGAAAGTCCTAGCTATCATGTTTGATGTGCTACATGATGAGTAAAAATACCCACCCAGCATAGACAAGCCGTGATTAGATGGAATTGTGAGTAAGTCCGGGTATATGGTACTTTAGAGACGCCATCTCCCTCAATTCTACAGAGTGAGTTGTTGATAATATTTGTGCTCTTTACAATCATGTGGAGTGGATTTTAGGAGAAATTATATTTCTGCTCTATATTCGGATTGAGGGTAATCTCTATCTTTTTGGGGAGATTATCTTATTAAGAGATTATCATTAGCTCATGGTGAGGTTTCATAGAGTGTTAATGCAATTGTGTGGATGTCTGTATAAGCTCTGCAACTATTTAGTCACTCTTCACCTGAAAAATCAGGGTTTAGTATAATTGTGGAACCTCTCGGTTCAAATAGGATTGTATAACTAGACAATCTTTATCCTGTACTTCATAACCCTAGACGGATATTACTCCCGGTTTTATTTCCCATATTTTCTAGTTTTCTTTCAGCTTTGTTTACACACACTACTTTACTCGTTACGCAAATTTTTTGGCAGTCATCACACGATTACATTAACACTCCATGAAACCTCAATGTGAGTTAACGAGAATTTCTTAAGTAGGAAATCTCTCTTTTGATGAGAGATTTCCCCTAATTTGAATATAGAATAGAAATGTGATTTCTCATAAAATCTATTCTATATGATTACAAAGAGCGTGAAAATTCTCATTAACACACTCAAGAGAATTGAGGGAGACGGAGTCTCCAAAGTATCCTATTTCCAGACTTGCTCACAATTCCCTCTAATCGTGATATGTCTATGTTAGGTGGGAATTTCTTCTCGTCACAAAGCACATCTAATTTGATAACTAAGGCTTTTGCCAAGATAGCAATCAAGCATACAAACACAATTAGATTCAAATAGCATGGATTGCAATTAAGTAAACAAGTGAATCACATAGATCTACTACCAATGTCAAAAGATAAACCCTAGAGTTCAACTATAACCAAACATCAAAGAAATTATCCCTCCATTAATGGAAGACAATCATCCAAGTTACATGACACAAAGAGAATAGAAATAAACATAGAAACCCCTTTCTCAATTGCGCCAAAAGTAAATCACGGAAAACTCCCAAAAAGCTTCTATAAACGCCGCCAAGGTGATGCTTGACGGCTACAATCTTTATTCCCTTGGTGATAGATGCAAATCTCCTCCAAAAATTACCTAATAAGCCCTGGAGATCCGTCTACTTTCTTCCTTAACCTCACCTCAAAAATGGATTGAAGATTGAACAAAAGATGCCCTAAAATCCTCATCAGGTCTATTTATACTCTGTTGCTTACGGGCTACTTATGGGAGTATAGAAATGGCCTTAAGGAGCTGGAGAAGATGGGTCGCAAGACTTATGGGAACACTTACGGTCATAAGAAACATCTGTAAATCTTCTACTTGTGTTATGGTCCAACTTATGGCTATAAGCTCTAGAACATAAGCTTCACTATACACCCCCTTATGACCACTCTTACGTACATAAGCTCTGGACCATAAGCTTCATTATACACCCCCTTATGACCACTCTTACGTGCATAAGCTCTGGTCGTCAAGTCCTGTTGATGGTCCTTTGAGTGTAAGTCCTGTGCATAAGGTCCTCTGTTTTGGCTCTGAACTCCCCTTTACAGGCATAAGCATGCCCGCAAAGTACTCTAGAAGATGCTTACGATTGTAAGTGAGGTCATAAGATACCCGTAGGCCCTATTGTTTATCTTGTCCTCATTCAATTGATGCCGAGAGAGCTCCATCTTCATCATTTTGGGTCTGGAGTGCTTCTTTTGGTTCTTTCTCGTCTTTAAGCGTTGCCCAAAGCCTGCGACTGCAAGACACACTATGTTTAATATCGAATTCCATAATATGATCCTAATACAAGCCTAATGAGTATACAAAATAATATGAAATAATAGAATATTGTGCATTCATCAGTATGCAATAATGGAGGTGATCCGGTGATGACAACAATATCTATTCAGTCGAAGATTCATAATATAAGCATATTACCAAAGTCTTAGATCTCTTTTTCATCAAATAATACAAAGCCCAGAAAAGCAAAAATGGTTGACTAAATTGTTGGATTACGACTTCAATATAGTATATAAAGTCGACAGTCTCAACGTATTTGCTGATGCCCTCTCATGACTATCCCAGGCATCCCTTCAAGTCCTTTAGGCTACCTCTTAACCAGTAATAGTGATACCAGAGGCATTGCGCAAATCCTATCAATCCCATCTAGAATCTGCATCTCTTTTTAAAGCAGTTGGAAAACATCATGCATACCACTTGGGTTTTTCTATTTGGGTTGAATTATTGATGCATAAGGGAAAGATATTTGTGCCACTTGAATCGGCACTACAACATTTACTTCTCTATAAATTTCACTCGACGTCTGTTAGGGGACATGTTGGCATTCAACAAACTTTGATTCACATCGCCGTTTATGATGGCAGGCAAGGTCTGGGACACTATTTCCCTAAACTTTATCACGTAGCTTCCATGGTCCACCTGAAAGATGACTATTCTAGTGGTGGTTGATCAGCTATCAAAACATGCACACTTTGCCATTGGGACCTCAATTTACAACCCCGCAAGTTGTTGCACTATTTCTCAAAGACATTGTGCAACTACACGACATCCACAACACCAACGTCTTTGACCGGGACCCAATCTTTATGAGTGCTTTTTGGAGAGAGATTTTTCGGTTGCAAGGCATTGTTCTGGCTACAAGTAGTGCCTAACACCCTTAGTCTGATAGTCAAATCGAGGTTTTAAACCATTTCCTAGAAGACTATTTGAGGTACTTTGTCGCTGATCATCCTTGATGATGGTTGCAATTGTTACTAATGGCCAAATGGCACTATAATACATCATGGCATTCCTCCATTAAGATGACATCTTGTGAGGTAGTTTATGGTAGACCACTACCTTCCATGTTGGATTACGTCATTGGAACTTCTTTGGTGATCGTTGTTGATGAGCTACTCACAGACCACACCTCTTATCACCCCACCACCCCAGCACTGTCTGCACAACTTGCAATATAGCAAGAATAGCGTGCAGATACTTGTGGGCTGGTCGAATGAGGTAGGATGCGTATGTCAGCACTGGCTCTAGTAGCTTTGCCCCTACTGAGCAGAGCCACACCGCCTCTATTGTAGTCCCCTGGAGAAATTTGATGGCTAGCTCCTCGTACTGCTGGGTCGCAATAAAATCAATGTCATATATACTCAGCAGTAGGAAGAAATCAGTGTAACTCAAACGTCAGGGCTCTCCAAAGATCTGAAACTATATCGCCCCCGGTCGTGAGAACCCTACCGGACTCCTGTCAACCTCGAAGGTGCTAAGCACCTCTAAGGTGACATCACGGTAAACCTGTTGTTGCTCCTTCATTTCAATAATTGCAATTCATATTTTCATATCTAATTGCATGTATTTATTGAATGATTGTCATTGTGGTGAGAACCCCCTAGTTTTCAAACATTTTATGTGCTTGGCGACGAGAAAAAATTCCCACCTAGCATAGACATGCCGCAATTCGAAAGGAATGTGAGTAAGCCTCTAGTTAGAGTACTTTGGAGACCCCGTCTCCCTTAATTCTCTCGAGTGAGTTAGTGATAACTCTTTGCAATCATATGGAGTAGATTTTAGAAGAAATCGCATCTCTACTCTGTATTTGGATTAGGGGTAATCTCTCTCTTCGAAGGAGATTATCTACTTAAGAGATTGTCATTAGCTCAAGGTGAGGTTTCATAGACTGTTAATGAGATTGTGTGGATGTTTGTATATATCAACTCTGCGCCTATTTAGTTACTCTTCGCCTAAGAAATTGGGGTTTCGTATAATTTAGGAAATCTCTCGATTCGAATAGAATTGTATATTTAGACAACTTTCGTCCTATACTTCATAACCTTAGATGGATACTATACCTAGATATCGTTTCTTCCCCTGACTCCTCTTCCATTTTATTTCTGTATTTCTTGTTTCATTCTCTTTTGTTTACACACACTTCATTCGATCGATTATGTTAATTTTTGAAATTATAGCTATTAATAGTATTCACTTTCTTCCATGTGGACCAACACTTTCCTTTACGCATGCTATTATTATGCGATCGGTATACATACTTGAGTCCCTCTCAACTACAAAAATGTTCCCCTTTCTATTGAGCTGCTTGTATAGATATATATACACTGCACACACAAGTATGTATGTTGTCTATACATTAAACACTGAACTAGTACAGTATTTGATATGATGCACTTGTAGTAAATTAAAACCAAGTTGAACTTTAGTGTTATTGAAACTTTTGAATGACTTATATGTACTTGCGCTATTGCATGTATGTGAAAAATATATATTAAAATAATAAGTTCTTAATCAAGCTCACAGTGGAATGCAATGCATCGTCATCATGGAATCAGATGGATGTGATTAGAAACTAATGCATCACTAAATACACAAACCTCATCATGGGTTCATCAATTAACAAGTAATGGGTTGTTTGAAAAATAATATTTAAATTAAAGAAATTCTTTATTTCAAAGTTGCATGATTAATTTTGGTAATACTTTAGATGCTAGTGTAAAAAATATCTGTTTTAACAGGGTACAATTAAGAATAATAGAAAGCTAGTTTTTGAAAAACTAATAGCAAGGTACTTATGTTTTGAATGTTTTAAAGCAAAAATGTTTCATGAATTATTTTTTATAACAAATAAAAATAAAAACACAAAAAATTATCCATTTTTCTTCAAATTAATTTTTGTTTAACAACAAAGAAAATATATATAAAAAAAAGATGACAAGGTTATTTAATTTCATCCATCATAATCAAACCAAACTCAAGGAAAAATAAAAGAAAACTTTCCTACTTTAATATATATTTTACTATCTCCCCTTCCAATTTCTTCTCAACCTCAGGCCACGAAAACCAGACAACACCCCAAATCAAATGATTTCTTAGAAATTCAGTCACTCAAATAAAAATTCTTGTTGGTTGTGTCCACCAAAGAACAAAACTCGATTTACATTTATAAACTTATCACTTATTATAATTTACACCATCTTCAATCCCTTTAAAAAGCCCTTCTCCTCCTCCTCATCCTCACCCTCATCTTTCTCTCAATATTTCTATTTAGATACACACACACACACACACACATGGGTGTTGAGAATAATAGTGATAATAATGATAATAATATGAAAGCATGGATGGCAAAGGGAGAGGAGATAATAAGAATATCTGCTTTAATTGCATGTGTTGTGGCAACATTAGTTATGGGATTGAATAAAGAGAGCAAGAGCATTGTAGTTGCTGTTGTGGCTAACACCTCCATCTCTCAAACACTCACTGCTAAGTTTCAAGACACTCCTGCCTTCATGTAAGATTTTTTTTATTATTATTATTTTAGTATATATTTTTGTAAGTTTAAGTTTTTTAAATATATTTTTAGTATATTGTTTATTTGGAACATTATATTTTTAAAATATTTTTGTCTTTATCGCGGATTTTAGTACTAGGAATAACATGATTATATTTAGCAATTTACATTGTGTTTGTTTTTCATGACTTATTTTAAAAACTAAAAAAGTATAAGGTTTATTATTATTATTATTATTACTACTACTACTACCACTTGCATTTTACTGTATTGTTTATTTTGGACTTTATATTTCTAAATATTTAGTATAATTTTATAATTTGTCTTTAATGTTTGTTTCCATTCGTTGGAGAAACATGGTTTATACTTGCTTTAAAAGTTAAAAAAATATAACCTTTTATGAGAGTTTAAAATGCAAAAATATAATCAATTTTTTTTCTATATATTTTGCTATATTGCATTTTTTTTTATTTTAAAATATTCAATATAGTGCTTATATTTTGTCTTTTTTTTCCCATCCATCCCAGTACCATGGTTCATATTTGGAAATTTTACTTATGTTTAGATTTTATAACTTATTTTACAAATCAAAACAATTATCAGATGTTAACATAGAAAAATATAATTGGTTTTCTTCTATATATTTGATAGCTTTCTTATTTTTAACTTTGAATTTTAAAAGTTATATATATATATAACAATTTTAAAACGTTAGCATAGCAAAATACGTTAACTTTTAGTCTTAAGTTCTACGTTGGTTGTTGATTAAGAACAGTGAATAAAATTGTTATGATTCAGATTACCTAAAATCATTACCATAAAAAGATGACAAATATTAATTAACATTTTAAAAGTAAAAGATTTTTTAAAAAGCCTAAGTGTTTTTTAAAATTAAAATAGATAAATATTAAAAAATACTAAGCAATTGTTTTTCTTACCATTTTTCAAAATAAGATAATTAATGAGATGATTGAATTTTATAAAAATTCCAAGTGGTTAGCTTTTTCTGATTTTTTTTTAAAATTAGTTAAAATTATTTTATTTGTTCATGCATCTTTTATAATCATGTCTGGTTTTATGGTTTTGTGAAGTGATGATGTACAACTCACATTCAATACTTCTCATAATTGTTGCAAGTAATTTGATTTTTTCCCCCAAAGTAATGTTGACGTCTTTCATAATTATATAGAGGGAGATTTTATAAACTTTAGATTAAATTTTTTATTATATTAATTTTAGTAATTTTGGCATTAGCACATTTACCTTTAAAAAAAGTTTTTAAGTGTGGTTGAAGAGAAGTGGAGATGAACTATATATATAATTATTTATTTATTAAAATAATTAAAAAAATCTCTGGTTGATATCAACACTAGTTCAGTTTTCTTTTGTGACTAATTCTTTTAGTATAAATATTATTATAATGAAATAAAAATTATTATTCCATTGTATAGATATAAAATCAAAAGAAAATTCTAATACATATATTATAAGTTTAAAAATTATAATTTTTAATGTTTTGATTCAAAATGACTTTTTTATCTTTATATATATACATATATAATTATGTTAAATGATGCAGATACTTTGTTATAGCAAATGGCATTGCTAGTCTCTATAATCTCTCAGTGCTTTCAGTGCGATTCTTCTCCAAAAGAAGGGGATTTGATATCACAGTGCATCTCTTGGACTTGGTAACTCATTTCTCTTCATCTATTAATTTTCTTTTTAATTATTTTATAAATTTTTTACTTAATAAAAACATTATTGTCCAATATATATATATATATACAACACCCTTTCCAAGTGGAAGGTCGACGCACTCATGTATAAAAATTACATATTTTCTCTTAATTTTTTCATATATTTTTTAAAAAATTTAGCTTTTATCATTAGCCAATTAACGAAACTATTATAATTTTCTGATGAATAAAAAATAAGTAAAGTATCTTTAAAGCGGAATTTCTTTTATGCTCTATGAATATACATTTTTAAATATTTAAAAGTTCATATCTAAATATATAAATTATGTATTTTTAAATATGTTTTAATTTATTGTTTAAAACAAGTTTATATTTTAAATATATATTTACAATGTAATTCTTACAGTCACACACCTCACAAAGATACAAGAGAGAATAAATATTAAAAGTCATTTTTTTTCAATAATTAACTATAAACCCACATATATGGTTATCTTTGTTAAGGTGTATATTTGTGTATATATACATCTCAAATGTTATAAGGGCAGAAGGGATAAATTAGGGTTTCATTTTTCTAGGTCATGCACTATATATATATATAAAGATACATGAGAGAATACTACTATCAAAGCATTTTTATGAAATAATTTAAATAATTGACTATAAGAATCCATAGTTATCTTTTTTATGGTTTATATTTGTGTGTTATGTAAGTATATATATAATTCTCCAATGTTATAAGTGTAGGGGTTAATTAGGGGTTCACTTATTTATTTGGGCAGTGCACTATATATATATATATATATCATGTTATAAGGGCACAAGGGATTAATTAGAACATGATATATATATATATATATATATATATATATATATATATATATATATATATATATATATATATATATCATGTTATAAGGGCACAAGGGATTAATTAGGGTTTCATTTATTTTGGGCCATGCAATATATGTGTGTATATGTGTGTGTGTGTGTGTGTGTGTGTGTGTGGACATTAACATGTGGCCTTTGGGCTTTTGGATGTAGGTGATATTAGTTATAGTTGATGGAGCAGTTGCTTCAGCATCATCAATGGCAGAGCTTGGCAAGAATGGCAACATGGCTGCAAGATGGAGCCCTATATGCAACAATTTCTCCGGTTTTTGCACTCACGGCGGCTTCGCCATCGCCGCCTCCTTCGTCGGAGCTCTTCTCCTTCTCATCCTCACCATGCTGTCCACCATTAATGCTCATATTGCTCATCCTTCCAAACCTCAAGTCATACTCCCTTAGTTAAATTAACTCTCATGCATGCATGTTAATTGCACATACATACATACATACATACATTACAAAAACATATGTATGTATTGTAATGCGTTCGGTTTATGTTTATGTATTTTGTGGTTGATTATGGTTATTGTTAGGGTTTGCATGCATGCCTGCATGCACGTGCGCATTAATGTGTTTAAGTTAAAATGTGATATTAGTGAGCATGTTGTTATAATTTGAAATAATTAATGAATGGGATTGGAATTTAAAATAAGTCTTGTGTGTGTTTGCATGTGTGAATGAATAGTTTTTGTTGTTGGAGGTTAGTGATGAGTTGCTTTCAAGAATATGTGTTTAATTGGTTAATAAAAGGCAGCAGGTGGGATTTCTATAATATTTATTTATAATATATAATATATATATTGTTTGATGGAAGATGGGCTGCCGAACATGAAAAAATATAACTAATCTTTATTTATGATTTCATTGATGTTAGGATATCTAGAATGAGATTTTTCTTCTATAAAATTAAAACCTAAAATATTATATATATAAGTTTCAGTGTTTGTTTAATTGTCTTTGGATATAAAAATTCCAACCGGAGATCGAGAGTTCAAATCATTAAACATATTAATTAATTAATTTTATATAAATATAGAAAGAATTAAGTCTTTTTATTTATATATAAAATGAGAGAGAGAATCAAGTTGATGAGCTAGAAAGATTGCATTAATATAAAAACATTAAAAGGCAAAATGAAAGGGATATAATGTGAGTTGAAGGTTCAAACTCTTTGGAAGTGATCGAAGGCAAAGACAGATTTTTTTATATCATTTTCTCATTTGAATATCCAACATTAATTTCATACAATGCAAAGTTGAAAACTACTTATCATCCAAACAAACACATCATAAGTACTATTATTACATATTTATAGACAATTATTCAAATTCTTCATCCCTTCACTTAAACATATAAAAATACACACACACAAATATATATATATAGCAATCACTAATTAAGCACAAATAATACATTAAAAAGGGTTCCAAATTGGAAGTAGAGTAACATCACACAAGGAGCTATCAATGGGCAATTGAGTCACATTGGAAGGGACCAAGTCCCTCTTGGAGTTGCCATCTAACTTTGTGAGTTGGTTCAAAATGGAGTTTATCATCTTTGCATGCATGGGATCATATGAGAGATTAGGGTTAGGGTTAGGGTTAGGGTTAGGGCTAAGGTAATTGGAGAAGCAGGGCACCTGCTCAAAGCCTTCATCATGAAGAGGGTTTTGATCAAATGTTATGTAGGTTTCCGACAAGGGTGGCGGCGATGAATCAACATCGGAGTTGTTGTATGCATCCTTCATTATCGGTCTAGACGAAATTCCTCTACTCTTGTAAAATACTCTACATAATACCCAATCTTCCTGCATTAAATAAATAAATATAAAAATTATATTAAAATCATTTCTAATTAAGAGAATTAATGATAATTAAAATGAGCTTGTTACTGTTATCATATGGCATAACATTATACTTGCATTCATCTAATATGCTGTCATTATTTTCTAATTTATATGTGTGTATATATATATGAGAAAGAAGTCTAGAAAAATGAATATATATATATATATATATATATATATATATATATATAACCAAACAGAAAAAGGGTAAGAAAATTAAAGTGTATACCACTACCAAAAGCTAACCCTGCAAGAAAATTATCTATGCTTCTTTTTTTTTCTTTCGCTTTTGTTTCCTTGTGTTGGTCTTCATGTTGGTGAACATAAAATTAATTTTTTGTTCTTAAATTATTAAATAATTTATGAAAAACAAAACTAACCTTGCATGAGAAAGCCTGAGGAACAATGTCAAAGGTTGGTTTTTCCATCCTAAACTCATGCATGACCCAATCGGTTTTCTTCCCTTTCGGAGCTCGTCCTTCGTAGAAAACCAGTGTCTTCCTCATTCCGACAACAGTGCCATTCCGTGACACCATACGGTCCTTCCCGGTAGCCTTCCAATACCCGCTCATCGTTGCCCGATTTGTCCTTAACCCTGATGCGTATTTTCGATCTCGGAGACAAAAAAAATACCATTCCCTTCCTCCTACGCACGCATTTTCTGACATTAAGCATAATTGTCACACATCAGTTAATTTAAAAAAAAACTTAAATTATTATAAAAAAAAGCCATTTTTAAACTTATTTCTAACAGTAAATACATATAGGAAAACAAGATTTGAGCCAAATACACCACAATTTAAGTGGATGACTAGTTGGCCATTGAAAGTTTGAAACTCTTATCCATTTCCTCATCAATATACAGTGAAATCACAGTATTGTTTAAGACTTTTCTTAATCATGTAACTTTCTTCTTTCTAAATTAAGAATAATAATAACAAACAAAAACACTTTCTATTGATGTAATTATTCTTTGATATATCTATTCTAAAATATTAGAAAAAAAAAGGGATGTTTTATCATCTTCATCTCTATATTCCAAAATAAATGATCATGTTTCTCAAAGTTTAATCGTTCATAATAATAAATTAAAGAGAAAGTGAGAAATCATAGATAACAAATAAAACATAATATATATATATGTGTGTGTGTGTGAAGTTGGAAAAAAAAAAAAAAGAAACTAACCAGGAAGGTCCCATGGCTCGCACTTGTTAATATCAATATCAATCATCATAGGGAAGAAACATGAGTTGAGTTTTCGAAGATCGCCGGAGAGCTTGACAGAGAGGTAGTCACATATCAGTTCATCGTCTCGAGGATGAAATCGAAAGCCGGGTGGTAACCGGTCTTCGACCATGGTTAAGAAGCTTGTGTTCATCATATCTTCTTGTTGAACCATTAAAGAAGATGGAGATGAAGAAGGGAGTGTATTAATAGAGTAAGAAGGAAGCAAAATGGAGGAATGAAACAGTGGTAATCTTTTACTTACTATTTATTTATTAATTTTTGAAAATTGGGTTAATTTGCCTACGTGGCATAATGACGTGGACACAGTGAACACCTCCACCAGCCAAACATGGCCACCGTGGGTGTAGCATATGATGACGTGGCCTTCTTGGATTTGGTGGGATGAGGGTTGTGGGCCCTACCATTTATAGTAATTATTATAAAATATATATTGTAAGTTTTAGTGTTGAAGTAACATGTGAAAGTTCGTTTGGGTCCCTGAACTAAAAATATTGTACAAGTTGGTCCTATTAAGTTATATAATGACTTACATATATATAATTTTTAATGAACACTTACTTTGGCTTTTATGTATATCTCCGTACTGCATAATTTTCTATCAATAATGACATGAAAAGTAGGCCTAGTGAAAAGGAGAGAAAATTAGGATATAGGAAATTATATGCTTACGAATAAATAATGAAGAATTATTATTTTTTTATTTTTATTTTGTCAGATCTTTGAGTGAAACATTGTTAATACAAAATAAAAATTAAAATTACTAACCGAGTTAGCCTCAAGTGATAGAAGCTTCATTTTATTAAACAAAATGATTTCAATTTTGAATTTATTTTATACATCACAAACACTCATAAAAATAGATTTATTTCTTTATAGAGCTTCTGATACCTAGTTTTAAACTAATTTAGAGCTTATAACTCCTAAGAAATCAATAGAACCTGAAAAATAAAAATAAAAATTTTTAAATATGATTTGGGAATTTTGAAAAAAAAAATCTATTTATAATCCAAAGTTAAATAATCATCTACATTTAGAGAATTAGAACATGAAACCACTGACATCATTAATGAAGTCTGAGTAATTAGAACTAACAATAATATAATACAATGCCATGCTTCATGAATTAATAATTCCCATTCTTCAACTGTTTCTATGAGGTCTTATTTATTTCACCTAACTTTCCATCATGCACTTTAATAAACAAGAAAATAATCAACCAATTGATTAATTTTCCTATTTCTTATTTTAAAAAAATAGAAAGAAATTCTATCAGATGGCCTGTCCAACCATCCTCAAATATATACATTTTATATTATATAAATAAATAAATAAATAAATTCTAAATGTAAACCAACCCTTTGAAAAAAAATTGGTCAATTCATGTATATCTTCAAAACTTTATGATGGTTTTCAAACACGCCCTCAAGAGTTTAGAAATTATATACAACAACCAGAGAGCAAGCTATTACATGTTATGAAATTTATACATTTATACATTTATGATTACAAAAAACTAATCATAATATTATGAGTTTAAATCAATGTAGAACTATTTTAAAACAAATTATCATAAGAATATTATTTTAATAGGTATGTCAACCGGCTCAAGATCATAAAAATATTAACATTTTTTTTTAATCTTTCACACAACCATTTCCTAAAAGGGGGGTGTGTGTATATAGTCTTCAACACACCCATTTCTTAAGAGGACAAAATATATATTGGGAGCCCCTTAAAAAAACTAACCTCTTTTATATACATAAAGATTCAAACTTAGTAAGCGACCTAAATCTCTATTAGTTTATGTTGATAATTTTTTTCATAAATATTAAAAAAATTATTATATTTTTCTAAAGAAATAAGAGGATAAATTTCCTAACTTAATAATTTCAGATAATTTCACATATTGCCCCTAATAGGCGTATTTATACACAAAAATTAATAATTAAATTTGCTAAGTCAAAGAAGTTGATAATTCAACAAGTGAATGGCCTAACAACCAAAGCTCCAGGGAATGTTGATAAAGTCCAATGATCAAGTGTATAGTCTACTAAAGATTATATAATCACCATTCACCAACATATTACTACTACTACTACTATTACTTAAAAAACCAAGATAATATGTGTATAATGTAACTACGAGGTGCTTTAAGGGTATCTATGGAAAAAAGAAAAAAGTATGAAAGGATAAGAATGGTGGATAGGCCATGGTGATGAGAAGGATTTGTTGGGCAAGAAAGGTTATGAAACAGATAGCGTGGGGTTCACCTATGCACGTGACACACGTGCGACACATACCTTACTTTCATTTGCCAACCAAATTACAGAGGCCAACCCAATTACACAAGTGTTAACTATGAATGTTTATTTATGGCCTTTGGATGATGATCCAACCATTATTACTTATATAAATATTATATAAATTTTTTATTTATAATACTGTTTGTTGCCGTTTTAAACTGTGTAATACTATTGTTACTTTTTAAACAGTCTCTAGATTTCAATTGTCCTTATCCTTTTCCCAAAGTCATATGTACAGTTAACTATTCTTTAAAAATAGTTTCCAAACAGAAGAAAAACAAAATGATAACTTTAATGATACCACTTCCCAAACGTTTTTCACAAGCCTAAATTTGTGCATTTATGAGAAACAAGTTTGTGAGTAGACACAAGCAAAACCCTGGACTGAATGAATGAGGGTGCGTTTGGATGACGGAATGGGAATGGGGATAGGAATGGAGGTAATGAAGAGAGGAATGGGAATGGGGGTAATGGGGAGGGGATAGGAATGAAAACTGTGTTTGGTTTGAAAGGGTTATGCATTGGGAATATAAAAAGTAAGTGGAGGATATATGAAACAATTACCTTTATACCCTTTTTAAAAAACAATTATGGATGTTTAATGAGAATTAAGAATTATTAACTTAATTAATTAAGATAATTAATTAAGTCAATTAAGTAATTAATTATTTTATTAACATAATTAATTATGTTAATTAATTATTTTATTAACTTAATTAATTTTTTTATCTAAAAAACATTTTGAATATTATTATTAAAATAATTATTATAATTAAATATTCACATTAAATATCTCATTTTCATTAATTATTAGTTTAATGGGCAAAAATGTCATTTTACTTTTATTATTGTAATTATATATAATAAGTAGTTAATTATTTAGTTTTATAAGTTTTATTTAATTAAATATTCAGAAGGGTAAAAGTGTCATTTTACTTTTATTATTGTAATTATATATAATAAATTTTATTTTTAATTATTATTTAATTTAATTGTCATAGTTAATTATTTAATTTTATAAGTTTTATTTAATTAAATATTCAGAAGGGCAAAAATGTCATTTTGCTTTTGTTATTGTAATTATATATAATAATTTTTATTTTAATTATTTAATTTTATAAGTTTTATTTAATTAAATCTTCAGAAGGGTAAAAGTGTCATTTCAAAGGCTGACACTATTCATTCCTCCCCAAATAGTTCCATTCCTCCCAATTTTGGGGGTAATGCATATGCCCCTACAGTACCACTATTCATTACCTACAATTTCATTCCCATTCTAACAGTAGTGCATCCAAACATGGGTATAAAATACTATTGATAATGATTCCCATTCTAACAGTGTTTATTACCTCCATCCAAACACACCCTGAGGTAGACCTTAATTTATACAGAGTCATATGTACAGTTAACTATTCTTTAAAAATAGTTTCAAATCAGATTAAAAACAAAATGATAACTAAAATGATACCACTTCCTAAACGTTTTTCACAAGCCTAACAATGTGCATTTATGAGAAACAAGTTTGTGAGTAGACACAAGAAAGACCTTGGACTGAATAAATTCAAGATAGACCTTAATTCATACACAGGTTCAATGGACATAAAAGAATCTCACAGTTAGTTTGGTAGATCTTTTCATTTTTTATTTTATTTTTTTATTTGATTTTGATGTTCATTCCTTGTTGCAACAAACCAAAATAAAATTTGGTTGTATGACTTTGTATGATGACAAAAAAGTAGGACAAGACACAGCTGCTTCTTGAAACAATTTGGCCAAACAAATGAATTAGTAAAAGAAGGAGATAGGGATTGGGGGATGGGAGAAAGTTATTTATCTATTTATCTATCTATAAATAATACATCATCATTCTGGCAAATGGTGACAAGATCAAAGCATGCTATCAGTATTTCATTGGATGATAGACTCTGGATGATGTTAATGTTAGGCTACAATTATGACATCTAATGCAATGCCCTCCAATAATTTCCTAACAGACTATAAAAATACAAACTATTTCTAAAATCCAGAAAAATACAAAAGGGTTTTCTTTTCTAAAAATAATAAAAATAAAAAAATTTAAAGGCAAAGTCTATGTGATGGTTGTTGTAACAGACACAAAGCACATTATGCTTGAGTTCACAATGGTGCAAGAAACCAAAATTTAATATATTTTTATTTGAGAGAACAAAATAAACAATGCACCTTATTTCTTAAAAGTTTTTCTTTTGTTATTATTTGCATACATACTCTATGTAAACCTGAAATTCTCAAAAACAAAAACAAATAAAATGTAATATAAATGCATGGGATTGATTAAAAAAATATATACCCAATTAGTGATTGTACCTGAAGTAGTTGTCTTCCACAAGATATGCCTGGATATATTAATGCACACAATAGAAAATTAGTCAATTAGTTAATATGCAAACTGCATGAAATTTACCACAATAGCCTAACTGATACATAAATTTAACAGCACAAAAAGTATGTGTATATATATATATGTATAGATAGTTTACCAATTAATGTGGAAAAGGCATGAAATACATTACAAGAAAAGATAAAAATGAAATTCTTCGCTATTTAAGATAAGGATAAGAAAATCAGAAACTGTTCTAAAAATAAGAAAAAGAAAATGTAATGAAGTCAGCTCAACAATGAAAAGAAAAGGAGGATACTTGCTCCACTGTCCAAGGTGATGACTAAGATAGAGATGTCAGCCATTAGACACTTCAATTCAATAAAACACACTTTGATGATGGTGACCAATCCAAAACTAAGATTCAATTAGGGTTATATGGCCTCCTATAATTTGCCGCCTGTGTAGTTAGAAGACTTTAAGAGGCCTGAGAAGAAGAGTCAAATGAGGTTAGCTACCTAAAAATGGAACAACATTGAACAGTCATCTTCATCACAATCCACTAAAATGATGTTCTTAATACTTAAATACAAAAAATCACTGTGAGTAGGGCCCTAAATCCATTAATAGAGAGATGACACAAAGCAAAAGCATTCACAAACTCACAATGCATGTGCATTCAATTTAGGCAAAGACATAGACAATATAAATATATCTGTGTTTACCAGAAAACTAGGAAAAAGTAAACGAGGATACGCACGCTGGGAATAGACATGTCAAAGTTTCAGTATTTCATTCTAAGCAGACAGCTGGTTTCAACAAAAAAAAAAAAGGGAACTAATTTATCTGAAAAAGACCACCACAATAAACAACGCATTCAGATGCAAGGCATTTTATTTATTCATTTTTAATTATTATATTGGAGATATTCAAGATATATGGCCCCCGTTTTGGTTGGGGGATAACACAAAATAAAGTTTCCAGCCAAACTACTGATTTGCACAGATGAGAATAGTCAGAATAACTATTCTGACAAACTGAATTCTTCCAATTGCTTTAAGAAAGCAATTCCACATGTTGGGTGGAATGCTGCCTGCTTCTGAAGCCAATTTTAGGTTATAAAAACATAGAATAAGAAGAGTAGCAAACAGACAAATATTATGATATTCCTGTTCTGTATTCAATTATAATTCTTATTCTGACTTATTCTTGCAGTTGTAGTTTCCCAACCAAATGGGACCATTTGTATATCTAACAACACCAGAAGAACAAGTACAATGTCCAGAAGTCAATCCAACGTTGTACAAAACTTATACTAATTGGGAACACAACAACCTGTAATCAGGTTCAACACTACCACTCTTAACCACATTGTGGATTATCAAAGCAAAATCAAAATCCATTAGTACACGCTTAACTACTATTTGGATTACTATACTTCTGAGTTGACTAGTTTCTAACATACCAAACCTTGTAGAAAGTGCCACACAGTATTTGGTGATCATGCAACATTGGCCATGTGATTGAAATTTCTACAAGTCAATATTTCTGACATGAACTTGGAGGTGCTGCCTTACAAGTCATATAATTCATCAAACATTTCGGCTGAGAGAGAGTCACAGAGAGAGAGAGAGAGAGAGAGAGAGAGAGAGAGAGAGAGAGAGAATATTTTAGTTAAGATGGCAAGATGCATTAATTTGGCACTTCAACCTCTCCCTGATTTCACTTGAAATATTAAAGTAAACTCCAGAGATACTATAAGAACAGGAGGATCTTGAGTGTATGAAGCTCTAAATCAAAAATGTTGCAACAACTTGAGATTTCTAAGAGTGGTGACCTAAAGTGCTAACCTGATTTACAATAACTGAAAACCCCTAATTAAATGAGTTTGGAATATCACTGTTCACTAGATGCCACTACCACAAATATTCCAACAATAACTTCTCATCAGAAATTTGATTTCAAATTTTTTGCAGCTTGTCAAAATTTTGAACGAACACCATAGTTTTCTTTATTTGCTTTAAGAAGAAACCATGAGCTTTTCTTTGAAAGAATCTTGAACCGAGGCCATCATTTGCCTTGAAACCTAGGCCACTCCTTTGGGAAAAAGAGTGTCTCCCCACTACAGCACTAGAGGGATGACTACATAAGATCACCATCACAAATATATATTCAGTTAAATCACAACAAAATTCATAAGCAAAAAAGTTTCCTTAAAGCTCATCATGATTATAAATAAGTGCTATCATTTTCCCAACTTGTTTTTGACAAGAGGCAAGAGCCTATTCTTGGAAAAAATATTGAACCGCAGACCATTAAGTATGCATTAGGGTCTCTCCCACTTATCTACTAATGCATTCACCCAAAAAAAAAAAAAAAAAGAAAAAACAAGAAATCGTCACAATGTGTCCAGTTATATGACAAAAAGACATAAGGTTTGCACAATCGATAAAGATGTGCATAATCTACTGGTGGGTTTGTTGAACATCAATGCAAGATGTCAATTTTTCTTCTTAGAAAATGAAGCAAAATAACTTTAGATACACAATTGGGTCATCCAAGTGTTCCTTCTGAAATTAGGAAGTGTTAGAGCTGCTTCTAAGGTTTTTAATGCATCTAATGTTTTCTTTTTCCATTTTTCTTTAAAGAACCATAAGCGCCCTGATTGATAATAAAGTTGAGATTATAGAAGGTTGGTTGAGTTCGGAGAATTGAGATAGAAATCTCTAAATAACATTATTTAATTTAGTGTTGCAAAAAGAAAGCCCTCAGCATATCCCAGGTAATATCATGTTGCCATTTACATAGTGACCATCTAAAAAGTCCATCATTGTGATCTCTAACAATAGCAAACAGCAAGCCTTACATTTTATGTCTAAGACCTGAGTGATCTCATTTACATTTCTCCTAGTGAAGTTATAGCACATGAACAGACTGATATGAGCCATCATATGGGTGGGGGATGCCTCAGCAGAAAAACGCAGACTGCATACCATATTGTCGAACCTTTAATACCACAGAATGACCTGGCCAGCTGACTGAAAAAAAGATACAACTGCCTGCCGAAAAGGAAAAAGTACAACTGAAGTTTTGCTTCACCTCAAAAGGAGTATGATCAGCATGACAAATGGATTTGGAAGCAACCTGGTTAAAAAGGCATTCTGGCTAAAAGAAATTGCAGTTTTAAGAAACATTGACTCAAGACCACAGTTAAGTAATAAGTATCCTCTATAAGAGGCCACTTTGGGGAATAATTGCATTTCACTATTGACAAACAAACACCAAGGTTGGATACAAGAGAATTCCTTTACATATTCAAAGATGATTATCAAGCTCAACAAGCGAATGCAAATACTGACCAGAATTTAATTTTGTTTTGGTTTTTTTTTTTAATACAAAACTTGCTTGCTTGGTCAATAACTTTGAGCACATAATCCCACACACATATAATAGCTCATCAGGTTCATAGAAAGAAAATGCGCATAAAAAAGTGATATGCCTCAAGATTGTTGCATTGAATGTTTCTTTGGAAACATGACAGTTGATGGTAACTTAAAAGTAGATGAAATGACACTGGCTCTGTACTGTAAATACAAAATCAGAAAGATTGGCAGTTTAAAATATTAAAGATATATATTCCACACCTGACCTAAATACGGCAACAAACAGGTTCCAAACAACAGATACAAAGTTGTGCACACAACCTTTAAGGTTAACACATCATATCTGCTAAATTGCTAAAAGGGAAGAGCTTTGTCAAATGTTTTCCAAGATTGAGATTCCCCTTTTTAATGTGTCACCCGCTACATTACTTGAGATCATATTATGCACTGATGGACAAAGTATAACCTTGATGAATGAAACTAAAACTAAAAGTTGCAGAGTACATATGTCCAAATACTCCTTGACATTTTCTATCAAATTATGTTCTGGTGTGTAATTTCTGAGTCTCAATTCACTTATTCTTTAGTTTCCTGGTCAGACAGCTTGTTGAAATTATGAGTCACTAGGATGATGGAATAACCAACTTCACATCTGTATCTACTAACAAGAACTCATATGGAATGCACATTCACATGGCAGTCAGCAGAGAACGAAAATTACCACATTATGTCCACATTGTATCTGAGCCAGTTTTCCAAGCAACTATTGCCATATTCCTAGGTGAGATGGTAGGATGAAACAGAGGGAAGAGAAACGCTTGCACTGATTCACCTTGCTCTTGAAGGAATAATAACCTATCAAGTAGAATATAAGTTTCAATCAGGGGGCCTAGTGATGCCCTAAGAGACCAGAAAGGACCAACAAATTCCTGTACAGAAAAAAAAAAGTTTACCATGATTAACCCAGCCAACAACAGAAAGTAAATATATAAAATAAATCAACCAATCACAATTAAAGATCTTTTAATACGTTGGTTTACTAGTAGGAAGGCATGCAGTAACAACTGTCAAGGTCTATACTTGATAAGGATTTGATGAAAAATAGACAATCTAGGTTCAAGGTGTTTAACAACCACGCATATATATCTGAACTCAATTTAACCCAAAAGCTTAAGCTAATAAGATGAGAGATCTAGGCTTATATATTCAGATCCATATACCAACTTAACAGATTATTAGCTACTATAACATACGGAACACTTGTGAGACAATTTAGGAGTTCCATATAAAGAAGCAAGCAAACAATATTTTTGAAACAATGCCCTTCAAGAAAAGATTCTCCAATTTAATGTCCTACTGAAAGTCAAGTCACTAAAATAAGATTTATTTTTCATTTAAAAAATGTTTCAAATTCTTAGTTACACAATGTCAACATCATTAGTTAGCAAATATTTTAAAAAGCACTTACGATGGAAGTGGTGAAAAACCTCATGAATCTTGGTTGTCTAAGTATGATATTCAAATTGAGATGGACCATTGAAATACATGTATTATGCTCATTGAGTTTAATCTCAATAACAAGTGAACCTTCCCACACCAGATTTTCAGAGAAAAATGATCTTTTTAACTTCTCCATCTTTGAAATCTTTAGTAGAATTACACTGTGATCATGGAGGCCAATTTAATTTATAAATACAAGTGTGCAGAAAGAAGCAGGCGTAGTGAACACTTGGGACTTGTTTGGATTGCATTACGAAAAAAATATGTTTCTTTTTTTTTTCTTTTGAAGGTTAGTAAGTGTTTTTCTAATTAAGCTAAGCTGCTTGTGTTGGGATATATTAATTCATAAGTGCTTCTATAGTTAGGAAGTTATTTGTATTTTATTTATTGAAATTGCTTTTTTTCAATGAGATATGAGAAATTACTAGATATGAGACGACGACAATAACAACAAGAAGAAATAATCGCAGTTATTATTATCATTGTTGTTGTTGTTTTATACCATTGGTATCGGTGTTAATATTATTATTAATGTTAAGGATAAAAAGGTAATTATCTAAAACATTCAAAGACATTTCCTTCTGGAAAAATTCTAAAATTGCTTCTCCAGCAGTGCTTTTCTTAGAGCTTTTGTTTTTGTTTTTCAAAAGCCTAAACCCTAAACCCTAAGCCCATACAAACAACTAAAGTAGCCCACAAGTATAACCTAGCCCAAAAGCACTTTTGGAGCCAAAAATAAAAATCCAAAGAGGGCTTACAAATATAGCAACTTGAAGAGGGGGAAAAGGAAACTTGAAAGGCAAAGAGTTTTCAAATTTAAAAATAAATAAATAAATAACACTACAACCCTAATGCACAAACAGAGTATAAGTATTACTACTTCAAAACAACAAAAAAAAAATGAAAATAAAGTTCAAATGAGAAAGAAATTTGATTGGAGGTTGTGAGGAAACATACAGTGTAAGGTTGAATTTCCTTCCAAATCTCAAATACGTTGATATTCTGCGGAAGGCTGAAGCCAAGATGATCTAGTCCAGCCTTGACAAATTCTTCAAAAAGCACATCTTTATGAGCCTTTGTTGATGAGCAAATAAAATCGCACTTATAGTTGTAACAAGCACAGGACTGTGATGACTGTCCATGGCCAGACATAGTGCATGCCCCATCTGCATAAAAATCGAGTTGGAATAGACAATTGGCATAAACATATTAAGTCAAAAAATGGAAATGTGATTGGGAAAAAAAAAAAGACATTCTGCACGCTGATACTCTAAGAACACTTCAAAGTCAAAATTATAAATCAATCAACCAGAATAGCAGGACACCTTCTGGCACTGGGTGATTGTGAAGATGATTAATGACTTCGACTTCACTAGAATTCTGTGCCAATGAACTTGTTTTTCCTTGAAAAGCCATTTCTGGTGTAATTGAAGAACAATCAACTTCTTTTACATCCAACTGGGATGCTAGATTTCTCCTTAATTGTCGCCGACGTAGAGCTTTACCTTGCCGACCAATTGTTGGACTCAATTTCAGAGTTTCAGGATAATGCTTATCAAGAACCTTTTAAAAGAAAATACTTGTTATTGAAAAAGCAAAGTAGGTAAATGCGAACACCAATACGGACACAATCCCATTCTGGATACAATACTGCCATTTAGTAAAAGAATTAAGTGATACACCATTTTGATCATTGAAGTTTTTTGAAAAATCCAACATGATTGGATCTGACCAAATCTATAATGGAAAGAAATCACTGATGCTGAATCATCAGATTTGGAAATTGACTCCGAAGACAGGATAATAAAGAAGCATTTCCACAAAAATAGGATATATGAGAGAAAAAAATGGGAAAATAAGCATAAGCTGGCAACTTCAAGCAAACATGTTACAAAGAGGATTTTAATCAAAGCAGCATTTTTAGGTGCAAGAACACAAGGGAAGCTGGTTAAAGACAAAAATAAATAAATAAATAAAACATAAAGAGCAATGCATTATAGACAAACAAGCCAAAAGTGAGAAAGATAAATCATTAAGTGAAACTTAGATTAAGATGAGGTTCAAAAAAATTAAAAGGCCTTGAAATCATGAAAAAAGGAGTTGAAACAAATACAGCATAACAAGAAAGTGAAACAAAGAAAATTCCCAGCATGACCAAAGCTCCACTGAAATAGTACAATAGTCTCAAATAATCCAGATGATGAACAGAAAGAAAAGGTAAGAAACTTGCACGATCTAATCATGAAATATCAAGAGGAAGCAAGCCATGATATACAGGGAAAATGGTTAGTCAAACAAAATATATTCACCATTTGGAAGGCAGCACGAAATGCATGTAGATCAAAATTCTGAAGAGCAGCATCTTTAGTGAGACATTTCCATCTCTCAGCACTCTATCAAAGCAAAGCAAAAGGGAGCAATTTTTCAAATTTAAAAAAACATATATATTAACTTAAAATAATTTGACTTTTTAGGGGCAAAACCATTTAGAGTACAATTACAAAATATAATAAGAAACAAAACAACCACAACATTTAGCCTCACAGCAGAGCAAAGAGCGAGATTGACCAATTCCAAAGATAAGAAGGAATTTAAACAAGGTAAATGAATAAAAAGAACAAGGTCACCAGAAATTCAGTAGTTTTCTTAACAATATACCCAACTGGAGAGATGCAATATTTGAGGAGACATCTAAGCAAGGATATATTGTTTACTGGGTTAATTTATAGCCATCCTATGATGAAAAACCAACTCCAAAGGTGTTTGCAGTCACAAAAGCAATAACAATAATTTGATGGGTCTACACAATTTGCTTATAAAACCCTTAGAGAATATGGAAGGGCATAGTTGCTCAGTTGAACCTGAGTATTTGAATGAATGCAAGATGTTAGGCAAAAGATCATAACTTATAGTGTTGGAAATATAGTCCCACATCGGTTGTGTTATAGAAGTGTAATGGGTTTATATATAGGTATATGGGTTGAGCCACTAAGTCTTGAGACTTTTTGGTGTAAGGCCCATAGGCTTATGTATAACCCATATAGGGCCCACTAGTACAAAATATAAAATCTTAACATGGTATCAGAGAAATATAGTGGAGCCCATTTAAAAAAAAAGACACAAGTGGTGTACAAATCCATGTGTGTAGGACCTCTGAGACACAAGTAGTGTACAAGTCCATGTGTGTAGGACCTCTGAGACACAGTAGTGTACAAGTCCCGGTAAAAACAGACCTCTAGTGTACAAGTCTGAGCAAGTTCAAACTTGAAAAAAAAAATGACCCAGTTGAACTTGAGGGAGGGTGTTGGAAATATAGTCCCACATCGGTTGTGTTATAGAAGTGTAATGGGTTTATATATAGGTATATGGGTTGAGCCACTAAATCTTGAGACTTTTTGGTGTAAGGCCCATAGGCTTATGTATAACCCATATAGGGCCCACTAGTACAAAATACAAAATCTAACGGATCATAACTTATAGTGATGTGGTTTTAGAACATATGCAAATATGTAAAGAGAAGTTCAAAGCTATCCATTCAAGAATATCCTGTAAACTAGTTACACATGTTTAACATTAATTGACCTTTCCCAATTAACATCTTACTGTTACTTGTTTACAATCAAATGTCAAGAATATGATCGACATCTTTAAGAGGCCAAGTAAACAACCTAAATGCTATTGAGCCTTGAGACATACCTGACAAGCAAGATCACGTGCATTCTTTCCAAGCTTCATACCAGCAGGTTTAGCAAAATTACTCAATGGAAAACCACAAGGGACATCAAATTTCATAGAGCATTCTTCTGATAGTAAGTTGTAACAACAGCCAATACAGATAAGTGCCTTCACTTGCTCGCATTCCACAAAGGACCTGAAAAATTACATCAAACTTTCATACTTTCAATGGTTAAATTAATTTTACATCCTCATATTTTAGGGTATCTACCAACCTCACTTAATCAAGTTTCAGTTTTGGCATTCTATACCACAAAGTTTAAGGGCATGTTAGTAACACCATAATACTACAGTAGTCCCAACATTCTACAGGAATTTTACGTTTTATAGGAAAATTTTCCTATGGAGTGTTTGATAATTTTTTGGTTTAATACCCTATTTAGTCCCTGTATTATAGTCAATCTGCCCGTTTAGTCCCTCTATTATAATTTGTCCCGTAGAAGTCCCTCTATTTTGATATTTGGGAAATTTAGATCCCTCCGTCAACTAGCCGTTCATTTGGCCGTTTGAGCTGCTGACGTGGCGACATTAAATTCTGGAAAAGTAATAAAAAAATACCACTTGCTGACGTGGACATGGTTAATGTGTGATTAACCCATAGCGGGTCCGGATCCGATTTGGACCCGGACCCGATACCTAAATGCCCTAGCTTTCTTCTTCTTTCTCCCTAACGGGTCTGCACCATTGAAGGCAACGACAGCCACTGCATGTTGGCATGGAATCAGAGATGCGAAGGAAGCCATTGGTCCCTCCAGGATCTATGAAGGGTGGCGGGATCAGAGATGCGAAGGATCTATGAAGGGTGGCGGGATCAGAGATGCAAACTAGACATCAAATTGAAGGAGTTGTTATTTATAGTGCATATAGTGTAATGTTGCTTGTTTGATTCATTCATTTTGGTTGTTTGAGTTGTGAAATGGATGTAATTAGGAGAAGAGTATTTGAGAATGTTGTGATTGCAGTATTAGCTTTCCTGCACAACAGATGTTTGTTGAAATGCCAGAGTGGCAATTTTTGTTAGGATTTGTATTGATTTCATATAAAGAGAACAAATGATTGAATTTGATAAGGTTTAGTACATAAACCAAATGATTGAATTTGATGAGGTTTACTGCAGTTGTTAAAGATTAATCCCTGATCATGTAATAAATCCCTGATGCTTTTATAACACTAAACATACAAAAAGATGACCAAATTAAAGATTAATTATCTTTTATATTCATTTAACCAAAGAGAAATGTTATGATTTGAGTGGTTTGCTAATGATGAAATTTGTTTAGAATTAGCTTTCAGAGGAGCTTGACATTTACAGATAAACTTCTTAGCTACACAAAGTTCAACTCAATAAAAAAGAAATTCATAAATAAGAAAGCTAGTTATAACCACCATTTATAGAATGAATGGAGAGCTAGAGCAATTGTTAAGAAGAGAAGCAACCAGAGCAGTGATGGATTGCTGCATTTGCAATCCCACAGCATCTGTTTTCAGGCTCCCAAGAAACATACAAAAGAATTGATAAGCTTTAGTACATATAATTTTATAACACAGAGCATACAAAATATGTTTGCAACTTTCGCTTGGAGAGCTTGGCTGGCAACTGGAGCAGTTCCAGAGCTTGGGTGGAAACTTTCCGGATGAGGTGGCGATCGGGGGAGAAAGAAGAAGAAAGCTAGGGCATTTAGGTATCGGGTTCAGGTCCAAATCGGATCCGGACCCTCTATGGGTTAATCACACATTAACCATGTCCACGTCAGCAAGTGGTATTTTTTTATTACTTTTCCAGAATTTAATGTCGTCACATCAGCAGCTCAAATGGCCAAATGAACGGCTGGTTGACGGAGGGATCTTAATTTCCCAAATGTCAAAATAGAGGGACTTCTACGGGACAAATTATAATAGAGGGACTAAACGGGCAGATTGACCATAATAGAGGGACTAAATAGGGTATTAAACCTAATTTTTTTTTATAAAGAGAATGATTCTTATGAAAGACAAGATTAGGAAAACGCAAAAACAGTTTCCAACTCTTTCCACCTCTTTATTTTTTCATATGAAATGTGTAATTCACTCTTTCACATGGCATTCATCAGGGAAGCAGTATTCGCTATGGTCAACTCAAACATGTGGCGCATTTGTACCGTCATGTCACATGGCATTTAACAAAATTGTTTTTAAAAAATTTTCAAAATATTATTTTAAAAATAGTTTTTAAAATAAAATATTTTAAACATTTTAATATATTTTTATAAAGGATAATTTAAATATTTAAAAAGTAAAGAAAATTTTCAAATTTTAAAAAAATATTTTTTTTAGAAAATAATTGAAACATTTGTTCAAAAAACCTATTTTTAGCAAATAATCAACAGGTTATACTTTTTCATACAAACTTACTTAAAAATATATCTTTTTAGTTTAGCGCAAACCAAACAAGGACCCAAATTTAAGAGTTCATTAGTGGCTTTAATTCTAATATTTATAGAAAAATTTTACTATAATCATCCAAACACCTATTTTGTAAGAAAAAAACCCATTAGATGTGTCTTCCATTCACAGACCACATACACCAGAAATAAACTTATACATGATCTTTGTATACAAAGAGGCCCTAAGTTGGGCCATAATTTTTATAAACCCAATGCTCAATGGATGGTCAATGCTAACATGGAATCCACATGGATGAGAATCAGATAAGGCATTAATTGAAGACATGTCAGGATGCCACATGAACAATTTACACACCATCAACCAAGGACTAAGTTGCCAGTGTGGCAAGGGCCAAATCAGAACATACCAATGTGGAATGTGTCGCTGAAAACTACCATGTCAGCAAGTACAAGTAAATAATGACATGTTAAGTTTAGTGTATTTTGAGAACTTGCAAAAAATTAGGAACTAATGTAATTAGAAAATATAAGTTCAGTGGTTTTAAATGACAATCTATACGACAGTAAAATGAAACAAATTCTAAAACAACAGCAAAAATACTTTGAGGCTGTGGCCAACTGTATTTCAAAAAAATGCACTGTATTTCAAAAAAATGCTCTAAAAGGCTAAAAGTAATTCCTTTAGCTTTCCTTGGTTCAATTTGAAAAGTGTGGCGGGCTTTGGTAAGGGAATAAACAATTTATCCCCATTTATTCTCAACCTCCAAGCAAACAACCAACATGGGTTTTGGCGTTATAAGACAGGCATTTTTCACATATTAATTAAATGATAGATTTATTATTTAAAATTAAAATCATTAATCTCAAAGAACAATCATCATTAATTAGAAAATTATTAATTGAATAAGTCAAAATTAAGTCAACTTTAGATAATTTCCCTTCAAAACAAATTCAAACACCTAAAACCCAAAGCCACTTAAGCTAGTTAGTTTTAACGCTAAACCAACCTAATGTGTTTGGTTAGAGTTTAAGCAATTGGGGTCAAAAGAATCCTTTTTTTTTAATATTTTTAAATCAAAATCAGAGGAAAATCTTTAGCTGGAATTAATCAAACTCTGACTAATTAATACTACCAAAAATTAAAATTTAAGATTAAAATTATAATTTTCTAATTTATGATAGACTTATGTTTATATTAATTTTTTATTTATTTAAATAATTAATTTTTTCAACTTTTTGATAACCTAACCCAACTTGGGTGTTCCATTGAAGGTTGGGACGTGATATATCAACAACTAATGCTAAATGCCATCCATGCAACTAGATATCATGTTGTCTAGAATGGAATTGATGTGGTAAGCAAAGTCTCACCACTCATTTCATTGCATTATTGAAGGCAAATGTACATGTAAGTATTTACTTCACAATTCTTCCTAGAGAAATTTTCACGCTAAGAAGCCAAAAATAAAAATTTAGATGCCATATTGGCATATACCTCAAATTATGCACATGGAAGATGAATTTATTCCAATTTTAAATAACAAATACCACTCATAAGTTATTGAATTAAAAATCATGAAAATAAAACCGGCCTCTAAAATTAAACCAAGAAATCATTTCCATAATAATATATCAAAGGAAAAAATTGTCATTCACCTGAGCATGTTCACAGAAAGGTCTCCACAAGAATGAAGCCCAACAAGAACCAAAGGAGTGGCCTGATTACACAAGGTGCTTCCTCTACCTGCTTTTGAGCTTTCCAGAGTGTTTATTTCTGTGCTTTTTCCAGAACCATCACTAGGTTGTTCAACATATTCTTTATCAGATGAAGTGCTACTCAAGGTAGTCAGTGTTTCACTAGAAAGAACATGACAGGTGACAGTTTGTGGCACTTTCATATGTACATTTCCTGAAACAAATACACAACAGAATAAAATAGAAAAATAATGCGATAACTTCTTAAAACACAAGGTCCTTAATTCAATTGCCTACCTTGTTGAGACTTGCGCAATTTGGCTGCATAGTGCTTTTTAATTCTCTCTGCCCGTGCATTTGTTACATCAGCATGATGTAAAGATGCATCAATTGCTATAACTACAAGCTGATAGTGAAAAGACAGCGCTTGTGCCAGATAACCCTGTAAGATATTTGCATGGTGTGAAGCAGAAAAATATTTACATGATATGAATACAGAAATAGGAGCATCTTAAGAAAAAATGGTAATGGATAAAATCAGATTGGCTGATGAATTGCCCGCTACCATGAGACAGATTGCTCTTTACTGAACTTGTGCAACTAGATGCGCACAATATGCACAATAAGCGAGGTTCCCCAATCAGGAAGTGAGCCAACAGGAAATAGAAAGCCCAAGAAAACCATATCTATTGTGATGATGGGATATCAGAAATTCTCATGAAAATTTCAATCAAGATAAAGTAAGAAATAACAACTATACAGGTTTGGTTCATCAATAGCGTCTTTATTTGAAAAAGAAAACCTCAATATTGAAACAGTACTTTCCAAAGCAAAACACTAAACTGTCTTGGGACCAATTCAAACTACAAATCACGCCCAATTGTACATGGTTAAAATTAAAACATGACTTGCAGCAATTGGAAAAGTATCAGGCAACCTAGAGAAGCTTATCATCCACTTGTCCCTTTCATGACAAAGAGGATTTGTTTTTTACCTCAAAAGAGATGAGAATCATCGACAAAACTAACTTTGCTGAAAATTTATATCCCTCCAAAGACTTGCAATAAGTGAGCAGAATAATTGCAAAGTTGATTTAAAATATTGGGAAGCATTGCATCAACAAAGCAAGAAAATACTCATTTGGAGTGTTTAAACCATTTCACCAGTAAACTGAAAGGGAAAAAAACAGTGCCATACCTGACCAGAACCAACATCAATAATTTTTTGAGCTCCAACACCACTGGCAATAGCATTAGTAGCTGCAGCAAGAATTTCCACCTGTCATTTTCCAGATTAAATTGTTTATCAAAAGAGCCCTTGAAAGATTGACAGATAAAAGAATGAAGAAACAGATAAACCTGAAGATGTACCTTCAAAAAAGAATGATAATTGGAGCATTATTTAGAGGGCCAAATAATGTTAGTGGAAAATACACATATAATGGATGCACTTTGTCCACCAAACATTCAATATACCTACTTCGTGCTTTTTCTTCATATTCATGCCTTGAGTGAGAACACTACCAAGTGAACTAACAAGTAAATTTGGGAAAATCTGCCATAAAAAAAACAAGATTGATTTATCAGAAAAATATGAATTAAAATTTCACTAATGTAATTGATGCTGAAACCATTTTAAAATTGTGAGGTTATCAATAAAATTTCCAAATAGAGAATTTAGCAGGTTAAAAATTAAAAAATGACCATCTTGATGAGACTGAGTCATCGACAAATTCTTAATGTTACAAAATAAAATAAAACAGAATTCATGATCACATTAAGTTAAGGATGACTTTAAGCCAAAAACATGCATATTTTCATGATAGGCATGATGTGTTGGAAAAAGTTTGCATAAGGTCAAATATTGCACCAGTAAAAGACATTGATCTTGAATCAGACCATTATACATTCAATTATCCCAAATGAACTGCAATTAGATCTCATATTTCTCACATAGCTCGTCAGTTAAACCATTAATTCTCTTCTCAAAGGTATATAGAAAAAGGTTGATTTCCAGTACACTATGTATACATTCCAAAATAGTGCACATTGAAAACCTTATTGCAGTTTACTCCCTGGTTATTCCATTGTATGTTTAATCCAATCTGATGTTTAATAAGGAATAAGATAATTCCACTGTGTTTACTCAAAGATTTGCCTATTCCAGGCAAAACATGCAATTTGGTTTTGGGGTTCATTTTAAAACAAAATGAGATAATTCTTTGATAAATAGTCATCTACCTATCCATTTATTACCTATTACACATAAGAATTGTGTCTTTTTCTTCCCTTTCATTTTGCATAAACTTTGTTCCTAAGACATACTACATACATTTCATAATGCCTAACATTCACCATTCAATCTGAAAGCAATAGGACACTCAGAATATATATATATATCAGCTCAATCATTCAATACCCATGTGAACAGAAAACCAAATACAAACATAGCAGAAGCCTACGTCACAAGACAAGTATGAAATGCAAAGATAAACTAGAAGCATACCGGATGAGACAATTCTTGCTCACGAGGTAACACAAGAGACCTCAAATTTCTCACAAATTCTTGAAGCGACAGTGGCCAGTAATCCTATCAAATAAACTCAGTATATTTCAGCAAAAAGGACCTGAAAATCAAATGCCAGCACAATTCCAACCATTCTTCAAAAGAAAATTCACCAAAGAGACGACCTGAATGACACCAGAGGGGAGATTGAGAAGATTCTCAACCGATTCTTTACGGAGGCACGCCATCCAGTGCTCATCGACGAGCTCCCAAAGCCTATCCTGAAACCCTAAATCCAATGAAGAGAAAACCCTAGAAAACCAAAGCAAGCTCAGGGCTTCAAGTGAGAAAAAACCACGACCTTGAAGAAGTTGACGACGTGAGCATCGACGAGGGGCTTGAAGGGGCGGAGGAAGTCAGCAATGGCGTTCATCCATTCTCGAGTTTCAGCCGCCGACTCGCACGAGTACTTCCGATCGCCAGCGGCCATCACCGGCGGCGAGCTCCTCGAAGCTTTGAACTCTCGTGAGCTCTCGTTGTATCCTTCAACTGGGCCTTTTCTTATTTATAGATAACAAGCGGGCCTCGGCCGAATATGGACCCGATAAGGCCCAAATAGGCCCACATTTCTCAGCAAAAGGGGACTTTTTTTTTTATTACAAATAGCAAGCAACAAGCCACCCCAGGCGCGGACGTGCTGTGGTATTTCGACTTGTTCATATTTCTCTTTTTTGTTTGACTTATTTTCTTGTGTATATTTTGTGTATAAGAGCTTTCGGAAGTGGTCACAAGGGCTAAAATGAGAGATCATACTTATCTTTTGTAAACTATACTTATCTTTCCAAAAGTCATACTTGTCATTTCAAACCATACTTGTCTTTTCAAGGCCATGTTGTTCTTTTCATACCCTTTTTTTGCTTTCATCTTGGAGAAAAATGGGGCTTTGGTTAATGCGTCTCTCTTTATAAATTGAAGCTCCATCTTTTTTTTCCTCCTCTCTTGAAGCTAGCAAGGTCAAAACCTCATTTCTTCATGTTTTATCCTTGTTTTTTTCATCCTTGCTAAATGAACCTAGGGGGTGTTTGTTTAAAAGGAGTGGAATGGATTTCATTGCTTAAGTCATGTATACCCTTGTGTGAGTGTGCATTAATGGAATTGGAAAACACATGAGAGAGTAATGAATTTGTACGGATGGATGAATGACAATTAGAAGAAATGTTGATTCCTTACATGTAAAATGTCCAATTTTGCCCTTTGCCTTTGATGTTTATTGTTTATGACAAATTTATATAATTTTTAAAATATAATATAATTAATTTTTTGATATGATAAACATTAAAATTAATTTCATTTATTTATTTAAATAATTAATTTATAATAATTAATATACACATTTTTTAAAGTAAATTATGTAATTAAAGTAATTTTTATAGATATGTTAAATTAGATAATAATTACAATTAAAATTTATTGTAAATATTAAATTTTAATATTGAAAAAACTATATCCAAAATATTTAATTTAAATATTTAATTAAAACTTTAACTCATTAACTCGTTATTTTATAATGATATAATTTATTTATTTATTATAAAGGTATACATATAATTTTTATAATTAAAAAATAATTATCATTTTCTACCGCATCTATTTTATATATAATATCATTTGCATAAAAGGCATAATAGTCATTTTATCATATTTTCCTTTTTTCACTTTTCACATTCCTAATAAATTGCGTCTCCAATCCTTTCAACCAAATATAGTTTTCATTCTCATTCCTTTTCCAATCCCTTTCAATGTCATTATTTTTCCACTCCTCTCCATTCAACTCCTTGCAACCAAACGACCCTATAGTGCTTGTGGTAAATGAGCATGTTTGAGCTTTGATTTTTGCACTATCTTCTTGTTGTTGTGTAGAAGGTTGTTGGAGTATAATTCTCTTGTTTGTTTCCAAAAATTTGTCGGAATCTTGTGTGAACCTTATGCTTGGAATTTTGGAGGGTACTATAGCACCTAGAGCAAATTGGCTTTTCTTGAAATTCTTATTCAAAATATAAATCTTGATGCCTAGACTTCTTTAGTATTGTTTGTTGTTAATTTTGAGGTCTCTTGGGTCCAAAATTTGTGTCATTTGCCATTTAGTTTGAGGGTTAGTGTATGTGGGCATGCATTCTTCCATTCTACACATTTTATTCAAGGTTTGCATTCTTTTAATTAGGTGGTGAAAACTCTCCCAAAGGAAAAGAGATAGTCGAGGAGTAATCGTGTCCAAAGCCTAGGCGATTTAATTTGCGAGTGGTATTAATTATGCATAATTCTACTAATAGAATACATATAATTATAATTTATTACTTTAGTTAAGTTTTATTGGCTTTTATATTTGAATCCAGACTTCAATTGACTTGAAATTAGTTTATTTATTGATGCTTCATACTTGCAAAATATTGTTATTCAAAGGAAAGGATTCTCAGGATGATACTTGTTTTGTAAATTGTTAATTGATTTGTTCACAAATTTGGATATGCTTATGTTTTCATCATTTTCCTTCTGGAAATGGTAGTTATTCTTGGACATTGATTATTGTACTAGCTAATAGACTATGTGAGGTGTGATACTTGTATTACTTGGCTAGCCTTTTGAGGTGGCATGAAAGACCGACTGATCCTTTTAGCCAATTCAGGAGGAGACATAAGACCCTGATTGGACGGTCATCAGGGAGCCAGAGTCACCATACGGTAAACCGATGGGTCAACGTTGTTAAGAACATGAGCACCTTAATTGCTCTAAACCTAGCCATGGTGAAAGTTTAGAGAGTTTTCTAGGCTACTACTTGCTAGGTGCATCGCAATTTTGGTATTTCAAAGAGTTTGTGTTTTTCTCATACAATTGAGTTTTGAGAAGTAATCTGTTGCAATTCTTTTGTTTAGTCATCTTGAATTTGTGGTGAGGGGGGCGAAGCCCAGCTATCGCTTTTAGGATGGGAGTCTCCCACAAATTTGATTTGGCAACAAGGTTTATGGATTTTGAAACTCGTATTATATAGTTTGTTATAAACATATAAATATATATTTATATATATGGAACTGTGCTGACCTATAGGTATAATTGTAAAAGGTTTAGCTTAATGATCATCTTGGTTTATAGTATAAAACCCGTATTTGGCATTTCGTGGATTTATTGTTGAAAAACCCTAGTTCTGGTAAAAGACTTTCTTGGCACTATCTATTGTGTTAAGGATTACTATAATATGTATTTATTTTCTATACTAGTTGTATTATCTATAAAACCATTTTTTGGATGATTTATATTGTGTATTTTGGTATATTCTTGTAGCGTTGTGCTAACCCACTCACTAAGTGACTTAGGTTGCTCACCCCTTTTTCTTCTTCCCAGGCTATTGTAGATAGTAGTGCGGCTGTGTGGTAGCGTGTGATACGACACTTGCGTAACCGCAAAGACACCGGTCGTATGAATAGTAAAGTGTACTCAATAGGATCGGGTAGTCAAATCCACAGGGACTGGTATAGCTCTCAATACTTAATCGTTTCCTAATATCTAGCTGACTCAAAGATTGGATTGAATTAATTAAACTACTAAAGGAGAAAAGAAGAGAGAAGGAAGAAGAGACGGGTTTTTTGGTTGAAGAGATAGCAAAGGAAAGGACAGTGCCCCGGATTAATCCCCTTGACGAATGCAATGACTAGGCAATGATTTAAACATTTCTTTTATGACGAAAGCATGGTTATCAGTCCTCACTCAAGGCTTGCAGCTGACTCAACCCCTTCCCTAATGTGTGTCATAGCTAGACAAATAGAATTTATCCTCTAGCTAACGAAAAGGCAATCTAGGGTTAACTAACAACTTAAATTGTGATTGCAATGACGGGGAACTAGCAACCAAAAATCAACGCTCATGTGGCTTTCGGCAATCCCCACATCAAGTTAACAATATACTTGCATCAAGGCAATCAACACCAAGATGAATAAGCAATATGAACAAAAGGAAGACCACAAAAAACTCAAAAAACAATATCACTAAAATCAAAACAATAAGAGTTAAGGTTCATTATCCAAGGCACCAAAAGACGGTTAACCCTTATAGTCTTACAAACAATCATAGGAAAGCAATAAGAGAAATAGAGATTGTTCATTGAACTCCCTTCTTGCTTCACAATCACGTCGGAGAGGCATGACAATAGTTGTCACTGACGATCCTCCTTTTCTACGCTTGTCTCCACTCCAAATCCATCCATGAACAATATCGACGGCTGCCCTAACTGGCACCTTCAGAAAGAGAGAAGAAGATTCCTTTGAAATCTAACTTTATGGCTTAAATAACCCTTTCCCGATGTAAGAACGCCCGTGCTAATAGGTGTACTGATAACCGTGCTTGGCTCCAGATCCTGGAAATTAATTTTGGCGCAATACCAGTAAATCCCACAAGGGATAAGCACGCTCGTGCTTACTGCCCGTGCTCTGGGAGCATGCTCGTACAAGAAGCACAGTGACCATGCTGATATTCCCAAGAGATTTCCAGTAAAATGCACAGGGTTAAGCACGTCCATGCTTACCGACTATGCTCCCTTAGCACAATGGTGCTAGGGGTAGCAAAACCGTGCTTCTCAGTTCTGTGTAGACTCCAGTAAAACGCACGGAGCTCAGCACGCCCATGCTTCTAACAGTGCTTCCAAGCATGGGTATGCTTCTAACCATGCTTGTCCTGAAACTTTTATTCCAACACTGTTTTGCCTCAGAATTAGTCTCTTTTCACTCTTTTTGGTTCAAACCCCAATTATCTGCAACATTTAGCAAACATACCTCAAGTAGTATCGGTTTATCATAAAAACATGATAAAAGGACAAGTAAAACACACAATAGGGTATATAAAATATCTATATAAAATACACTTATCAACGTGCAGGCCATTTGCTAGTCTCCTACCATTTGTGTTCATCTTCCTGTTTATGTATGTTTGTTTTGGTCATGAATATGTTTTATGAGTCTTGAATCCACTAGTATGTTGAAAACTTTGTTGCATGGTTGTGTATTTAAACACTTCTTAAACTTTTGTGTATAAGTATTTTCTACTGTTGTTCTTGCTTCCCTGCATGTTTGTGAATCTCCATATCTATATTCGTTGTTCGTTGTTGTTGTTGTTGTTATTTCCATGCGTATCTTTGTATCCTCTACTCTATACTTATGTTTATTATTGTTGATTCTAGGTTTGTTTGGTCAAGCTTGTGGTGACCTGTGAGTTGAGTGATTGGGTATCTCTCCTCAAGTTGTCGCGACAGTTGTTGGTTCCCATGGGCCCGCGGGTTGAGGTGTGACACGTGCACAAGCGTGGAATGCAACCGCAATCTTAGCACCACCAATGTTCTTATCTTGTGTGGACTTCACTGTTCCATCCCTGGTCTTCCTGAAACAAATAGCCTATGCAAGAGACCTAGTACTAATAAGCCAAGATCCTGTGGGTAAAAAAAAAAACACTTGTTAGTACTAAACCTCTTAAATAATCAATGGTTATTTACTTCTACTTTTTTGAAAAAGGTTTCGTAGTACATCGACATAGGCCTATATGACTCGGAAATGACATGTATGGCCTCATGAAATTTTTATATCCATGTATATCTCCTAAGAAAATCACATTACTACTTGTATATCTTTAGGTAACTATAATAATTGTAGTAAATCATTTAACTAATTTATAAAAAAAAATCTAAAATTTTTATTTATTGACTTCAAGAGAAACTTTTTACAATACATTTTTTTTCCAATTTATCTATTATATCATGGAATCTTTTTTTATCGTACCTTATAAAGAATTTACTCTATGGAATTTTTAAGACTTATAAACAAACTAATGTATTTGTTAAAAACTTGACTTATTTTATTAATTTGAACGAGCAATTCTTCAGTCTAATTTCTAAGCTCGTAAGATAAAGAACCAAGATTAAACACCTTTAAGATCAATTCATTCAGACTTTGTGAACAGCTCATACTATAGCTGATCGATGTAAAGTAGATGCATGTAAGTGTACGAGTCAATCGAAGTAATACATGCAAAAGCAAGGTCGAATCCATAGAGACTAGATAGGTACTAACTCTATCTTTGTTAGCTAACTATAACAAAAATCAAATTTACTTTTAGGATTAAAAAGAAACAATAAAAACAAGCAAAAGACAAAGTCAGAGGAAATGAGGAACTGAAAGGAATGAATAGAGCAATACCCGTATCAATTTCATTAGGGAATTTAATGAATAAAATGATTACAATTCAATAGAGAGTAAACCTTAGCTAATGGTAACGAAGGAAACCAAAATCACACCAAGTGCTCTCTCAAGACTCCCTAGTGTCTAATCCTATGCTTAAGGTGGAAGTGAATCTCTCCTACCCTGCCCTCACAAGATTGTAATAAGCTCTAGGGTTTCCATGTCAAAAATCGGGGATGAACTACCAAAATTCTAATCGAAAGGTACATGGCACCCTTACTATCTTTAGCGAGCATCAGTGATACCTACTCATCCAAGTGTGATTTATTCGCAAGGATCTCTCAATACACAAGTGAAACCATAATGGTAGATCCACTTTTCGATATCCAAAACCAACAACAAAAATAAAGATGAATCCGGAAGCAAAAGGTAAATCTAAATTAAAAGCAGTCAAAAGATAAAGCAATCCTAAGCTACATCAATCAAGGGACTCAAAGGAGTTAGTCCTCTATAAGGCTCATGTTTATCAATACAATGTAAATCTCAATCTCTAAGTGTGTGTTTGGATTACCATATTGGAATCGGGGAATGAGGTAATGAAGAGGAGGAAATGAATGGGCAGGGGATGGTAATGAAAAAGGTGTTTGGTTGGAGAGGTAATTCATTGGGAATGAGAAAAATTAAAGAGTAATATATTGAGAATTGAGAAAGTAATGAAAAAATATAATGTAAAATTACTTTTATGTATTTAATATAAAGAAATAAATTTTTTTGTTTATAAAATAATTTAAATAAAGTTTAATTATTATAATTACTATTTAAATTATTTATTAATTATTTTATGGCTTATATTTGAAATTAATATTTATTTAATATAATTATTATATGATTATTATAATTAAATATTATTTTAATATTAATACATTTATATTAAATATAATTATTTATTTAATATAATTATTACTTGATTATTATAATCAAATATTAATTTTTTTAATATTAATACATTTATATTAAATATATATATTTATTTACTATAATTATTATATGATTATTATAATTAAATATTAATTATTTTAATATAAATATATTTATATTTATTTAATATATTAATATATTGTTATATATATATACCCAAATACATATATTAGTGAGGGATAAAATGGGTAATTTACACTCATTACCCCTTCATCCTCTTTCATTCCTTCCAAGGGTAATGATTACTACTCTAAAATATCATCCAAACATGGGAATGGGTAATGGTTCCCTTGCCATCCAAACGACCCCTAAAACCCTAAACATGTAAAGAAAAATCCCTTTTCTCAATGCCGTGTGGTTGGAGATGATGTGAGGCGCTATTGTTGTCAATGGATTGTCACTCCAATAATTCCTTGGAACTCCTTCTTCAATCCTTCAAAGCCTCCTTCAACCACATCTAAAGAACTCCATAACCTTTTTTCCCAATTTCGGCCCAAACTTGGATGCCCTAAAAACATCTTCAAATCTTCTATTTATACTTACAGGGCCTGACCGTTTCACGAGCAAGTACACGACACGTGTACTTTGCCCGTGTAACTCCTAGGAGAAAGCCGAAAACATGCAAAACCTCGATGTATACGGGCTGATGTACACCACCGTGTACTTTTGCTTTTGACTGCGTATCCCCCAAGTTTTCTCCTTCTCTAGCTCCTCAGTTACACACCCATGCACCCTTCATTCAGCCCATGCTCTTGCCTGGGACGCTCACTGTAATCTTTCAAATGTACACAAATGTGTTCTTGGATTACACGAGCGTGTTTTCTCGATAGAAGTGATCGGGAGGTTGTTGAGTGTTGCTCAGTCGAAATGTACATGAGCATGTACACGTTCATGCACCCTAACCGTGTATCTCTCTGTTTGATGGTTTTGACACCGATTGATTTACTCCCGATTTGCTTCCTTTGGCTTTTGTTGTGTTTCATTTAACCTGAGATACAAAATGAACAACTAAGTATTAGCAATAGGGTTGATTAAGTGCTAAATAATATTGATAAAACATGTATAAAATAACACTTATCAATAGCACACTAGTTACCATTGCAATATAAACATTACATCATTGATGTAGTTAAATTATTGTAACAATGTTATTATAGTGAAATAAACTAAGCTTGGGGTCTACATCTTCTTAATAAATAGAATCCAAGCCTTACAAATGAAACTCGAAGTAAGCTCTACTCAACTTAAAAAATAGTATTAAGCCTAGCTTGTTAAGCCAAATTTGAACATAACAAAACTTAGCTCAACTCGGCTCAATTGCAACCCTCAATATTGTTTGCATATTATGAGGACCATCATCCTACTGTATGAATGGATCATGATGCATGAGCGAGGACAGCATACGGGTAAATTTTTTACTAGGTCACTAAACTTTAACTCATTTTCACTTTGATCACCAAACTTCAATTTACATCAATTTGGTCACTCAACTTTAATTTGATTTCACTGTGTAATAAATCAAGGATTTCAACCCCCAATTGATTACATAGTTGTCTGAAAATTCGATTCCCATAAAACATTATTAAATCTATTAGAGGTGCCCATGTCATCAAAAAAGAGTCACATCATTCATTTGGGGACCAAAATCCTTTGATTTACTACTCGGTGAAATCAAATTAAAGTTAAATGACCAAAATAATGCAAACTGAAATTCAATGATCAAAGTGAAAATGAGCCTAAATTTAGTAACATACTAAAAAAATTTACCCGACAACATGCCTTGGAAATCATGATGTGTAGTTATCTAGAATGCCTGTGAGTTTGACAAGCTAGTCATGTAACTAGCCGGGTGATAAAGTGGACATGTTGGGCTTGTTCTAACAATTAGCTAGATGCCTAGTATATGCTTGATCCAAAAAATATTAAATAACTTAATGCATTAGATACATGATGTTTATCCAAAATATTGGAGTGATATTTACAATTTCATTGATAATTCTCAATCTAAAATAATATTGTTCATAACTTAATTATTTTAATTTAGATTAAAGTAATAATTTTTCATTCATCACTTGTGTTAAAAATGTCAATTTGATATTAGTATATTAATTTTCATTCATCAACAGTCAAATAAAATAAAATACCTTCTTTAATATTTGCAAAGGCACACATTTTCAATGATTTTTTGGTATTTATTTTCTAAATTATAATTGTGCAGTTCCTACAAATATTTTGTCACTATTTTTATATTTTACTATACATACATAATTTTTTTTTTTGAGATATGGCAATAAATACCAATCCTCAATGGCGTACGCAGAAGGAAAAATTGCCACACGTCCTCACCTCTTGAAACTGGAGAGTGTAGTCAGGGGAAATTGAACTCATGTCTCTCTCAAACAAGGGGACCCGAGCTGCTGCTGAGCTAAAAGCTGTTAGTTCGTACGTAAATTGTCTATGTTTATTGTTTTGGGAGTAAAAAAAAAAATCTGTTGAAAAATTAATATTGTTATGGAGTTCAATCTTCTCTTCATAGCCTCATTATTCACTCTTCTCTGTTCTTCATATGTTTCTTTCTTTGGCAGCTGCTTCATAAGAATAATAAGATTTATGAATGGCAATAAGAAACTCCATCTTCGCCCAATTGTAACAAAGAAGATGCTTGGCCAACCTCCAAGGAAAAAAAAAATCAAATTAGTGACAATGCTTTTAATGTGATCAGCCATAATAGGAAAACATGTAAACTCTTAATTAACTGATGAGATAGAAAATGTTAAATGCTACTTAAATTCTTGTTTGTGTTAATGTTCATTGGATCATTACTTAGGTCTTCATTATGTGGTTGCTTAGGTGTTCATATGGTGGCAAATGGGTTCCAATACGTGCAACTTGCTAGGGCTATTGTTGCGAATTAGATCTACTAATGAGCTACAAATAATAATAATAATAATAATAATGACGATGATGATGATGGATTTTAAGCAACGGTAGCGACACAACAATTAATCGAGCAAAATATAATATGCCAAATAAGAAGTGAATATTTTTTTTTAAATAATCATACTAAATATTTAGGTGGTGTTTGATAACATAAAAAATAAAGAATAGTGAATGAAGAATAAAAGGGATGAAATTAAATATTAAGATAGAATAAATAGAGTTTATAAACAACGGATATTCTTGACCCTTAATTTGCCATATATATATATATAATTAATCTAAAAAATAAACTAATACCACAAATGTCTTTCAATCCAAATTTGAACGAATAGAATAATTTATATATTCTTTCTTACTCTTCAATTGTTTGGCCACTAATTTATATATTCTCACTAAGCACTTCTACCATTACACCCAACACTTATATTAACATACTAATTAAGCAATTACAATGAAGGTAAGCATCTAGACCACCTTAATTATTAAAGATGTCTTTTATCTATTTCAAAACAAAACTACATTTAATTGTTGCATGAAATCAAACCAAGTATTTCAACTCCAAGAAAAATTTAGGCAAAGAAAAGAATGAAAAAAGACAAGATGAAAATGAAAAAGTGTAGCAAGGTATTTTTAGAGAGGTTGTCTCTTAAATATTATTTCTCCTACTAAATATAAATGGTCTTAAGGAGTAATATTTTTGGGATATAATATCTACTAATTGAGAAACAAATTTATATTCTTTAGTTTTTTCAAGAACTCACTTGAATCAAAATGGATGAAGAGGAAATCACAATGCTGTCAATGCAGAAAGGTTTTCTGAAAAATTAGTCTTAAAATTCTTGATACTCAAAAGTTTTGAAGTGGTTTTTTATAAATTTAAGAAACTAACATGTTGTAATAGATGCATCCCATCAACCATGAAAGAAACTATACTTTCGCATTTTAAATACAAAAAAAGGTAAAATATAATTAAGTCATTTTCTTAGAGCATCTTTGACCATCATGCAAAAGTAAGACCATCATCCAACTAGTATAATATGCATATATCATAATGACTATGTTAACTCATGAGGTTGTCTTAGACTAGCTTGGTTTTGAGCACCTCGTTGACTACTAGCTTGGGCTACAACATCAACGATTTTTTGAAAATTTTTAACTATTTGTAACAAACAACATCATGCACGCACACACAAAAATAAATAAATAAATTTGTGGCAGAAAACTTATATATTTTAAAAAGTGTTGAATGGAGCAAATGTTTATATACAGGGGCGGAGCGACAGGGGGGGCAGGGGGGGCAGGGGGGGCGGCCGCCCCCCCTGTCGGCTGGGTCTGTTGACCCCGCCCGCTCCGTTCCTCCTGACACCCTATCTCGCCCCCCCTTAACTCCCCACGCCCTCGCCAACCCCTCTTCCGCCCCTCCCCCTCCCCGTCCGCCCTCCACCTTCGCCTCACTCACTTTTAAAGTTTTTTTTAAAATATATTTTTTATTTTTTATCTTTTTATCTTTTCATTATTTTTTTATTTTGTTTTTTCAGTTGAATGTTTTAATTATTTATTTATTTCTCATTTATTAGATGTTTTTGTTGAGTTTGTTATTTTTTAAAATTTTGAGAAAATTTGTAAAAATGTGTATGATTGATAAATTTGCATTGATTTTTAGGGATTTGAAAAATATTAAACCTTTGATCTAGTAGTAAATATTTTTTAATTATGATTAATTTATATAGAAGTTTAAATGAAAGTTATTATTTTTCAAAAATATTTAAATATCAGTTTATTTTGTAATCAATAAGATCTTAAATGTAAATAATTTAAAAAAATTAAATTTTAAAAAATATTTAAATGAATTAAGATAAATAATTAAATTAAATATGTCTTGTAAATGAGAATTTGTTTAATTTAAAATATTATCTATATTTTTACGATTATTAATTAGAACAACATCAACTCAATGGTAAGGCCAATGAAGGCCCTTTAGTTTTTTAAATCCTCATCTTTAGATTTTTTTTATAATAGTTTTGAAAACTCATATTTTGAAAGACTACCAATAATTATCATGATACAAAAATTATTTAATTTAATATTTAATCAATGCAATTTAATCTTAGTTAATTTTTAAATTTTAAAATAATACGGTAATATATTAAATATTTTATTTTAATACTTAATTAGTCGTATCTTCTCTAACTAATTTTTCAAAATTCTATCATGATGGCTTTTTCATACATTTGTTTCTCCAAAATTAATATAATCTTTATTTCTTTTAATTATAAATAAGAGCTTTTGTAGTTTTTATATTATTACAATTTTCATGTATATTTTTTACTTTGTTGAGTTTTATTCACGAATTTTAAATATATTCTTTTATCATAAGTTTAGCAGTATGTGAAAAGATTAATAAATATCTCAATAAAATCAATTTTTATTAAATAAATTAAAGGGTTTATTCTAAAATTCCGTACAGACCTCTGACATCTTAAGATTTTTTAGTCATAATCATAAATAATTCTAAATTTTAATAAAAATATTTATTTTGATATATTAATAAATATGAATTATTTCTCTTAAATTTTACTTGCATTTATAAAAAAATTTAAATGTATTTTATAATTTAAAAATATTAATTTAAAATATTATTAATTAATTATTTTAAAACTTATAATTCGCCCCCCCCCCCCCCCCCCCCCCCCCTTTATACGATTTCTGGCTCCGCCCCTGTTTATATATATATATATAGAGAGAGAGAGAGAGAGAGAGAGAGAGAGAGAGAGAGAAGATTGTTTGGGGGTGCCCCTATCAATGTCCCAGATATTGAAAAGGTGGAGAAATGATTAAGAAGAGAGAGAGATATGAAGAGATTGGTTTATAAATAATGTTATACACCGTGTCGGGCTATTATACCTCTTCGAACTGGGTTGTTAAGTTGTGTTTGGGTTATAGTTTTGTTTATGTTGTAGCTCTAGTGGAAATAGCTTTGGATGATTAAGATTGATTTAGTTGCTGTTACAATTATGATTTACAAGCCAGATTAAAATACTGTACATCCCATTTTTAACAATAATTCCATTCATAAATACAAAAATATTATTTATCTATATAGTAAGTTCTGAATGAAAATTATTGATACCGTTGGATTTTAATCTAACAGTTCAACATCAACGTTTGTAATTGTAGATACATAATCTACGAATATATATGGAAAAAATTGTTAATGTGACCCATTAAATTAAACAATTAGGGGTCAATATGCAATATTGAAATTTTTTTATAAAAAACATGTGAGTTATTATATAAATGTTAAAAATTTGAAAGCACATGTATTTTAAGGCCTATATTTTTGGCTTTGTGTTTTATTTTTTATAAATAACTTCACAAAATATAAAACTAAAACCACTTTTTATCCTTTACATTTTCAATATTTTTTAGCTATTTTTTAATATTTTGTCTAATTTGACAAAAACACTATCAGAACCTTTGTCTTCTTTAAAATAAAAAAAAAAATTAAACTCTTAAGAAAGCAATATTTTTTCTTCTTCACCTTTCAAGCTACGTTAAAGAATTTGATTAAGTTCTAAAGATTAGTTTCAATTTTCAATTATTTGAGATAAATTTTTAAATATAAATTTTTAATGAAATTTGTGCTATTTTATTTTGTTATTTGTATTTTTATATATTTTTTTTAACTATAACTGTATATGTATATATGATTTTATTTTTGTATTATAGGTAATAAAATTATATTTATATGTTGACCCCACTTAATAAATTGACTGGCTCCGCCACTAATTACCATGTAAACCTGCTTGTCTCTTTGACACTAATAGTGGTGCTTGTTGCCATTTGTTTAAAAAAAAAAAAAAAAATTACAAACATTACTTAACCATTAAAATTGTAGCCAGGTGTCTTCTTGGGATTGACCACTCTTTATCTGTTTTTTTTAGTGTCACCCCATGCTTAAGAACTAAAATGGTCCTTTCCTTTGTGTGCGTTTCTATTTCGGTCCCCAAGCTTTAAAAAATTACGTTTTTGTCCCTTATCTTTACTTTTTTATACAATTCAGTCACCCGAGCGCACGCCGCTAACGGCAATCCCACGTGACAATTGAAGTGTCACATTTTTGCCATGTGGAAACCCTCATAATCCATATCGGACGCCAGCGAGGATGCCACGCCAGATTGTCTTCAAGCTCTAGTTCGTTGGATTCTCTAATACTTTTTGTCCCAAGAGCTTTCATAGAGGGAGTCGATGGAGGTGATCTCCAAGCCATCTACCTTCCTGGCACCCTGAAGAATGGATTATCCATTGGAGAGCGTATTTGGTCTAATGGAAAGAAAAAACCTAGAAACAACGAAAAATGGCTTTTTTTTTTTAAGGTAAACAACCATCCGGTGTTGTCCTCATTGTGAAATCATTCTCTTGCCCACCATTTTCCCACATCCGAAACCCTACTTTGAAACCCTCATTCCACGATCCGGTGGTGGCTTCACAATTATGTTGAGAAAGAAAGAGGACAGTAACCGCGATCCTTAAAATTAGCAAGAAAGACAATAGCCGGTGGACTGAAAGCTTGGAAGAAATTATAAAAGTTGGTTGCTAAAACTTGAAATTGCATCCTGTGTACACATTGTAAAATTGTGAAGATTACTATTGTGTGTTCATTCGAGCTGTGCTTGTAAAATTTGCAAAATTATATTTTTCATGTCATTCGAGATGTGCTTGATAATGAGAAGAGATTAACCTTCCTATGCTGTCAATGTTCTCCTTCTTCCTTGGCATAATGGCGTGGCGACCACCTAATTCTTGAGCGAGGGTTTCAAAGTCAGGTGTTGGAGATGAGAAAGGGAAAGTGGGGGATGAAAAAGGCCCTCAAGGTCTTAAAGAGGATCTGAAGTGGCATCCTCGCTGGCGTTTAAGATGGATTATGAGGGTTTCCACGTGGCAAAAATGTGACACGTCGACTGTCACATGGGATTGCCGTTAACGGCGTGTGCTCGGGTGACTGAATTGTATAAAAAAGTAAAAGTAAGGGACCAAAACATAATTTTTTAAAGCTGGGGGACCAAAATAGAAACATACATAAAGGAAAGGGACTATTTTAGTTGTTTACCCTAGATTTTATAGTTGGTCTTTTCTCCTTATACCCTGTGTAACTATTTTATTTTAATACACCAATGACTTATCTAGTTTATAAAAAAAAATTCACAATTTCTAATATAATTAATTAATTATTAAACATATATTATTATCAAATGATGGGTATATAACATGCAAAAATTATCTTAAATAAGGATCCCTGCCACCATTTGTAAAAAAAAAAAAAAATTTACATCCATTGCTTGACCATTGATCTTAGGACCCGTTTGGATTGTAGAATGGGAATGAGAAAAGAGGGGTGGAATGAGAAAAAGGGAGCACTGGGGATGAGAATAGAGAGAAAGTGGAGGATAATGATGAAGGTGTTTGATTTGAGTGAATGAGAGTTAGGAATAGAAAAAAGTAAAAGAGATAAATATAGTAAAATTACACTTATGCCTTTTTATATAAATAGGATGACATTTTAGAAAACAATGGTTTATATTTAATAGTAAATAATTAACATGATTATTATTAAATATTTGTAATATAGTTAATTATTCATTTTAATTTATTGCTTTTAAATATTTCATCTAACTAATATAACTTAAGAAAGTTTTGATATATTAAATAATAAATAATTAGCATGATTTATTATTATTAAGTATTTACAAGATATTTACTTATTTATTTTAATTAATTTAAATGAAACATTACAACTAGTTAATATAACGTATGCCTATATAATTTTGATATCATTTACCAATATAATAACAAACAATTGTAAAGTCCATTGGCCCAGCATATTTTTGACAATATTATCTTAACAATATAAAAGAGAAGTAACATTATCAAATCCATCATTTAACACCCTATCAAACCCATTATTTAACAATATAAAAGAGAAGTAACATTGTCAAACCCATCATGAAGTATGGTTATAGTTTTAATACAACCCATAGATTACCAAGGTTTAGAAAAGTAATGAGAGTGGTTACAACATAGTACTAATAAAATGCAACATAGAAGTTTTGATAATCTTACAACCATTCAAAAGATAAACATTCTTCATGAACATAGCAAACAAAGTTCCTTGTTTGTCATCATATGGCTTGGGCATGGACGTCATTGCCTCTTCTAGATTGTGTCATTTCCTACAAGTAGATTGAACACACCAACAAAGTATTAGATATGTAAATTAATGCACAAAAAATGTCATGATTATGAAATGTTGAAATGAATATCATAGCAATGAATGAAAAAATAACATGGAAAAGTGAATTTGAAAAATTCCATGAACATCAAACCATAATGACAAATAACATGGAACATTTTACAAATCAAGCCAAAATGACAAATAACAAAGAAATACTCATACTTCCTAGAAGTAGGGGACAAAAACGTATTTTTTTGTCATCAGGCAAATCCCAAAACATGTTATGCTTCTCCTCGTCTTTTCTTAGAGATTGGATTACCACTAATACCTCATCTTCGGATAGCCCATCAATGTTGAAGATAACTTGATTTAGTAGTTTCTTTTTCTCTTAAACTTCCTTATGAACGGCGTCCCTGAGTGCATTAGCATTGGCATTTTAAATAGTACATTCAGCCATTGCTTTGAAGCCAGGGCCTACCTTATCCACAAAATGGCAAAAATTTTCTGAAATTGATGCGATATTTGAGTCATTCGCACATTTTTTTTTCTTCTTTTGGGCAGTAGAGCTTGAGGCACCATTATCTAAAATTATGAGCGATGGAGGCTCTGCAGTTTCAAGTGTGGGCATGAAAACATCTTCCATATGAAATTGAGAGAAACAAGCATTATCGTCCAAGCTAATGTTTTCATGCATATATTGATCGACATCATCTCCAAGGTCACCTCTTTCATTGACTTGCGCCCTATCTTTTGAAAAGATTGGAGCGAGATCATTAAAAAATGGAAAGGGCTTACCATAAATGCCCGCAACTTCCTTATGATTCTGTAAACAATTTTTGAAGCGAGTGTCAATAATAACAATAACAAATCAAGCATTAAAAATAATTGACAACTGATGGTAAACCTACCTTAACATATTCATCATATGCACTTTTCTCACATTCAATGGTATTGTGCTTATTGTTCCAAACAAAGCCGCTGATTGAAAGTATATCTGTAATTGCTGTAGTTTTGGTTCTAAAAAGTTTCACCTGAGACTCTATATTTGGCATGACCTTCAATGTAGTATTTGTTCTTATTGTTCCAAACAAAGCCGCTGATTGAAATTTATCTTTTATCATTTTTTCTAATTGATGTAAGTAGTCATTTCTGAATCTATTCTTAGCTCGCCATATTGTATTTGTCGATAACTCAATTAGAGCTTCAATTAAGGCCTTGTCTTCGTATGTAGTCTAGTAGTGTTTGTTTACACCCTTATCCCTTTGCTGTGATTCTTGATCCATCCTAGAAGAAAAAAAATACAATAAAACAAATATTAAGTGTATAGATGGCATGAACACACATGTCAGCCTATATTTCCATAATATCACTCCATATTCATTCCCTGTTAAACAAAATAATTATTCATCACAAAAAGACTAATACATAAAAATTATTGTAATTAATTTGAACGCCAAGTGTTAAACATTTTTGTAGCCGCGTCTATCCTGAATTGGATCCACTCATCAGTTGGATCAATAGCTGTAATGATATCTGTGTGATCTTTAATGTTCTCCTCCATCATATCGGAATTAACTTCGTTCTCTGCAGAGTCTTGTGTCATTTCTCTATGAATAAAGTTATGTAGAAGACAACACACGTTAATAATGCGTCTTTGAGTGACTATATTGTAAAATCTTGGACTTGATAAAATTTTCCAACGAATTTTTAAAAGTCCAAATGTCCTCTCAATCACATTTCTAGCAGCAACATGTTTCATGTTAAACTTACACTGTAACTGGTTGTCACCCATTTGCCTAGGAACTTAAGTGATAACGTTGTCTCCGAAAAGGTACAAGAAATCCGGGTGGATTTGCATATCCAGAATCAACCAAGTAATAGAACCCTACTAGGCAAATAAATGTTTGTTGTTAGTTAATATTATTACTAAAATCATTTTGAAAAGTAAGAACACATTCTAGTTACCATTTTGTATTTTTAACCCATTAGGCTTTGTAATAACATCTCTTAGAACTCGACTATCATGTGCTAATATTTCCCATCTAGACAATACGTATATAAATTGTATGTCTTGTGAGCAAACCCCAAGCACATTAGTAGTTATTTTTGCTTTTCTTGTTCTATATCTTGGCTGATCAACTTTTGGCACATTCACACGAATATGAGTTCCATCTAATGCTCCAAGATAATTCCACATTGAAGTAAGCATCTTATTATTAATCAGGCATCTACCATATTTTTTCAACAACTATAAACAAATGTTATATGATATTACCTTAAACATTTTCCATCTATGATCATTTGAATTTTTGAGAATAGGTTCGGGTTTCTTCAATAATACATCATGACATAGGATAATTGACTTCAAGACGGCATGAAAATGTCGGCTAACTGTCTCAGCTGATTTAACAAAGTCAAACTTAATTATCCTATTTTTTATGTGGTGTACCACAATGTTTAACAACATTGCAATCATTTCATCAACCATGACATTTCTTGTACCGCGAAGGCACCATTAGTGGTCAATAATTGACATAATTTATGAAAACAATGCCGATCAATCCGGAGTTTATCGATACACTTGACATCGCTCTCATAAACTACATGGGACATGTACTCATATTGTCTATGATGCCTAGTAGATGTTGACTTAATCTCATAACGGATGACATCGTCTTGATCATTTTCCTCACTTATTGCACAAATAATGGCGATGATGTTTACAATGAAAAAGATGCATGCATACATCATGTGAAGTAATTGCTCTACTTGAACATCTGCCACGTTTTCATTAGCTATATCTAATATTAACAAAATGGGTGGGTGAAGGATCCAGTTAATACAATAGAGGCATGAACACAAAAAAAATCAAGGCTCAATGAAATCAAGGAATTGGATCTAAAGGAAAATTGTATCATAGTTGACATGCCATCTAATATCAACATAATGCTCAAGTGGAGGAGAAATGTTCAGGTTTAAGTTAACAATACCATCACACCATATCTATTCACAAGAAGCTCAAATGAAATCAGTGGAGTGCATCATCATTTATGGGGAGAATAATAAGTACTCAAACAAGAAGCAAACAAAAGAATAATCAATTCAAATAATGCAAGAAAATCTTAATACAAGTAGAAAAAGCATACCAAAGCAACATCATTTCAAATTCAAGTAGAAGAATTCACACATAAATGATGTAATATGCAAGTGTGTCACTGGTTCGTCACATAGCGCAGAATAACCATGGTCATATCTAGTTAAAACTAAGAGAAATAGTATATGCATCATTCTCTCATTCATCGAAATCAATCAATGGTGCTAATAAGTGACAAAGAAGATGTCATTCTATATGCAAATTTTCATGTACTAACACAAGGACTAAATTATTAAAAGAAAACGAGAATGTACAAACACACAAGAAAGCATATATGGTTTTTCTCCATGTGACTAGTATGTAAGAATTTGAAATGTATCAATGGGTTCTAAAATTTTCCAAACCAAACATTAGTCCTTCCCAAGTTCACACTATTTGAGTAAGTTAAATAACCCATCTTGCAATACTATGACACTTCAGTCCTTCCCAAGTTCACAGAATCACAATTGATGGTTGGCATCCATATTTATTAAAATATAAAAATAAATTAAATTTTATTGAATAAGTTTTTAAATGGATTGTAAGGCAAAAGAAAAAAAAATAAGAAGAAAGAAGAAGGAAAACTTTACTTAAAACTCAAATCATATCTAATAAAATAAACAAATTAAGATCCAATAATATATTAGAAGTTGGTTAAATTAATTCTCCAACAATTGAAATGCCCAATCATGTCACACAGGACAATCCCAGCACATCCCTGCCCACTCACAATTTAACTATCAGCTAACATGAACAAATTAAGAAAAAACTATTAGCTAACATGAACGCCATAGGACGTTACTCCACTAGCAATGCCACAGAAAAAAGGTAAATTGTTAGTGCCAATATTTTTCCTAAACAAAATAGAATTCTCCATTGCATTGACTGTGCAAATACCAATTCAAAAACCTTTCCATTGCTTAGATGGTTCTAATTTTATGGCTAAAGCATCAAATAAAGCAAACTGACTATTTGACCCAGATTAGAACCTTTCTTCTACAGTTGCAACAAGACCAACCGTCAGAGCAACTCCACCAATCTAAACAAAAATAAACAAGCACTTATTAAAATTCAAGTAAAATACTCCTTGAGGTTGTGTGGCGCACCAGTTGCATATTGACGAACAACTTCCTTTGGAGGTCAAGACGCCCTAATAGCACAGAAAGAGTCCTTGATTAACAAGTCGTACAATTAGATTTTCTCAACATCAGTTGATGGAGAGGTTGTCGGTGAGTTGGAGGGAGATGGGAGGGGAAGAGAGAAGAGGAAGAATAGAGAAGATGTCGAAGTTGTAGTGGGGTACGACATCAGATTGGTGGCCGAAGCTTCAGCTGTTTTCCAGATCTCGGGCAAACCTTCAGCTGTTTTCCAAATCTGGAGTGACAATGCGTATATCATGGGAGTGGGATACCTGCGCGCTTGTAATTCTCACTCCCAAGGCTTCAATCCATGATCCAAACTGGCCCTTATAGCCATGTGTCATGTTGAGATTGACTACTCATCTTTTTCCTCCATGTCATTCCACGTCTAATAGATCTTCTGTTTGTCTCTTCTTGTTATATCCTAGTAACTATTTTATTTAAATGCATCAACGATTTACCAACTTTATAAAAAATTCTCAATTCTTAAAATAATTAATTTATTAATAAATTATTTAATTATATATTTAGTTATTAAACAAATATTATTATCAAATGATGGGTGTCTAACGTGGCAAAATTACATGAAAAAAATGAAAAAAACGATGAAAAAAGTGCTTTAATCCTTTTAACATATATATTAATTATTTATATTTAAATATTATCCATCAATAAAATAAAATAAAACAAAACAAACACAACATGATAACAAAGCCCTCAAAAACGTTTATCCGGGACCCACTTTTCAAATATTCCACAAACCCGAGGTCCAACATGAAAACATACCCTAATAATTCGGATCAGGACAAAAGAAAACAAAAGTTATACCCGACCAGTCCTACTCCCCACCATGAAACACGACAACTTTTCAGGGACTTCTTTATAATTAAAACTTTTTCCAGGGTCTTTATAAAAATTCCAAATCTTAGTATAAAACCAGCCTCATTCTCATCTCCTTCTCCATTCCCAAAGCTCCGAGAATCGCCGGAATGCCGTCGCAGTCTCCGTCTCCGGCGATCTCTTCCTCCGGTGACCAGCAATCACCATCGCCTAGCCCTCGGATCTCCTTCAGCTTCGACGCCGTCCCCGATTCAGAGATGGATCGTATTGCGCTGGCATCCGATCGCGACTTCGAGTTCCACCTCGCCGATCCAGCCCCGATGCTCGCCGCCGATGAGCTCTTCTCCGGAGGTAAGCTCGTTCCTCTTCATTCTCGTTGTGAGATACCCCATCCCCAACCCTCGCCGGAACCCTTCGATCCTTCGCCTAGGGCTCCGACGTGCTCGATCCGATGGCGGGATCTTCTCGCCCTCAGAGCCAAACTGAATCGCAAACCCTCATCGAATCCAGAGACCAAAAAACCCCCAATCTCAAACCCTAACCCTAACCCTAACCCTAGATCTCATTCCCGCTCATCGATTGAGCCGTCCTTAAGCCTGCCGCTTCTCCGATCATCGGGAGAGGATCGAGAGGAGAGTCCGGGAATGAAGGCAAGGAAGCGGAGGCCGGCGAGGAGGGCGAGGGTGGTGACGGTGGAGAGCCCAAGGATGAACTCATCGGGGAGAGTAGTGTTCCATGGGTTGGAGAGGAGCTCGAGTGGTGGCAATGGCGCAGCGAGGATTCAGGTGAGGGTGCGGCCAGTGATCAACGTTCCGGTGGGGTCCCTCATCGGCGGCAGCGGCGGCGGCGGCGGCGGAGGAGGAGGGCATTTGAAGGGTGGTTCAGTGCTTGGGTTTGGTATTCAGAGCAGCAGAAGAAAGGCCATGCAGTCAGAGTCTGTGAAACTTTGATTTTTTTTTTTTTTTTTTAATTTATCATTATTTTTTATTTGGAATTTTAATTGTGGAAATTAGTGTTTTTTTTTAAATTGATTATAATTTTTCTTTTTCGTTTATTTATTTTTATTTTTATTTTTTATGGGTTAGATTTTTATTGAAAATATTTTACCTACCCCTCACACAGTCACAGTTGAGGATGCTATTTAAGGGTAGGTAACTCATGTTTATACAATTTAAAGCTCAATTTATTTGTATATATAACTATTTATTTATGCCATATAAATTATTAAAATATAGTATTAATTATATAAATATTTATTTTCTATAATAATAATAACAGTAATTTTTATTTAGATGTAATAATTGAAACTAGTGTAATTTTTTTTTTAAATGTATGTAAAAATATTGACTTGATCATTGTTAGAAATTTTTTGGGTAGATATGTGTATGTTTTTAGTTATTTAATATGTAATAATAAATTCTAATAATATTTGTGGAGTAGAAGGAGCATATATATAAATAAATAAATAAATAAATATATTTATGCATTTGATTTTATTGAAAAATATACACACAATAGATAAATTTTCAAGGGATATTCATATTAAAAGCCCTTCTACTTCTAAGTTACAACAATATAAACAAAAAAAATCCTTCCACGCTTAAATAACAAATAATATAATTTTTTTAACGAAATATGGACAAAGTAGGCGTGCACAAGTGTCAAGTTAATATATCAGTACACTTTGCCATCATCTTATGAGCAAGCTAAGATTTAACCAGTATGTTTAGCAGAATATGAACACCCAAAATAAAAAAAATTGATGTTAATAGGCTAAGAGGTCATTGGCTACTAATGTAATTCATTACATAATAAATGGTTAAAATTCATGATATAATATGCTACTTAACATTAACCATCGTATTATACTAAAAAAAAAATTAATCACCTAACACAAATAATAACGGAATTTTTTTTAAACCATATAGTTTACTCTTGATTTATCACTTGTCCTAAATTATTAATTTTTCTAATTAAATAGTGTAATTTTATATTAATGATAATAAGTACATATTTATTCTTTCATTCTCCCGAAATTGAGGATTCAAACTCTATTTGTGATTATATGTATTTATTAAAAAACTTCATATTCATGCGCTCACAATAACAAATAATTGGTAGGGAAGAAAATGCACAATTTAAATAATAAAAAATCAATATTTAATGATTTTATCTATAATGACTAGAAAAATGGAAACAAAAGAGATATATTTTGATTGTTATATGCCAATCTATAATTATTGTTCATGGAAAAGTTCATTAATTTCTAATCATGAGTGAAATGAAATGTGATCCATAAATCATTGACTAAAACAATTGAAAAAAGCCTTCTTGTTAATACATTACTTAAGTTATAAAATAATTTCAGAATTCAAGAATTAAAAATGCTATATATATAATTAAAATAAATAGTTTAGAAATTTTGTTTATATATTTAACAAAATTAAAAATAGTATATATTAGAATGATTTTGTCATTTTCCAATCACATGTACACTCTCACATGTGTAACATGATCGAGCATGTGATAGATCATTTAACTGGCAAAATTAAAACTTAATGTGGTCTTGAATTAACCACGGATCACATGGTTCAAATAATAATATATGCATGTGTGTGTGTGTGTGTGTGTGTGTGTGGCAAAAGATCAACTACGGAACGTCTGTAGGAAAAAATAAATAAATAAGAGAGAACATGAGAGAGACCGATACAAAGCAAATGAAATGGAAAGATAAACGGTGTTTTTCAATTGTATTTGTGTTGAAATGGGTTAGGTGGAATGTTTTTGTTTATTAAATTTTTTTAGGGGTGTAAATCAGATCACATTTTTTTTCCTAAGCTTACAAGGACATATGTGATTACATCAATTTAATATATATATATATATATATATATATATATATATATATATATATATATATATATATGAAATATGATAAGCATGTATCGAGATATAAACAGATATGGAATAAACTTAACAAACACTAATAATTTTATTTTACGTGGGTTTTGGAGTTTGATTTTAGGTTTTCTCTAAAATGAACATTTTATGAAAAAGACCTATACTAATAGCCTAAGTGCCAGTTAGTTAATTTGGTTTATTCAATTGTAAAATTTATAAAATTAAAAAGAAAAAGTCAAATCACATGAAATCTAAAATCAAACCAATTAAATTGAACTTATTAACAACGAATTAAATAATAATAATAATAATAATAATAATAATAATAATAGTAGTAGTTGTAGTAGTAAACACCCACTCTTTCTATTCCCCAAAAATATTTTGAATTTATTATATCTCAAAACATTTATAATTTTTAAAACTTTTACTTTTAAATCTAGAACTAAAGGTATTTTTCATATTCTATTAAAATATTGATAACATGGAATGAAATAAGATTTTTTTTTAAAAAAAATAAAGATTAAAAAGTAAGGGTTTTTTTTTTTTTTTTTTGCTTCCTTTTTATTTTGTTTTTGTTTTATTTTTGTTTTATTGTCAATTTTTTGAAAACAAAAGTATGTTTGGATACACTAAATGTTATGCATTTTAAAAAGCTAAAAAGATAAAATATATTTGGTTAGCACAAAATGACATTTTTTTATAATTTTATTTAAATTCATATTTTTTATATATATTTAAAAAATTTATTTTTCATATTAGTTTATTTTATTGTATTATTAAATTAAAATGTGAATTAAAAAAATGATAAAAAAAAGTCATAATAATTTTATGCTAACCATTTGAAACTAAAAAAAAAATTAATAACATTTTAAATTGTACCCATCAAATTTAAAATAAAATAAAGGGGGAGTTGGGGCCTATAGAGACTTAGTTATAATTTTTTTGGTTACACAGTAGATTTTTACAAATATTTTTTCAATATATATGTGTGTAAAATATATGTTATATGCTAGTTTATAAAAAGAAACAAGGGCCAAACAATAAATTTCACAAATACTTTTTTAAAATATAATTTTTTATACTGTATAAACTAATTTGTAAACTATTAATATGCCAAATAATGCATTTTTTTTATTTTTTTCTTAAATATATAATTTTTTTTTGCTATTGGTATTAATCTGTCAAAAAATTATTCTTTAAAAAATAAAAATAAAAAACCAATAAGAGAGAGAGAGAGAGGGAGGGTTTTGAAAACGTTTAAAAAAAATTGAAAATATAAAAATGTTGTTTATTTATTTATTTTTGTTTTGAAAATATGAGGATTGTTCTAAAATTTTTTACAACAAAAACAATATGTTAAATATGTTTTTATTAGTTTTGTTTTTAAAACATGAAATTCAAAACAAAAAAACATGAATAGGTAATAATGCCACACAACTTTAAAATGATAAAAGTGATCAAAGAGAGTATGTGATATATCCTAAGGAAAATATATTGAAAGCTTTTAATAATAATAATAATAATAATAATAAACTAACAAGTTCTTAACTTAGAAGAGAGAATATAAAAGACGATACTGTTAATTAGAAGTAAAGAAGGTATCTCCAAACCAGGCTGTTTAGGTTGAACTAATTCAGATCCAAGTCTCTAAGAGAATCAAACCATCTGCTTACAAAGATTTGAGGGACCTAAATGACATTTTTATAGTGTGACAAGGTAACATGCAAGACAGACCACACTCAATTAATTGTTCATAATAACTCACTTAACAACAAATTTAGAAACAATTAATTAAACTAATCTTATTTCTTTGGACTTTCATTAAAGATACCATAAAGCCAAACATTACACCATATTGTTTGCTAATTACCCAACAATCCATGTGCCAACTTTGCATGTTTTATTAACATTCTATTCATGCGTGTTTGGAGTGCTCCCTTTGTTTTTTTTCCACTTTGTAACATGCATGGAGTTTTATAAAATTAATAAGAATTAATATTAGCAGATTTGCATGTTAACCCCCTTGACAATCATATTAAATATGTATAGTTTGTAGGAAAATAAATCTAGATTATAGCATGGAATTAATTTATTTAAAATAATAAATATGAGTAAGAATGTCCATCCCTAGGATTATTTCTACTAAACAATGCCCTAATTAAGACTAATTTCGTCTTCTTAATGCAAAGTTTTTCGGGTGTCACTTTGGTAATTAGTGTACAGCTAACCCAGGTGATGGAGCCTCCCTACTTAGCACGTTTCAACAAAATGTTGCATGAACGTCAAGAGAAAAATTGAAGAAGTTTTGAGTGGTTGTTAGGGTTTCTACAAAGCGAGCCAAGAGATTAGTTCTTCTCATCCTGTTAAATTAGGGCATATATATATATATATATATATATATGTATATATATATATATATATATAATCCAACAAAACAATTATTTTAAATGGAGAATAATGTGCTAATATAACAAAAATTTGAATACATATCAAAAAAATATAGAGTATAATTTAAATTTTTGTTATTACCGATGGCAAATATATGAGATTTTCAATAATTCAACTAATAAGAATATATCTCAAGTTTGTATGTTTTTTAAAATATAGTAAAATTGATCCCTCTCACTACAAACAATCAAACTATTGTTTATAAAAAACTTTTGTTCTTTCATCCTAGAATATATGGTACATTATAACATATGTGTATATATGTTATAATATATTTGTTGTGAATCCCACCAACCACTCAAGCACACACATTTCATACCATCAAGTGTTAAAGTATTGTATTTTACATTAATTTAAGTATAGAAAAATTGAAAACCATCAAATTTTATATTACTTAAAAAAATATTATTTCCGACTCCGAGGGGGCGCTTCAGCCCCTGCTAGCCCCCTCTTGGTTCCGCCCCTGTGTGTGTGTAAAGATAGAGATCATCTAATGGTAAAAAAAAAATGGTTTGTTGGGGCACATGCATCTAACAACTTTAAGATAGAACGAATGGCAAATGAAACAAAATATTAAAATAGAAAAAATATAGGCTATTGAAGTTTTACACTGTTTATATACTATTTATACACTGTTCATATATTATTTATATACTGTTCAAAATATTAAAATAGTCTATAAACAGTGTATGAGCAGTACGAGGAACAATACTGCGAGGGGAAGGATTTGAATCCATAACCTATCCTTTTTTCACTTTGGTGTCATACCATTGGGCTATCCAATAATTGACTTGATAAATATACTATTTATACACTATTCACCCGGGCTTCAATATTGTTCATATACTATTCATGCATGCAATGTACATCTGGGTCCAATATTATTCTTAAGTCCTTTGAGTGGGTGGCGCTTGTCACCTATTAATAAAAAAAAAAGTTTTATCTAATTAATAAGAATTAATATTAGCAAATTCACATGTGTAACAGATAATAATCATATTTACGTGTATAATTAACATGTATAATTAACATGTATGGAGTTTTATAAAATTTATAAGAATTAATATTAACAAATTTACACAAGTACCACGTAGCATTTGTATTTACAACGCTAAAATTTGAATATTATTTATCTACGAATTAAATATTTTGGATTTAAATTATATTCAGGATGATATAAGATTAAGTAAATTTACGTCAATTATTTAGTGGTTCATAATATTATCATTTATCCATGTTAATCTCTTTTTAAGGGTAAGATTATAAATATAATGTTATACTTATCTTAATTATTATTACTAAAAAGAGATATTCTTGTTAGATGTCATACCTGGTTAATTTTCTAAATATTATATACTCATTTATTTTTATTTTTATTTTTTTTAAATAGTGAATGATTGATTAATCATTTCTTCTTTCTACCCTTTATTTTCTCCTAATATGAGATGAGCTTAAATATGTAATTGGTTGTTAAACCTCAATTTAAGATAATATGGTTTAATATATGATTTCAATTTAAATGGATGATGATATAGAATAATTTTCCAATATAACATGTCATGCAATTATATTATGCAAAATAAGAATAATTTCAAAACTTATACTAAAAATTAATGGATGAATTGTAAACAAGATGGTTGACAATACCAAAACAATAACAATAATAATAAATAAATAAATAATGTAAATATGTATAGTTTGTTGGTGAAAACTGAACGAGTACAATATTTTATTTATTTTTTTCAGAGAAAAAAATGTAAAATAAATTAGTTAATGCTTGACAACCTATAATTGTTAAAAGTTTTGATAAATGAGATTTAAACATTTGCAATAATGTTATTGATAAAAGGTACAATTATTAATGCATAAAATTTGTAAATAGAAATTAAAATTTAATTAATTAGAAATGTTCATATGTTTATGATGCATCTCGAATCTCCATATATATATATATAAGCCATAGACTCTGAATACAATCTCGTTTAAGACCTGTTCAAACCCAATAATAAGGAATGGAATGTAGAACTGCTAAATAACTTACTTGATGAACGAGACGTGCATGAAGGACTTGCTCAAACCTAATAAGGAATATTGGAATGTAGTGTCAAAGGTATGATTGAAGCAAGTGCTCTGGTTCAAGGAATGGGAGGTTAAGGAGCACACTACTGTAGTATGGGCTGAGCACACTATTGTAGTATAGGCTGTGGCGTGTGTGCAGGAGGCCTGCGGTGGTGGTTGCTGAGAAGAATGGGTGAAGGTGTTGTCTGGTTAGCGACTGTACTGAAGACCATGGTGCTGATTATGTTTTGAAGTATAGTATGGTACTCATTTTGATAAAGGTGGTAGTTATGTTAGTTGTGGTCCGGAAAAGAATGAATTTAATATTAGAGAAAATCTGTTTTGGAGTGTATACGACCAATGAGGTGTGAGTTAGCTTAACTCACACCCAATAGCATTGTACGAGGTTTTGCTCAGCCAATGGCTGAGTGCTTAGGTGCTTTGCTTTAATGTTTACTTTTTATATATGAATAGAAGGAAGACCAAGTTTTGTGTGTGGGCAAAATTCCTCTGTTGAAAAAGTCCTCTTTGTCTCTGACTCAAAAAGAAAAGTCTAACATTGCCCAGCTCTTATGAGCATTTTATCAAACACCTGGTTTTAAGCTGCGCATTTCATCGAACACCTTTGTTTTGAGTTTGTTTTTGTTCTTTCTTCACTAACAAACTGGTATCAGAGCTCCTAAGTTGGAGATGACATCAACCAGCAACAAGGAGTCACCGGTGACCCTCTCTCAGACCTCCGTGCCGGTATTCACAGGCGAAGAATACGACAGGTGGAGTCTTTGCATGAAGACCGTGTTCAGATCCTTTGAGCTTTGGGATCTAGTGGAGAAGGGAGTCGTTGAGTCGAAGGAGGATGCGGTTGAGAGGGAGAACAAGAAGAAAGACGCGAGGGCGTTGTGCTTAATCCAACAAGCTGTCGATGGGCCCAATCTGGACCACATTGCAGACGCGGCATCAGCGCATGAAGCTTGGGAGATTCTCAGAAAGCAGTGTCAAGGTACCTCAAAGGTCATGCCTGTGAGAATCCAAGCTCTCAGACAGAGCTTTGAGACCTTACAAATAAAGGACAGTGAGGAAATCCGGGATTATATCTCTCGGGTTATCGTCATTGTCAACCAAATAAAAGCTCTTGGTCACAAGCTTGCCGAGAAGGAAGTAGTGCTTAAAGTTCTCGGAAGCTTAGCTCCCAAGTTTGATTGGGTGGTTGTGGCTATCGAAGAATCCAAGGAGATTTCAGAACTCTCTCTTGATGACCTCAGTGGAATTCTTCAAGCACATGAAGGAAGAGTGAACAGAACTGCTATGAAGATAGGTGAGAAAGCTCTTCATGTGAAGAGTGAGCATGATGGTTCAAGTCAAGATAGAGGAGGAAGAGCAGGGAGGTCTTAGAGTGACAACAGAGGTCAGGGCAGACCTTTCACTCGCGGGAGAGGAAGAGGCCATGGTGGCCGAGGAAGAGGGTATGAAAACAGAAACCAAATTCAGTGTTTTTAATGTAAACGATTCGGACATGTTAAAGCCGAATGCAGAAGTAAGGAGAAGCAACATGAAGGTGCCTGACTAGTAGCGGATAAAGAGGAGACTGGGAAACTCTTCATGGCGAGTAATGAAGCTAAGCTCCACCCGAATTCAGTGTGGCTCATCGACTCGGGCTGCTCAAATCACATGACTGGCGATAGGACCTTGTTCAATAGTCTAGACGAGTCAATGAAGGTCAGTGTAAGGCTTGGAGATAACAAAGAAATGAAGGTACATGGTGTTGGTGTTGTAACCATGCTTTCAAAGTCTGGAGAGGAGAAGAGGTTACACAGGGTACAGTACGTACCCGGTCTTGAGCACAACCTGCTCAGTGTGGGACAAATGATCGCAAGAGGATATTCCGTGACATTCAAGGATGACAAATGTGTCATCAAAGGCAACAATGCAAACAATCAGGAAATAGAAATCATGAGATTGAAAAATAACATGTTCCTTATTGATATTGCTAGCATGGAATGCATGAATGTAGCTGCGAAGAATCAAACTACTGAGGAGCTGTGGCATCTCAACTACAGGAGTTTGGTGTCCCTATCTCAGAAGCAGACAGTGTAGGGGATGCCTAGGCTCGAGCACATCTTACAATGCGAGGATTGTGCATTGGTGAAGCAAGCTCGATGCAGCTTCCCTAGTGGGTCATCCAGAAGAGCTTCGAACAGTCTGCAATTGATTCATATGGACTTTTGCGGTCCTATGAGTGAAGAGTCACTGGGTGGTAACAAGTATTTCTACTTGCTAATTGATGATCATAGTAGATGGTGTTGGGTTTATCTTCTCAAAGAAAAGGCAGAGGCCTTTAAAAAATTTCAGAGTTTTCATGCATTGGTAGAGAGGCAGACGGGGAGAAAGCTTCAAGCTGTTAGAAGTGACCATGGTGGCGAATTCACGTCACAAGCCTTTAATGAGTACTGTGAGAGACTCAGCATTAAACGGGAATTCTCAGCCCCATACACACCTCAACAGAATGGTGTGGTGGAGCGCAAGAATCGCACGGTGGTGAAGATGGCCAAAGGATTGCTCAGAAGTGGTGATTTACTAACAAAGTTCTGGGGAGAAGCGACATCGACAGCCGTGCATTTGATCAACAGATCACCAACACAGGCACTAAACAGAAGGACACCTTATGAGGTATGGCACGGGTTTAAACCAAATGTAAATTATCTAAGGGTTTTCGGGTGTGTTGCCTTCTCCCTTGTACCCTCACACAGGCTCAGGAAGCTTGACAACAAATCCGAGAAGTGCATTCATGTTGGCTACTGCTCAAAATCGAAGACGTATAAGCTATACAATCCTCACACTCACAAGGTGATAGAGACAAGAAATGTTGTGTTCCATGAACAATCTTGATGGAATTGGAAGTCAAGCAAGGATGCTGCTCAAGAAGTGGAAATTGAAGGTGTTCTAGGAGGTGCTGAGGCTTTAGAAGATATTAAAGGAGAAACTGAAGCAACATTTGCAGGCCCCAGCTCAAGTTCTACTAGCTTAGAGGTAGATCCACATGACATAATCACTAATGGATCACCTATGAGGAAAACTCGACCGCTATCAGAGATCTACAGCTCATGCACTTTGGCACTGAATGTTGTTGAACCAGTGAACTTTGAGGAAGCAATGAAGCACAAGGAATGGCGAGTTGCAATGAACAATGAAATGGTATCCATTGTCGGCAATGAAACATGGGAATTATGTACTTTACCTGAAGGGAAATGTTCTGTGGGTCTTAAATGGGTATTTAAGATCAAGTGTGATGCTGAGGGGCGTGTGGTGAGGCACAAAGCTCGACTAGTAACCAAGGGATACTCCCAGCAATTTGGCATTGACTATGAGGAGGTGTTTTCACCAGTTGCTCGATTAGAAACTGTGAGACTAATACTCGCTATTGCAGCTCATGCAGGGTGGCCGATCTACCATTTTGATGTCTAGACGACTTTTCTCAATGGGGAGATACTTGAGGAAGTGTATGTTGATCAATCGATGGGATATGAAATCAAGGGCAGTGAGCACCTTGTTTGTCGACTAAAGAAGGCCCTATACGGTCTGAAGCAAGCACCTCGTGCTTGGTATGGGAGGATTGATCAACACTTCAAGGATCATGGGTATGAGAGAAGTGAAAATGAGTACACCTTGTATAGAAAAATGTAAAAGAATGGTGACAGTCTCATAATCAGCTTGTATGTTGATGATATAGTCTATACAAGCTCGTCAAGAGATCTCATAAATCAATTCAAGGCTGAGATGGAGAAGACATTCAAGATGACTGACTTGGGTAGCATGAATTACTTCCTCGGGCTTGAAATTCTACAAAAACCAGATGGAGTCTTCATCATGCAGAGGAACTATGTCAAGAATATACTCAAGCTACTTAACATGGAAGAATGCCGATCAATTTCAACTCCAATGGGAGTTAATGACATATCACAAGAAGAGGACTCAGAGGATTTTGAAGATCCAAGACTGTATAGAAGCCTGGTGGGAAAATTAATCTTACACATTCTCGACCTTACATTTGCTTTGCTATAAATTACCTATCTAGGCACATGAGTTCACCAAAGAAGCACCACTTTGTTGCTGGCAAGAGGGTGGTAAGATACCTAGCAGTAACATCAGATCATGGGCTGTGGTATTCACGGGGGGACAACACAATCCTGGAAGCATACTCAGACAGCGATTGGGAAGGTTGTAAGGAAGACCGAAAGAGCACTACTGGCTTGTTCTTCTCTCTTGGGTCTAGTCCAATTGCATGAAGCTTAAGAAAGCAAGAGATTGTTGCTCTTTCCACAACCGAGGCCGAATACATAGCTGCAACAGCTGCAGCCTGCCAAATTGTGTGGCTTAGGAGGGTGCTAGATGACTGTGGAGTAACATCCAACACTGCAACTAGACTTTGGTGTGATAACCAGTCGGCTATAGCAGTAGCAAAGAACCCCACTCATCATAAGAGGACCAAGCACATTGATGTGCGGTTTCACTTCATCCGGGGCTTGATCACAGGTGGAGTAATATCTATACTTCACTGCTCAACCAACACTCAACTTGCTGATCTTTTTACAAAGCCATTAGTATCTGAAAAACATGAGATGATGAGGAGAATGATTGGAGTGACCAAGCTTCAATCAAGGGGAGGTGTCAAAGGTATGATTGAAGCAGGTGCTCTGGTTCAAGGAATGGTAGGTTAAGGAGCACACTACTGTAGTATGGGCTGTGGCGTATGTGCAGGAGGCCTGCGGTGGTGGTTGCTAAGAAGAATGGGTGAAGGTGTTGTCTGGTGAGCGACTGTACTGAAGACCATGGTGATGATTATGTTTTGAAGTATAGTATGGTACCCATTTTGATAAAAGTGGTAGTTATGTTAGTTATGGTCTGGAAAAGAATGAATTTAATATTAGAGGAAATCTGTTTTGGAGTGTATACGACCAATGAGGTGTGAGTTAGCTTAACTCACACCCAATAGCATTGTACGAGGTTCTGCTCAACCAATGGCTGAGTGTTTAGGTGCTTTACTTTAATGTTTACTTTTTATATATGAATAGAAGGAAGACCAAGTTTTGTGTGTGGGCAAAATTCCTCTTTTGAAAAAGTCCTCTGTCTCTGACTCAAAAAGAAAAGTCTAACATTGCCTAGCTCTTATGAGCATTTTATCAAACACCTGGTTTTAAGCTGCGCATTTCATCGAACACCTTTGTTTTGAGTTTGTTTTTGTTCTCTCTTCACTAACATGTAGAACTTCTAAATAACTTACTTGATGAATGAGACGTGCATGCTATCAGAACCATTCCTCTCTCTATATGTTCAATTCAAGATCATTTAGGTTGACAATTTACCAAATATGGTGTTTATTTAGTCAAGAGTGGATATTGGGTGGCAATGAAAATGCAAACTCCAGTATGGCCTTCTTCATCATTTGTATGGCAAAGGAGTTGGGATTTAGAAGTTCCTCTTAAAATTAGAAATTTTATGTGGAGCGCATGTAAGGATCTTCTGCCAACTTGGCACAATCTATATAGGCGGAATATTATCACAGATCTACATTGTCCTATCTGCAAAGGAGACTGTACTTCACCATTTGTATGGAAAAGGAGTTGGGATTTAGAAGTTCCTCCTAAAATTAGAAATTTTATGTGGAGGGCATGCAAGGATCTTCTGCCAACTTGGCATAATCTATATAGACGTAATATTATCACAGATCTACATTGTCTTGCCTGTCTGTCTGCAGAGGAGACTGTACTTCATGTTTTGGAGTAATGTCCATTCGCACAGGAAATCTGGTCCTCACTTGCATTTGGCCATTTAAACCCAATAGTGATGATTTTAAGGATTGATGGGGTTTAGTGTTGGTTCATTCTTCATAATAAGACCTTGCCAAAACTGCAGTCATTCTATGGAGCTTATGGAAAAATAGAAATTCAATCCTTTGGGGTTAGCAAGAGATTAAAATGCTCAAGGCTTATCCAGCAGGGTATTGGATTAAAACTAGGGAGATTATGTTATCTGTGAAAGGAAATCACTCAAAGCAAACGTACATTAGAGTTTCACTTTATACAACCTAATTTACATACACCAGTTCTCTTCTATTCAAGAAGACATAACTGCCCACTACCACACACATATTTTGAACAAGGAAAAAACTAATTAAAACTAATTAAAAACACACATAACACAAACTTAATTAATAATATATGTCTTCATTTGAACATGTACTTAAGCCCATTTTTATCCAAGTCTTCACTTCCTAGTTTCACTTGATTCAACTTCACTTCCAGTCTTCAATCTCCTCCTTGGGCTCAAGCTGCACATTCCTAGTTGGCTTCTAAGAATGTCAAACCTCTTAGTGTTTTAAGGTTTAGTATAGATATAAGCAAGTTGCTCTTCAGTGCAGCAGTAAATGATCTCAATCTCCTTCTTCTCTTTATAATAGCGTACAACATGATACTTCACTTTGATATATTTGGTTTTACTGCATAAAAGTGGATTCTTAACAATTGAAATAGCTATAGAGTAGTCACACAAAATGATTATAGCTTTAGACATTTCAAGATGTAAATCTGTCATCAATTTCCTCAACCAAATAGTTTTTTTAACAGTTTCTAAACGCCCAATATGCTCAGCCTCAGCTGTTGAACCACAGGGCCTTGCTTCTTTAAACTCCAAGAAATTACTCCAATTCCCATAGAGAAACAATTACTTGAAATATTCTTCATTTGATCATCATTACCAGCCTAATCACTGTCTGAAAAACTAAGAAGCTTTACTGAAGTTGCTCTACCATAAAGAATTCAATAATCAAATGTGCCCATGATGTAACGAAAAAAAATCTCTTGGCCCGATTGAAGTGCTTCTCAGTTGGAGTTTACATGAACCTTGAGAGATAATTAACCGAGAAGGTAATATCTAGCCCGGTTGCTCATGAATATAAAAGGCTTCCAATTAGGCTTCTGTAAATACTCCCATTTATTTGAGGAGTTCCATCAGCCTTGATTAGTTTCTCTCCAACAAATGAATTGCACACTGACTTACAGTATTCCATGCAAAACTTGACTAACAATTCTTCAGCAACCTTTTTCTGATGAATGAAAACACCAAACTCCCCTTGTTGTACTTCCATTCCTAAGAAATAAGCCATCTTTCTAAGATCACTCATTTCAAAGATAGATTTTGTTTTGGTTTTGAACTCCTCAACCTCAGCATCTCTAGTTCCTATTAACAATATATCATCAACATAGATTGAAACAACCAGTAGATCAACTTCCACTCTTCTTCACATACAATGTTGCTTTATTCAAACTTCTTGTGAATCCGAAACTCAACAAAGGATAATCTAACCCACTGTACCAAGCTCTAGGAGCATGTTGCAAGCCATACAATGCCTTTTGAAGCCTACACATCTTTCCCTCTTTACCAACTTTCTCAAAACCTTCAGGTTGCTAGATAAAAATATCTTCATTTAAGTGGCCATTTAGAAAAGCCAATTTCACATCCATTTGGTAAACAACCCAACCTTTTTGAGCAACTATAGCTAGCAACAATCGAACTGTATCCAACCTTTCTACTAAAGCAAAGGTATCAAAGAAATCAATCCCATCTTCCTGTGAGTAACCCTTTACCACAAGCCTAGCCTTATGCTTATTCACTGACCCATTGGCATTCAATTTGAGCTTGAACACCCATTTAACTCCTATAATTTTCTTCACAACTGGCTTGCCTACAAATATCCATGTATTATTCTTCTCTATCATCCTAAGCTCCTCCTCCATTGCATTTCTCTATGCTTCTAATTGCATAGTTTCATAACATGTGTTTGGTTCCAATGTAGCCACATTGCACCTTGCATAAATATTTGCCAAATTTTTGAATCCTCTGGCTGGCATGTGATCATACTCTTCTTCATTGTTGATTTCTTCTATTGATTCTCCACCTTTATCAAGACCTTCATGTATATCAATTATTGGCTCTTCATTCACTACATTTTAATTGTGAATAATAGTTTCAACAGCTTGTTGTACTGGTTCAAGTGGTGCTATTTGTTGTAACCCCCAACCTCAAGCCTGATTTTCATCAATTATAACATCTCTACTCACCATAATTTTTCGTGAAGCAACATTGTAAATTTTGTACCCTTTTGTAACAACACTATAGCCAACTAGAATGCCAACATCTACACATTTATCTAGCTTTGTTCTTTTCTCCTGTAGAATATGAATGTAACACACACTACCAAAGACTCTCAAATGCTTTACCTTTGGTTTAAAGCGTGTCCAAGTCTCATATGGTGTAACGTTGTCCAGTGCTTTAGTGCTCAATCTATTTTGTAAATAGACAACTGCATTCAAAGCTTCAGCCCAGAATATCTTCGGCATCCTCTTCTTAAAAAGCAAACTCCTTGCCATATTCATTATTGCTCTATTCTTTCTTTCACACACCCCATTTTGCTTAGGAGAATATGGGGCAGTGAGTTGGTGCTGAATTCCATTCTACTGTAGAAAGTCTTGAAATTGATTAGATAGAAATTCACCTTCATTGTCTGATTTTAGTGTTTTGATTTTAAGATCAGTATCATTCTTCGCAAGAACTTTGAACTTCATGAACAACTCAAATGCTTTAGACTTCATCTTCATGAAATACACCCAAGCAAACCCTCAGAAATCATCAATAAGCAACATAAAATATTTGCTTCCATTCAATGAGTCAGTATGCATAGCTCCACAAATGTCTATATAAATAAGCTCAAGTCTCCTTGATGCTCTTCAGGTCTGTTGAATTGGAAAAGGTTGTCAGTGAGATTTCCCTTCTTCACATACAGTGCATACATTCTTCTTTAAATTCAAAAAAGGGATATTGTCCACCATTTGTGCTTCTGCCATGTGTTTAAGAGTTTCATAATTACAATACCCATACCTCTTATGCCAAATCATTGATTCATCCATACTAACATGGTATGCAGTTTCATTTTCCTGCTTTAATGGAAAGCTATGACCATGCATTGCAACCTCCATTATCTTTGTACCTTCTTTATCAAACATCTCACACAACTTGTCATGGAAACTATGTGCTAATCCAGATTCAATCAGCTGACCAACACTTATTAAATTATGTGAGAGTGCAAGTATGAAAAGTACATTAGTTAGTTGAGGTTAATTTTTTTTTTTGATAAATAATTAAACTTTGGTTAAATATCATTTTGATTAGTTTAGAAATGCTAACTAAAGTTACTAATCATTTCAGCGACAGGTCACCCGATGGATTAGTATCTTCATTAGCTGACGTGGAGGCTGGGAAAAGCCTAATCAGTGCACCGTCAAAGAATAACTTATGGCCTTCACGTTAGCTAATAAAGATGCTAATCCATCAGGTGACCTGCCACTGAAATGATTAGTAACTTTAGTGAGCATTTTGAAATAAATCTAAATTCCATGATCAAAATGATATTTAACCAAAGTTCAGTGATTTACCAAAAAAATTAACTGTTAGTTGCTTGTTACCTTGAGATGTGTTAAGAATCACCATCCCTCTCCCCTCCACAGTAACATACTCTCCATTGCCAATCTTGACCTTGGATTTGTAACCCCAGTCATTCTCCTTGAAGCTATCAATATCTCCACACTTATGATGACTACACCCACTGTCTAATAGCTAGCCTTTCTTGTAGAAATCTTCAAACTTCTGATCAATCAAAGCCATGAACATCATCTCATCTTCCGGTCCCACTTCTTCAGCAACTTAAGCCTTTTGTTCAGTTTTGCAAACATTCTCAATGTGACCAAAATGTTTACATCATCTACATTGGACTCCCGGTCAACACTAGCAAATTCTCTTCATTTTTTCACAATAGTGTCCACTTGACTACTACCTTGAAACTTCTACTTTGTAGGCCCTAAAAAACTCCCAACATCCTTCTTATAGGTCTTCTTCTGATATCTATTCTTCTCAACAACAACCAGTGCAACATCAACTTGTTTTCCTCTAGAGTCCTCCTCTTCTTTTCTCATGTCCTGCCTTTATTCCACTGCTTGAATTGAACTTACTAATTCTCCAAAGCTCATAGTTGTAGTATCTTTAGAGTCTTCTATAGAAGCAATCTTGTGCTCAAACCTTTCTGGTAAACTCACCAAAACTTTCTCCACAATTCTCTGGTCTTTTAAATCTTCTCCAAGTAGTCAAATTCTGTTGATAATTCCCATAATCTTATTAGCAAACCCCCTCACTGATTCTTCATCTATCATCCATATCATCTCAAATTCCCTTTTTAAATTGAGAATTTGAACTCTTATTGCCTTCAAATCACCATCATACTCCTCATTGATAGTTTCACAGGTTATGAGCTTTGTAAACAATTCCTCACTGACAGCCTAATGAATGACTGTGAGTGCCTTATACTTTCGAGTTGTTGCCTCAGCATGGTTCTTCTTTTGCGCAGTTGTAGGATGCTCTGGTAAAGGATCAATGTCCTCATCCTTCTCCACTACATCCCATAAATCATAAGCCCAAAGATAAGCCTTCATCTTCATCTCCCATGATGCATAGTTTTGCCCATTAAATATATGAGCTTTTGAGACAAAACTTGATGAATCTCCCATCTTCACAACCTTCAAAGATAGGTGATTATCGCTTTGATGCCAATTATTGGATTAAAACTAAGGAGATTATGTTATCTGTGAAAGGAAATCACTCAAAGCAAACATACATTAGAGTTTCACTTCATATTACCTAATTCACATACACTAGTTTAGGAAGGGATAACTACCAACTACCACACACACGGTTTGAACAAGGAAAAAACTAACTGACACTAATTTAAAACACACATAACACAAACTTAATTAATAACATATGTCTTCATTTGAACATGTACTTGCGCCCATTTTTATCCAAGTCTTCACTTCCCAGTTTCACTTGATTCAACTTCACTTCCAGTCTTCACAGGGTTTACAAGTACTAACTAAATAGCAAGGTATGAAAACCCATTCTGCAATATCTCCTCAAGTAGAGGTTAGCCATACTCGATGGTTCAAACCCCTTAATGGACGGTTCAAATGTAACATGGATGCAATGAGTAGCTTTCGTCTATCATCATCTTTTTATGGGGCCGTTGTCCAAGATGCCTCTGGTACATACAAAGGTGCAGTTCATGGATTTCTTTCGTTCATTCAAGACTAGAGTTTTGCGGAGGCTCTCGCATGTAGAGAGGCAATGAAGTGGTTATTGAGGAATGGATTTAATTATGTTGATCTAGAATCAGATTCCAAAAGCACTATCTTGAATCTTTCTAAGCATGATTATTCTCAGGGCTCTTTATTGGCTATAGTGTTAGATGATTGTTATGCTCTATTGTCATCCTTTCATGATGTTAAAATCCAGTTTGTTAAAAGGTATGGTAACCATACATCCTATACATTAGCAAAGGCTGTTCAGGGTAGTGCATGTTGTTTATATAAAAAAAATTCAATTAAGTAATTAATTAATATAAATAAAAGATATACATGCATGTTCTAAATCTAATCAAATCAAAATTTAAAATATGTTTATCTTAATAACATATAGCCAAATCATAATGGAATAATATATGGTTAAGATAAACAAATTTCATAATATTTGGAAATATTCCAAGATTGCTTGGTGATCTAATATATTAAAATCCCAAGATTAGCCGAGAGCATAGATCTTGAGGCGATAAAAAATACACAAATCTTAAGATCAGAAGAGAGCACAGATCCTGAGACGATCTAAAATACATAAATCCCAGGATCAGCCAAGAGCACATATCCTGAGGCGATCTAAAATACACAAATCTCAAGATCAGCCAAGAGCACATATCTCGAGGCGATATAAAATATTCAAATATCAGGATAAGCCAAGAGCACAGATCTTGAGGTGATCTAAATACACAAATCTTAGGATCAGTCAAGAGCGCATATCTCGATACGATCTAAAATATTCAAAACCCAAGATCAGCCGAGAGCACATATCTCGAGCCAATTTAAAATATCCAAATCTCAAGATCAACCAATAGCACATATCTCGAGGTGATAAAAAATATTCAAATATCAAGATCAGCCGAGAGCACAGATCTTGAGGTGATATAAAATATCAAAATCTTAAGATCAGCCAACAGCAAGATCTTAAGGCGATTTAAAATATTCAAATTCCAAGATCAGCCGAGAGCACGGAACTCGATGCGATCTAAAATATCCAAATCTCAAGATTAGCTAAGAGCACAAATCTCGACGTAATCTAAAATACATAAATCTCAAGATGAGCCAAGAGCACAGATCTCAAGGCGATTTAAAATATTCAAATCTCAAGATTACTTATAAATACAAAGCATAAGGTATATATATATAAGAACATGGGATGTGGGGGTGTTGGTTGTGGTCATTGGGACGTTGGGGTGTTTGTCGTGGTCACTCCATGATCAAAATAACCACAACGTCGATTGTCCACGACGACGTTGAAATGTTTTAAAAATGGGTGGAGGAGATCCAGAGAAGGGAGAAAATAAAGATTGGAAGGAACTGAGCTAGAGAAAAGATTAAAAGAAGATTTGAAAGAAAAAAAAAAAGAGGTTCTCATCTTTCTTTCCATACCAAACGTATACACATACATAAAAAAAAATTGAGAGAAAAAGTCACTACCTGTTGTTGTTGCCGTCGTTGCCTGACGCCGTCACTACCTGCCTCCCTTGCTGCCTTTTCTTTCCTCTTCTCTTTGCTAGAGAAAGTATTGAAGTTGCTGCAGTCGTCATATTCGGAGAGAGAGATAGACTGGCGAAGAAGATAACACTAGTCCTCGAAGAAGGCAGAAGGATCAAGGCGATGGTGGCCACTACTGTTGACAAAACATTTAAGCCATCACCGCTATTGCTCTAGTGAAGCTGAAGCTGAAGCCAAAAATAAAAAATAAAAAAAACAAAGCCAACTGTCGCACAGATTAAGATTGCGGCAAAACAGAAAGATAAGGCCAAGTTGAAGTTCGTAGCTGTTGCTCCGGCCAGGCCGAAGACAAAGCCAAAACCAAAGCCAACTCGCCGCTTGTTCTGTACTTAAAGTCGCCTCCTTCACCGCTACCGTACTGGCGTTAGAACCCTAGCATGGTGACCACAACAATATGCTCGATGTTCAACGAGATGTTGGATGATTTGATGGTTTCAAAGAAGTCTGGGTCTCAGTTTAGTAGGCGGTTGGTCAAGCAACACATCAAGCAGTATGGGAAGCGCCCGGTTAAGACGAATAAGATAGCAAAGCCAAGGCCATTGCATGCTTCCAGAATTCCTAGTTTACTTGGGATGTTCCAGAATGAATGTGATGCTCTGATACTATCAAAATTTGCCATAGAGTAGCAGTTGCATACAGCAAGACAAGAGCTAGGTTATGATTTATATCAGCACAATGCTGCATGTCATGTTATAACAGAGTTGAAGAAGGAAAGAGATGAAGCAAGGATGTTGAGGATGAAAATGAAGACCCAGACGCTGCAAGCTGTTTTGTTTGTGCCCAGAAGCATGAAACTATTGAGAGCTACATGGTTACAATAATAGATATCATCCTGACGGCACTTTTGAAACTGATGCTAAGAAAGAAGATAACATGGAGGAAGATGAAGACCTATGTTAGGGAGAAAGAAGAACATGACAATTCACAGAATATATGAGGAAAAAAATTGCAATCAATTATATATGAAATTCAAATATTATAGACTCTTTTATAACACTTCAACATAACTGTCTTTTATGCAGTTACATGAAACTTACACCTTTGCATCAAACTGACTCAATAACAACTACTAATAACTAACATACATAACTAAATGACAACCTTTTAAACAACCTCAACACATCCCCTTGTTTGAAGGTTGCAAGCACCCATTAGGCCTTTGAAATTAACATTCTGCTTATATGGTAAAGCCTTGGTAAAAATGTCATCTACCTGCTTCTCAGTACTATAATACTTCAATGTGATTAATCCTTTAGATATTAGACCCCTAATAAAATGAAATCTAATATCTATATGTTTAGTTCTTCCATGCAAAGTTGGGTTCTTTGCAATTGTAATTGAAGACTTGTCACATAAAATCTATGTTGCATCCAACTAAAACTGTCCCATATCAGAAAGCATCCTTCTCAACCAAACAGGCTGGCATGCAGATGAGGTTGCAGCAATATATTCTACCTCTGTTGTTGATAAGGCAATGATTTCTTGTTTTTTAGAGCTTAAAGTAATTGCACCAGACCCCAAAATGAAGATATTCCCAAAAATTCTTTTCCTATCATCAAGAGAACTTCCCTAATCACTATCAGTATATCCAATTTGCTTAAAATCTACAACATGTTCACAAAGAATTCCAAAATCTGAAGTTCCTACAATATAATGTAGAATTCTTTTTATAACTGTCATATGATGTCTATAAGGTTTATGCATATATCGAGAAACAACTCCAACAACAAATGAGATGTCTGGACAGGTATTTGACAAATATATTAAACCTCCCTCAATACTTCTGTATTTTAATGCATATGTGTCTTTTGTTCCATCATTCATCTGAAGTTTTTCATTTATATTCATTGGTGTAATTGTCTTCTTGCAATTCTCCATGTGAAACCTTTTGAGAATGTCCTCTGCATACTTTTTTTGTGAAACAAAGATACTTCCATCTCCTTGCTTGATTCCTAAACCAAGAAAATAATGAAGAAGACCTAAGTCAATCATCTCAAAAGTGTGCATCATGCTTTGTTTGAATTCCTCAACCAATGAGTTTGATGAACTCATATAAATTATATCATCAACATAGATACATATTAGTAAAAGATGATCAACATGTACCTTTTTATAAAGAGTTGATTCACACTCACTCTTCTTGAAACCTTGTTATGCAAAATACTGATCCAATTTGATGTATCATGCTATAGGAACTTGCCGAGGTCCATATAAAGCGCTCTTCAATTTATAGACTTTTTCTTCATTACAAGAAATAATAAACCCCTCAGGTTGATCAACATAAACTTCTACATGTAATTCTCCATTTAAGAATGCCAATTTAACATCTAGTTGAAATATAGGCCACTTCAACTATACTCCCAAACCAAGAAATGTTCTCATTGATTCTAATCTGGCCATTGGTGAGAATGTATCTTTGAAGTTAACTCCTAGCTTTTGTGAATAACCCTTTGCAACCAGCCTAGCCTTGTGCTTGAATATACGTCCATTTGAATGATATTTAGTTTTGAAACCTCATTTCAAGCCAATGGTGTTTTTCCCTTGTGGCAAATCAAATAGCTCCCAAGTTTACCAATGTTGTTCTTTTGTTGCTTCTTCATATGTGAGAGGATCTACAATTGTGAAAGAAAAACTACATATTTCAAATATTTCTTTCAAAGTTTTTACGCTTGATGGAGGCACATTAAAAGAAGATTCACTATGAAGATGGATTGCTTGGGGTACTTGTCGAACTTGCTGGACTATTGCTTAAATTAGTTGGAGATGAAGAAGAAGAGTCACCAGGGTCTGAAGATGATGTAACAAATGGTAATTGATCTTCCAAAACTTCAACTGTAATCTTCTACTGAAATTTTGAATTTGTCTGCCACTTCCAATTTGCATCTTCATTAAATATCACATTTCTACTCTCAATTACCTTCTGAGTTACTGGATTATAAATCTTATATGCCTTAGATTCAGAACAGTAACCAATAAAGATACACTTCACCGATTTCTTATCAAGTTTCTGTCTACTTTGTGCATGAACCAGTGAATATGCAATGCACCAAAGACTTTTAAGTGTGATACTGAGGGCTTCATACCTGTCCAGGCTTCAAAGGAAGTTTTATTTTGCACAGCTTTTGTTGGGGATAAGTTCAATAAGTATACTTTTATTGCCACTGCTTCAACCTAGAAAACATTTGGAAGATCTTTCTCTTTAAGCATACTTCGGGTCATTTCTAAAACTGTCCTATTTTCCTCTCCACCACACCATTTTGCTCAGGTGTATAAGGTGATGTTTAGTGTCTCTGAATGCCATTTTCATCACAGAAGTCCCTGAATTTAGTTGAGAGAAATTCACCCCCTCTATCTAAGCGCAATATCTTTTTAGATCTTCCACTTTGCCTTTCTACGAGAGCTTTAAATCTTCGATAACAATCAAATACCTATGACTTAAATTTTAGAAAGTATACGCAATTCATTAGGGTATAGTCATTAGTAAATAAAAGATAATAAGTTGCCATAAATATAACCCTCGCAAATAGGAAGATGATCAATCTTTTGTAAGCCCTGCACCATGTCTTTTTGATTTAATAATTTCAAGCCTTTGATATTGAGATGGCCATACCTTTTGTGCCAAAGTATGGTTGCCTTTTGCTTAGCAAAAATCATGTTAAGTTGTTCCATGTTAGTGGCTTCAAGGGGAAGCATCTTGTTTGTTGTCATCAACACTTTTGTCACTAGCCACCCAGTCTTCACTCTATTAATGTAGCATGATTTATTGGAAAACTGAACTGAATATCCATTGAGCATTAATTGTCCAACACTTAAAAGATTGTGTGCTAGACTTGGAACATACTGGACATTGTGGAGAAGCTTTGTTTTCCTTGGTTTAGCATTAATTGCCACAGTCCCTTCTCCATCCACTTGAATTTCTTTATCATTTTCTAGCTTCACTTTCAGTTTTTTTTTATTAATCTAACTCTCTAAAAAGTTCTTTCTGCCCTGTCATATGGTTAGAACAACAGCTATCAATTAACCACACATTATTTTCTACTCCTGCAATGCCATAATGTGCCATAAACAAGTTGGTTTCTTCACTGCCTTATGCCATATTTACTGCTTTATCCTTGTACCAGCAATCAGATTTAACATGTCCATATTTTTTTGCAATGGAAACATTGAATATTGCCTCTTTGACTTCGTTGTTTAGTGTTGAACTACCATTGTTCAATGCCTTTTCCACGGCCTCTTCCATTACTTCTAGTTTTATAAATGCCTCTCCCTCGGCCTGATCCTGGCATCTTCTCCATAGCTCTTGAACTATATGCCTCCATCTTTTCTGAAAAAGCCTTCTCTTCAGTCTTGTTTGCAGATCGATTTAGGCGTGCTTTATGGGCCCGAAAAGAACCACTCAGTTCGTTAATTGTAAGCTATGACAAGTCCTTAGACTCTTCAATGGCTATGACGACATGATCAAAACTTGGTGAAAGACTTCTTAACACCTTTTTAATCACTTTTTGATATGAGATGTTGTCACTGAATGCCCACATCTGTAGATAACTGCCATCATCCTTGAAATGTACTCCTGTATTGCTTCATTCAGCTTCATATTCATAGTTTCAAACTCTTGAGTTTAACAACTATAACTTTACTTGAACCTTGAAACTCATTCTTCAGTGTTGTCCAAGCTTGTTTGGAAGTGGATGCTGTTGCAATTCTTAGGAATATAGATTCATGAATGGCCTGTTGAATGAAGAATGAGGCCTTAGAATCTTTCTTCGTATTCTCCTTCAACCGTACTTCTTCATCAGGATCTTGAAAACCATTAAGCACCAAGTCCCATAAGTCTTGAGATTGAAACAAAGTCTTCATCTTGATACTCCAAAATTCATAATGTTCACCTTTGAATATGGGAAGAGTGGGTTGAGAAACACTCATAACATTGCCATTAGTTGCCATGAATTGTTAATCTCCTTCAATGCTCTGATACCACAAATGTTAGGAAGAAAGAAGAACAAGACAATTCATAGAATATATGAGTAAACAAATCTCAATCAATTGTATATGAAATTCAGATATTACAGACCCATTTATAACATTACAGCATAATTGTCTTTTATGCAGTTACATGAAACTTACACCTTTTCATCATAATGACTCAATAACAACTGCTAATAACTAACATACATAACTAAATGACAACCTTTCAAACAACGTTAACAACCTAGACCCTGCAAGCTATTTTGTTTGTGACCAGAAGCATGAAAATATTAAGAGCTGCATGGTTGCAACAATAGATGTCATCCTTTTCAAATCTTGAAGGCTATTAGGAAACACATGATTGGAAAAGGTCATTGCAAGGTATATGGTGATGGAGGCAATGATGAAGAAGCAAAATTAGAGGAATTCTATGAATATTACATATAGTAGTAGTTATGTTGGTGTAGAAGGAAAACAGTTGGTAGAATCTGACAGTGTGGAAAATGTTGAACTTGGGGGGATTTAAGCTCATTATAAGAAGTGTGGCAAGACATCTATTAAGACTATTGGTTTTAAGGAATTTATTCGATATTATTAAGTGACATCGCTATATTGATTACTTTGGCTTTAAGGTATTGATGCATGGGCTTGGCAACAATTCAGTCAAGAGCACAAATTTGTGCAAAAAAAGTGGCGTGGAGGCTATGCGCTAGAAGATCGGAATAAAGAGTAACAACATTAGAAACATTCCTAAGAATATCACACATTAATAAATTTTGCATTCCTTATATGTATAAAACATCAAGTACTGAGACCCCAATTCATGTATTATGTATCAAGCTAAATATTTATTGCCTTTGTAGAATGCTTTTGTCCAGTTGCTCTTAGAGTTGTAATTGCATGTGGTAATTTATGTGCCAACAAACCATTTCAAAGTTGACATGTAAAAAAAAAATGAAATTAGTTGAGACAGAGAAATGTGATCACGACTTTGTATTCAGTGGGTCTTGTTAGGAATGGTTTGAGTGGGACCTCCATTGGTGCAATGAAGGTTGTTGAGGATAAAAAATAATAATAAAATATATTATATATATATATATATATATATATATATATATATATATATATATGTCAAAATTGACATTATGTGATAAGCAAGAAAATGATGTGGCACAAGCAATGATAATGAGGCAAAGGAGATGATTTGGCAAACAAGGTGACCAGGATGATGAAATGCCAAAAGCACTTGTTGATGTGGCTAGAAGATCTTGGTAGGAGATTATGATTGGAATATTTCTCTCAAAAAGATTTATTTGAGGAAAGCATGAGCATCAAGGTAAAAGAATCTCTTTTGAAGAGCAATTTTATCTTAGGTATGATTTTATCTATCTTTGGTAAGATCCAAGATGATGAATTATATCTTTGGTAAACTCTTTTCGTGAGACATTTATTTCCAAAAGAGAGGAATAATTTATTGATTGGCAAGATCATCATGAAGATTACATGGAGCATAAGTTGGTATGAAGGTTATTTATGGGCAAAGCTATTGGAGGATCCAAGACATATATGAAAAGATTTGTTTGAAGATTAAAGACACAAGCTTGGATGATTGAAGATCATGCTTGGAAGATATTGAAGGCTAAACTTGGATAAGAGGAGATCAAGTTTAGTAACAATATATTGGAGACCCAAAATTGGATGAATAAAGATCAAGTTTGAGGATTGTGTGAAGACCAAACTTAGACCAACTTTGGAAAAGATCAGGAGATCTTTGGAGGCCATCTTTGGTGAGATGGATTCACGCCTTGGTGGGTGCGACCCTTGGGAGAGGACTTACTGAAATGATGTGAGGAAGAAAGTAGTTGCAGGCAAAAAGAGCTCAAGAAGAGTCAGCTACTACGAAGTGAACTGAAAGAACTGGGAGGGTTGAAGGTGTCATAAGTTCGGTTACAACTAGGCTAAAACTCAGTCAGGTTGAGCAAGATGGGTCGTGTTGCAAGTTCGGTTGCAACTGGTGTTGCGACATCTAACTTTAGAAGGTGTCCAAGTTAGGAAGCTGCGGAGAATCTAAAAGAGGAAGTTTTGTTGGGACATAGTGATGCCTATATAAGATACTCTACTTAAAGATTTAGGATGAGCCATGAGTTAGAGTCCCGAGTGTGTGGGTTGAGGAGAGTGGTTCTCAGGCAATCTTGAGGGGATTTTATTTGTCATTGTGTTAGTGAGAGTGTGTGTTGTATTCTTCATTCTTTTACCTCTTTTAGTGGATTGTGTTCTCTAGGCTTGGCCCCTAGATGTACGCAAGGTTGTGCAGAACTGGGTAACCATTTCATGTGTCTCTTTCCCCTTGCATTTTTGTTGTGTGTCATTTCATTACTTGTGAGATTGAGCGGATATTTATCACACTCTTACCCCTCCAGAACTAACAATATATATATATATATATTCTACTTTTTGTATTCGGAAAAAAAATATCTTGAAAGCCTTTATAATGCATGTAAAAGCATTATAGGCTTGCATGCAAGCATGTACATACCCAACCAAACACTTAAAAGACTTTATAGACATACTTGCTTGAATAAATCAAAACTTTTCTCTCCATTAGTGGCTGTCTCTCTCACAATCAATTAAGTTTGGGTGATATTAGAGCTTGGCCTTCTCCTCAACTATTGGGTCAAAAGAAACAAAGTTTTTACCATGTGCTCTTGATTCTTGTAACACATGTTGTCCATCAGTGATAAACTTGCTTCATATATATATATATATATATATATATATATATATATATACATCCATGTCACATAGTTATCTGCTTGCAACCTTTGATATGGAGGACCTTGATTGAGAGGTAGCAAAGCGCAAAGCAACCGATGATTTTCTATATGTGAAACACTTCAACAAGACTTGCACCATGTTTAATGTTATACATTTAAGTCAAATGACAAAAAATACCAATCCTGAAGCAACAATAAAAATGTCCATTCCGAAGCAACGACAAAAATGCTTATCTCGAGGCAATGGTAAATTTCAAAGCGGTAATGAGATATATATCTTAGATGGTAGCGAGGTATGCAACGTGGTGATAAGGTGTAAGCAGCGATGTCTGATATATATATGAAATAAATAAATAATGATATTTATAATTCATAATTTTTCTGTCTTTACTTGTACTCGAGCTCTTAATCGGAGGTTCCCAAAATTTTAGTCTGAGGTAATTAATAATAGAGGCTTGCCTCTATTAGGAATGGAAAAAGTCCCTAAAAAATAAAATAAATAACATTTATGATTCGAAACATTATCCGGTATCTCTTCACTGACACGACGTACACCAGGGAGCATATTTTCGATCCCACACGTGTATGAAGGAATGGTTGTCAAACCCTCCTGCATTTTTGTTGGATGTACTACATAATGATCTAAATTAATGCTATCTATTTTTCAAAAAAAAAAAAAAAGGTTTAGGCCATCGATAATGATACTTAAAAACAATGATGATAAATCCTTTACTCTCCTTGGTAGCTTGATCCAAACAAAGGATCAACTTAAGTGAATCTTCTTCATTTTCTTGTTATCATAGAATGCATGGAATTTTATTTATTCTTTTGGGTACATACCTCCCTGATTTTTTTTAAAATTTTATATAGAACTCTTGACTGTTTTTTTTTTTCTAAAATTTTCATCATATGCAAATACGCCCTGATTAAAGATAGTAAAGAGATGGGGTTTTATTTCTAACAACATTAGTTTCAAATTATTTCTAAAAGTGCCATTCTAATGAAACAAAATCGCTTTTTAAATGTTTTTTTTTTTAATTTTTTATGAAAGACTCTTTTGATTTGATTTTTTTTTCTTGTGATTGAAACCTATAATTCTTTGCCTTTTTTGTTTTTCTTTCGAAAAAATCCTTTCAATTCTAATTTTAACCTTGGTATGAGGGTAATGTAGACATTTCACAACTTTAGTCAAGGTTAAACCAAGAGTTATTCATAGGTAAAGGACTCTTACTAATGGCAGGTTGTCTTCAGCAATTCCAATAAAGATTTCAAAGAGTTATATGCACTTACATAAAACTGATAAAAGCCAGAGAATATTTTTTTAATTTTATTTTTTTAATTACTCTATTTTGATAAATTAACATATTATCCACTTGCTATTCAACTTAAAAGTTTAGATTGATAGAATAACAATTTATACTTATATTTTTTTTTAAATCAATATTTTTTTAAATAAACTGATGTGAGCCTATTATTTAATATTATATATATATATTAGATTAATTTAAAACCTTACACTAAATGTTTGGATTATAAAGAAAATTGGTGAATATGTAATAATAATAATAATAATAATAATAATAATAATAATAATAAATTGTGAATGAACAAAGGCAAAAATAAATAAATAATAATGTAAGTAAGTTCAATGGAAACCTAATTTTAATTTTTAAAATAAAAAACTTACAATTAATGAATATACTATTATGTTCTCTCTCACTTTAATGTAAAAAGAAAAAAAAAGCAAAAAGAAAAAAAAAAAACCTTCTATTCAAAGCCCCACCTTTATCTCCACGAAGACGATTACTTTTTTGACCTATTAGCACTAAATCTTATGCGTAGGATATTTATATTTTTATCGAGGAGGTAGACTCGAATATCTGCTCACATAAGGTGAGGGCACACTTAAAAATATATTGAGGTATTTATTCCACCATTGTGCACACCCTTAATGTACTTTGTCTATATTTCATAAAAGAATAAAATTGTGATAATTTTTTGTAAAATGCTAACATAACCTAAGAAAAAGGTTTTTTTTAAAAAAAAAAACAAAATCTATGGTATGATAACATATGAGCAAATAACAATGATTTATATTAAGTATATATGCACACATAATTTTCAGCTAAAATTTATATAAAGTGATAAAGGCCAGAAAAGGTCCATGGGCCAAGAGGGGCATACTCTAAGGTGTTCCATTTTACATTTTATAATTTATAATTTATAATTTATAAAAATTTAAGGCCACAAATATTTTCAGAGGACAACAAATTCTAAAAATTAAATTTCATTTAAATACTTCAAAATCCAACTTCTTAAACTATAAATATTAGGCTAAATATGATATTTTAGGTTTTTTTTAATAGAACCATCTGTATATTATTAAAAAAATATTATTTTAAAATATTAAGTCAATACATAATAAATCATTCGGTTTACATTAAAAATAAAAACATTAACTAAAATTATATCACTACTTAGGAAGTATTTATATAATTGAGGGTACTCGCATATCATATATAATATAATAATATCATATATATATATATATATATATATATATATATATATATATATATATATATATATATATATATATATGTCACAATTAATTTTCTTATTTAAAAATAATTCTCCAATTTTTTTCCCCAAAAATTAACCGCAACATTCAAGATTTGAAACTAATAAATTAACACAACAAAACAAAAATTTCCAAATATACATTTTTACATTAAAAAAAAAATTCTCACATTTACTTTGTTTAAAATTTTTATACATTTTTTTAAATTAGAAATATATATTGATGTCGGCAATATATATAACTTATGAACTCATTTATTTTTGCATTTAACTTGGTCAGTTCAACCATAATCAGCTCAGTCATGCCATGCATGCAGAAATAATTCTAATAAATAAAACTTTAAATGTTTCTTCTCTCTTGGCAATTCAAAAGATATATTAAATAAATAAAAAAAGGACCATTTAGTAAAGATGATATGCATGGGGATGCCTATTTTTAAAACAATCTCAGAAAGATTCATGCATGGAGTTGTATATATGTTCTTATATCCACCTTATTTAATGCTAATTATATGCTTTAATAAATTGCATCATTCATACATTAAAATCATCCATCACTTTCTTATTTCTACTAAAAATAACCTCTCATTATTTCTGCATCAACCCATCTTCGCTTGTTTATATATATATATATATATATATATATCAGATTTATAATTACCGTAAAATTGTTAGATATGTAATATATGATCGTGGATTAAAATATATAATCTATTATTACAGCATTTAGTGTAGGATTTAATCTTTCGAAATATAAAAAATATTAATTTGACATGGTAAATTGTAATATATTTTTATCATATTTAATATACAAATTGATGCAATCTAAAAGACAAGCACAAATTTTCTAACTAATTAAATAATTCAGATTTAGAGAAACATAATATTTAGCATTTGAACTTGGGGCCTTATGGATTTCATTATTTCTATATATAAAAATATTTCTAACAATAAAAACATTAAATTCAAATTAATCCTACATAATAATATTACTATATGAAAACTCTTCAAATCTACCTAAAATACTAAACATATCTGACCTATCAAAACATATTCATTATTTAAATGTGTGTGGTAAATTATATTAATTTTTTTCCCACTAATTTTTTAGGAGCTATAGTATCTAAAGCGAATAAAGTACCGGGAGCCTTATAAGACATAGATCTCTCTTAGACTCAACATGTTTTTTTTATATATAATTTTTCTATACTTAAGAATTCAAACTCAAGACTACTTATTTTAAATAACTGTTATCATTTAAACCAACCCTCGTTGCTAAACTTGTTTATATCCAAATTAATTATTTTATATAAATTATTTTGAAATAACAAATCACGTGAAAATAAAAAGTCAACTATGAAGCCCATGACCTCTTAGCCTATTACCATAAGTTCTCTTGCATAAGATGTTTGTTTCAGAGAGGTCCGGAGATTGAATTCCAAAGTCCACGTAAGATGTGATCATAATTATGTTGAGATTTTAACTTTACATCTTTATACCTAGCTTTCTTAAATGGGCTCTTCCCCTCTATTTGTCAAAAAAAATAAAAAATAAAAAAAATGTGAACCATGAAGGAGAGGAAAGAAAAGATGGAATTGATGTCATGTGGATAGGGTGAGATAAGAATAAGATAAAAAAAAAAAATCTTAATAACCTTTGTGTTTATTGTCACAATCCAACCTCACAACCATCCAAACTATTGGCCATCCTTCATTCATTCCCCCACAATATATAAACATATATTTGGACTATACATACATATATATATATATATAGAATATATATATATATAATGCATGGTTAGATTGCATGGTTAGATTCTTTGTGGGACCTTGAAAGCTTCAGTACCTATTAATGGAGGCCACTAAATTTTGCTTTAAAAACAGAGTGTTTCTCTGGGACCATTTCATTATCAAATAAAAAACAACAACATGCACAAGAGTTCCTGCATTTTGATCCCAGACAAAAAATTACCACTTAGAATATTACATCCAGTGAAATATTATCACATATATGTAATTGATTTATACAATACAGTTTTGATTCACAGAAATTTTTACATGAACACTAGACCATCATCATCATCATCATCATCACCATCATCGATGAACATTAACTGAATTGATTGAATTGACTGCATTACTTTGCGCATGTGATGAACAATAATATATCACTGAATGCAATTACTTAGATTTTCATAGCTGTGCAGGTGCTCGGTGCTGTATTCTTAGCAGGTTGACCGGTTTGAACACTTGATCCTGGAGACACTGATGCTGCAGTTTGATTCCGCTGCGTTGTTTGAGATCCATAACTAGAAACATTCATCGCCTGCGCAGAAAAACAAATGATAAGTTTCTTAGTGAAGAACAAACAAAAATCGTTATATTTCTAACCTGTGGAGAAATGCTGTGATATGCATAATGATCAGGAATATGAACATTTTGCATCTGATATGGAAAATTGATTTGGTTTGCTAGACTGGTCGGTACCGATTGATTGAGTAGCGGTGGAACTCCGGGCAGCTGAATGGGACTGGGAATAGAAGACATTGGAGCATGACCAATCCCCATACTGACACCGAAATTTGACATGTATTGCTGAAACCCGGGAAAACTCATCGGCGTCATGCCACACCCCATCCACATTATCTGAGAAATTAACAACAGTTAACCACTATCGAAAAATCTTTTAATGAAACATCATGTACAAACCTGAACTTGTTGTTGTAAGGACTTCAAGTATTCAATCGCCTCATCTAACATTGATGCTTTGTCGGACTAAATAAATAAACATACAGTTAGTATTTCAATGGTTAGAAAAGTCGAAGATAAAAATAATACAAGAAGAATTTACCTTGTTGCAATGAGGTATGAGCTCTTGCAATGCTCTCATCTTCTCGTTAATTCTATCTCTTCTTCTCTGCAAATCAAACAAACGGTATTTAGAACATATGGTAACAATAGTATGATTGAATTAAATTAAGTTGTCTTGCCAACACTTTACTCGCTCTGAGAGATTATGAACTTCGGCAGCACGGCTTCTACGGGCTGATGTCGATCGCCGAACTACATTATTCAATTCAATCGACTCATCTTCGACATCCTGAATTTTCACAAGATAAAAAAAAAAAATAGAGATGCAGAATTCACAGAGCTTGAGCAGAAGTAAAGATCGCTTTTACCTCACTATGGGATTCGAGTTCCCCGACACCCCTTCCCTTCCTTTTCCGGCTTTGATTACCATCACTTCGGACTTGAATTCTTCCGAAACTACAACCAGATCCTCCTGATGACGATGTACCAGCGGCAGTCTTATAATGATCGATCATCTTGATATCCTCTTTAGCACTATTTCTCAGAAGACTAGCAGTATTTGTATCAGTGCTCATTATATTCAGGCTCCCACCAACTTGGTTTTGAACTTGATTACTGCCAGAAACACTCAATTCGACAGAAATCATTGAAGACGGCTCTCCGACGGCTACTTGATCCGCATTGCCTGATCCTTCTTTATCTCCCTGTTGCCATCGAAAAGGCCTTGCAAACTGAGGAAAATTAACCACCAAACCATTGTTTCCTGAACCATGACTCTCTGGAATTGGTTGTACCGATTGCTTTTCTCCGGCGACATCATCAGTGGTTGGTGAATCACAAAAGAAGTACGAGGCAAACTCTTTATCAACAGAAAATTCATCGATAATACATGGCAAGCACGATGTAGTTTCATCGTATTCAATCAAACTCAATTTAGTTGCTTCTTCTTCATCATTTCGAGCTCTTTTCGAATTATTTTCATTACTCAAAGGCTTCCTACTACTCTGGCTTTGCATAACAACATGCCCATTTCGCCAAATGAGCTCGGAAAGCTCATTTTCCGATCTTTATATCGAAAAAAACAATTCACATATAACAAACAAACAATGAATTAATTCAATTCTTTGAACTAATAAACACGAAAAAGGTGAAAAAATGAACATGAAAGTGAATAGGTTCCTAACCTTGTAAATCTCTTATGATTGAAAGATTTAGTAGAACCATCATCCATATTCCAATCTCCCACCAATTGATTCATTGCTAAACTAAAAACATCTTCAATCACAACATCAAAGCAACACCAAATAATAAATACATAAGGAAATAAAAGGACATACAGAATGCAAAAAGAAAGCTAACAAAACATTCATGGTAGTAATAATATAAACAGAACATAATACAAAACATGAAATTCAGAAAAATAAAAAGAAATACCACAAAGGGAAAGGGAGAAGATGATCAGTTGATCATTTGGTCATGTTTTGAGGTTTTCAAAGCTGAGAATTTAAACAAGAGTTTGGCTTGATTTTGGGAAAAAGAAAGAAGATAACATCATTTATTTATTTATTTATTTATTGACTTATTTATTTTCAAAAATAAAGAGTGAAGCATGGCTGTACTCATGTCTCCATCCTATCAACCCACTTGTCTTGTCCAAGAGCATTTGTTCCCTTCTAAATCTCTATAGATTAAACCTTTATTTATCTCTCTTTTAATTTGACATGAACTTACGTATTGATTAATCTCTACATAACTCTCTATATAAAAATTTTGTTAATTTTGATCCCCTTGACTAAACCATTATTAACTTCTTTAATATTTATGTTATACTTTGAACAAATCATGAGTAGGATTGAAATCTTCAATCTTTTCTTGAAAAAAAAAATATCATCTACTTTTATTTATTTTATAACTCAATTTAGTTGAGAACAAAAGGATATTCACACAACAATATATGTTGAACCATGTTCTTTAAAAAAAAGAGCACATGAGTGGGATATAATAAATTTAAGCAAGAGAAAAAAAAATTTAACCTTGCATTAATAACACTCATTATTTTATTTTATTTTATTTTTTTTTTTGAAAAAAGTGGATAAACCACTAATTTATTGAAAGAGAAAGAAACAGCACAGAACAGACTCAAAAGAAGAAGAACAACCAAACAAGAAAAGAAGGAATAACTGAGAACTCACAAGGGATGAAAGACACATCAAACAAGAATAAAAAGAAAAAAGAAAAAATGGAAAAAACAATAGAAAGACAGAGAAAGCTAAGTCTGCGAAGACAGCCAACTAGAGTCACAGGTCAGACCAAGCTGAAAGAAGTGGACGATTACTCCCGATCGATGTTGTGCCCAGCGTCTCAAGATAACACTCATTATTTTGGTTGGAGATTGGGATAATTTTTTTTTAATTATTTTAGAGGGAAATTTTTTATATAGAGAGTTAATTAAATTTTAGTTTAATTAATAAAAATAAATATTTTTAAATTAAACTTTATTTTTTTAATAATGAGAAGTGTTTATTCGTATTGATAACTTTTAAAATTAATTATTAATATTATTTATTTAAATAATTAAATTCTGTGATTGTCTTCATGTCCCTGTGGCTATAAAATAAATCCTATTTGCTTATACATCATTAACAACTACATTTATATGATCATATTCAACAAAAATCAATTTTTAAACTTTACAATAGATATATATAATTTGACCTTTTAATTTTTCCAATTTTCCCTTTAGAGAATGAATGTAGAGATAAAAGTAAATGATAATTTAGTATTTTTCAAAAAAAAAATTAAATTGCCTTTAATTGGTCAGAGGATATACATAAGCAAATATTTTTTATACAAGGATATATTAGTAATTATAATATTTTTGCAAGCAAAAATCCATATATGTTTGGTTGTATTTTTTTGCAATATTTAATTATTTAAATAAAAACATTTGTTAACACATTTTTTAAAGAATCAATATTAACAAAAAATCAGGCATTTATCATCAATAAGAAAAAAATAATTTTAATTAATATTACCATTAACCTTAAAATTTCTTCTAAAAAAATTTGATTCCCAACCTGATCTCTCTCTCTCTCTCTCTCTCCTTAATAACACATTTTAATATTTCTTAATCATAGCGGAAAACTTTGGTTAACATTGATAATGACAGCACTTGTCTTATTGTTTTATGTAATAACCAGGAAGAAAAATGCAAGATTGCTACTTAAAAGTAGACTTGTGTCTTGTCCTAATCCAAATTAAATTAAATTAATTAATTATTCACTACAAAGTTTATATTAAATTTTATTATTCATCAATATATTGTCACTGTAGTAATATAATAGTTAAAACATTTGCTTCCATGATAAAAATTGAGGGCTCGACTCTCGAAATGCATGGTTGAAGTTTTAATGAATAAGTTTGGTCAAAAAGTGAATGACTGAAGTAATGGTAGTCTGAAAACACCACTTCGGTGGAAATATGGAGTTTAGTTTGAGAACTCTACTTTCATGCGTTTGATTGAGAGGGAAATTATTACATCGATAACCACTTCATGTGTTTGGATGGTGAAAGTGAAAATTTGGAAATGGTGACTTCAGCAGTTCCTTGTGTTTGGTAACACTTAAGTGGGGCTATGATCACCACTTCGGGTAGGGGGTGAGGTTATCCCATATTTATTAAAAAGGTTATAAATGCTTTTAAAATATAATGTTGTTTATTAACATATTTTGATGTTAATTAATTATTTATGAAACATTATATTTTTATAGCCACAAATGAAAATTAAAAATCAACCCTTACAATTTAAATTAAATTTTAAATGATTTATTAAACAATTATAATATAATAAAAATTATATAAATTGGGTTAATTTTAACTTTGTAAGTTTTAATCGAGTTAATTTTGTTTTTGTTTCCTTAACTCCAAAACTAAGACAAGTATGAGATTTCTACATAAGATTTGGGTTAATTTTAACTTTGTAAGTTTTAATCGAGTTAATTTTGTTTTTGTTTCCTTAACCCCAAAACTAAGACAGGTATGAGGTTTCTACATAAGATTTAGGATATATATATATATAGACAATTTGCTTTTTACAAGTGTTTTATCCATTTAAAAAAAAATTATAAAATTATTAGATATACATAGACAATTTGCTTTTTACAAGTGTTTTATCCATTTAAAAAAAATTATAAAATTATTAATATCTAGAATGAATTTGCAAAGCCAACCACAAGGGGAAGTTTCAAATTTTTTTCTTTTAACACAAAAAATCAACCCTTTTTATCTATTATATATCAAACGGGTGAACACATCTCAAAATCTTTTTTTTTAACCAACTTTTTATCACCCATTTTGTAATATAAATGTATAAATAATATCCACAAAAATTTATATTATAAACAATATCAATATTCACTGTCCAATACGCAAATATAAATTTACTGTTAAAAAAGAACATAGATAAACCAATAGAATAAGACAATGAGCCTTATTCTTTCAAAAATCATGAAATCATTGAGAAATTTCCTGGAACCTTTGATGCATTGACAGACATGACATGATAAATATATATCATATTTTAAAAAATTGTAAACAAAACACAAGTGTCACAACATTCACTTCATACAAAGTGAATCAATTTCATTACATTTGAATCCAAAATCCATACATATATTGTCTACACCTTCATTTTAGGTACATTCCAATAACATTGAACTGTTTTAATGTCAGATTACATCAATGCATAAAGAAAAACAAATGCATATGAACAAGTACACTCCGATAACAATTAGACATAAGCACACCATATCTGGAGAGTCCAAGGAAGATGAATATAACAAGTATCATTAATCTATACAATATGAAGAGAATATGATAATGTGTTCACATTGGATGTTATTAATCAAAGTAGGAGTTATATACAAGTAGATTTATACTTACATGTCTGACTGGTGGTGAACCAAAGCAAGTCCTATTTTCTTAGCATGGCTCAGGTTGTAGCAAGAGTGACAATTAAGCACATTCATTAGCACATGTTCTATTTGTAAAAACAATTGAAGGGACCAACAAAGCTATACAAGTTGACTGCAATGGTGGCACTCTATGCCTCCTGATTGCCTTGCCACACTTGTATAAATAGTTTAAAACAAATAATCTCATGGAAAATTGATTTAAGCCTGAAAATAAAATAATACAGAAACCATACAAATACTAACCTGATAGACATCTTTAAAAAATATATGTACATATATTCAGACAATTGAAACAATGCACAAGAAAACCAATTTTAATGCTACCTTGACATTCAAGCAAATCATATGCGCAATGGCTGCAAAAGATTGGCATCGAAGTGCCTCTCATTTTGCCTTGCTAGCGCCCCAATTTGGACTTTGTGTCATATTACAGAACCGCGCCTCAGTGCAATGTCACAAATTGCCTTTCATCATTGCCATCCTACCCAAACCTAAAATCTAGCTACAAAAAAAAAAAAAAAAAAAAAAAAAAAAAAAAAAAAAGAAAGAAAGAAAGCCATGTTAGTGACAAACACACATATATCAAAACCATGAAGAGAAACATAAAGACAAGTCAACACGTAAGTAAACTGCAAGTCAAGGTTCACCACAGCCAAGACATTCTGGGTTGGGCCTGTTCGACCACGAAACCAGGGTAGTTCTTGAGGGTGGACGGATGCATCAATATGAATACCGTCTAACAAACCTATATAATCCTACATGACAATAGTATATGATGAAACATGGAATGATTTAAGCAAAAATTATTAGATTTTTGTTATATCTCAAATAAACTTACTTTGAAAAATGGATATCAATTCGGTTTACTCTCAATTTCCGATTAACAACTGCCGCTAAGGGAGTGAACAAAATCATCTCAAACGACACAAATAGCTTTGAGTACGCTATTAAAATATCGACTAATCGTTTCCCCAAAATGAACAACCTCAGTTCACATTGTCTTATTCTTGGTATTGTGACTAACAATAAGCAAGAACATGGATAACTGTTCCTCAACCGATATATGCCGTATGTCTATAAGGAGGTGCTTGTCACGAATGATCGATGCAAGATGCATAAAAGGCCCTAAATCCATCCTAAGATAGCTCACGCAATAGTCATGGCCACTCCTTAAAACACGTTCCATATGTTTTTTCCTAGTTAGGTCTCGAAACATGGATGGTTCCTTACTTCTCCCTCCCCTAAAGACATGCATTTCCTCAGAAAGGCAGGCAACAACCACAAAAATTGTAGTGAACCCCGCAACCAATGGCCTTACACGGTTATTAACAGTCTAGCTATCCATCTACATAATTAAGGATAACGTTATTGATTTCAATAGACAGCTACTAACTGAATTCAATACACACCACTCATGAGCTGCCGGCTATTAGCTTAGTTTATCTATATCAACATATATGTCTACATAAGGCACAACCCTAACAACAGAATAACACAAATATTTTTTTCTAATGGCTACAACAAAAAAAAGAAGATGATACATTCCAAGTAACAAAACCAGCTACACAAAATTCGGTAGATAAAGGGGTTCAACTCATCATATTCAAGAGACAACCTAAAAAAAACCTACAAATGAAAATGGAAGTTTTTCATGAGGATGTCAAAAGAAATAATACATTAAGAAAAAAGGCTACAAATAAGCATCATGGCATTCAGACAAATAAATGGAAACAATATGGGCATAGAACACTGCAACATATTTTAAAATAAATGGAATGTAAAGATGATGGCATCATGAAAAGGAACAACAAAATAGTAATCAATTCATGGAGGAATCAAAAGAAAAACACAAATTTATCAAAAGCAATAGCATCATCGTGTGCAGAATAGGAAAACATAAATAAAATAAATATGGAAACCATGTTGATAAAGAGCAATGCAACACAATTTAAATAAATGAAGAACGATACGAGACTTAAAGAATCAGACACCATGCAAATGAAAATGGAATTCTGTTCATGAGGAAGTCAAAAGGAAATAATAAATTCAGAACAAAGCATACAAATAAGCATCATGGTATTCAGACAAACTGTAATACCCTGAACCTTTGGACACCTGTTGAAAAGTATATTCAGGGTATTATAACAGTTACAGTAAGAATTTTCCTGCAGATCAATTTTTCAGAAAAACCCAAGAGGGAATAACAAGGACCTTATTGTAAGAGTTCATATAAGATTTTGGGTTTAAAAGTAATTAAAAAGGGTGGATCTGAACTGTTTCCAAAGATTAAGGACTGAAAGATAAGTTTTCATGGACCTTTCGGACATACTGTTTCATAATTCAGGGATCGTTGGAGAAATTTTCAGGGACCTTTTTATTATAGATTATATTTTCAGGGACTATTGGTAAAGTTTGGCTGAAGATTTTATTAAGAGAAAAGTCTAGAATGAAGGGCCTTTCTTCATCAATTCATCTTCTTCTCATCCTTGCTGCTACAGTAACCCGAGAGTGAGAGATAGAGAAAATAAAGGAAAAATGGAAAATTTTGAAGAGGAAATTTTGGAGATCGCCGGAGGGAGTTCGCCGGAGACTTGCATTGCTTGGTAAGCATCTTTTTGGTTGAGATGTATGTATGTATGTATGTGTTGTTGGTTTAATGGAGAGGAAAAATGATGGATTTTATGAAAGAATGTTGGTGGAGAAGATGAAGTAGTTAATTTGAGATGATTGTGTTTTGAAAAACATTTGTATTTGAGTGAGATTTTGCTTGGATTGATGAAGAAATTTTCGGACTTACTGTAGATTACTGTAGCACCGAGATTAGGGTTGGTTTTGAGTTAATTAAGTTAATAATGATGGTTTAAATGCTAATGAAGATGGTTGGATGAAGCTGGTTGGGTTTAACCAAGTTGTTTTGGTTGGATCAAGTCAAGTGGGAATTGGTTGAGTTTAAATTGATTTGGTTAAGTTGGTTTGATCAAATCAAGTTGAGATGGGTTTGGACTTGGTTCAGGTTTTGAGTTAATGGCTTTGGGCTGAACCAATTGAAGGAAATTGGTTCAGTTGAACCAAGTTGGTTCAACAGGAAATTATATAAGAATTTGATTGGTTCAATGTTGGTTGGTTTAAATTGAACTTGGTTCAGTGAGATTGAGGCTGGTTCAGGTTGGTTAAGGAGGGTTTAGCCCAAATTGAGGTGGATTAAGAGCAATTGGAGACCGGTATAAATATGCGAGGTCGGGTTTTAACCGATTGGAGTAAGTGGGCCAATTAGAGAGTCTGTTACTTGTTTATTATAATTTCTTTTGGGTTAAGTTGTGTCTTTAGATTGTTATATGTATTTACTTTATTTTGTTACCCCGATAGGTATTGTCCAGGCTTAGGAGGGAGTTCCAGGTCTAGCAAGAAACCCAAGGGAGACCAGGTGAGTTGGTAGTGGCTATTATTTTTTGAATAATTGATTAAATATTATTATTATTTTTTAATAATTGGTTTAATATTATTATTATTATTATTATTTTGAATAATCGGTAATTGTTATTATTATGAAATTATTATTTAACAGCTAGTATTTTGGAAATTATTATTTAATTATTTTATTTTACTATGTTTAATTGTGTATATTGTTAAAGGATACTTATATTTATTTGTCGTTGACTTGTCATGACCATCGTATTGATTTGTATTTTTCGTATAATTATACATATCTTCAAATAGTGGAAATACATATATATATATGATTTAATTATTTTGGAAACAACTGTTTAATTATATCATTTTATTATGTTTAATTATGTATAATGATGAATGATACGTATATTGAAATATTGGCAATCACACGGGGTTTGGTTCTGTTGAGAAACCCGGGGTCACCACACGGGGATCTCAGTGGCCAACGTTAAGGTTACGAAGACCTTGATGGCTCTCAACCTAGTCGCGACGGCGGCTAAGTTTGGGAGGGTTTTTAGGCCAATGTTTTGAGAATGGTTTTATAGTTTGTTTTTGCAAAAGATGTTTTGAATTGTGATGACGGGGCGAAGCCCAGCTGTCGCTCTTAGGAGGGCAGTCTCTCACAAAAAGTTTATATTTCCTTAGAAATTGATTTAATGATGATTTATGGTGAATTTATGTTTTAAAAGTTCTTTAAATTGGTATTCTGCCAAAATTCTAGTATTTTGGAGAGTTTGGAAATTATTTGAGAAAAATTGATGTTTATATACTTTATATACGCTGTATTTAACTATTCGAAATTATTGAGCCACTACCGACCAACTAAAATGTGCCACAGTTGCAGGAGCAGGACCCTGATAGATTGCCTGTGCGAGTATAGAGCCAGTCAGGGCTTGGTTCAGAGTTTAGTGGGTCCCTTTCCTTTCTACTGTTGTTGTTATGATTTTGTAGCGGTTGTACCCGCATGTGGGAGTACTTATGAGTGTTATATTCGTGTATTTGAATCTATAGTTTGTTTAAAAAGTGTTAATAGAGTTTTTGTAAGTTTGATTTGGTGTTTCATGAGTGTCAGTTTTCCAGTTAAAAGAAATTTTAACTGATGGGTGCCACATTTACCTCGGTAGAAGGGGTGGGTGTGACACAAACAAACAAGAAGAAAATAAATATGGAAACATTAATGGTATAGAACACCACAACATATGTTAAAATAAATGGAATGTAAAGATCATGGCATCATGAAAAGGAACAACAAAATAGTAATCAGTTCATGGAGGAATCAAAAGACAAACACAAATTTATCAAAAGCAATAACATCATGGTGTTCAGAATAGGAAAACATAAAGAAAATAAATATGGAAACCATGTTGATATAGAGCAATGAAACACAATTTAAATAAATGAAGAACGGTACGAGACTTAAAGAATCAGACATCATGCAAATGAAATGGAATTCTATTCATGAGGAAGTCAAAAGGAAATAATAAATTCATAACAAATCCTACAAATAAGCATCATGATATTCAGACAAACAAACAAGAAGAAAATAAACATGGAAACAATATTTCTATAGAACATTGCAACACATTTAAAAAAAAAATAGAATGTAAAGATCATGGCATCATGCAAAAGAACAACCACATAATACTCAATTCATGAGGGAATCAGAACAAACAACAAATTATTTGTCAAAAGCAATAGTGTCAAGGTATTTAGAATAGGAAAACATAAAGGAAATATGCAGAAACCATATTGGTACAGAACACTGCAACATATCTGAGACATATGTTCTTGGCATGAAGAATAACATGAGTACACTCTAATTATCCAAAGTCATTGTCAAACAAACTAAAATGAAATGAGTACCATATAAAAAACAAGAGTATAAATCAGACAAAAGGAGATGCAGGGAAAAAACCAAGTAGATAACTAATAACCAAAGCTTGAGTACAACCATCAACGTAAAGAAAATACCAAATAAGAGTAGCTTACACCTTGTTCACATGTTAAACAGAACTTAGGTTAAAAAATTAACAACATTTAAATAGTTATTGACTGAATGAATTAGGATTTCATGGAAAACAACATTTAAACAGTCGAAACCATGATATGATTTTATCAGGAAAACAAAAAAAAACTCACAAAAATGAAAGTACATGCTATGAAGATCTACAAGGAAATAAGAAAGGTAAAAACTAAAACAAATTACATAGTATGAAATATGAAGAGAAATAAATCATATATAAAAACAACATGAAAAAATACATGCTTTGAAGATCTGCATGAAAATATAAGAATAAATCTAAGGAAAAAAAGTTTTATTATATGAAGATCCACAGAGAAATAAATAAAAATAAGAAAAACCCCTAATTTAAATGAAGATCTGCACTTAAAATTGATGATATAAAAATTTCCTCATAAATAAGGCAGAAAAAACAAAATAAATAAATACATAAATTAGACATGCTTGCAGATCTACAAGGAAACATGAGATTGGGGAGAAAACAACCCATGAAAAACAATAGACACATACGAATCATAGACAATAGGCCTATGAAAACCTAAAGGAAACCATAAAAGGGAAAAATTGAAAACAATAGACAAGCTACAAGAAACGATAAAAAAAAGGGGGGGAAAGTATATAAAAAAAAAAAAGCATCTCAACGATCATTGTTCAAACCCATTTTAAAGAAGAGATGTCTACCAAGTTGGATCTGAAGGGATGGCGAACAAAAAAAGGGAAGCAACTGACAAAGGGATGATCAGGCAAAGAAGATGGTGGCAAAGAAACGAGGATGCTCAGGTGAAGACGGAGACAGAGAGATCAGGATGACAAGAGGCGGAAGAGGGAATGGAAACCCTAGCACGAGAAGCCCGAAGTGGTCTGGGAAATGGGAAAAGTCGGGGGTGATCCCAAGCCAAGCACGTGACACCACGTGAGGGAACTCAAATGCCTCAAATACCACTTCAAGGTTTTTTATCCTGAAGTCAAAAAGGGGAAATGGCTGGTTTTGGAAATTGTCAAATCATCACTTTGGTCTCCACTTCGGCGAACCAAACACAAGGAAATAACGTGGAACTCACCTTTTCAGCCATTTCGGTCTCCACTTTGGCGAACCAAACACATGCGTATAAAAATGGTTTGTTCATGTTGTCAAAATAACACACACACACACACACATATACTTATTTCTATTTTCATATTAAACTCATTTTCAAAATTCCAAAATTTATGAACCATACATGTAAAGATTGAATACTTGATATTTATACAATTTTTTAAAAATTTTAAATGTTAAAAGTAATAATTTTTTTAGATTTAATGCAATAAGATTGTTATTAATTAGTAAGTGTCACATGGAGAGTTAAATATAAACATTGAAGCATGGAGCAAATATATAAAGAAAATTATATATATATATATATATATACACACACACACAGTGGTGGAACTAGGATGCATTGGTAGGAGGCTAAAGATGAAGTTAAAAAAAAAAATCCAACAAAGCAATTGTCTACAATATAAAATAATACAATAATACAAATTTTAATTAAAACAACCACAATTCAAATACACAAATAGGAAAAAGCATAAAACAACTATTCTTGTACATTTGAACTAGAACTGCTGCCAAGGTCAATGATGATACCAAACAAGCGTGGCATGCGACTAAAAGGAGGTAGCTGCATCCAACGAATTTGCATGCTTTGGAAATGTTGTAGAATCACTTCATTGTCGATAGTTGCAAAAATCTCTTTCTCAATATAGGCAATCAAACTATCATTCATCCATTCATCTCCCATTTTATTGCGTAAATTAGTTTTCACAATATTCATTGCAGAAAATATCCTCTCAACACTAGCTTTTGCAACTAGTAGAACTAATACCAACTCAATTAGGTGATAAACAAGTGGAAAAATAGCACTTTTACTAGTCTCAACCATTTTCTTAGCAAAACCTTCCAAGTCCCCAATTTCTACAAAATCTTCATCAAATCAGACATCATAAATAAAAGTGATAAGCTGATCCTCAACCATCATGTGTTCAGTCACTGAGAAGTCGTTAGGATAAAGCCCTGCTAGAGGGAGTAGCTTGTGGATGTCGAATTTGGAGAATTAGTCCCTTGAATCAAGGCATAATACAAGAAAAAGTAACTCTATGCTAGTTTCTGGGAAACAGTTTTGCATTTCTTGTGCAATCAAATCAATAACCTAACAAATAATAATACAACAATAATAAAATCAATAACAAGCATTACTAAATAACTAAATTAAAGCTATTTATAAAAATATCATAAATACAAAAATAATTACGTCGCAGAAAATTTTAACTCGATAATGGTGAAAATAAGTAATGACTTGTCCATTCTACCTAGAATGACCACGAATTCTCATATTATCCTCCATATTAGGCAATGGGATCAAGTTTCTCTCACAAAAAAAGGCAAACCTCCAACAAGAATTCTTCTCATCCTATCTCTTTGAACTCTTGAAGCCAAGGTTTCATAGTTTCAATTAAATGCATAGCTTGAATAATTTTCTGATCTTTTTGTTGTAACGCAAGTGATAATTCATTTGTTATTCCCAACAGGTGCCTCATCAAGTACATCACAAATACAAACCTAATAACTCTTCATTTTTTCTATCAAACTTGCCACTATACCTCTACTATCATTAGAAGTATCATCATCATGTACATTGTACAGTACTTCTAACATTGAAGTCCACATCTATATTAACCGAAGCATAATAGTGTAATGTGATCCCCAACAAGTATCCCCTAGACGTGCTAAGTTTGATTTTTGATTTTTTTTTCCTCTGCCACTGACTATCTTTACCCTTTCCAACTGCTCAACCAACATATCATGATGATGTTATCGAAGTTGGTCTTTTATTTTACATGATGCTCCATCCACATTAACAATCATAGTAACATATTGAAAAAACATTTACAATCAGATTGTCTTTAGTAACAGTAACAATCAATAGCTGAAGTTGGTGAGCAAAACAATGGATATACCTTGCATATGAATTTTCTCTTAGGATAGGTGCCTTCAAACCATTGAATTCACCCCACATATGCCCCATCATATCCTTGTCCTCTTGGCTTTGAAAGAGACAACCCATGTTTTGCAAATAGGCAATCAATAGCATTCTTCAATGAAATTACAGAGGTGTCAGGCACATGAACCATAGCAAGGAATCACTCTATCACATGTCCATCATTATTCACATATCGCAGAACAACTCTCATTTGCTCTTTCACTGGGACATCTTGGCCTTCATCAATCATAAGAGAAAAATAATTATCTTAAATATCATCAATAATAGCACATGTGATTTCCGCTGCACAAGTATTTGCTGATTCTTTCTGCACTTTTGGAGAAGTCATTTGATTGTTTCCAGGGGCATTTTGATTAAATTCCTTCCAAACATCTTCATTTTGTAGGCTGTACCACCGGAGCAATTCGAAAAAATTACCCTTATTCAATGAACTTGAAGACTCATCATGTCTATGAAAAGGTAGACCTTGCCTTAATAGAAAAAGTGTCACATCCAAAATCGCCATTAAGCGAATGCGGTATGAAACCTCCATCTCTTGTGAATGTATAGCCAACTGGTATGACATGCTTTGCCTTTGATTTTGGAAGCTTTGAAACTGCACTCTTGCATCATTGTGAGCACTATTTTTAGCACCAATGTGTTATGCAAATTTTTCTAATGTTTTTTTTTTTCCAATCATTGAATCCTGTTTTTGTGAATGCATTCGACCTCCTCAACTTGGTTTGAAAAGATAACACCAAAAACAAAATGTTGCATCTTTGGCCACGCTATACTCTAACCACAAATGTTGTTTATCCAAGCATCTTGAAATCTCCTTCTTTGTTTACCATATTCTTTTTCAGGAAAGTTGTGGCCAATTGGTTGGCAGGGCCTCTAGTTAAATACTCCATTCTAACTTGATCTCTAATCCAAATTTCAAAGTTTGCCATAGGTTTTCGTAGCCTCAGGTCACTAACAATGTCATCATAATTAAAATCCAAATTTGATTCAGAGCCTAATGGTGTTTTACAAGCATTAGAAGACTCTCCACTCCGTGGTCGTTTAATTAAAAATTTATCCATGTCCTATAATACACAATCTCAAATTTATAAATAAATATTCAATTCTTTCAATTTTACACATAAATAAAATATTAGAATATCAATAATTTCATTAAAAAAAACACATAAGCTTATCAACTTAAATACTTAATTCCGTAAATATCTTAAACTCATAACAACTTAATAAATATGCCAAATAAACAAAATTTTATAAATTTATACAAAAATAACCTTAATTTATTATCAATTAAAAATAAGCATTTACATATTATGATAATAATTAAACAAAGTAGTAAAAATAATAATATCACATTAAGTCCTTAGTTGAAATGGCAAACCCCTTCCTTCTCTTCACAGTCTTCCCCTTTCTTTAGTCCTAAGGTTCAGTTTAGTTAGAATATAACAAAATTGCAAAAAATTTAATTAAATAAGTATTTTCATATTTATTGTAAAAATAAATAAATAGACTTAGATTTTTACTTGTTAAAATGTTGGCCGGACTCTATTTTTCTTCTTAGTCTCTTTTTCTTCCTATACTCTGAATGCGTGTCCATGAGTCATGTGTGTGTGTGTATATATATATATATATAACTATTTGCATATTAATTAATGGTAAATATGTGAAAAAGATAGTACAGTAATGAAGATTTATTTTATTTTGTCTCGTTATTGTCACAATACTGAAAAAAATTTATTAATTTTTGTCATAATAATGAAAATTTATTAGCTTTTGGCATAATTTGTTATTGAATAATGAGAGCATTAATCTATTAATGGTGATTAATTGATTATTTGAATATAATATAAAATGGGAGACATGTGGTCCATGCGGTCATGTGAAGATATTAGAAGTTAAAATGGAATCCAATACCAATAATGCTCTGTCTTTCTTTTGTCTCCATCAAAGCATGATTAAACAATAATTAAACACTTTAAGCTTATTTTGTGAAGGGGCTTCAGAGACTTCACTGAATCACCATGACACCATCAATTCATCAAGGCATCGTCGGAGACTGGAGGAAAAAAGCTCAAGGAGGGGCGGTTCTCATTGGCATCAAGGGGGCTGAAGCCCCCACTATCCCCCTTTTGGTTCCGCCAATACAAATATATCATTTAGGTTAAGTCAACCCAAAAACTTACACATATAAGATGGGGACCCATATTAGTATATTCAAATCTATATTTTTTTTTAATTAATTAACATGAGATTATTAATTATTCTCACATATGTTTCTATATATATATATATGGGCACGACTTACAAGAAGTGAGATGGGTGTGGTTCATGTAGTTTCCAATAATATGATGACACATGTCCCATGAATGAGTCAAGGATAACTCTCGTTAACTATCCCCTTTATCGGCTAAACCTCAACTTTTTTTTACATGTTATGGGTCCTATTGCATTTCTTTTGTTCTTTTTTTTTTTAAACGAAACTAAATCAAAACAAGAAAAAACAATTTGAGTTGGATGCACACATACTTTCATCTTGTACAACCCCAAACACTCTTCATTGTTTCACAGCATAAGCACAAGCCTTTATTAATTTGTTTTATATACTCTTCTTTCTTTCTTTCTTTCTTTCTTTCTCATGAGCATGATATCACATCGGAAGATCACCGAAAAAACTCATAAATTCATTGAGAACATGACTCTGAACTTCAACAGCATCTAGAGCCATGTTCTCTCCAAAGATCCTCATGCAAAACTCTTGTGTTGAGTATGTATTGTTAGATTTGAAGATTTCTAGCCCGACATCTTCCACATCTTCCAACAACTACCATTATCCCATCCTTTGTGGTCATCCCATCTTCGAGTTCCTTACCAGGTATATATTTATAATATATATATATATAGAGAGAGAGAGAGAGGGGGTGGTATATAAATGAAGCTTGGGGTGCATGGAACTATAAAGAGTTTAGCTGTTGATGATGGGGCCCATAGCACGTGGACACAAAGTTGGGGTGAAGGTAGTAATCTTTGACTCATTCATGGGACGTGTGCCATCATATTATTGAAAACTGCATGAACTACACCCATCTCACTTCATGTAAGGGTCTGTTCACTTGTGGGAAAGTGGAAGGAAGTGGCACTTCTCTGAAGTAGGAAAAGTGATATCACTTCCAGTATTTCTAGTATTCATTTGTCAGTGAGAATAGAATCAGATAATTTAGGTGTTGGATGAAATTCTATGAATTCAAAAAGGTTTTTGGAAGTGAGGGGAAGTGATTTTTTATAGATTAGTTCACTTCCCTCCACTTCGGTAGAAAAAATGTTGAATACTAAGGGTTGTTTGGTTACCCGTATTTCAAATTATAGTGTAAGTCAAATTACATGTAATTGAAATTACTGGATTTTCACTTATATCATGGTTGTTTGGTTGCCTGTAAATGAAAATGCTACATTTTCTTTTCAGGTGTTTGGTTTGATGTAACTTGTGGGTTAGAATCACCATGTAAAGTAAGTGTTGAGATTACCACTATTTTCAAAAAAAATTATAATTTAATATTTTGTTTAATATTTTATTTAAAATCTATTTTATTTATTTAAGTTAATGTATTTTATTTATCTAAATGAATTTTATTTATTTAAAATTTATTGTATTTTTTTAAATTAGGTATTCAATATACTTGAATTTAACTTACTAATACAACCATCAATTGGTTCTTATCACTTGAGCATACTCACTTGAAATTGAATCTAAAAGTCATCTAAATTCACACAAACTCAAATTCAATAAGTCTTTATGTTTATAAAACAAGATATAAACTCAACAAATCATATTCAATAATTCAACATGTTCATCAAACAAGTTTGAGACTCAACAACCCAAATTCAACTACCAACAACATTAAATTGTCAACATGTTCATAAAACATAACATAGTTTAGCAACTTCAAACAAAAACAACGTACAAAATAAGAAATGTCCATAAACTTAAAAACACACAAAATAAGAAAATCATAAGAGTAGATGATCTCATACCCTACCATCACGCCACAACTGCCTAAGGAAACCATTCATCCAAATGCATCGAAGGTCATGATCTTTGTTTATAAAAGCAGTTGCTAGATTATTCTGGGCTTTCAAATGGTCATATGCTAAACCAAGGTCAGACTTGTTGTAGTAGCCAATCAAAGTCATGACCTCATCGTATAATCTCTTACTCAACTATATACCTTTGTCCGTCTACGCGGCACTTGGAAGCATGTCCAATCCAGTGGAGATTTTTTGCATGACATTCAATTCTTCCCGCCTAATACGCTTTGATCCCTTGTTTACTTCATTGGTCTTCGAAGTGGACGTTGTTAGTGTTTCCGCCGGAGAAGGTTGTGATTGAGTGAAGTCCCAATCATCCAACCCTTGCGGTTGATCATAAGAATCCATTGTCTGCGATGTTGATGGCATTTCCTTGCAGACACCCAGACTCCTAGAGCTTTGAGAACCTGTTCATGCAAATGACCCCGTTGCTTGATTGTTCCCACAAACAATAGTCATCTCCTCATAATCTTCAATGGGCTTATTGATGTAAACCGCTTCATTAGGATGCGACTACAAAAAAAAAAAGGACAAGTAAATAGAGATAATGCACACAAATATCGATTATAAAAATAAAAAATAAACTTCAGATTACCTGTATGTACGTTCGGAATTCTTCAATGCCCATAATGATTTTCTTCTACGAATCATCCCACGAAACTCCACTTATACTCTTAAGCTTTTTTATTATTAGCCATATTTTTCTTACATGTCAGAGATGATTGATAACATATGTATCACTCACAGCCATGTTAAACCTCGTACTAATAGCCCTCACAAGTGCATTGATAGCAGTACTCTTGAAACCTTTGTTAGTTTTAAGGCCAAGGTTTTCTTGCTCAACTAAGCATCTGATTGATAACATATGTAAACCTTAATTCGAAGTCAACTGCGGCCAACTCATTTTGAGTTGGGTATGGTTTTCTCCCACGGAAACGAGCTACAATTTCCTTTCGAACAGATGCTTGGATATGTATACCATCCAGTGCTCCTATGCAATCCTATTTATTAATGGATAAAAATATTACATATTGCATATAAGTATGTTCCCACAAAGTAGAGTAATTCAAATTTTCCTTACCTTAAAATATGGCATAAGCCTTGGATCATGTGTAATGACTGAACTAGTAGTTGTGCTGGGTTGTTGGATAAATTCACCCCGAAGCTCTCCTATGGCATGTAATACATGTTTAAAATAGCGGCTAATAGTTTCACCGGAACGTAAAAAATTTACTCTAATCACCCTATTCCTCACATTGTGACCAAGAATGTGAAGAACATTGCTACTTGCTCTTCAACACTTATATGTAGGGTGTTGCACAACAATCCTTTTGACTTCAATAAATCACATAACCCAAAAAATACAACCCTTTTCATCATTAGCATTGCTATACTAGCCTCCTCGGATCCATGTATTATTCTTGAAATATAGTTTGTACATTGTTGATCTCTATTGTAATACGGCTCTCGTGGTAAATTAAATCCTCTTCTCGTACTGTACCACTTTAGTGCTATAAGTGCAACAATAGTAGGGGTGGCAAGTACAACACTTTTGTCATCAAATTGATTGTCCATTTACAATCTGAGTTTAGATAAAAAAAAAATTCACTATAAACTAATGACCAATTTACATTGTGTAAAAAAAAAAAAAGATTTAAAAAAAATACATACGTCATATATATATTTTGGGTAAGATGTGTGTAACAATAAGGGACTATAAATAATATGATTACTTTTTTGTTTGTTAAATCACTATTATATGAAAAAAAAGGTCTTTTAATATATATATTAGAAATAATTTTTTTAATCTCTATTATTGGGAGCACTAAAAATAGAGAACTTAGGCTAGGGCGAGGCAATTAGAGGTCACAATAAATGTGATTAGAGAGTGAGCAGTCAAAACAACTCAGTGTAATCAATTATCAGGATTTTGTCTATACCTTAGTCTAGGAAGTCAGCAAGGCTTTTACAGTAATCAAGAATTCAAATGCAAAAGCAATGCCATTTGAAGATAAATACTTATGCTGATACTTGCATGTAACCAACTCATACCAAGTCTAAAAGTTCATATACAATGTACTGATACTAAAATAAAATAAAAGATCATACAAACATAGAGCACTCAATATCATAAAACACTTGATGGCAAAAAGAGAGAAAGAAAAAATAAAATAAAATAAAATAAAAGATCATACAAACATAGAGCAATCAAAACACAGTCACTAAAAGCTACCTCAAATCAATATCATAACACACTTGATGGCAAAAAGAGAGAATGAAAAAATAAAATAAAAGATCATACAAACATAGAGCAATCAAAACACAGTCAGATCTAGCATGAAGAACAAAGACTTGCAATTAACATAAAAAAAAAAAAAACTTTGTTGATACTAACCAGATTAAGAAAGTAAACCAAACCTTGAAGATTTGTGTTATCTCAAACAAATGCCAGAATGTAATGGGACAGGACACCAATAGGCAAGAATAAGGATGATGTCAACCTGCATAAGAAAATGAATAAAAATTATACATTTAAAACATTCCATTGTAGTTGCGGTCTTGCATGGAACAAATACTTCTCAAGTCACTCTGAAACAAGTTATAGATATATTAGTTCAATTATATGAATAAGTTACAACTTAGTATAATCAATCATCAGGACTTATCATTTTATTCTATCAATGTTGTGTATTGATAAGTAGATTCAAATGTATTTGCGGTCTTGCATCAAAGCAGGGTTATATATAAAGGGCATCAAATTTTTAGATAGTGCAATCAATGTAAACAAACCAAGATGTACATAACAAATATGGACGGATGATGTCAACCTGCATAAGAAAATGAACATTAATTTTGGTTACCTCAAACAAATTCTATAATATAGATAAGTTCTCAAACCAAAAATTGCAAGGATGACAGGGAATAGATTAAACAAAAAATCAAACAGTTCAGAACTATATACTTGATCAGAATCAAGAGAGAAACATAAAAAGAGAGAGAAAGACACTAACATTAAATTCTAATTATGTATTTTAGTCCAACTGGAAGCAAATCATAAGATAATAGAATCAGTTCCAAGATTTGATATAACATAGTTAAGAAAACAAACTGTTGAAATCATGACCAACTAAGCATACACCAAAAAAATGATATCTTGTAGGATGCAAAAACGGGTCGGCATAAGCTTATGGAGCAACAGAATCGAGCAGTGGGTAATGGAAAACTGAAGATAAAGCCAATTCGATCAAAAGGTATATTTAATATATATATTTCAATAAAAAGTGAAACTCACATCAAGTATTTCTATATCATCTCATGAATTAGAAGGAAAAAAAAAAAGTAAACCAGCAAAACATCAATACATTCCTGAAACCTAAAGAAGAAGGGAAAACAACTACAGATAATGAAACCAAATAGAAATTTTACAAAAAAGAAATTCATCAAACCCAAAGACTCTTGAACGAAAAGAAATTTCACAAAAAAGAAGATTCGTCCATATCAAAGGCTTTTGTTCAGAGAAAAGCCAAATACCAAGGGGGGAAAACAAAAATGAGAGAAAGGAGCTAATTTGGAGAGGAGTAGATCGACGCAATATCAATCGAAAGAAGCATATCGAAAATCTAACAAAAGGCAAGTACCAGTGATTGCAGCTAATAGTTCACCTCCTCTTCGAAGATGAAGATTTTAGCGCACTTTCAACAAAGTCGATGCAATGCCACGAACACGACGAGCGAAGCCCTGGGAGTGGATGATGAAGCCCTATAAGGTTGAGTAGGCAGGGGAGTAGAGGAGAGGATATCCTGTAAGTGGGACTATGAGGATGAAGAAGACAGGAATCTAGACGGAGGGAGAAAGATCACGTGAAGGGGTAACTTTTATAAAAAAGAAATTGGTCGTAAGTCCAAATGCAGCAAAACATCCAAAAAATATAACTCAAATCACAACATATATGCTTTCACTGTAAACCAAACAACCAATGTTGGGATTGTAACCAAACAGACCCTAAAAGTGGGGTAAATCAGACCACTTCTCCCCACTTTTATCCAAATGAACAGGTCTTGAGTAGGGCTGTAAATGAGCCGAGCCGAGCCGAGCTTTGCCTTGTTCAAGCTTGGCTCGTTAATATTTTAATCGAGCTCGAGCTCGAGCTCGAGCCGAGCTTTCTTCGAGCTTCATTTTTCAGGGTCAAGCTTGGCTCGTTACTATTTTAACCTAGCTCGAGTTCTAAACGAGCTTATTTCGAGGTTAATGCTTGATCTCAATTTGTTAAGAAAATTTAACAAGCCGAACTTGGTGGTGTTCAGGTTTGGCTCGTTTATCTTACAAGCTCATTTAACTTAATGAACTAGCTAACCTGAGCTTTTAACGAGCTGAGCCTTCAAATAGTAGTTTACAACCCTATATGTGTAACTCAAGTTGACAACAACGACATAGTCACATATACACCTTAACATAAATGTATATATATTAATGTAATATATATATATATATATAAACGAACTCACAATCGAGCTTATAAACGAGCTTGTTCATGAGCTTGTTCACGAGTTTTGTTCGTGAACCGTGTTCGCGAGCCAAAACGAACCGAGCTTTCGGTTGCTCAAGCTTGGCTTGTTTATTAGTCGAGCTTGAAAATGAAGCTCAAGCTTGGCTCGCTTATTAATCAAGCTTGAAAATGAAACTCAAGCTTGGCTCATTTACAATATGAGCTGAATACGAACGAGCCCTTATCGAACCGAACACCAAGCCACTCATGAACGACTTGGCTCAAATACATCCCTAGTCCTGAGTTATGCTCTCTCTCTCTCTCTCTCTCTCTCTCTATATATATATATATATATATATGAGTGAATGCCATAAAAGTCAGCCATCTTTTTCAAAAAGAAAGAAACTGAAGGCAATGTAGCTGTCCAAGCATATTATTATAAATGTAAGACAAAATAGATAAGATAAGATTTTGTTAAAATGGAAATTGGCCGCTTTATAAATAATATATTTCAAATAATTTAATATTATTCCTATTGTGATTTTTTTAAACCTTTTTTGTCTAATAGTAAGTTTTTAAATCCTTATTTGATCAGTTTTATGGACAATAGTCACCTCATGAAAATTTTAATTTTTAATAAAGTATATTATAAGACACTTGTGGTAAATTGTTTGTTTTATATTAAAATAAGTCCTTTTAAAAAGATATTTTTTAAAATATTTTTTTCTAACTCTACACCCAAAAAAATCTTTTACAATTATAAGGTAAGATATCAATATTATTGATAGAAAATTTAATGAAGTAATAACTAAGAGCATTTTTTTTTAATAAAATAGATAAACCGCTGATTTATTAAAAATGAGAATAGAAACAGTACAGGCAACAAAAAAATAGATTAGAAAAAACAACATGCATAAACTGGAACAAAGAATCCTCACCAATGGTGAAGAAAACACAAAAAAAGACAAAAAAAAATAATAATAACAGAGAGTGGGGGTGGGGGGGGGACAGCAAGACCGGCGAAGATAATAGTCTGGTAGGCCTGCTTTAGTTACTAGAAGGAGAGACTACTCTTGATCCATGTTATTAGTCAAATGATATTTTAGTCAAATATTTTTCTATTAAATGTTTTCCGACACATAAGTGCTAAAACCTTAAATAATATTTAATTAAGAATATTAATTTTTGTTAACTGAACCAGATAAGACAATGGGGTTGTTTGGATAGGCTTATTTTAAGCCCAGAAGTGCTTTTTTATAAGTTAAGCACTTCTGGGTTTTAAAAAGCATGTTTGTTTGGGCTTTTGGGCAGAAGCAGAAGCTGTGAAAAAGCTAAAATTCAGCTTTTTTTAGAAGCTGGCCACTAGGTGCTTTTCAGAAAAGCACTTCTGAAAAGCTGTTTTTTTTGTGCAAAATTACTAAGTTAACCTTGACAAATGAATAATTTCCTCATTATTTTCATAAAGAATGCTTATTTTAGTAATTTACCATATCTAAAATTGCTTTTACAATTCCATATCTAAACAACTTCACATATATAAAAGTGCTTCTGAATTAATTTATCCAAACATAAAATACAGAAAAGCACTTAAGTTACTCTGAAAAGCACTTTTTTCAAAAGTGCTTTCATAGAACTTAAAAAAAGCACCTCTACTAGAAGCCAATCCAAACAAGGCCAATATGTCACACTTTAGACTTAACTCATAGCGTTTAATATATATATATATATATTGTAAAATAGGGATGAATCCAAACCTTTTTTTGTTTTTTTAATGTTGATGTACAGAAAGCAACAAACAAAGAACATGTGGTTGTCGTTCCCTCCGTTCTAAATCACATATGAAGCTTTTTGAAGAGTTACTGGTTATTCAAACAAATTAAATTTCAAGTTTTTATCTTCAACAAAATAAATAAAAACTCCTTCCGTTATTTTTTACTGGTTTCATTTTAGAGTTTTTTTTTTATCTTTTTACTTGTCCATTGAGTAAATTCATAAAATATTAAATATTATTTTTTAAAATTTATTATTTATATTTAATATACATCTACAATTACTAATAAATTATGTCAACAACATATTTTATTAAATTATATTTTAAATAAAAATAAATTTAAAAAATTAATATATTTTTTTATAAATTTTAAATTTTTAATTAATTTCAACACTTCCTTAAACTATGTTAATTAATTAAAATAGACAAATAATAAAAAAAAAACAGAGGGAGTTAATAATAACGCCTGCAAGTCTTAATCTTCACATCACATAATGATAATACAACAGAGTCAAGAGAATTCTTGTTAGACATAAATGAGTTCAGATTTCCCAGACATGAATTTCAAACTAATATTTCAACAAATATATTTATTGAGAACTGGTAATTGTTGTAGTACATGATACTATGATACTATTTGCAATGGTTACAGGAACAGTACTAGAACTAGAGTTTTTCAACAGGGAATCCAATGACCGATTTTGTTTCGGCTGCAAGTGACCGGAGTTCTTCGACTTCTTGATCGGTGAGCTTCCACCCGAGGGCGCCAACAAACTCTTTAGCCTGCTCTGCATTTTTGGCACCTGGAATTGGCACTACATTGTCTTGACAGACTAACCAGTTTAGAACAACCTGCAGAAGAAAAAAATAATCATTTAAAATGTTCTGCTGAATTGTTTGCCATTGTGTTCTTGTGCCTGATGAACTCTTTCTATTTAATTCTAGTATTTCATCGAGTTATAACGGAGAATGCAGATAAAAATTTTAATCCAACTAAACATAAACATAAGAAACCGGTTTTCGTAATTTCATTCATAATGTTTCACAGAATTAGTTCTCATTGTGCAAGAGACCGATTATTTTGTATTTCATTCCCATCCTTTTCTCTGTTTTTCCTCAATCCAAAAACATGTATCTTAAACACATGAAAGAGAAGAATCAAACCTGTGTATTGGTCTTGCCGTAAGCTTCTCCGATTTCTTTAATTCTAGCAATCAAAGGTTGTAGCTGCAAAACATTATCGCCTTTCATGAGAAATCCTGTTTGATAACTGATATAAATCTATAGCTTTTGCTGCAATTAAATTTATAAGTTACTTGCCTTTGCTAAGACCTCAGGGGTGTAAATTCGACCCCTCGGACCAGTCGGAGGGTTTTCTGGTGTATACTTCCCAGTTAGAATACCTGAAAGTTCCACAAGATTGTTTTTATCAATGAACTAATCCACACAGTATCAAGACATGGGTTTATTTGCACAAAAGAGTAATGCCTTGAGCAATTGGAGAATATGCAATCAAAGTGATTCCCAATTCATCACAAGCTGCCTTTACGCCGTTCTCCTCTGGAGCTCTGTAAATGAGACTGTAATTGACTTGGTTCGAAGCAAGTGGAATTCCCCGCTTTTTCAGTCGTTCATAAGCGTCTCGAAGCCGCCTTTCTGATGCAAAGAACAACAACTTTTATAGACAATGATACACTGAAAAAATTTACAAGTTTCAAACACGTCGAAGATGATGACTTACCATTGTAGTTTGACACTCCGACCGCCTTCACAAGACCCTTTTCGACAGCATCTCCGAGACCATCGATGTACCCTGAGACGATTTTGAAAGATTAATCAAGCTTAGCGAAAAATATAATCATATTTTCAAAGTATATTTTGTCAGATTAACACCTTCATTTCCCCATATTCCCGGCCTGAAAAATAAGACATAAAATCAGATCAGTGAATGTTCGACATGTGACAGTACTTAAAAAAGATGTTATAATGAGAAGCGCAACAATCAGACCAATGAAGCTGATAAAGATCAACAGAGGAAAGTCCAAGACGAGAGAGTGAGTTTTCAAGAGCCGAAACAACACTCCCCGGGCCAAACCTCCAAGGCAAGGCAGCGAATTTGGTTGCCACTGCTATTTCAACTGAGTCGACTTTTTGCCTTTCCTTGATGAAACTGTACTAAGACGGAAAAAAGTACGCATAACTGTCGAGCAATTACAGTAAAAGAAAACGATGGGTTTAACAATGTATCGATGCTATATACCTTCCAAGTAAAGTTTCAGAATTCACAACTCCCATGAACTGCAGAATGGAAAAGAATGTACTGATTATTATTCAGAAACTCTATTGGTTCTTTGTATACATATTCGGTAAAATAAAACAGCCATATGAAATGAATTCTCACCATGCCGCCATAGACTTCAGCAGTGTCGAAGAAAGTGATGCCACCATCGATGCTGGCATTGAAAGCAGCCTTGGCTGCCTTGAGCTTCCTGTCTGAGAACTCAAGCGAAAAATAAACATGAAAGATTGGTACCAAAGAAGATCCAACTTTGATGACAATTTGAATCAAAAGTTAACAAAATTGAAATTGAGTGAGTTTCAGTATTTTGAAGCTTTTAATCAATACATTTTATGGTTCAATAAATAATAGAACAGTTAGACTAATACATTTGTCCCCAATTCTCAACATTCATTCAAACCCTAAAAATTAAAACTCCAAATTCATTCAAGCCCTAAATCATACACACAATTAATTAAGCGAAATTTTCATACTGCAGCATCCAAACAATAGAATGAATCAAAACACCAAATCCAACTCATGCTTGCCCTAAACCCCAACATTTCAAACATAGCCAAGAAAGGCACAATCATTCAATCCCTAAACTCTAAGCCCTAAAACCCAATTAACCAACCAATCAAATTCCACAAAGCACTGATACTCATACAGTCATACCTCAGCAACCAAAAAATGTAATTTCAAAATAACCAAACTGATCAATCAACCAAAAACCCTAAACCCTAGTTAGGGTTAGAAAAACAAAAGAAAAGGTACACAAAACATGAGAATCAAAACACATACCATCCCATCCAGAGTCATTCCAGTAACTAGTGTCACCCCAAGACCAAGCACCAAGGCCAAGCCTAGTGACCTTCACATCAGACCCTCCAAGCTTCACCTTCTCCTCCTCTCCTCCCTTCACTGTTGTTAAACTCTCAGAACTCACTGCCCTTGCCCCAAAAGCACCACCACCACCTCTTCTTCTGTGAACAACCATTGGGAACCCTGCACTACTAACTTGCAAAGCCATTGATGCAATACTCAAGATCACAACTTCACTAAGAAATTGAATTGTATAACAAAGAGTTGAATGATGAAATTGAAGATTGTTGGTTTGTGATCTTTGTAGTTGTGAATGGAAGATTTTTATTTTTATTTTTATTTTTATTTTTTTTATTTTTTATTTTTTTTTGGGTGGATTTGCCATTTGGTTTGTGTGAACAAGAAGATGCATTAAGGATGAGGTTCCTAAGACATGCATCAAACGTGGAGGGCAATAAAGCCAGAATTGTTGATACTGTATCACATTTCACTTGTTTCTTATTGGTCAAATCACTCTTCCTTAATGATAACATTGTTTAATGCTTTTTTTAAAAAAAAATTGTATTTTTTTCTCAATGATGATCAGCATAAATGTAGAGGAATAGTGTAAGGTGTAATTCTTTTTTCAAATATTTAAAAATTGAAATTTGATTTAAAGTTTTAAAGTTTTGATTAAGACTTTATGGAAAAGAAGAGTTGGAGTTTATTATCTGAATTCTATTGGACCTAATTCAAAAAAACTCATTTTACCCATTGTGTGTGTTTGTTTTTTTTTTAATTATAAAAAATATTTTGACAGATTTTGTTGTGGTATTAGAGTGATTGCACCAAAAATTTAATAGAATCAAGTAATGGCTCGGATTGGATCCAGATGAGTTTGATTTATGTGAAGAAATAGTTATTTAAATATATTTAAAATTTTATTATGATAACATAACAGTGGTAAGCTATACTTCTTTACTATTATACTCAATTTTTGTGTGATCATTGTCTCTTTTCTCCATTGATTTTTTTTATTTTATATTTTTTTTATTCATTTTGAATGAAATGTTGGGGAAAACAAAGAAAGTAGACTGATTTCTCTTTATCTTTTGTGTTTGTTTGCTTTGAAATGGGGAAGTGGCACACTTTCCACTTCATTGTTGAAGCAAATTTTAAATTAAAACTACTATTTTAATATTTTTTTTATTAAAATTGGGGGAAGTGAGCCAATTATAAAAACCACTTTCAAATATATTCCAAACTAAACCCCCAATTTTTTATTTTTTTATTTTTTTGTTTTATTTATATAGAGTTTTGTAATGTTTACATTTTAGTGTTGTGGTGGCTGTAAGAGAACGAGAAGCTCTACCATTGTAATCAGCTAAGTTGTCTCTCTTTTTAAAAAAGAACGAGCTATTCTCTTTATTTAATTATTTTTACAGATTTCACTAGATTTTTGCTTTAAAAAATTCAAATTTAGATTTTTTTAGAAGTTATCTTTTAGTTTTTTACTGTTGAAGTCTTGTGGCGTTGTTCTAGTGAGATTCTCTCTCTCTCTCCAAGAAATGGAATTATAATCTCTGTTTAATTTGATCATTACAATGAATTAGGCAGAATTCTTAATTCAAAAGCTCCATTGTTGTTTAGAATTTTGTGATTTTTTAGAGTTTGGTTCAATAGGCCTCTAATTCATAGATTTATGGCTCTTTTGGGATCCATTCCTATTGTTGTAAAGATTGATTCATTTGCACACAATCTTCGTATTATATGCTTGTTTTTTTCTTTAAGTAGATAAACCACATTCATTAAAAGAGAAATAACAAGTAACAATAGAAAATAGTACAAGGAGGTGAGAACTTCAAACCCACCAGGAGTGCGGAAACCAACTACAAGGTCCAGCAAAATAAATCAAAAGTAAAAAAGCAAAGAGAAGGGAACACCCAAGAGTAAACACTCAACGGGACAAAGACAATCATATCAACTATCTCTTGGGGAAATGGGGGGCTCCAAAGGGACACTAGGGTCGGGATTCCTAGTAGTAAGAAACTCCAGGCTTCGCTTGATTTTCCTCAATAGTTCTTCCAATTTAGCCTCTTTCACATCAGGAACTGCATTCAGCCATAATAGAACCATATGAATAATTTTAATAATAATAGTCGCATTCGAAGCACATGAGGAAGCAAAAATACGTGCATTTCTTTCAAGCTAGATGTTTCAAGTAATGGCTCTCAGTAAAAGATCCCAAAATAGGGACAAAGGCTAGCTTAATAGAGAAACATTTGTAAGTTTTTACCTTTTTTAAGTATGCAAAATTAGTTTTTCTTATGAAATTCTGCAATATATATTAATTATTATTAATCTAAAATTACAATGGCCAAATAAATTAATGCAAACAAAAACATGCGCTTCTTTTAATTTTATTAAGGGAATATTTTTTTGTGGAACAATTAATGTGTGTGTATATATGAAAATAAAATAAAGTAACACTTCTCTAATTTTAATAACTTTTTTAAAAAAATAATTATGTATAAACAAATAAATACCATGCAAAATTTAAAAAAAAAATGGTCTTGATACATTTTGCAATTCATCCATGTTAAAACTTTGCGTCATAATTTTAAATTTTATCTCATCTTAAAATTCAAAAATATCATTCAAAATTAAAATAAAATAGTACTTAAATTTCAAATTTTTTTATTTGTAAAATATTCTTTAATTTGCAAAATCTAAATACAATATTATTTATTTCGACTTCCGTCACTTTCACGAAAAAAATATGATATGAAACTCTATTCTAAAATGAAGTTATTTTCTAACATATAAATATTAGAAGTGAAAAATAGTCATTTCTGGAAAATATCACTTCCAATAAAATGCACACCCAAAATACTGGGCACACATGCAGCGCATATTGTTTTGGAGTTTTCCAATTATTCATGTTTACTATGATTTGTTGATAGTTTTTATTTGTTTTATACTCAGCTTCACAATTTTTTAATTGAAAAAACATGTGTAATTAATAATGACAACACAAATATAAACCATGTAAAAATCTGAATTCTCATATACCCCTGAGAATTTATAACACACATTACTTGAGTCCAATTAATTATTTTGCGTCATATAATAATAAATAAATAAATGCATAAAATATCCTTTTGTACTATATTTACATTTTCAACATTTTCATATTTAAGCTATAACTATATAACTATGTGTTTTATATATATAATTTGAGTTAAACTAATTATTTTGTAAAAACATATTTACTTATAAGTATTATATTTATAGAACTAATAAAGAGATACGGATGACAATAAAAATTCAACATTTTTAAGTAAGAAGCAAAACAGCTTCTTTTTACAAATTAATTCATTGACTTTCTAAAATAATCTGTCATTTTGGTGTGTGCATGCAAACAGAAAGCTCATATATATATAAATCATCAACCCAAACACAATAAAACTGAGAAAGCACTGCATTGATGAAGAGAATAACATCATAAGATCATTCCATCTTAATGCCATTCTTCCTTTTTCAGTTCCACTAGCAAACATAAAAATAAAAACTAGAACATAAAACATAAGATGCAAGCAACTGCAAATTGCTCACAGAAAGCATAATTCATGGCTTAACATTTGCCGTCTTGGTGACGCCGTTCGGAAGTCTTGGCTGAGAAGGATTAGGATTTGAACCCCAACCAAGTAATGGAGGAAGGACAAGAGGAAAACCAGGTATGCCATTGCTTGGCATTGTTGTTGGACTTGGAACTGGTAGTGATGGTATAAGATTCGGCATTGGCAGCCATTTCCCTGAAGAATTTACTTCCTCTGGCAATGGCGGCAGAATGCGTCTGTTCGGAACCATTGATGCTGATGATGTTTTGGTTTTGAGACCAGACTTCGGCAATGAAGGACTGGCTATTTCCGAAGCTGAGAATTCCTGCTTGTGAAGTGGCCGGCTGGAGATGCACAGGAGATCACTGCACAACACAAAGATGTTCAGTAAAACAAGACAGAAGATTTTAGTATCCATACTTTCCGTGTTCGAAGGCTTCTTTGATTGTTTCCTGAAGATGTATTCAGATATCATCAGTTTGTCCGGCTTTATAGTGTCGTAAATGAAGTCCAACGCTTTCTGTCAATCATCTCTAACTTTGCCAGAACTTTCACCTACAAAACGGCATGAATTTAGCATGAATTGTTTTGCTTTGCAGGTAGGTCATGTAACATGAATCACAGATACGGATAATTGGAGTTTGGTTCTCATATTAATCAGACAGAGTTGAAGTTTAATTTCCAATACAGATACGATGAATCTAGATCTGATTTATATAGAGATAACATGGCATCAGATCAGTCAACGGAAGAGCGGCACAAGTTAAATCAATCAGATTTCTTCATTTTGCGGGTTCCTTTTGGTATTTTGCTCAGCAAACTCCCGTCTAGTTTCTGGTATTGGTTCCGGAACTGCCCAAGGAGTTTATATATGAAGTCATCTATTTCATCTTCATATTTCTCATAGACTACTGGCAGCGTGTGAGCAGAAACATAACCTGAATCAAACATAACAACACTTAGTAATTCACATGCGCTGCCTTTTCATTTTCGATTACTCTTTGTCTGATATTAAATGAAAAACAAAACAAAACAAAACAAAACAAAACAAAACCAATGGTAGGGCAAGATTCCGCACCGATATAGAGCACCGTGAGAAAATTGCACCAGCTCCCTATCACAGCAGCTACCCACAAACCTGCTACAACCTGAGACATACTCACCATTCAGTTGTCTGCATATCAGTTTTTCAATCTAGTGCACCTTCTGAAGTGATTGATTCAAATACATAGAAATTCAATGTTGTTTGCTATAATGACCAAGACCTAATTTGTTACTAGGTAAAATGTTGGGAGGAAGTTTAATTAGAGGGCAGCACGAATACTCCAGAAAACATAGGTTGATAAAATGCGAATAAAAGAATGAGATGTCTTGAAAAATCACAACCAAAAATATGCAATAAGAGTTTTCCAAACTCATTTATTATTGTGACAAATAATGCACGCATCAGAAATTGTAAAATTATACTCCTCTGTTGCTATTTAATTGTCACTTTTTAATTGTTTTACATATATTAAAAAAAGTTAATTAATAGTCTTGATTTTGTCAAAATATCATGTAATTTTTCAAAATTAAAAATTATCCTTTACGTTGTTATTCCATCAAATTTACTCTCTTCATTCTTAAATATATTCCTATTTTTTCTCCTTAAATTTACTCTCTTTTCGTCTTTGAGTTTGTTACTTAAATGTATCCTCCTAATTTTTTATTGAAAAACAAAAACCAACCTATTTTTAGTTGGAGCTAATATTGACTTATTTATGATATACATTTTGCATAATTAATGCATTTAAGTCTTTTACCATAATTCAAAAAAAAAATAGTGGCATAGTATCACTCAACCATTTATTAGAGAAGAAAAGGGCAAATTTTAAAAAAATTGATTAATGCTTTTTTTGGGTTTTTAAAGGGACAGATAAAAAGGGGAAAAAACCTTCTAAAAAGTGACAATTATATAGGAAGAGAGAAATATTAATAATTATATTTTAAAGATTGACACCAATAGTGGGATAAAAAAGGGTACTGCAATGATAGGAGTTGGAAAGCTAAAACCTGGTTTAACTGTATGCATTCCCTCCAATAGAAAGTAGCATGCAGGAACTAAACAGAATGTTTAAGGTTGCATGCAGCGAGACACATACCATGACAAACTGCTTCAAATTCCTTCCACATGCAACATCTTGAATGAAACGCAAAAATTGATTGATTTGGGAACCGACTGCAACAGCAGCATTCACGAATAGATCATCAGGCAAAACAAGACGGGGCACTTCAGAAGGGGCCCTGTCAGAGTTGATTGCTTAGAATTTTAACAACAGCACATCTTCACAATCAAAACTCGAATGGCAATATACCTGTTCAGTGCACCTGAAGCATTAGACCACACAAACTGAATGATCATTACAATGACCAGTCCAAAGCAGACAAGAGTCAGAAAGTGATAATTAAGCCACTCAAAGAGAACCCAAACAGCAGTGGCAGCAGACAGGACACTTGAAGATATCTTCTTGTTTCTCCACAGCAACACATCAGCAGCTACAACATCAAACACAAGTCAACTATAAGATGGCCACAGACATTCAGCACGAGGTTTTAAAAGAGAGATGACAGACATGATTTACACAACATGAATAGCTTACATTTTCCACCGCCAAGAATATTGTGTATAGAATCCTGACGTCCAAACAATTTATTCAACTTGGATGAGGCTGAATTTCCTTCTTCAAAAAATCTGACAGACTTCTGCTTTGGAACACTGTCCGCAAAGCTTTCCATAATGTTGTTCAGAATATTCTCAGCTGTGTGCTCCAAATTCTCAGGCATTTTTCCCTATCAATATAAGTAGTCACAGAAAAATTATGAGGGAGGGAAATGCCACAGTGCTCATCTTAGTGTCCATAGTCCATACAAACATTTTGTTAAATGAAGGCCACCTCAATCCAACACAAGCAACCAACTAGTACTCAACAAAATTACCTGATTCCCAAACAGTCCCAAAACAAAAAACGGTTCTTTGCCTGGCTTACAATCTTCATTATTGTAAACCTCCCTCTGAATATTTTGAGAACTTGCAAATAGCTACTTACAGTTAATTCAACACTGGATTAGATAGAAGCAAAGAATACACCCTGTTATACCCTTCTATTTTACCTATACACATATTAGAACGGCATATGGTCCAGGCAAAATGAGAACACACGTTAGAATGGAACAGAGTCCAGCCAAAATGAGCAGAGATATGTTGCTGTTTTCAGACATTATTTAAGATTTTAAAGCCTGGTCCAAACATTTTAAGGGAAGAGCTAGAAAATGAGCCCACAGAGATAATCTAATAACAAGAAATAATGACTGATGAAGAGATTTCAGAAGGAAATACATCGATTTTTTTTTTTTTGTGGCATAGTACCTAATCAAACAATAAATACCCGATAGGAAGTTGACTTGTTAATTCCATAAAAAATAAATGGGATCAACAATGTATTTAGTTGGTGCTGCCAAAAGTAAGCTAATTCCATCATTTGCTAACTAAAATTTCAAGTTCAACCAAGACCAGGAATCATGAGTATGCTTTATTTTTCTATCATTAAAAAAAAATATTGTCTAATATTAACTATGGAATTCCAACCCTAGCTAGATTTCTAATTTGGTATTTTTACCAAATTGGTTATTGTATTTCTTTTCTTTCTTTCTTTCTTTTTTTTTATTTTTTATTTTTTGTGCATATACATTTTTGCCTATTCTTGTTTTATACCTTTGCGTGGGCAAATTATGCCATATTCAATTAAAAAATAACAATGCAAAACTCAATAGCTGAATAATTTAATAAACACCACCCTGCAATAGGATAGTTGGTATTTCATTTCCTTCCGTACTCAAAAATCAAGGGTTTGAATCCTGCTTGTGGCTTATCCACAATTCTCCTAAAAAAAATAAATAAATCTCAAAGAAAAGGCAAAATTTGATCCCAACTATTCATGGTTAAGTAAAGATGTCATTCCCAATGTTCTAATTTTATTGGTTTTCACGTTATATTTTGTAATTGGTTTTGCTAATTTCCAATAAAAGGAAAAGAATGTAACCAATTAAATTTATAGTGCATTGAACAAGAAGCATTGTTGTTCCATATTGCAATGGCATCATTACTGTACTCTTCTTCTCTAGAGATGGAAGCGAAAACTTTCTTGCCCGTGACATGAATTTTTGCAAAATGATGAGCATTCATTCTGAGCCTTCTCTTCATTGCACATATGTCATGCACCAAAAAGCATTGAGATAACAAAAAAAAACCCTACTTCCTACAATACTAAATTGGCCTATATATTGGCCATCAAAGCCCCTTCCACACGACAAATATGACAAGGGCTCTTCCTGTTGATTCACAACCTACAACTAACCTTGAATATTGCTCTCCCAAATTTCTAGCAAGAGATAACCAAGTCTACCTTCGAGGCATTCTAGACAGCTAGTCTTTTCATTGTCTGGCATAATGAAAATATGCAATTTAATGTACTCATGCTCTAGAACAAGCTAAAACTCAAATTGCAAACCGTCAAATAAAGTCTATTGTTTTTCTCTTGGGACAAGCTTTCTTGTCTATGAAAATTCAAAACATATAATGAAAAAAGTGAGGAGAAGTCCACACAAGTGAGGATATGGTTTGGATAAATCATCTTGCCATAATTTCCTCCGAGTTCAAAAGGAGGGGATCTTTAGATTTCTCATACATGTGTTTTCTAAGACACCACTAAGACAAGTGCTCCAGAAAATTGCAATCAACCCCCTAGCAATCTATCTGCATCCAAACACCAGTAGTAGATACAAAACAGATACAAATCTAGAATTTGTCCATGCACAGGGAAAAAAAGCCACACACATTCTTCAAGACAAACCATCAATTTAGATTTCAAAACCAATGGAGACACAGAACTCTCCTTTTACCAATGTCAATCCTAAAAATAAATTATTAGGCAGTGGAGGAAGCACATCGATACCCCTACACTCTCTGTTTCCCCATCCCAGGACTCGGTAAACATCATATCATGTAAAATTATTCAGATAAGTAAAACTCAACAGAATATTTTCCATGACAAGCATCACCATCTAAATCAATCAGCATGATCAATTTAAGAATTTATGAACTCATTAGAATGCTCAAAAACCATCTATGAGCAAGAAGGTCTTACCATTTCAACTTAACTAGCGGATTCAATTCTAGTATGCCCAGATCCAAAACACTACATCAACTGGTCCACTCAAAACCCTAAACCTTGATTCAACTTACCAAGACAGCAAGGCTTACAGTACTATTACTGTTATTTTTTTTTACAGTAACAATTAGCTTCAATTCCGCAATTCTCTACAACAACAGTAACAGCACATGCTCCGAACAATAGTAAACGTGCACACAAATCAGAGGCTAATATCAGAGTAGCAAATAGAAGTACAAGAATAAAAACAGTATTAACTAAAGATGAATACTTGATTGAAAACCAAAAAAGTTAAAATGAAAAAAGGGTACGCGATATGGATACACAAACCAAAAAAAAAAATATATCAATATCAATATCAAGCACAAAAGATTCCCTTTTATTTAAAAAAAAAAAAATCGAAGCACAAGCATGTGAAAAAGAAAAAAAAAAATTGACGGAAAAAAGTGAACTTTTCTTGTCCTTTCATCTTTAATCTCGTCCCTTCATTCTTTCTTTACCTCGATTCTCTCAAACAAATCCTAAAAAGATCCCCCCTTTACTTTAAGCAATTGAACAGATGGAAATCATACAATTTTCTTCTCAAAAGCAGCAAAAATCTCCAAAAACAGCTTAAAATTCAAAATCCTCTGAAGATTCCTTCAAGCCACTTCATCAAGAGACACAATGCATTAAAACCAAAGAAAAACATCAAAAATCCATCAAACAACACCCAACCACAGACTTATATCATCATCATCATCATCATCACAACAAAAACAACAACAGCAACAACAATAACAAAGCCCTAGCTTTTCTACAAGCTTGATTCAAGAAGCAACATCCATACCTCGGTGATCACGGACCACAAAGAAGACCACTTTTGGAGCTCCAAAGAAGAGAAAATAGAGAAAGAGATGGGTTCTCCACCAGAGAATATCGAACTTAAATCATAAATCGTAGGACATAGTGCTTTAAGATTCGTGTTTAGGATGTGACACACAGATCTCGAGGCACTGTTTGAACGGTTGATATTGCAACAACGTAAGAAGAATGTTTGCTTGAATTGTTGTTACTTGTCCAAGTCATTTGTTTGACCGCAGTCTCACTTTGATTTTTTTTTTTTAAATAAAAGAAATTTCTGATTTTAATTTATTTTAAAAAAAATTCAAAATTATAAAAAATTAAATAAATCAATAGTGTCTTATACTATTACCAAATCCTTCGTATAAGATTTACGTTTCAAATACAGACTAAAACTAAACATCAAAACTCAAACGAAATAAAAATAAAAATATTTGTTGAGTCTGTGACTGTGCTTCTTAAATGAGACTGTTGTTACTTATTTATAAAAGAAATAAAAAAAATACATATAAAATAAGGAATGTGTCTAATAGGTGTAAGTGATTACATCCCTCGAAATGTTATTTTTTAATTTTTAATTTTTAATTTTATTTAATTTTCATTCAGTTTATCAGTGTTTTGACTCTGTTAAAGATAATATAACTAAAAATGATTTTATTCTACATCAGGGTTGTTGAAATAGTAAACATTATAGTTTGAACCAAGAATTTTTTTTATTTAGATAAATAAATAAATCCCTGTTATTAAACATATTATAGTTGAAAAAAATATGTAAAATTTATTATATTCAGAAAATTATATTGAAATAATTATCTGAAAAGAACTAATTTTAATTTTAACATTTTAATATTTTATACATCGGTTGAGTGAAAAAAAATATATTAAAAATCTCAATGTAGCAAATTAGATATAAAAAATAGTGGAGATATTTATGTAATGATAGCATCATGACATCAACATATCTTAGAGAAGGCTGCTTTATATTAAAATTGCAAATCATGTGAACCTCAAACAATGTTTGAAAATGATTAAAATATTTTATTAATTAGAGATTAATTAGCGCATGTTGAATGATTAATTTGAATGTGACCACGAGATTAAAAAAAACACTAATTAAATTAATGTTGGATGGTCCTACTGTGAAGTACCCGCCCACTTTAATGTGTCAAGCTAACCAACAACAACCTTTATCAATTTGGATTAGATCATAAATGACATATTAAATACATTTTAAATATAAGTCTGTAATTTTTTTTTTCATTTGTCTCATCTCATCTTGATTGGCTAACAAGTTCGAATGACTCTAAGATATTTGTGCGGACGGACTAGCAGATCAACCCCAACATCAAAAAACCATACTGTTGCAAGTCCGGTTAAGTCACACATCACCTAATTGAGAAAAGTCTATATAAATATATATGGGGAGTAATCCTCTATTAAATCAGTTTTTTAAAGTTATAGGTCTCGTGTGCATCAAATATTAGTGCTTGTCAATTACTATGAAGTGAAAAAATTGAGGAGAAAAAGATATTAAAAAAATATATAAATAATATTTTTTTTAAATAATTTTTAAGAAATTTGAATTACATGAAGCTTGGAAAATGTAGTTGACTTTCAAAGGCCTGATTTGTGAGATGATTCACAGGGGCTTTTGAGTCTTTTTCTCATATATATCATTAACGCGAACCAAACGGCCCCTAATACAAATTATATTTATTTATATTTAATAAATAGTAAACAAAAGAAACATATTTTAATCGGACTCTTCTGATATTATTATTATTATTATTATTATTATAGAGAAGAGAAGAATCAGTTGCATTCTTCAAACATATTATGTTTCTCACTTATGCATGCCATTTTCAATTGCTTTCTATTCAAAGATAAAACTTTCTTAGGCTTATGCATCATTTTTCCTTGAATAAGTTATAAAACAATAATAAATTGTGCTAATTTTTCTTGACATTGACAAGCATAAAGTTGAATATGGCGAGATTTTTAGATCATAAATTGACATCCACTTATTTTTATAACATTAAAATTTTCTTGTTTAAGATTTATTTAATTAAATTTTTTTTTTTGAAAAAAAATGACAAAAGACTTATTTTTTGAAATATAAATAAATCCACCTCATACGACAAACCGAAATAGACTTATTTTTAGTGCCGTTAAACACTTGAACTAAAGTGGTTTTGGCAAAATTTATATAATTTCAATAACTCATAATTATTCATGAGAAAAAATATACACATAAGAATCTAAATTTTAATATATGTATATATATAAAAAATATATATTTGAACATAAGAAACGTTTATGTTCATCAACCATAAATTAAACAAAAATAAAAAGAATTTCTTTTTCAAGATCATCTACATTTTAATACTAATAATTTGTTCAAATTTTTATTTATTTATGCTTTTTAATTTGAATCAAATCCATTTAATATAGTACTATTAATTTTTAGTTCATATTGTTTTTCTTTTTTCTTTAATAACAATTTTCTTCTGATTTCTGCTTCTAATTATCTTAATATGTTTTTTACTTAAAAATTATTTTATAATAAATAAATGTTAGCTTGAATATATATATATATATATAGGAGAATATCAAATTTATATGTACATATAAAATTTTAAAAAAAATTATGAGAAGTGCAATATCAAGATTTTAGTGGCACGTAGTTTTTTGAAAACAACCCCACAATTACTAACAATTAAAATTTATGATGTCTAAAATAGAAATTATTGTTTAGCTTATGATAATAGAGAGGAAAATTTTAAGGAATGAGACTTTACACTGTCTTGTAATTAAGTTTTAGGGCTTGTTATTCAAACAAAATCAGCTTAATATTATTACAAGATAATTAGATTATTAATATACAAAATAAATACACAAAATCTGTAAGACAAGTTTGTTATATCATATAAATTAATTTTTCATCACCATTTTTTAAATGGTCAATAATTAAACAACAAAATAAAAATTGGTGTAATCCCATGAATAGTCCTCTAGTTTGTCAAACTTGCTATTTTAATCTCTCTATTAAAAATTGTAATTTATAGTCCCTCTACTATTTTAATTGAACCATATCAGCCCCTCTTCTTGAAGGTTTAGAATTTAAGTTTTAGGATTTAAGGGACTAATATATTAAAATAATAGAGAAACTAAAATATTACAATTTAATATAAATGAACTAAAAGAGTAAGTTTAACAAAATAAATAGACTGTTCAAGAAATTGTACCATAAAAATTCCTCTCTATTGTCAACATGATGCAATTATGATAACTTGCAAGGACATATATGCAAAATACCTTTTCTATGTACTTGGTCAAAAACATCAGTTTCATAGGGTACATGTGCAATTATGAGATTTTTAAAGAAAAAAAAAAATCCAAAATTTACTGCACTGACACTAAACATTCTGCAAAAACAAGTTCTATCCTCAAAATTTTACAGATCACTCAGTTCAAAATTATTCTTCAAAAATTTACATAAATGAATAAAAAGAATCAGCTCAAAACAACCACACAAGCTCAAGAACAAACCAAACTTTTTTCCTGTTAACTTATGGCATTGTTGTAAGTAACTTTCGAAATGACCGATAACGGGATCATCGAAACATGTCCTTTGCTTCCATAGAGACCAATTCTTCCGAAACTAGCAGAAGAGGTGTTCATCGTCGCGCTTAGAGTGAACATCAAATTCTGTTTCTGCCCGGGCATGACGAAAAATCTAGTGGGTGTTACTGAGAGAGAAACTCCGAATGGAGAACTCCAAGTGATGATGTATGTTTCATTGTTAGCAATGTTGGTGACAGTTCGAGTAATTGTTCGGGAATGATTGAGTAATGCTACTGTAATTGAAGGTAAGTTGAGGTCTGCGCCGTTCATGGCGATGTTGTCACAGTGATTGCCGGTGTAATTCTTGAGGATAGCATTAGAACCATTGATGCCGCAAAGGAAGGAAATATAATCATCGTAACCTATGAAACAATGCATGTGAAAATGCAAGTTAAAGAAGCATAAATAACACACTGGTATCAAGGAAAATCTAATGTGTAAAAATTAGATTCATGTTGCATACAAACTTTGAGTTTTGACAGAAATTTAACTGATGGTTCTCAATTGCCTAGCACAAAAACACTCCTTTTTTTTATCTAGGTTTAGGATTATAGAATATTACTTAATTGAAAAGTTTTATAGAAGGATTATTAGGCCTACTATGATGCACAAATGAGATTGTTGAGTAGTTAAAAAACAATATAATCAAAGGATGAGTGTGTGCCCAAGATGAGAATGTTGAGATGGATGTCAGAAGGATTGATTAAGAAATGAATTTATTCGAAATAATTTTGGAGTGACATCTATCAGTGATAAGTTAAAAATAGAATCAATCAAGATGGTATGGACAAGTTCTTAAATGATCAGTGGATGCTCCAGTAACAAGAGATGGAAGCTTTTCAAGTGAAGGGTCATAGTAGAGGTATAGGTAGACCTAAAAGGTGCAACTTTACGTAATTATATGTCTGATTTTGGTTAATATAATTTTTGGCGCTTGATAAAACAACATGGAAGGGAAAGATTTACACATAACCTAAATAATTGGGACTAATTAACGGCTTGTTATTGTTGTTGTTGATATAAATAAGTTTTTTACCTTCTAAAATGGAGTTATGCACTCACTAGCATCAATGTAAATCTAATGTATGAAAATGAGATTCATGTAATCTAATGATTGATTTTAGGGAAAAATCATAAGAATGACAATTTTATTGTCTGAAATAACGATAGCTCGATCAGGTATTGGGAAGGGAGATATACACTTACTTGCATCAAAGATCAACCCAGGGTCTAATGCGGCAGTTGCATTAACAAAACCACTGCCCATATCAAATGGTGTCGCAGGTGATTGTGTCGAATCAGAGTTGCCATAAGCATGCTGCGCCATTATTGAACCACCTTTATTGTCATATAGAGTAGCAGTTGTAGATAATGCAGAACTGATGGCTGATGGACTAAAACTTGGAAACTTTTGTTTGACAAGTGCAGCAAGACCAGCAATGTGCGGTGCAGCCATGCTTGTACCAGAGATCATAGCAAAGTTCTCACCTGTGAAGCATCATCAAATCATTGCAAAATACTACATTGTGCACAGAATTTACAAGAGTAAAACAGTAACAGTACCTTTGAATTCAGAAGAATCAGCGGCCGCAGAACTCCAAGCACCCCATATGAGATGTCCGGGGGCGATCAAGTTAGGCTTCATTATATCAGCATTAGCTAGTGAACTATCCCGTGGGTCTGGTCCTCGAGCTGAATAATACAGTACTTTCGGTGCTGAATTATTGAAGTTAGCTTCCAGGCCTCCCAGTATTTTTGCAACACCTATAAACTTGATTACTGAGTTTGAAACTTCTTCTCTCACCAAGCTGCTATTGTAGTATCTAAGAAATGTCTGACAAAAGGTTTTTTTGCAGAGCAGATATCATCAATATAAAACAAAGTCTAGATTTTTTACAAAATAATTTGTTTCGCTAATTGATACAATAGAATTCTCTAGACATTTGCCATACCTTGCATTCATCGTGAGATGGTATTATGAGGCCTGGCATATCCATGGGCGTCGGATTAAGTGGAAAGCCAGAGAAGAAAGGATCCATATAGAAGATAATGCCAGCTGCGCCGACACTCTTTGCTGTTTCTAAAGCTTGCTTGATTGAGGAAAGACCAAGAACAAATCGGATTGAGTAGCTACAAATAAGGAGATTTCCTTTGACTAAATCTTGATTAAGAACACTTGGATCTTGGCATTCTTCCACATACATTTCATTTGTGTCCACCGTACCATTCTTCAATGCATGAATCGCAGAAACCAGTGTGTGTATGGCATTTGTTCCAGCTGTTTCAAATACTATTAATTTGCTTCTGACTTGCAGAAAATCAAGTAAATATTTAGTGTTTGCAAAGGTAATTACTTACGTGCAAGTCCGACACCAGAAATAGTGATATTGTTGCCAAGTTTAAGATAGTTATTGTATACTCTATCATGAGAAGCGGCACCAACAGTAAAAATCCATGGACTGAAAGAAGCCATGCTCTTTGGCGAAGGTCCGGTGTTCCCAGCTGCTTGGACAACAAATATTCCAGCTTTTACAGCAGAAAGCAATGACATGTCTATAGGATTGAAAAATGTTGCAAGTCCAGAAGGTCTTCTGTTTGGTGTGAGCGATAAAGTTAATATATCGACACCATCTTGAGCAGCCTGCAGTTTATTGTCTTAAAAGCGGATAGAGCATTCATATTTCTTTGTTCATCAATATCAATAAACTGTATAATTAGGCACAAGAAGGCATAGATATAATTCCATTACCTGGTCAATTGCAGCGACAACATCAGCAGCAAAGCCTCCGAAGCCTTTGTATAGAGCCTTGTAAACAGCAATACTGAGACAAAACCATGCTGAATTTATATCAGACCAAAGTCACAAGAATCATATTCACAAGTATTATGACAATGAAAGAAGTTACTGTGCATGAGGTGCCATTCCACTAGCATTTCCGAAGAGATTCCCCGACACAATGACAGGAATTCCATGATTACCAGCTGCAATTGATGCTGTGTGCCTGTAATTTTAAGAACACGATCTCAATTTGACCAAATTAAGTCCATATCTCTAGCCTAACAATTCATATGAGTACCGAAAGATTGCAAGAGCAAGGCAGTGGCACTCACGTTCCATGACCATCAGCATCAAATGGTGATGCATAATCTCGAGAGACATTAAAAATCCCTCTGGTTATGGCAGAAGCTGCAAAATGTCGTGCTCCAATAAGTTTTCGGTTACAAGACCCAGATGGAAAATCCTTAGTAACTTCACAAGCACCGGAATAATGCTCTGGAATTGGATAAACGTTGAAAGAAAGATCATCAGAGAAGCTGGGATGCATCGGATCAATCCCTGTGTCAATAAATCCGATGACAACTCCCTCTCCAGCAAACTCAGGTCCCCCTTCTTTGGCCCATGCTCCATGCGGCAAACCCAAGAATTCGGGAGTATGTGTAGTAGCTGTCCTAACAGAGAAATCCAAAACAACATTTGCCACTTCTTCTGCCTTGGCAAGCTTATCGGCCTTCAAAATAAATGATGAATGGAACATAAGAAAATGAGAAAAAACAGATATATACATGTGTGTGTGTGTGCATATATCAAACAATCTTTTTTTATTTGAATGTTTGATTCATAGATGTAAATTTTTTACTTGTTAAGGGCAAAATATCAGATATCTAGTGAAGATTTTTTTCAACTAAGGCTGAGGAAATAACTTGATTACAACAAACCAGTAATAGCCGATCTGGAGGTATCAAATTATTCAATTCATCAGGGGAAAATGAATGTGTAAAGAAAAATTATTGAGAAAAAGCGAGTTCAATATCAAAGCAAACAGGTAAAACATGACAACTAAACAGATTTACTACCAATATCATGTGTTTAAGCTCTAAATGTTGTTTAGTTCACCTTTGTTGTATTAACTATTAATTACTCATTTTGTTTAAGTAGAGTTGACCAAGAAGAGATATAAATAGAACCTTGGGAAATAAATCATCTTTTACCTGAGTTGGGGTAATAAGAACAGCGAAGCCATTAATCAAGTAGTGGTAACTATAAAGTTTAAGATAATTCTCCCCCTTCAATGTTCTTTTCAGTAGAGAATCTTGAAGCTGAATCAGATATGAACTATAGCCTTCATTGTTTTGCAAAGCATTCCTGCATTAATTTATCGACACACAGTCACACACCTATATGCAGAAACAATTCACAAATCAAGACTTAACCGTTCTTCAGTGTAAAATCCACAGTTCAGAGATCTTGCTGAATAGTAGAATGTAGAATAAGTACAAGAAACAAAAGGTTCAAAAATACTGAATCAAGTGTTAGTACCAACAGAATTGTTTGCTGAGTATTTTAGTGGCCTATTAGAAATGAAGATATTTCTACACCGTATTGTGACATTCAAAACCATAGATGTAAGTAAATTATCTTAAATATGCCCGTTGGCAAGTTAATGGTTATTTCTCTAGAAAGATGATGTTTGGAATACCCTGTACAACAAAAGGTAAGCGGCAAAAGGGAATCAATCATCAAGAACTCAAGCAAATTTACATTGAAAAAAAAATCATAGGCACATTAAGATATGTAAATTACTTTTTCTCCTTGAGGAAAGTAATGACCCTTTTATCGTAAATTTCATTTAATAAGCCTTAAAACAAAGGAAACTGATAATGGTTCTTTCCTCCTAGGCACTTCTTCAAAATCAACCAAGACAAGCACACTTGCAAGGGTATTCAATCATGCTAAACAGACAATAATAAATCTAAAATGCTCCAAAGTTTTAGACATGCATTAAGAAACTATAAGAACAACATACTCAAATCTTATGACATGAAGCATAGCCTGTTATTTAACAAAAAACTAAAGAAAAAAAAAATGCTCCGCATCATCATCTTGATGAAATTGTTTCTTGTGACAATTACAGATTCTTCACACCCAAACATTAATACTAATCACAATACTCACAAAAAGAGCACATGCACAAATTAGGCAAATAAAAAGAACAAGCAGCAAGAACAAGAATAAAAACAGAAACCACATAAAGCAAAAACTTTTTCCAATAAAGAGCAAATTAGAAGAACAAAACTCTGCACCTTGGTCTGTTGAGGACTTTGAAAGTCCCAGATACTTCATAACCAAGGTCACTGGCCCATATCCTCTGCAAATCACCATGGTAATGAGAAGTAGGTGCCTGTTTCAAAGTAACCATGTAAACAGCTGCATTCTCCTGACAAAGAACTCCCAACCAAGCAATGCTACACAATACAATAAGAACCACAAACTCCACATAACTAATGCTACCCATTTACACTACTCAACATACACACTTGAACAAGAGAAAGTGAACACCACCATTACCAACACCAACAAGAACAAGGATGAAGAAGCTTGCTTTTTCTTTTTCTTTTTCTTTCTTTTTTTTTTTTGGGTGTGGAGTGGTCCTGTAGTGTTGCAGGTCTTTGTACATTTTTGGAGTAAAACATCTGGTTGCTGCAGGATGAGGGAAGAAATGACAAATGGTGAGCACATGAGATGAGAGCAAAAAAAAAGTTGGAGAGAGAAACAAAGAGTGTTTGGGGAATGGAGAAAAATATGTATTTTTGTGCAGGCTTTCTTTGTTGTTTGTAGATAGATAGTAGATTCTTGTTTTTACAATGTTTATGTGATTCTTCATGTACTCCTGTTTTACAGTTCATAATTTACAATGTTTATGTGATTTTTCATGTGCTCCTGTTTTACTGTTTATAAAAAAAATTTCCCAATAAGTAACAATGACAGTACTCATATACATTAAATTTTTTACCATGTCATTAGAATGGAATCAAATTTTCAATCTTCTACATCAGAGAGAATGGCACTACCATCCTATTACCTCACTTGTGATAAAGAACATCTTTTTATTTATAAAAAATTTTAAATTTTTCTAGATGTTTATATTAATTGTATATATAAATATATAGTTTTTTTTTTTAACAAAGTGAACAAATCATAGATCTTTAACTATATTGGAAGGAGATAACTCAGCTTTTCATTTGAGAGAAAAGCGAATTACGATTCTCCTAATGCAGAGGTTAGTGTCTTATCCACTTTATAATAAATAAATAAATAAATATAAATTTTTTTTTTATATTACTTTTACTCTTTATAAAGGCTTTGTTTAATATGGAATAAATTGTTTGAGATTATGAAATTGATAAATATGTTGAAATTTTGTCATATATATATATATGCCTTGTCATAATAATAGACACCTATCCATTTATTTGCCAATAGATTGTCTATTATTATTATTATTATTAAAAAATAAAAATAAAACCCTCATTACAAATGCAAACCTCACATGTATTTTTTCCTTTAAATTTAACTTCATGTTAAGCCTGTAACTTTGAACTTAGAAACCATGCTTTTAGTTAGCCAAATTCCCAAGTTGAGGTTAATAATACCAGCCAATTTAAACAAATAAATTATCCGCTTAGACTGATCGTTCGCTCCAATTATCCAATTATTGGAGATTTATGCTGATCCCGAGGACAGATGGACTTTTGCAACAACATATGCTAAATGATTTTATTTTTTTCACACTGGTTTCATCTTTGCAAATAGAGTTAGAAAATATAGTATTTGTGAAATGTCTCAAATTATTATTATTATTATTATTATTATTATTATTATTATTATTATTATTATTTGTTTAAAAAAGGATAAATCTCCAGTTTGGTTAAGGTACGTGTATAGAATTAATGCCTCATATACTCTCACCATAAATTATTGGTGTATGACGATTTAAACTTTTTTTTAAAAAATTTTTTTTTCTAGAATTCAAGCTCTAGTAATATTTTTCCTCTCTCAAGAGACACGAGATTAGTGTCACTAACCATCCAAACTAGGTGTCTTAGGAAATGTTTCAATTCTTTGAGTAAGGTTTATTTTGACATATTTCACAAAATTTTTATATTTTTAAATAATTTCCAAAGCTTCTTTTAAGTGGTGCATTCGGAAATTAATAGTTAATACATTTAGTATTACATGTAAGCGCTCATTGAGTGTTCAATGCATTATTAGACCATTAGAAGATAACGGTTACTGAGCGTCCAGTGGCCACCAACCGTTTAATTGATGAGTCCCCTATTAGTCTAAATTATTTTTTGAATAAATTTAAAAGTAATAGGACCCATTTTTAAATAAAGATTTAAAAAAAAATCAAAGGTTAACCGTTACATCAACCAACAGTTAGAATTTTTTTTAATTAAAAAAAATTATTTCTATATATACACTAATATTTTCAAACAAAACCCACATTCTTCTCCACTTATTTTGAAGTTTTCTACTTTATTATGGATAAAAAAACCCCTTTATCTTCCCAAAGCCGGGATTTTTCAAATAAATTTTAAAATTTTTTTTATTTTTTTTCCACCAAATGTGCAAACTTTTCAACATCCTCAAAATTCATAAAATTATCCATACTAACGAAATTTTCCCCACTTTTATTCAAATGTCCAAAATCAATCAAATTTTTTATATGGTTATCCTATGTTTTATAACCCAATTTTTTCAATCTGGATATTGGAAATGAGTGATGTTATTTTTACCAAATAGGTTTCTTAAAAGATGTGGATGCTAATTTGTCATCCACATTATCATCCACGACATTATCTTATATATAAACTTCAAAATTAAACATTAAAAATTCTTAAATTTTTAAAATTAAAAAAAATATATATAAAATCATATCTAAAATCTTAAACTTAAATACTACAAAATATATACCTAAAAATCTAAAAACTTAAACCCTAAAACCCTATGGCCTAAACCCTGAATAGTAAACCACAAACCCCTATTTGTGGTTTACATTTTAGGGTGTGCTTGAGTCGGAGGGTTTGGAAGGGTTTGGAAGGGTTCATAAAATAACGGTTCTTTGAACCCATGTATGGGGGGAGGGTTTGTAATGGTTTGGAAGGGTTTTGGATCCCATTTCCCTCCATTCATCAACCCACCAAAATGGTCGGTTGGGGAGGGTTAACTATTTTTGTGGATGATTTTACCCTTATAAGATTTCTATAATTACCAACTTTGTCCTTTTTATTAGGTTTGAGCCACTATTATCTATGCTTTCCATTACTCAGCTATTGATCTTTCTCAGCCGCCAACCTCACTGTTCGCAGAGAGGTGATTTTCCTAGCCTTTTACCTATGCGATTAGGTTTTTATAGTGATCCAGATTGAATAACTCGAGTAACTTGACCATTAGTTTCAAATTACATGCTTGATGACGCTTGCTTGATGTTGATTTTCTTCATGCGATTTTCTATGTGTTTGATGTAATCAATGTTATGATTTTGATGATTGTGGAGTGATTAGTTTGGTTCAACGAATTAAAATTTTGATGTTTGTTTCGCTTTGAAACTGAATGGTTGGTTGGTTTCTTGAAGCTATTTTATTTGAAGTTGTATGCCTTTGTTTAGTTCATGATAATTTTTCTCTTGTTTGGTTCAAGCAACCATTGCAGTATTTTATTCAAATTTCTGCACTTTTGATTGCTTTTAGGATTCTCATTGAAATTATGGTTGATCTTGAAGCATCAAGAGCTTGAGAGTTAATTACTTTAGGTTTGATTCTCTTAATTATTATTTTTTTTTTGGAATGCTTTTGTTCAATATCATTTTAGATATCATTTTAGATGTGTTCGATATAATTTTAGATTTTGTAATAGATAAATTATATGTGATTATGATTAATATTTGACTCAAACATGTAATATATGAGAAGTTTTACTTGGTATATGTTAATGACTATACTTTCTTGTTAATTATCTTTGGAGAATGTGTTATTTTTGTCTAAATCTTTAAGAATATGTTTAGTTTAATAGATAGCATATTTGCTTATATTTTTGAAAATATTATGCACTTTATGCATAGATGGCAAATGAAAGAGAATGGTTGGTAAAAATTCTGTTAGTTAAATTTTTATTAGACAATTCCTTTTTAAAACTGCAACTATTGCATCACTTAGCAGTAGCTTAGGTAGTTATCGTTGTGATTGGTTGGGTCATGTGCTACATCAATGATCTTGAACATATGTCCAATCAAATCACCCGTGAAGTTAGGCTTCAAGGAGACCAAGCAAGAAATGAGTTAATGTTACATTTGCTTTCAAGCGACTTATGTCACAACATGATAAGAATGACCCCTACAACTTTTCTTGGATCATGTGATATGTTAGTTAGAAAGGGTGGTCTTAGGCCAACTTTATGTGTATCAGTCGAGGAACAAGTTGCCAAGACACTATACTTATTATGACACCATGTCTCCCACTGTGAGCTAGCTTTTTTCCTCCGCCGTTCTTGTGAAACAATTTTTTGGCATTTCCATAATGTCTTACAAGCTATCGTGGAATTAGAGGATAAATTTCTAATACAACCAGATGGCTCACACATCCATTCTGAAATATTCAACACCAATAGATTCTATCCATATTTCAAGATAATAATGCACCCATTAAATTACAAATTACAAAATTTTTAAATGTATTACAACAATATGTAAGTTTGAAGTGGATAAAAAAAATTATTAATAGGATTGTATTGGTGCCATTGATGTAACACATATCTGTGTAAAAGTTTCTAGTGTTGACGCCCCTAGGTATCGTGGAAGAAAAAAAATAGCTAACACAAAATGTATTGCCCGCATGTACATTTGATTTAAAATTTACTTATGTGTTACCTGGGTGGAAAGACACAGCATCTGATTCACGAATTATGAAAAATGCATTAACTAGGGTCGCTCCTCTTACAATCCTGGAAAGTAATTGTTAATACATTGTAATAATATATAACATTTCCTATTTTTGATTAAATGCCCGAGTCACCATCGAAAGAGTTTATTGTTGAGGTCGATGGGTCATGATCATGAACCAAAAAATTAAAATGGAAGGTTAGTATTACTTACCAACATGAAATAATTTTTTGTGTATTAATGTAAGATATAGTTACTAAAATCGTAATTTCATTCTTCCTATTTTTGTAGGGATTGGTGGATGATTGTCACAAATGATGGTTCAACATTGAATGATTTTGAAGAACATTTTGCATTTTGATCTATCTTACCAAATCAACATTAACGTGACTTTATTTTGATGAACAATGTGATTTGATTTCATGTAAGAGAACAATGTGTTCTGGCTTATTTAGATGTTGGAGCAACGTACATGTTGCTTAATTTGAGAACAATGTCTTATGGTTTATTTAGATGTTGGAGCAACATGTAAGTTATTTAATTTGAGAGCAATATGTTATGGTTTATTTAGATGTTGAAGCAATGTGTCACGCAAAAAAACAACATTGTGGTTTTTTTTATGAACAATTTTAGATTGCAATGTTGGAGCAATGCGTATGTTACTTAATTTGAGGAAACTATGTGTATTATGCGTGGTTTATTTTGGTGGTTTTATGAAAATTGTTGTACTCATTTGTAGAGTTTTTTGGTGCTACAGAAATTTTATTATGTATTTTGGTACTACAGTAATTTTATTACATTTGTCAATTTTTTTTTTAAATTTTGATGAAATTTTATGTTGAAATAACAAAGGCCCAAACCAGAAATGTTGATTAGTTGTATAAAAACATAATTAAAAATAATCTAAATGCTTATACTTTTTGTGTTTGAATTAGAGCAATATAAGGGTATTTTGGTAATAATAAGGCATAACCTTACTTTCCTTTACTTCTAAACCAAACACAAAATGATAACAACCCTTACTTTACTTTCCCTCCCCCAAGCAAAGTATGTATTCAACCCTTGCTTTTCCTTCCTTCCTTTCCTTTCCTTTCTATTACTTTATGAACCCACCCCTCACTCCGTCCAAGCAAGCCCTTAGGGTTTAGAGAGTGAGTTTTCGATTTATCATTTATGATTAAAGGTTTAAATTTAGAATTTACATAATTAAGAGAAATTAATTTTAAAAAAAAGATAAAAAAAGAATGACGTGTATGGTGACATTGATGCCAATTTGGCATCCACGTTGACACACCTCTTACATGAGTGTATCGCAAGTGCACAGGTGTTGAAGTAATAAAGTACCCAACGGATCTAGTAGTCGAATCCACAAGGAATAGAAATATTAGTAATGACTACTCTTAAGTTATCTAGTCGGAATCAAGAATATGATGAAATGAACTTAATTAGGAGAAATATAAATGCCACCAGCAAACACGAAAGAGTAAAAATGAGGGAAGTCTCAATAAATGAAAATGAGATACCCGGGCAATGCTCCCCTAAGATTTAACATGAAGCGTAAGATTTATAAGTGTTTCTAAACCGAGTTAATCAAGTCAAGAAAATCCAAGAATAATCGGTCCCTACCTTCAGATCACCGATACTAGTCTCTTACGAGGTCTCGGTGGAGAAATCGCTCAATCTCAACACCTCACACCACATATGACCGTAATAGACTCTATAGATTCCTAAGAGTACATTCAGTTTCTAAAGATAAACTAACTCTACTTTTAGGTGAAAGATCCCTAACCCCCTATAAGGTCTTGGCTGAGAAATCTCTCAATCTTATACCTCATACCAAATATGGTTACGTAAAACCTAGGGAATATGGAGATAGGATGTACTAATTGGAAGGGAAAAGGGACACTCCACTATCTTATGACTCGCCCTCTCAACCCTCTTCAATCTTGAGATTCGAGTCCTAATGGAGGCCTCTCTCTTACCAAGGCAAACAAGTCATGCAAACCAATCAACCATAAGATCAATAAGACAAGCAATTAATAATAAAGCAAGATTGAAATTCAATTAAACTCGGATTTAATAGAAAACACAAAGTAAATCAATATAAAAATAAGATCCTAGTGTTCACATGCCCAAATATCTGCTAGGGTTTAGCCCTCCATGGGGCAAGTTACAAAACAAATAATGTAATGTAAATCAATGAAAACCATGGAATAAAACCACCTTGAATTTGTGATGATGGCTTTGATGGGTCGTTCAATGTCTTAAAGGATTCCTTTCCGAAGCTAGGTCGCCGATGGCTTCCTCAAATGCTATGACGAAGAAAGAATCTATCAAAGTTGATAAAGAACACCCCTCAAATTTGCAAAGACCTTCTCTCCAAACCCTAGCCGCTTTTGCTCTCAAAAGTTGTGAAAAAGCCCCCGAGAATAGTGCAAAATGACTATTTATAATAACCAACTCGTGCATTCACGTGCCTTGACCAGCCCGAGTGGGTTGTTGATTTCTCCACCCGCCTGAGTGAAATTCTGACCAGGTCTGCTGAACAGTATTTTGCTACAGTACTGTGATAATGTTTTATTACAATACTTTGCTGCAGTACTCCTCATAAATAAGGCTCCAACACTCTTCTCTTGTGCCCACATGGATGGGTAGATGTCTGCATGGTAGGTTATTGAGGTTTCTTGTCATCTAATCATCATTGGGAAGGCTCTTGAAGTCTTTACACAAGTAGAAATATGAAAATGTGGCTGCCTTTGTGCCCCCCACGTATATAAGCTTTGCTTGTGTCTTGATCCTTATGTTGTACAAAAACTCCCAAAATGTGCCTTCATAACCTATCATTACTTCTTTTTCTTCTCTAAAAGCATTCATAACCCGATTTGTATAAAAAAACTCCAAATACAATTTATGAGACATAAAACATGATAAAGATAATGTTCAATGCAAGTAAAACATATAAAGGATTATGTTCACTCAAGCACTTATCACATGTCATTCGGAAAACCTATTCGGTAAAAATATCATTACTCATTTGAAATATATAATATAAATAGCTAAAAATATGAATGAAATAATTGCGTACCCCCATGTTATAGTATAATTATTGTGGGAGATAGTTTAATGGGTTAATGAGGTGGCATGTGCATCAAACTCTAGGATAGTATAACAATTAAAGTTGATAATTTGTTAGCACAAAAGTCTTATTGCAAACTATTTTACTAGATGGAGAAATTAGCAATATTTTAATTATAAAGTTGGTCAATTATTTTACTTGAATTTTAAAAGTGTGGATTTTTTCTAAAGAATACTTGGCCTTTTATATATTCTTATAAAAATTGGATTCTCTCTCTTTCTGTGTGTGTGTGTACATAAGACGGCCAAAATGACTCACAATCTTATGGTGGAAATCTCGCTAACATTACTAATTAACAAATGAACTAGATCCCCTAGTGATTCACTCAAACACAATAGTGCCTAATCATCTATGATCAAAGCTATAACAATCTGAGCAGCTATAAAAAAAAAAGGATGAGAAGGGGAAAGGTCTTCTTTAAGAAATTGAACAACCATTACTTCATCCCACTCTACAATTACCTTGGGCAAGCCTAAGCTTTTAGCTAGAAGTATCTCATCCATGCACCCCATAAATTCCACTGATAAGCTATTTGTAATTTCTTAATTTTTTTTTAAAATTAATTATCTCTGAAGGCATAGGTTGACAGGTCAAATATCATCCATGTGGAGGAATATATAGGTGATCAAGTGAAAACGGGTGAGGCTAGGCGAATGAGCCATAGGCGTAGAAGAAGGAATTGTGCTTTTCGAGGAGTTTGTGATGACTTAAAAGGTGAGTATATATAGGGAGATAGAAGGGAAAGTGAACCAATTAAGTGTGGGAATTCTGGGCCTGGCAAGAGCTAGGAATGGGAGAGCTTCTTTTCTATGTGTTGATATAATACTTTCGTTTAATCCAGTACATGCTTCTCTCCTTTTAAAGTTCTATATGGCCGAGATCCACCTCAATTACTTGCGTATCATGCTAATGACAAGGCTATTCCAGAGGTTTCTACTTTGTTTTTGCAGCGTGATCAATTGTTGAAAAAACTCAAAGCTAATCTCGCATGTGCTCAAGTACGGATGAAACATTTGGCTAATAAGAAGCATTTGGAGGTCTCTTACAATGTGGGTGATTGGGTTTTTGTGAAACTTCAACCATATAGGTTCTTCGGTGAAATTGCAAACTGTCAATGTGCTAGTTTGGGCCATTTTAGGTGCTACAATGGTTAGGATCTGTTGCTTATAAGTAATAGCTATTGACAGAGCAAATATCTATCCGGTCTTTCATGTGTCCTTGTTAAAACCATGCCTTGGTGATATGTTTAACTCTTGTGTGTCATTACCATTACTAACTATTGAATGAGGTCCCGTTATTCAGCCAACAAGCATATTACAAGACAATCATGTGTGGTGTAATCATCATTAGGTGCAACAGATACTAGTGCAGTGGAATGGGTTTACCAACTGAGGAGACTTCGTGGGAAGACCTGTAGCTTTTACAATAATAGTATCCTTACCTTGACCTTGGGGATAAGGTCATTCTTTAAGAGGGGGCAAATGTTACATTTCCTTTGAAAATTACCTCTAAAGGCACACAGGTAGACAAGTCAAATATCATCCACTTAGAGGAATATACAGGTGATCACTTGAAGACTAACCTTTTAAACTATAGCAGTATATAACAACAAACCAGTAATATACAGGTTGACAAGACTTTCTCAAGGGTTTTTTTTAAGTGGCTAACCTTTTAAACTATAGCGGTATATAGCTGATTACATCATTTAAAGGGGTAGAAATAAAAATGCCAACTTTTTCAAGGGTTTTTGGTGAATATGACCATAGTGGATCAAGATCAACCAATCTGACGGTCAGGATTCTAAAAAATCTCAATCAAATCTCAACCGTCCATCTCAAGCTCGCACATTGCTATATATATAACCCCTTGTTCTTCGCCGTGCTTCTAAACCCTAGTTTATCTTTTCCCCGAGAGAGGCTGCTGATCGAGAGCGAGGGCTAGAGGATGAGGGCGAAGGTGAGATTCATTGTGTTTTCTCGTTTAAAGTGATGATTTTGGATCATATATGGGCCTTTTTTGGAGCTTTTTCTTTGTTTGATCTCTTTGTTGTTTGTGATTTATGACTTGAAGAACATAGTATATTGTGAATTGATGCTGTATTTTTCCCTTGTTTTGCTTAGATTGTTGAGAATTTGTTATCGTTGTTTGCATGATCCTTTGATCTGATTGTTGGTTTCTTTGGTGGTTATATGAGATATTGGTTGCAAATATTGGCTTGTTCATCTGTGCAAGCGTATATTGAAGTAACTGGGATTTCCATTGTTGTAAATCTTGAGGTTTTTTACTTTTCCTAAAACTGATATCTTGGGAATCTGTTGTTATGCTTTGTAGTCGCATTAACGTTTATTTCTTTGATTTTTTTCGAGATTTGGTATGTTGTTCTGTTTTCATATTGTTTTGCCTTTTTCGCCCTCTCCATTTTGGTGGTTTATTTGTGAAAGATTTGAAAGATTTGATTTTTTTCCTTTTTTGATGAATTCTTCAATTCATGGAAACTATTGTGTTAAAACTTTCATGTCTCCTAGTGGACCTCTAAATGACATTCCCACTTTGAGCAATCTTGTTCATTCTAATTTTGAAGCTGTTGTGCTGAGAGAATCAGAGAGAGTTTATCGTCTTGTAATTTATGTAAAAATTATAAGTTCTCACTCAATGCAAGCTTAAGTTTGCAAGGGTTTTTTTTTTTAATGTAATTTGTTCGGAAAGGTTATACATAAATATTTTAAGCAAAGGGTGAATGAGTCATATGAACAATTCATCAGAGTGCGGAAAAGCTTGAAATTGGCCATAGGTGTGACTTATAACTATTTAATGAAAGTTGGTGTTTCATTGTCTTGTGTTTCTACTGTTTGTTCACTGTTTGTTCGTATAATTCCTCTCCCTGCAATCAAGCTTAGGGTGTATAGACTGGTTCATTTGGTCCCGTTTGTCTTTTAAGGTTTTACCAATTAAAATATTAATCTAATTACTTGTTGACATTGAACAGAACATTTATTGTATGCCTGTCCTTAAACATGTGATGCAATTTTGTTAGAAACTGGTGTTTTGATAATTAGAAAAGAGTAGTGTGGTCTTAACTACGTAAGCTTTCATTTGAGTTGAATGTAATGGTTATGAGTCTTTGTTTTGTTATATGATGCATTCCTTTTGACATTTATAAATGTCTAATGACTTAATGTCTCTAAGATTTAGTTTGACAAACTTATCTCCAGCTTTGTTCAAAATTTATTTTGTCATGGTTCAGTGGAAGAAGAAGCGAATGAGGAGGCTCAAGAGGAAGCGCCGAAAGATGAGGCAGAGGTCCAAGTAACCAGTTGAAGGCGAGGGTGGACTTCACTTCGTCATATCTGTCAATCGTTTGCTTAAGACTATTGAGCAAACCTTGGCTGTGGATGCTTGGAGTAGTACATTCTCTCACACTGGATTGATTAGTTCTTTGTCTTTTGAAGTTAGAGAACTCAGTGTTGGTTCAGTTTTTTTTTTTCTGCTCTTCTTCCTGGATTCTGTTCGACTGCATTATGTTCAGACCTAATTTTTGTGCTACATTTATGAACATTAACTTTGCAATGATCCTGGTTTTTAAGCTGCTAGACCTATTTCTGTTACTGTCTTTTTGTTTATCAATGATCCTGGCATTCTTCAGCGATGTGCCAATGTGCTTCTTGATGATGGGAGCATGGGAGCATTTAGGGTTTGTTATTTAAGCAGGTGGTGATAATTACTTAATTTCTATGGTTGGACATGTGTCCAAACATAACAATTACTTGGAAAAATATTTTATAAATTATTAAAATTAGTGATGTATGATTTTTATTTGTTTTGTTGTTTATTCTTATCATTATACACTGAGTTGAAAATTAAAATTGAGAAATGACATGGTTTGTTGATATTCATTTGTTTTTTAAAATTAAAAATCTATTTTAAAAGAGTTTATTTTCTCACTCTATAAGTTATTTTTACATAAATGATCTTTTAGAGAGGTAAATTTATTTTTAAATAAGTTAATTAACTTTATTTTATTTTTAACTAAAAAGACTTTATAATTATTGTTTCTTGGAAAAAAAGACCCCTGCGAATTAAATAATATTTATTACGGAAAGAGATACCCAAAGAATTAAAAATGCTAATTTAATAAATATACAGTGTGGTGGTTTATGAAAATATGAACTTGTGACCATTGGAACCAATACCCTCCATGATGTTAAAAAAAAACTAATTTTTTAAAATTGATATTTTCATTTTTTATTTTTGATGATAAATGATATCATGCAATAATAATAGAAAAAAAATACTAAACAAGAAATACCACAAAAGGAATTGAATAATAAAAAAGGGATCAAACGGCAATTAAATTCAATACAGGGATTAATTACTATGTTAAAACATTACAGGGATTAATAAATAATTTACAGTACATCCTTCCGATATACTCCTCCTCGGGATCATCTTAAGCTATCGTAGTCCAAAATCCAAACGGCCCAAAACCCTAATCGCCTGCTCTTCCGAAATTTCTCTTAAACCCTAGAACTCAATCGCTGCTATTCCGCTCTCTACCCTGGTGATTCCACGAAGCCATGATCACCGGTGGCCAGAGCTTCGTATCCTCGCCGCCAGCCTTCTCAAACGATGGCAAAAAGCTCCTCGTTTGCACTGGCGCCACTGTCTCCGTGTTTAGTACCTCCACAGGCCTCCAGGTTTAACATGCCAATTTTTTGGATGTTCTTTTGCTTTATGGATTCATTTTAATGGAAATTAATGTGCAAAATTGAAGTTTTCAGTTACCAAAATCTCATCTTGGTTGTGTATTCGCTTGAAATCTTTGTCGTGGTGCAATAGGTTACGGAATTGGAGGGGCATACGGACCGGGTGACTTCTGTTGTCGTTGTTCCTGTTACCGGGCCTGCGAGTAAGTTCATGTCTTTCTGCTGGACTTCGTCGCTAGATGGAAATGTTTGTTATTGGGATTTTGCTGCTTCGGAATTAGTGAAGAAGGTCAATGTTCAGCTTCCCATCTGGTCCATGGTATGTCTTTGTGCACTCTCATTCTCTTTCTGATAATGTTGCTGCCTTAAAAATCAATTTTCTTGTATGTATATATATATGGATTTCATACGTAAGATTGTTTATAAGCTGGTTTCTGTGAAATTGTTGCCAACTTTGTAGATTATCTGTGATTTGGAGATGTTTTGAATTATACCTCTTATCTGTGCTCTGTGTTTTGCTCTTCTTATTATTGAATTTGTTTCATTTTCTGCTTTTTTGTAAACAATGTAAAGTAAAACTGAAAATATGTAAGTCCATAGAACATTGGTTCTAGTTTTTGGATCAAATATTTTGGTTGTAATTCTTGTTTGTCAAATCCGATTGATTTTCACTTAACAGGCATGTTACTTGATATGAAGCCCTTGATCTATTTTTTTTTTTCTACCAATCGAGTTAACTTGGAAATTAGGATAAATGGTATTCAACTTTTTAATTTTACTTAAATTTTATCGTTACAGCCATATATCTTTATTTTTATTTCATTTAGTGCCTCCTTTATTTTTATAAGTATAGTAAACTTTTTTATGTATTATGCAAATGTTGGTAAATTATGATAGTATGAATCATGAATTCAACTAGAGCATCATTTATAGCAATTGTAAGTAGAAGAAAGATCTAATATAGTTGTTTAGTGTGGCTTAATTATTTTAAGCTTTCTTTTATTTAGTATGGGCCTATGGCTTTATTTTGGAGCATGTAGAATTTGTAAATTCTATGTGTGGAATAAAAAGAAGTAATGACTGATGAGCATGTTTTGTTAAATGTGATATCTTCCAAATACCATGAAACAGCGAAAGAATTAAGTTCAAAGAAAGGATATTAATCATGTGAGTTGCGGAATTTTAGTGATGACAAGTCTATACTTCCACTTGAGATGTATATCTTTTGTATCCTAGAACAATTTCAACCAATACTACTCAGTTCTGACCTTATTTGGTTAAATCTGTGGAATCGTCTGATCAAGTTTAAAAATATTCAACTTTAAGTCAACTCTGATGCTACTTGATCAAATCATTTAGGCCACTAACCACTACAGAGATAACCTGTTTAGTATGGCAGCCTGCTAACATCTTATTCCTTGAGTTATGATCCTAGAGAAAGCTGTTTATATTTTGAAAGTCAATTCAAATATTGGTTTTTGAAATATTGACTTTTGAACTTTACTTTGTTCATATCCTGATATCACATTTGAAGAAAAGTAAATTCACCAACAATACCTTTTGATGCTTCCTTTTTCTTTTTCTTTTTCAATTTGTATTAATCAATCAAATGGATTACTGTTTTTTCCTTTGTTGAGTACAAGTTTGGGTTGCAATTTATCTCATATAGCTCTCATAAGCAAACATCTAATACCCAATAACCCTTCTTACTTCTGGTGGGTTGAACCTTCACTGCTTGTGATCACAAAACTTGAATACCATGCTGATGTCTTCCAAAGCAACTGATTGCATAGTTGGAAGTTTCTTCTTGCTTTATGGTTTCTTCCTGCTGTTTGACTTTCCACTTCTACACATCATATTGTTGCAGGTGATTCCAAATATGCCAAATGCCATAGTTCAGAGCAATGAGAAATCCTCCAGCCTTTATGCATTCCTTTCAGTTGAGGATACTAGTAAATCAGCTGACCAGCAAAAAGCATTGGTGGGGCAGATTCAAATTTTCAACTTACGCAATGCACGCCGTGTAGGAGGATTGCTTGCTGAGGTGTGATTAAATGACTGCTGAATAATTTTTCAACATTTAATTTCTGACCATAATTATCCCTTAAACCATTAGTGTATTATTAGGGAGGATATTTACTATTAATATTAGTAATAACATTGGTGGTTGTATGGCAATTGTACATGGCAACATTTAACCATGAAATCTGTTAGCCTGATTGCCCATATAGTATAAATGGAAGCTCTATTATGTTGGTGGCCTGATCATTTCTTTTTTATGTGTAGACTCGAAAACCTGAGTGCATCACTATGAGTAACTCTGGGGAATTTTTAGGTATTCGGAATAAGCGTAAACTTCATATATGGCGGGTACCTTCAAAAGATTTTAAGTATGACGAGATTAAAAAAATTAAATTGCATCACACGAAGAACTTGAGTGCGCTTGCATTTCATCCTACTGAAAGAATTGTAGCTGGGGGTGATGTTACGGGGAGAATATTAATTTGGAGAGGCTTTGGAAGGAAGATGTTCTCAGAAAGCCTGCATCCCCACAGCAGAGAAAAATTCAGGAATGAGGAAGAAAGGCCTGGTGTGAGAGGCAATGATGATTCAGACTCCTGTTCGACATGGCATTGGCACCCAAGTGAAGTAAAATTTCTTGTCTTCTCCTCTGATGGAGCATATTTGTATTCAGGTATCTAACTGTTATAATACTAATTATTTTTGTTTTAGACTAAAGTTGGTATTGTTTGTTTTTAGTTTTTTTATCCTGCCAAAGTTATAAATCTCTGTTAATTGATCAAGATCTTAAGTTCTACTGATTCTTTGAAAGGCATCACTTCTTGATTAAACTTTATGGGGCTTAAATGAATTGTGTTTGACACCTCTTTTCAAATACTAATTCACCTGGTTGTTTTATTGTTTCTCTCGTATGAATAAGATCTTTTGTAATTGTTGTCAATACATTGCCTTCATTTTTTTTTCTTATCAGGTGGAAGAGAAGGTGTGCTTGTGGTGTGGCAGCTTGACACTGGAAAGAAAAAGTTCAAGCCACGACTAGGATCCCCATTACTATATTTTTCTGCTTCTTCTGATCCTTCTCTTTCTTGTGTAAGACAATTTCTTTCTCTGTTTATTTAAGTATTACCTCTCACATCTTTTCATGCTCTTGTGTTTCCTGGATTGCACAACAATTTTAGCCCCTCAATTGTTAATAAAAGTTTGCATTTTTAGACAACTGATAGTCCCATATTCAGATATCTTGTGCAGATAATCAAATTCATCTGGTAAAAATGCCTTCAGTGGATATATTAAAGTCTATTTCTGGAATTAAGGTATGCCGTTTTTATGCCCTGCTATTTTTCTTTTAATATTTTATATGATCAGGGTTTCCTGTGGCATGGGCTATGCCTTCTTTTGACCGAATTGCTTGCTGATATCAGTCATGGTGTTTTCAGCCCCCTTTTGCAGTTCCAGATGTTTGTGAAGGCTTAAATGGTGGGGTTGTGTTTGATCACTCTTCTGGATCAGTTGTTCTCAGGACTGAAAACTATTGCATACAGTTCTTTAGCTTGCTTGACAACCTAGAGGCTTCACAGGTCTGTTATCCAGGCTGCATCCTTAGCATTGTCTCCAAAATCTTGCTAAGATATTGATGTCTAATATGATTTTTTGACTTCCTAAAACTTATGGATTTGAAAAGAGTAATCAATTCTTTTTTCTTTTTTTTTTTTTTTTGATGCAGGTTCAAGTGTGTGAAAGAAATCATCAACCTGTTGATGATGTCATGGTAAGCACACAAACTCTGTAATTTGACACTTGGATAGTATCTCCACAATGAAGAGGTTAATAATGTATTCAGATAAAATAAATTCTTCTAGTTTCAAGAATAATATATATCAGATCTGGCTGATTGTGGAAATCACAAATGTTATTCATGTGGGTTGATTATTCATCTCTGCAGTTTTTATGCTCTTGATGATGGATTTTGCCCAAGAAAATCTGATAAGTGTGACTAGGAGTTAGCTAAGGTGTGTACAAAAGAGAATTAGAAAGCTAGATTAGGTGGCTTATGAATGAGCCTAATTCAAGGATGAGGGATTATACTCAACAGATTTTGAAAGAGGAGTCCACTAGTGCATTAAGGACAGAGATGCTATTGTTAGTCAACTTAGTCTAGTGCATGCATACTATCACATCATATCAAGGAAAAGGAACCTTTGCATGTTGTTGTCTAATGGCCTTCTAATTGACATTCATACTTATGGTGGATATTGCTTAGTGCAAACCAAACATGTTATTTGGGTTTAATTCAACCCAAAGTTTAAACTAAAAGGACGAAAGACTTAGGTTTAAATTTATTTTCCAAATTAGCCGATGTGGGGCAATTAGTTAGTCTAACAAATCCCCTTGATACGTGTTAGTTTATTTTAACTAGTCACGTTGTAAACAAACTAAACAAACCACGCTTGAATACCATGTTATTATGCAAATCGAACATATTATTGGTCCGATTTAACCCAAAAGCCTAAGTTGATAGGATAAGAGACTTTGGCTTATTTATCAAAATCCATATTTTTCAAATTTATTGGTGTGGAACTATTAGTTACTCTAATAAATATTATTAATTCACTTAGTTATTTCATCAATAATATTTATGAGTTGGAAGGGTTCTGGCCAGTGATAGAACAATAGAAGTATTCTTTTAGTTGTCTTGTAGAAGAAGGATATGCAATTTTTACCCTTGTGTGTGTGTGTGGGCACAGTTTCTATGCGAAAATTTTTGTCAAACATCTGTCATTGGTGTTGCCTCAATTTTATTTTTAAGAATTACTTTGAATATTTAATTTGAATTGCAAGATGCTAAGTAAACAGTGAAAAAAAAGGAAATTATTTGTTTGACATTCAAATCAGATGGGGAAGGAACAAAGAATTTGATGATTGTTGGATTAGTTTATTTAATGTCTGCATAAATGATTTTATTTTAATATGATCTTGATGTAAATTGTGTAAATAGACAAAACTATAATATAACCTGATTTTTCATTTCCTTGGATTTTACACATAAGCCAGTACTGCACAAATATATTTTATCAGCATGGGTGCCGATCAATTACTTGTTTGACTTATTACCATAAAAAAAATCAAATGTGAAATAGATCATGGACCAAACTATATGTTTCAAATTAGTAATCTTCAATTAGTACGAATACACTTAATTCTATTTTAGAGAAAGTCATCAAGAGTTCATAGGTATTAAAGAGAATAGTTGCAAAATAAAAATAGGCCGTCCGATTGGTCAATGCAACTCTATGCTATGGTAAACTACATAATGTGTCTGATGAATATGTGGTCCTGGAACCAAGGGCTCAATTTGCAAGTTAAATTACACTGTGGCATAGTATATGCTGATCTGGTATTATCAAGAAGGCGATGAATAAACAATGCTTGGTAATAAACTCTATTCCTTGCCATTGATCGTAGAAATAATTCTGAGAAGCTCCTAACTGTCTAGGTTTTCCAAATGATAGTTGCCAAATTTTATTAAACATTGTTTCCAGTGGCCTGGCTTCCTTAGTTAAAAGAAAATGTAGCATTAGGCTCTGTTTCATTTAGTCCATTATTTGATGGGAAGGAAAGAGGCGCTTGTGTATAATGTCCAGGAGCTCAGTGAAATAATTTGGACTAAGTGTGTAAACATTGGTCTCTCTTAAGCGTACTCTTAATTCTTCTCATTTAGCACTTATTTTCTTTTGAACTTTTTCTTTCCTGAAAGTTCAGTTAGCATTTCCGCACATTTAATTATCGCAGGTGGTTGTTCAATTGATAGCTCTTTCCAGAGATGGTTCTATCATGGCTACTGTTGAAGTTAAGCTTCCTGAAGAGGGAATTGGCGGACTTGTAAATCTAAAATTTTGGGCACAGGGATCCAAGACTGGTGAATACAGTCTATCCACAGTTATTTATGAGCCTCACAGGTAGGCAAATATGGAGAAATTCTTTTATCAAGATAACAATCTTGCTTGTCATACCTTTTTGCAATTGCAATATTAGGTATTCATGCTGATTGATCATGCCAATTGTCAAGTGTTCTTATTAATATGATTTCAGCAATAACCATAGAGATGTTTGTATGATGAATTCTTTTATAACTGTGATGAGCAGGTTATTTTATTGGTATTTATCGATTCTTTTTATCAATGTCTTTATTTCCTGTTCTTTGACAAAGTAATGACATAGTTTTATTGGATGTGTTGGTTTGATATTGGTGAATAAGGATGGATTGTGAAATGCATATCACATATGAGCATAAGGGCACTTGTTTAGTTGGTTTTGTATTAGCATGGTTTAGGTCTCTGGTTTATATATTCTTGCATCATTTATCCATTTTTTGTGAAATTGATAAAATTTTAGTTATGAGGTTATCTTCTTTTGCACCGATAAGTTCATGCATGCTAATGTGTTTTCCTGTTCATTTTCCTTTGTTGTCTTTATTAAGAGTCCTAATTTCATTAGCCAAAATGTGCATGTATGGTGCTACTATTGTAACTCAACAGTAGTAAACAATGTTCAATAACATTTGCATAAAATTTATATATTATCTTTTTCCTTTCACATTTCAGCGAATCTGGAATTTCTGCTCTTGCATTCCGTCCTGACAATTGTATGGCTGTCACCTCTTCTTTTGGTGGTGATTTTAAGGTAGGCTTCATGTGAAGGTCCTAGTACCACTTGCCTTTACCAGTATGTGGAGAGCTTTGCTTTACTTTTTATATGTTACAGATCTGGGTTAATAGTTCTGATGTTCAACGTAAAGATCAAATTCTTCAGAAATCAGGCTGGCGCTGTAGATCTGTTGGTGCATACAAGTATGGGTTTGTTTCAAATTTGCGAGAATGAATTAGATTCAAAATTGCATTAATTTGTGTTTCTTTTATTAGTTGGCATTGCTAATCCTGTTTTGAGAAGCAAGATTGTAAGCAGTACTTTAGAACTTCAATGTTGCATAGCTTTTGTTTGTGTTTTTTTTTGTTGGTTTGTTCTTTTGTTTTTTCATTCATTGATGCAACTTAGCAATTAAGTGATGATTTTTTTTTTCTCAAAATTGTTTTGGAGGGAAATTGCTAACCTTTTGCATAGCAATTTGGGGAAATTTATGCCGCAATTCTGGGATACAACCTTCTCTTCGAATATGTGGTGATACATGGGGGACATGTTTGGATCTCCTGCACTATCTGTGATCATATATTTGCTTTTAACACATCTTAATTTTTCCGTCAATCATTGATCTCACTCTTTTATTTTATGAATCTGCTTTTTCCTCTCTCATGTTTTTAAACTTCATAAATCTTTTTAACCCTTATTGAATTTTGTGAATTTTCATATTCTAGACATTTTGCTTTTAATTTAAATTTTAATATGACTTAAATCCCTTGCCTACACTTCTATTTTTCTAGAAAGCTGTTATACTATAATGTTCCAGTTCTTCTGAAAACAATATGATTCAAGTGATCATGTATAGATATATTTACATGTATACATGTATATACATACGGACATGCACGAAGAGGTTCTTTGAGATCTACAAGGGTGAAATGGTTGTAGATGAATTTTCAAGGTTGATGAGAATGACTTTTTTTTGTGGAAAATTTGGATTATGCTTGTAACTTGTAAGTGTGAAGAAGGTGAGTTGGAGGGGACCTGCTTCCAGTCATTAGCTACTGTTTGAAGATAAAATGTTTTGGAAGTTGTTAATCAACTGAATGAAATTTTGCACAAAATATGCAAGAGTCAATGTGTGATGCTTTTCTTGGAAGCTGCAACAAGGCACATTGCCATAATGGCAGCCCATGTATGTCCTGAAGCATTTAGCTATGGTGAAGCAGTCTGCCAATGTTTTTGAACCTGCAATGGGTTCTACATTGATTGGACATTTAAATTATTTCATGATTTCTATAATAGATCAATCATTCAAGCATTAAGTTGGATTTATTGAAGAAGAGTAATCTGTTCCGATATTTTTTACTTTTTGTCAGAGGCAATATTGTTGAGACGGATCATATGCATTATTTTGCATGACCAAAATCTTCCCTGCTAGCACTGGGATACAGATGTATAGCTTGCTTACAGTTTTTACAAGATTCTTTTTACTGACAACCCATCGTTCATTAAAACCTGGAACATATTCACTTATGTTTTATATCCGGATTGAAGTTTATCTTGTTTCCTCCCTTAATTTGTTATGGTCAACATACACAATTCATTTTGTGTGTCTACCTGCAATTTGATTTGTTGAAATTTGAATCATCAGTTGATGATATTGTTTGTATTCAGAAGCTAGCCTTAGGGTAACATATTACTTGCATTGGTTTTTGAAGTTAACTTCAACTTATTAATCTCCTGCTTTGGCAAGAAATGGTTCTCATTTCAAGAAGGTTATTTTGTTTATGTTTCATATCCTCAGTGTTGTGTATGTTAGTCTGCGTGTGGTGTATTAAGTGGAAACTGGTTTGTCCAGGAAAAGGCCAATGACTGCTGCCGCATTTTCTTCTGATGGATCCGTCTTAGCTGTTGCAGCAGAAACTGTTGTTACTTTGTGGGACCCTGAAACAAATGTTCTTGTTGCTGTAATAGGAGATTCATTTACCGTGAGTTTTGCAATTGTAATCTTTAGTTGAGAATTTTCATTTTTAAAAAAAGCCATCAATTTTCTTTTACGTTATGAATAAATTGATACCATTTGTTTCATTTTGCAGCCAATTGTAGCGCTATCTTTTGTTGGGGACTTGGAATATTTGATTTCAGTATCCCGGGGCTCAAGGCCACAGTTAGTTGTATGGAATTTACTAAAGCTATCTATGCATTGGTCTTACATGCTTTCTGTAGAAGGTATTTTTGTTCTTCTCCCTGAATTAACTTGTGATATTAAATCTTGCAACCTTTTTGTAGATTTTTCCTTAGCTTTAGGCATCATCTCTTTTGAATATCAACTTATTATATTAAGCATGCTCCTTTTCTCAAATTCTACTCTAATAAATTCAATGTGTATACTTTAGTCCGAAGTAACGTATTCACTGGTTCCTTATATTGACATCTGTTTTATGCCAATGAAGTAAAATATTGTTACCATAGACTTCTGACCTTGCTCTAACAAGTATTACTCCATATCATTGTGGCAATTTCCCAAGACTTCAACACAGTGATTTCCACCTGATAGAGCCAAACCTTGGATTATCCTTATTATTTATCTTACCATTAAAAATTTTCTTGTTTTTTATTTTCACCCTGCATACATGATATCCAGATAAATAGCATATATTATATTTAAAGTGATACTCAAGACACTCTGTAACTCATGCAGCTGTAGCAGCCTCTGGTGGAGATGGATCTAAATTTGCTGTCCTAGCATGTCCGACACGGGAGGCCAATGCAAGAGAACAAGATGGTATAATCTTATTATTTGAAGTTGATGATCCAGTTCCGATGTCCACTTGGTCGGTCAAGAAGGTATATTTCTTCACATTTTGAGTTCACCGTCTCTGAGTACCACATGACAGAAAAATTATTCTAATGCTTTGCTTATAGTTCCAGTATCTCTATTATTTATGTTATATTTGTTGATTATTTAAATATTAATTTAGACTACAAAAGATAATAGTAAAACATTTGCAATCTTGTTTATAAATTGTGCTTATATTTCACTTTCCATCGATTTAGGCAAGGGGAGGCAATCTTGCGTTTCTATCGTCCAATCTGTTTCCTCAAAACCCAAATGTTACAGAGCGAAGAAGTTCTCCACTGCTCGTCTATGTAAATGGTGATCATGAATTCGAAGTATTTGATCCTCATGGTAATCAAAGTCAGATAGGAAGAGTGCATCGTAAAAATCCCGCTGTTGCAGAAGAACCAAGTAAGGGTGTATATATATATATATATATACTTGTTAAGTATTACTCAATATATCTACCTTTTGGTTTGACCATGGATGAAGTTTTGTTTGATATACTTCTAATTTTTATTCCATATAACTTTTGTGTTCTGTGCAGTGAGGTTTGGATATGAATCGATTTACGGTGAATTACCCGAATTTGATCTGAAGAAAGATCAGATACCGGAAATTCCTTTTGCTCCATCTGATAGACCTTGGGAAACAATATTCAGTGGACCATCACATGTTCTTCCACCCCTCACCAAACTTTGTTCGACGTTTCTTGAATCCATACTCGAAAGAAACACAACACTAAAAGACTGATATTGTTCCCAGGAACCGGTAACACGGCTCATCCAATTGTACTTCCACCATTAGTAGAAGGGAATAACAGAATGCTGTTGTGATGTCAATGAGATGAAATTGAAAGCCGAGCAAATGAAAGGGTGTTTATCTTGTCGTTGTATTCGGAATATAATTCTCAAAATCTCAGGCTCCTTTGTGCTTGGAAAATTGTCTTTGCCCAATTTGGTTGAGGTTGGGATTTTGTATTCTAGTATTTTTCTTGTTCTTTTTTTAGTTTACAGTTACAAGTGTGATTTCTCCCACATAAGTACTATATTTTTGTGTTTAGGTATGCTTTTTTGTATCAGTGTGTCCAGCGCTGTATCAGTTTGGATGTCTTAATTATTTCATACATATCATATATATCATCAATTTTTTCTTTTTTTTTTAAGGGTTTTTATTCACAAGTTCTTGATTTGACTTTCATTTATTAGAGAAACTGAAGTGTCTAAATTATTATTATTTATATAAATTGTGTATTTAAATTTCGTTGTAATTATCTTTTGGCAGAGGATTATTTTCATTTACGGGAACAGGAAATTGAAAGATAGATAAATAAATTATATATATATATATATATATATATATATATATATAGGAAGATAAATTTGTGCAGATATATGTATAATTTTAGGATTGAAAAAAAGACAAAAAGGCAGTAACCAAAAAGAAGAGTGAATTCCTGACTTATGGCAAAAGAATTAGATCAAAATCTCCAATTACATATGATCACACATCCATCATGAAAATAAGAAAGAATATTCACTTGGCAGGGAAGAAAACAAAGATTTATTCATAATTTCATGACAGAAGTAAAGACAGTTGAATTTACAGGTCAAGCAAGAAGAACAAATTATGATCATTTTTCTTTCAATGTTTTTATCTTACACTATTACAATGCATGGATTCTCCAATGTTTATTACAAATTTACAACAAGAAGAATTTACATGAACACCAACCAAAGAGAGATCTATTTGGCAATTAAATGTGCTGCTTCACTGTCTAAATTAAAGAATGCGATCGGTTTCCTTTGCCCGAAATTAATGCAGGAAACTCCGACAAATGCAATTGTAGCCACAAAGAAAAATATGGCAAAAGATATGAATTGTGCAAATATCGACAGTCCTGATACTTCCTGCAGAACAAAATGACACAAGTTGCAACAAAATGAAATAAGTAAAACTATTATGATCTAAAGAAAAATCACAATTCAAGATCAATTAAGATGATACTTAATTCACTATGTCGAGATATACTCACAACAGCTGCCTGAAGTAATGTCTCAATAAGAAGCCCGGCGAAATTGTTAATGGAGAACAAGAGAATGAATTGCCCGTTCGACAACAGTCGGCCACATTGCACACTCAGAAGGCAAGAGAGAGTCTGGTAAATCCCGGAGATGAGCACATATAAAAAGTAGTCTACCCAAATATTAGGAATGATTCCCATGCATGTGCATATTAATCCCATCACTGATGATCCAATCACATATATGGACAAGCCAGATTTACTGGCAAAGTCTTTAATATAAATGGCACAATAAGCTCCGAGACTCCCAGCTGCCTGAGATATGGCCAGAATGTGTCCGTTGTATTTTGACTTTGGGTCGACGGCATCGAAGAGATTTGTTCCATAATTTTGTACTAGTGACATGCCAGCAAATGCAATTGCCCACCTGCATACTCAGAAGTGAAGCAAGAAACATAACAGTATTTAAATGCGGTGATGACACTTGGTTTTGGGACTGGATTGTTTATGTGAGAATTAGACCCTAGATCTGATATGAAACAAGAAAATATGTCACAAAATGCAAGCCTATTTTTCAGAATCTGAATCAACAAAATGAACTAAAACACAGCTGGAATTGTTCTACATTTAATTTCAATCAGAATATACACCAAGCATTCATTAGAACATCCCTTAAAAGGATATACTGTCATGGAAAGCATCAGAAAAACTACTAACCAAAGAGAAAGAATCCTTAAGTTCTGGTCACCCCACGTTTGCTTCAAGATAAAAATCCATCCCTGCTATAATTCAGAGACCGTTCAACATGTGTAAAAGTCAACATAAGAATAATAGTAATTAAAAAAAGGTCTGCAGAGCTTCTCTCTGATTGCCTCCTACAAACTATATGTCATATAGATGCTCAGATGGTGAAATCTCATAAAATATCAAATCACTGAGTCTATCATTAGCCAGTGTTTTTTAATAATGTCTGAAGTTATCAGTGCTTTTTAATAAAGTTTGAAGTTATTGATACTAAGTCTGCTACTAAGTTTCGCTTTTTTAGAATTTTCAGCAATCACAGGCTTTGTTTGGCAAACACTCACTTTTTAAAAAAACCATCTACTCTTAAAAAATGCAATAATAAAAAAAAAAAATCATAGATCATAAAAACATGAAAAGAAAACCAAAGAAATAGTGTTTGCTAACACAGATTTTGAAGAGTATATTTTCTGGGTCTAGTGTGTTGTATGCACAGTTTTGTTCATCCGCTAACCCATTAGTTGATCTAATCTATAGCTTATTTACAATATAACTTTGGATGTCCTATCACTAGAAGAGATTCTCAAATTAATTGATCATATTATGAGAAATCAACCTAATTGGCTGAAGGGCCAATCCATTGATCAGCCTTTGGTGAAGTTAAAATAGACACATTAGAATGGGGTGCCGCCCATTAATTACTTTAATTGACACTAATAAAGGCACAATCAAACTTAATTGGATTAATTTCATACTTAATTAGTTTCCTCCAACTTATTGATTAGCTACTAAATCCAATGAATTTTAAGTGTTACAGAAATGTTAATATTCATATGATTCAATGTAATATGATTTCAAAATTCATTGTAATGACCTCTGCCCAAAATATAACTTACGCTAATTGGGCAAATTTCATGACTTAAATACTAACAGTATGTCTACTTTGGCTTTATTAGCTTGAACCCTAAAGCCACCAAAAGTAGGGTCCACTATTCGTGTTTGGGCCCTAAAGTGTAAAAATATTTGTTGACTCATGAAGTAGCAAGTTTTATTCATTTTGACCCTTTTCACCACCGATTCTTAAGCTTCCAAGAATGTGTGATGTGTATCTAATACTGCTAGACATGTGGCACACTAGAAGTTCCACATGGCAATTAAAAACATTTTCTAAAATCTTTTTTAATGGGTGAATATCTTAGATATTCATTGATTCTCTCTATGGGGATGGCTGTGGTCATGGTGGAAAGTAGATGGGGCCTCAGACATCTATGAAATTAGCATCAGATGCTTAAGCTCTCAAACCTGGCGAGGTGAAAGCACTCAGGGGACCGTTAAATGTTAGGAGAAAAAAGACTGCACTTTTATCATCACAGGCGCCCCTGTCAATCTAAGCACACCATAAATCAAAAAGCAAAATTTAAATTCAAAAAACTCTTAAAGAACTTCAACGTTCAAGGAACCATTGATACGTTACAATCAAACAAATATCTCCCAAAAATATAAATAAATAAATAAATCTAATTCACATGAAAAAATTAAAACAAGAATAACAGAATGAGATCAGAACTTCTGGCTTGATTTCTCCTATAAAGAGGAGAAAACTAAATGTACCACAAATTATAATCCTAATTGATCATGTGGGCAAAAGGCTCATCAGATCCCATAATGTGAGTATTCATGTCAACACTCATTTGAAAAGTTATTTTAATGTTTTTAAAATACCATGTAATATCTGATGTGGCCAAGTATGCCACATGTCTGACCACATCAGATGCTACATTGAACATTTCAGCCAGCTTAGCAGTCCACAGCAGGGTGAGCCCATGTGGTTCACATGGTTAGTGGATAGAGGGTCCAAAATGACTACAAATGGTTACTTCAGGGACCAAAATAAACATTTTTCACTTTAGGTACCAAAAAGAACAATGGCACTGCTTTAGGAGCCATTTGTGACCTTAAACCTTAAAAAAGAAATCTTTAATGTATAATATGAGCTCAAGTTGCAACTATTAAATGTTATATCAAGTTGCTAGTTCAGCTTTCCCTATCCACTTTAATCTGGGTTATGCCAGTAAAAATTAACAAGCTGAAAATTAGAACTGAGAACATAATTTCATGGACTAATAACATAAAATAAAAAAGATGTACCAAAGGACCACTGCTTAGATATGTATGCAGCTCATTAAAGAATAATTTGTTACTTTGTTTAGCAAATAATTTCAGCCAAAAAGAAAGCAAAGTTCTATTAACTGCTCACCTCATTTTCACCCCAAGATGTTAGAGAAGATAATGAATAAAGAGAAGGGTCCTTTGGCAGAAGAAATGTCATTGCACAACATATTCCCAGCTGGTATTGAACAAATTTTAACAGGAATAAGAATATAAATATGCAAAGGGAAAAGGGAAAACATTTGGGCTTGCATATACTTTTAGAACTAGGTAAGGCAGTCTATACATACAGCAGTAAGAGAGATGACAAAAAACATGTCATATGAAACTCCCGCGAGTGCTAGAAACTGGCCTGTCAAAATCAAAATAGACAACTTAGAAGAAAAGAATATTAATCTGATCTTGAAATGGTCAACTTCATCTTGTTCTACAAAACATGGAAGTTTTCTTTAGATTTCAAATAGAAAAGATAAACCAGTTCTTATGATGGTGATTAAACAAGCCTATAATTAACAAAAGTGATACACAAAATATTTAACTTTCAAACTAAAATTCCAAACCTCTCATGAATATTCAAAGCGTATTGACAACTGATGGCCGGAGCCCCTTCAGCATGCCTTTGGCCCTTCTAAACTCTCATACTCCAATTTCTAATACTTTTATGTCTATTCCAAGGCATTCATAAAATGGATCTCCCATGAATGAACTTCTGACTTGAAATTTCAGTTTTTATGGAACACAGTTTTCATGAAATTGCCAACTAGAAGGCTAGTCCTGACAAAGATGGGATGACATATTTTCATAAATTGCTTGATATTGACCAATAATTGCATTTCAAGATCCACATAATTGTAGAAGAAAATTTAATTGACTACTTGCCAAATCACATTTTCCTTCTTGCATGAACAAAAAGGTCCAATCAAGAATGAAAAAAAAAATTAATAAAATTTTGGCAATCACTAATATTTGCAGATCCAACAGTTAGATATCTAAATGAAGTTGGAACCAATGCTCAGCTATATCTGTACTGGATAACATAATGAAAAGGAAGGATACCATGCACGTGCAATCATAGCCAATCAATAAAAAAAATTAACCTCAAATTGATGTCTTAAAAACATACTTAATTCAGATGCTAACATAAATGATAACAGTGAAGTAGTTGTAGTCAAACTGGTCTGCATAAGAAGAACAGGTAGAGTTAATCAAACAAGTTTCAAGTTTCAACAGATCATATACATCCAAGGCATAAAAATTTGCAATTTACATAAAAAAGAAGGTACTTTCTTGTGGAGCAAACAGTTTGCAGTAAACATGCAAAAGCTAAAGGCTCATAAATACAAGCTAGACTGATCCAAATTAGTGAGCATACTCTGTCAACAATCAATCTCAATCAAAGGTGTGCTTTCTCTCCTCCTTTGATCTTGTGTGGCTTTCAAGCCTTGTTTTGTGATATGTTTGTGATTTTCTAGGGGTTTGGTGTTATACTTGGTGTTTGATCTTTCATCACTAGTTTTAATCCTTTTTAAGAGAAATTTTCTCTTTGCGGTGGTCAAATTCGATGTATCATTTTGCTTTGCCAGTTACTAGGTAGATTCTGGTCAGGTTTTGCAAAACCCAATAGGTTTGGGTAAGGTAGGAATATTCATGTTCTGATCATGTACCTGACCCATGCTCACCTTTAAAGGCGAAATAAAAAATAAATGTCTAGATCTCAGAGCCAGCTAGGCTCAATCTTTATCTCACATCTGTGCAGGTGGCCTAGTATGGTTTCCTGGCTTCAAGCTTTCAGGTGGTTGTTCACCTTCCCCATCTCTCTTCCTCTTCTTCTTATCTCCTCCTAATTATTCCTTCTTCCAGAACTCCTGAGCTGCCCTTTCTAGAACTTTTGTTTTTTAAAAGAAAACTCTAAGTTTATTGAGTGTTCAAATTTTCTCATGACCACCTAACCCTCATTTTAATATTATCTCCTCTGCTCCGCTTAACTTTCTTCTAACTCTCTTATTCTTTCTTCTAAAACTAATGAGCTTTTTTTCTTTAAAGGGGGAAAAACATAAAGTCCATTGAGTGGTTATACTTCCTCATGGTCACCTCACCATCAATTTAACCTTATTACTTCATATCTTTCTCTAACTCTCTTCTAGTTCTCTTATTCCTTCTTCTAGAACTCTCTGAGCTGGCTTTTATAGAAATTTCAGGAGAAAGTAAAGTTCAGTCCACCATTTTTTCAATTCTTACAACTTAATCCTTAAAACTTCCATAAGATCCTTGAAACCTTATTTTTAATCTCCCAAAAATCATTGAAAGTTTCTCTTAAGTCCTCAACTAATAAAGTCTCCAACAAATAAATCCTAAGGTTTACCTTGACCCCTTTTAAACTTCTAACACTTTACATATTTGTCTTTGTAAATCATAAAATAGTATCAACAATAATACCACCAAGTTTAAATAATTTCGGGATGTTACAGTAATAACTGTAAATATTTGTGTATATATGATATAATTGCAAAGCCAATATTGTAGCTAGCAGTAGTTTATTTTTAGGGATGCAAATTAACATGATTTATATAAAGAATCATTTGAGGGATTATTCAGAAAAATTGAATTGACAAGAAACATGTCTACTGGGGGGGAGAGAGAACCATAATTTGATATTCTTCTTCCAGTACAAGATGAAAAATATATGAAGAGAAGACCAAGCGTGCTGACATTCCGAATCCATATGTGAGCTGAAAATGTGACACCAACATGAGATGATCAAAATATTGTAAACATGTTCTTATGAAGATCACCCAGCCCGTATTATCATATAATGTCTACATCATGAAATCCAGATTTACTAACTGAATTATGAAATCATTGAGAATGTTGGATTTACCTGCATAATTTGCATTGATAGAAGTGATTGCCCAACCCATATTATTACATAAGTAGCAAGAAGTCCAAAAGCCCCTAAAACATAAGAACACTGTCAGCAACATAATCAGAGAATTCAGTGAAAAAGAGTTACTCAAATTGGTAGCTGAGTGAAAAGTATGACACGAAATAAATGGGAAGGTTGAACGCTTGATTGAAAAAAAAAGGTCAGCCAGAAGAATGACTATTGCAACCTATAGATTCTGAATTATTATCCCAGTCACACAACCCTCTTAGACTATTTAGAAAGAAAGTAATTGTAGCTTGCAAGTCCTTTGAAAAATACCTCAAATTCTATGTGCCAGTTTATTTACTGACATGCATGCCAAGCGCCAAATTATTTACCTGAAGCATAGGGATTCCCCAAATATTGCGCTGACACCACATGAACATAAAATACAAAATAAACATTGAAACATATCTATATTCATAAAAGAGAAATCTGGCAGTTAATATTTGTTTATGAAGTCCTTAGCTGCAAGAGAAGCAATTTTCTTATGCATGTCAGAAGTATAATTACATGTCAGAAAAGAAACATAATGGCACTTCATCCAAATTATGTCCACAGAAATAAAATCATTAAATGACAATGCATACAGACCACATAATGCAATCTGTTCAACTTTATATTGTTTCATACAGCGCCATCAACTCTACAAGTAACTGCAAACTGAACACCAATTCTTGAAACATACACTAGCTTGTGCAGGTATACACACTCAAATATGCACGAACCATATGTATACATATCCATGCGTAATGTGCATATGAGGTGTACAATCATATGCTATGCACATGCATATATAAACATATCTGAAATTATATATATGTGTGTCTGTGTGAAGTACACATACATATACAAAGACTCATGCATATACGTTTCATGTGTTTTAAGTGCCAGTCAGTAGATATTATAATATCAGCAAAAACATCAGGTGATCCAAAAACCGCTAGAACCTCAAAAGAGGGTAAAAAAGATTGCAGGAAAGATATAACCAAAGCAAAAAATAAAGTCATTTCTTACCAAGGATTATGACAGCCTTGTGAGAAAGATAAAAACATGCAGGTGCCAAGAGTAATGTGAAAACAAGCTGAGCATAGACACTTATCGGATATATATCCACTGTAATCTGCAAAACAAGGATACACCCCCTTGAAGAAATATCACCAACAATCAAGAGTATGCATGGGGTGCATAAAAATAGGCAACTCAAGATTTTTGATAAAATAACTGAGTCATCGGAGTGCAAGAAATTAATAAAATTCAATGGAACCATACAATTCCTCTACACATTTTCTTGACGAAACTAAGTAAAGAGAAAACAAATTTAAGTAAGAAACATCGGCACAGCTTAGCAGAACGTATAACATGCAATGAATAAAAATCAAGAAATCAAGGTGCTCAGTAGATTCTTCACTCACGAGGCATCAGAAAACCTGTTTCTTTGTGAAATCCAAAGAGGAGACAACAAAACTCAAAGGATGGATGACATTGCCTGAATACAAATAAAAAAAAGCAACATGCTTTATAGAACTCCTCATTCACCAAACATCAAAAACCTGTTTTTCCCCCATCCAATAACAATACAACAACATCCAGCAATAAATATGAAATTCAACAAATAATAAAGCACAAGTGCCTGATAAATCTCCTCACAGCATCAAAAACCCCGAAAAATCTACCAATATCTTTGTGCAATCAATCAAGGAGATAACAAAAAGCATAGCGTGCATAAAAACTAAATAAAGCGAGGCACTCAATAGAATTCCTCAAACCAAACATCAAAGACCTGATTTTTCATCAAAAAGACAACGAAATTCAATCAAATAAGAATAAAACGGACCTGAAAATTGGAGAAGCCCTTGATGGAGGTGAGATAGGGAACGAGATAAGGCTCAACGGGGATGAACTGGGACGAGAACGAGTAGCCAAGAAGCACGGCGAGCAAGGAGCCCGGGACCGATACAATGCCCCGCGGGATCACCGCCGACGTTATCCTGCTCCACCAGCTCTCCATTAGGGAAAGGGCATCAATCAAGACTCGCATGTATTTATTAGCTCTCCAGAGCTGTGGAATTTTTCAGAGAGGTCCCGCTTGTTGGTGAATTATGAAGAAACTCCTCAGTTTTTTTTAATATATAATTTAGTCCCTGAAATTTTTTTTATGATAATAAATATATATATATATATATATATATATATATATATATATATATATGAAATAGTTACAAATATCAAATTTAACCAGCAGATTATAAAAGCAAAATAAAATAAAATAAAATAAAACAAAACAAAATACAGAATATCACATATAAAAATGACAAAAAAAATTAATCAATTTGGTCTGTAAGTGTGTTTGCGGTCAAGCTTGAATTAAAGGAAAAAAATGAGAAAATTAAAAGCTTGATGGTGGATATAAAAACGTACAATTTATTTTTATTTCAGTTAGCATATAAGTCACTAGAATATATATATATATATATATATATATATATATATATATATATATATATATATATATAACACACATATGACTGGTTATCATAAGAATGAAAAAGGCTGTTTAAGACAATTATTAAAGATGCGTTTACTAGCTTAGTTTATTTCAAGATCGAGGGTTTGAACAAAATAATAACCAGAAATTTAAATAACTAATAGCCAACTCAAAATAATAAGTAAAAATCCCAAATAATAAACATAAATTATAAAAAATTATAAAAATATATAAAAACTATAATTGTGTATGGAAAAATGTAAAAATTATAAATAATTGTAAATAATAAGGTTAGCTTTTTTGTGTTATGCATAATATGTGATATTTCGCAATGTATTTATAATTCTTTTGATTTTGTTAATTACATTGTTGTTTTTTTGCTATAGGCTCTTTAATTGTTAATGTAAAAAACATAAAAAAATAAAAAAAATAGAATGGTTAACTTCTTTCATTTGGAAGTTTCTTTGATTTGTAATTAACACCATTAATTAATAGCTAATTAATATTTAAATAAAAAATTTAGTTCAAAAATATATCATTAAAGTTAAATATTTATTTATGATAATTAATCAATTACAGTTCTTGAATGTTTTAAAAAATAAATTATTTAAAATAATCCATTATTATACATATAATAATATTTATTGGGATAAGGGGTATAAGAGTTATTTTATTATATTTTTTCTACTGCTTTTCTCATTCCCAATAAATCATTCTCTTTATATTTTACCAACCAAACACATTTTTTTTATTCTTACTCCTACTTTACTACCCCTACCCCTACCCCTACCCCTACCCTTACCCCTAAGTTATTGGAAAATTTTGAAGAATTGAGTGCATTTTTCATTTTCGTCTCTTGCAAGTAACTTATTTTGATCCCTGAATTAAGGGAAGAACATTACACATATGACATACTAAATTATTTTTATTATTGATGCGGAATATTCAAGGACTGAAAAAAAATGGCTGGTTTGAATATTATACTTACAACATGAATTTTAAAGCTTTAAATTTTTTTAAAACCTCATTACTATAAGCATAATAATTATTTTTACAATAATTAAAATCTTAAGTTTCTTCAATGTAATATTCAATCAATTTTATATAATCTCAACTGATTCTTTTAAATTAATAAAAATAAACTAAATTACGTATTGTCTATCAATGAAATAAATTAAAGATATTAGAAAAAAAATTGAGAAAATATATTAAAATGAATTCCAATAAAGGTGAAATTATTATTATTTTCTCAAGTGTGACTGTGTTAGGGAGAGAAATAATATAAGAGGTTGTTTTTTTTTTTTTAAATATAATTCTTCACAAAATAAATGTATTCACACAAGAAAATTGCTTTCAGTTCATGAACCCAATATGAAACAACTTAAAATGAATGAGTCAAAGCCTTATATATAACTATACTATGTTATCTAAGTTTCTTTCTTAATTAAAGTATTCTCCTAATATAATCTTTAAAAAAAATAATAATAAGTTTAAGACATTGGAGAAAATTGAAAAAACATATCATACAAAGGGTCAGAGGTGAATGGACCTAAGTCTTTTTGTCCTATGAGAAAATATATAAAAATGATATAGAAAGATTAATGATGATTTCTTTTTATTAATTTTATTGAAAGTAATGAGACCCTCCTTCTAGTGCAACCTTATTGGTCCTATTCTGAATTAAGAAATTAATAAATTGATACATTCTGAAAATTCAAGACAAACTGTGTTTGTGTTTTTTTTAATTATATAAGAAAAAAAAATCTATTTATGATTTGAATTTTTTTCTATATTTGAACTAATATTTATATGTTCCTTAAAGAATAGTTGTTTGGAACATTTGCTGCCAAAGGAATAGTGTATGTTTTTTAAAATATAATTTATTTGTTAATTTATTTAAATTTTAATAATATTCAGTTTCTTGAAAAATTTCATCCAATGCAACATGCCTAAATGACTTATGTTAATGTATTGTTGGTATTCATAATGCCCATCAGCAATTAATTAAATAATAATAATTACATAACTTTCGCTTTTCTTTTTAAGCTTTCAAAGTTCTCAAATTATATTAAATTTTTTTTTTGAATAATAGCCGACAAGCGCCCTGGTATATAAATAGTGTTAAAACCCGATGTACATTGTATAAACAGTATAAAATAGTACAAACATCCCGAGTGAACAGTGTATGAACAGTACGAGGAACAACACTGTCGGGGAGAGGATTTGAACTCATAACCTCTCTTTTAACACTGGTGTCATACCATTGGCTAAATATTATATAAATAATATTGACAGGATAATAGCTCTTGCGTATAGCCCTATGGGCATTCAAGAAGGTAGTCAAAATTTTATATAATAATTATGAAGTTTTTTTTTAAGTGATTCTTTTATTAGTCTACAATTTACGGAAAAAATTAAGATATAGGAGAAAGTTGATAAAAAAAATATTAAAATGATATAAATGGCAAGAGAGAGCAAGATTCTCATCTCATTCAGTACCTTTATTCACAAGCGCACCATTAGTTTTATTTTGCCCAAGTAAAGGCCAGCAAGCACAATGAATGGCTGGGAACTCTAGAGGAATGGAGAGAAAGATTAATGGTGAAATTATTGTTTTCTTATCATGTGAATTTTAGTGAGATCAATGCTAGTTTGTTTTTCTTATATTTGAATTTATATTTATATGTTGTTTAGAAAATAAAAAGTGTTTGGAAATTTTAATATGCATTTTTGTTTGTCTTATTTTGGGCTTATTTGTTAAGTTATCTTTTTAATAAATTTATGTCTTATCCATTTTATTCAATTTTTTTTATATGCATGTGTGTCTTAATTAATGAATTAAGTGTTTTTTATTTAAATTAAATTTAAATAAATTAAGAAGCATAATTATCTTATTATTTGAATATATTTTATTAGATTTAGTTTTATTTTTACATAAATCCATGACAGCATCAAGTTGAAGAATTATAATTTATAAAGCATCCGCTGTAAATTTTGCATGTAGAGCTGGTCGAACACCCTTCAGCTTTTTTATTTATTTTTAAATCCTAGGAATTAATAAATAAAATGGAACACCTGGTGTAATTTTATCGATTTTTTAATTATTTTTATAAAAAATTGTTAATTAATAAAAAAAAATAAGATCCGTAGCTCAAGTTATGTTATAATGTAATTTAGTTCATGAAATCTGAATATATATATATATATATATATATATATATATATATATATATATATATATATATATATATATATATATATATATATATATTATGTTTAACTTTTTCTAATATCCAGAGCTCGAGTTTAATATAACAAAAAAATATTTATAACTGGGATTTTTAATTAAATAATGTATAATTATTGGAAAAATATTAAGGATAAAGTGCACTTTTCATTTTGGTCCCTGCCAAGTGACCTATTTTGATCTTTTATGAATCAGGAGAACAATAAGCTCTTAGCTTTTGTATTACACATATGCCATCTTAAATTATTTTTAATATTGATTTCTAATGTTCAAGGACTTAAAAAAAAAACACATAAATAGGTAGTTTTATTAATATTAAGGCTACACCACTAAAATTAATTGCTTTATGTCTCTCAATTTTTAAGCTTCATCAGGAATTTAAAGCTTTTTTTTTTTAAATCATCATTATAATTATGACAATGATTTATTATAATAAATTAAGATATTAAAAATATTAAATTTATAATTTAAAACTTTATTATTATTATTATTATTTTGACAAATGTAATAAGCATTGTCAGGGATGTGCGCAGGGCCCAAGGATTGAAGATCTAATCCATGCACTTTCACTTTGCAACATGGGGTGCAACACTCATAGCTGGGTGTTAGAGTTGGAAGCCTAAAAGTTGACATTATTTGACAAGCAAGGAACTGACATGACAAAAGCAATGATTTGGCAAACAAAGTGTCAAGGATGATGACATAACGAAAGCACTTGATGATGTGGCTAAAGTGGTGAAGAATGGTGACATGACAAATGACTAGGAACGTGATGATGAAGATATGAAGATTATGGTAGGAGCTTATGTTTGAAGGATCTCTCTCAAATGAACCATATGGAGAAATTCTATTAAAGAATCTATCTTTGGAAAGAGCATCAAAGTAAAAGAATTTTTCTTCAAAAGCAAGTTTATCTTAGATATGATTTAATCTATCTTCGGTAAGATCCAAGATAGTAAATCTATCTTTGATAAACTCTTTTCTCATGAGAGGTTTATTTATTATAAAAAGATTAATCTATTGTTTGCAAATATAAAAGATTATCAGACCAAGGATTACATGGAGTTTAGTTTTGGTGTGAAGCTATTTGAAGACACAAACTAAGAAAGACAAGGGCAAGCAAACATGATTTTCAAGACCATAATTAGTAATGAAGATCCAAAGCTATTTATGGACAGAGTTATTTGAAGACATAATCTATTCAAGGACACTATGACAAGGTTTGATAGAAGATTAAAGACCCAAGCTTGGATGAAGGAAGATCATGCTTGGAAGATATTGAGTTAAACTTGGAAGAGAGGTGATCAAGTTTAATAACAATATATTGAAGACCAAACTGTTAGTAATAATTGATCTAATCAAATTAGAGTTAGGAAAAATCATTCCAATCAAATTAGGACTATCAATTCCAATTAATTGATATTTAATAAATAATTGATTAATCATCAAGGATCGATCACATGAATATTAGGGTTTTTGCTCTTTTGATCACAAAATTAATTAATTGAAAAACCCTAATCTCATATCACATATTTATAGGGAATATATGTTTAGATAAGATTAGAAATCACTACATCTTTAGCAAATTAGCCCATACTAATTTGATAATTACAATCATATCCATAAAAAAATTGCAATTTAATCCAAAGATTAGAGATATTCATATGTGAGACCACAATATAATATTTTACATATTAGTCCCTCTATCAATAAATATCATATAAGTAGTATGATTAGACCACCAATGGCACTTATATGTGTGTTTCTTTACACTATTGGACATAAAACAATTTTAAAAAATATATATAATAATATATATTTTAAATATAATAAAATAATTTCAAAAGATTAACCGGTCGGATTTTTGTCCAACATATAAGAAACACAATCTAGAATATTCTCTCCTACAATAGGAGTGATAGATCTCATCTTGAATGACTACAAACCTTCATGTATTTATTATATAACCCAATGTGTTCGTATATATCCTGCAATTAGCGTCACCAGTTGACACTATCAAAGTAATGTAATATATACATAAGATTTAATAACATATTCAAATAATAAGGACTTTCTGTAACATAATAACTCTTTTGTTCTATGACAATGTTTGGTCTAAGAGTTCTGTATGGTCCAGTTTAATATTTGTCGACTACAAATATCCACAATGTTACTAAGAGTCTCCATTCTAGTGACTGAGACATACCACTCTATCACATATAGTAGTACAACATGTGACAACCAATAATGAATACAAAATCATATTTTATCTCATAGGCTGCGAACTATTTTGGGTTGCAAGGAATATAGATAACCATGTCTCACTTTAATGATCTCTATCATTAATTTGAAATCTATACAATGCAAACCAATAATAATATATCATCAAGCATGAATAATACAATACCCATAATTATTCATGCAATGAAATAAAACTATTTTATTACCAAACGATAGCTAAAATTGGCTTTGTAGGGCATACTAGTTTTTCACAAACTTGGATGAATGAAGATTAATTTTGATGATTTTGTGAAGACCAAACTTAGACCAAGTTTGGAAAGAAGATCAGGGAGATCTTTAAAGATCATCTTTGGTGAAATGAATTCTCGCCTTGGTGGGTACGACTATTGGGAGAGGGACCTACTGATATGATGTGAGGAAGGAGGCTAATTGCAGGTGGTAGGAGCTCAGGAGGAGTGAATTGCATCGACTTGAACCAGAGCAACCGGGAGGGTTAGAGGTGTCACAGGTCGTGTTGCAACGAGAGCTGAAACTCAGTTAGGATGAGTAGGTGGGCTGCGTTGCAAGCTCGGTTATAACAAGAGTTAAATGTTTAACTTTGGAAGTTGTCAAAGTTAGGAAGTTATGGAGATTCTAATAGAGGAAACTATTTTGGGACGTAGAGACATCTATATAAGATATTCTGCTTTGAGATTTATGATGAGTCACGGGTGAGAGACTCTAGTGTGTGAGTTAAGGAGAGTGGGTATTGGCAATCTAGAAAGGGTTATTTTTTGTCATTGTGTATGTGAGAGATAGTGTTGTACTCTTCATTCTTTATCTCTTTTAGTTGATTATTCTTTCCGAACTCGACCCCCAAGATGAAGGCAAGTTGTGCTGAATTGAGTAACCAATTTGTGTGTCTTGTTTCTCTTACATGTTTATTTATGTGTGATTACATTACTTGTGAAGTTAAGTAAAAAATTATCACACTTGTATCCCTCCGGAATTAACAGTGGGGTTTCATATATACTATATGTCTAGCAAAACCTTGACTTGGGACTTTTTGAATGTCCCACGCTAGATCTTTCACAGTGAAAACAATAATATTGGACCACGAATCCTTCAACATTTAATTAATTCTATATAATCTCAACTATTTTTTTAATATTAATAATAATAAATCAAGTTCGTTACTCTCGCTATCTCTGATTGCAAGTTACAGTCCACATGACATTGTCTTACTTTCAGCTTCGGATGAAGAAACAATATTCCTTTCTTTTGTTCATGGATACTTGAATGATGATAAATGCTTAACCAAGTGTTTGATGCAACCTACGTTACTTGCAATGTCGATTCATTAAAATGCTTCATGTTTTCAAAATTAGAGTTCATAGATATGATACAATTCTTGAAGTACATGGAACTATTTTGGAATTACATGAGTCAAGATGAATAGTAGAGAAAATTGCTCCAATATCCCTACACTTTGCTAATAGACCCTCATGAACGAATATATATATTTTTATACAAATTACATTTAATTTTAATTAGATTAAATAAATGTATTTCACAATAAAAATATTATTTTGATTCCATGAGTTCAATGTGAAGCAATGTAAAATGAATGAGACAAAGCTTTATTTAAGAATATCATGTTATCACGTTTTTGTTTATAGTGATTCTACTATTAATCTTGATGAAATAAATGTAAGATATTGGAGAAAATTGAACAAATTTTATTAGTAATCATTTTCTTGATTAGAAAACCTGAGGCGGATGAAAAATATTATTGTAATATATAAACCTACAATGCCTAAAAGGTTTATTTTAATATATTCTTTCTATTCATAAATCATAATAGTCATCAACAATAACAACCCTCAGCTATATCATCTCCTACAACTTCTGTTAAGCACTTTTTAGAGCTACTGTTTTCTCTTATATGATCTTCTACTGTGATCTTCTACCCTTCATATTTTTTAGAGGACATCTTTCACTATCTAAGGATATACTCATACCAACCCAATTGATTTTTTTCTTAATTTATTAGAAATAAATGCTGCTCTCGTTTTTGTTATTTCTTGCAAAACATTTCTAATAGCCATCAATAATTAATTAAAAATAATTACATAATTTTTGCTTTAATTTTATCCTTAAGCTTTTAAACTAGTCCATTTACTTTAATCAAACTTTTCAAATTATACTAGATCTTATTAAAAAAGATTGGCAGAATAACTTGCTCTTGGATGTAGGCAATCAAGAATCCAAAAACACTATTTATAAATATTTATATTTAAAAATATTTATTTATATAAACACTATATTTATACATCCAATAGAACAAAATTTTCAAGCAAAATTTTTTTATAAAAGTAATTTAGTGATCAATTGGCATTGTTGCCACTTCTTTTTTTTTTTTTTTTTTTTTAATTTCATGTTTTGAAATAAAATTGAAAAAACATGTTTGGTACTTTGTTTCTGTTTTAAAAAACTTTGGCAACAATTCTCATGTTTCGAAAAAAAACATAAAACAATAATTTTATATTTTCAACTGTTTTGGAAACATTTTCAAAACTCTTCCTTCCACTATGAAACCCTTCTTCTTCTACTCTCTCTCTCTCTCTTTCTCTCTCTCTCTCTTTCCTTTTAATTTTAAAAAAAATATCAATTTTTTGCAAATTAATATTAATAATTTTAAAAAATATATTTATAAAATTTATTATTTTTCCTTGATATTTTATAAATTAGTTTATATAATATAAAAAAATATATTTTTAAAAATTATTTGTCAAAAGTATTGGTTGACCCTTGATTTTTATAGACTATGATATAATATATATATATATATATATATATATATATATATATATATATATATATATATATATATATCTGTGTGTGTATAATTTTTTTTAAGGAAAACGGCAAAATATATTTTAGTTTTAAATGGTGCAATTTTTATGAGATAATTTTTACCCATACAATACCTTATTAATTCTATTTAATAATATAATTAAGTAAAATAATATGAAAAATTAAGTTTATATAAAAAAATTTTAAAATATGAATTTGAAAAAACAATAAAAAAGTGTTATAATAATTTTGTGATAAAAAAATATATTTTTGTTTACAGCTTTTTAAAATACACAACAGTTAGTGTATCCAAACATGTTTTTATTTTCAAAAAATTAAAAATAAAATGAAAACAAAGTAAAAAACAAAACAAAAAAAAAACAAAAAAAAAACAAAAAAAACAAAAGCGAAACAAAAACAAAAAAACAGAAACGATGTCAAATGACCCCTTAGTTATTTTTCTACAATATTTGGAAAGATTCATTTTAAATTTCAAATTTTTATATCAATTTGACAACTAAAAAACCCATCGACATCAACACGACAAAGAGCTAAAAAAAAAAAGAAAAAACACACCCATCACGTCAAGTTATTCATTCTCTTAGAGTAGTGAATTTTTTTTTTCAAAATTGACAGTTATTGTTAAAAGATAAGTAGGTATAAAACTGCATCAATTATAGTGGTTTAATAAACCTCCAGGGTGCACCATAGGTGATTTGAACAACCTTTGTCATGCAATCTTAGAAGAGAGGAATAACACCACCTCTTACAGCGGATTCATCCAAACCCAATAAATAGTATATGAGCCAAAAACAATGCATAAATAGTATTGCTCCAATTGACGCTCCGTCTTACCCCAGGCATTGATTTATAACAACTACTGAGCTAACAAATGGTGGTTGTGAAAACTTTTGAGCCATCACTAATGACTCAAAAAATAATAAGAGAAAGTGCATTGTCAAATAGCAACCACTAAGCTAATAACTAGTTGTTGTGAATACTTTTCATCCATCACCAATGACTCTAAAACTAGTGTTATATTTCCATATAGGTTAGTGGAGAAGACTGAGAGTAGTGGTCAGTCAATAGAAGACCAAGGAAATAAAGCACCAATGAATGAAGATGAAATGTCTTATGAGAAGTCAAAACAAGATTTAGAAGACAAATCACTCTAGGAAGTGGGGCACCGAAAGGATGGAACTGAAAGCATAGAAGATCAATACGTGGGTGCTAGGCAAAGGAAAAGTAATCAGAGGTACAAGGATTTCATAATGGGGCATGACTCATGGGTATATAAAGGGGGTGAAGGGCGGGAAGGAGGGTCTTATGCCCAATCTGAACCAGTTTGATGAGAGCAGCAACTGGGGTGGTCCTTGGCTAGAAGACTCTGGGTTAGCTTTTCTCTTTGTGGTTTTATCTTGTTTTGTGGACAATAATTGATATCTCAACAGTTGTAAAGTTGTTTTCTATGGTGTGTTGTAAGCTTGTAAGGTTTTTCACTTGCATGTTTTGGGAGATCCTAGCTTATTTGTGTACCGGTGCTTATGTTAATGGTATTGTGGACTAACTCTTAGCTCTTAAGGATGTTATTTTTACCGAATAGATTTTCTGAATAGGTTTCTTAAATAACGTGATGCCAACTTGTCATCACATCATCATCCACATTATTATTATTTTTTATATAAACTTCAAATTTAAACCTTAAAAATCCTAAAATCCTTAAATTCTTAAAATTTAAAATATATATATATATATATATATATATATATATATATATATATATATATATATATATATATATATATAAAACCATATATAAAATCTTAAACCCAAATACTACAAAATATATATCTAAAAATCTAAAACTTAAACTCTAAACCTTAAATCCTATGCCCTAAACCCTAAACAATAAACCACAAACCCACAAATTGTTTAATGTTTAGGGAGGGAGTTTTCGGTTTATCATTTACGATTAAAGGTTTAAATTTAGGATTTAGATAATAAAGATAAATTATTTTTTTTTTGTTATATATTTTTTAAATTTTTTTAAGAATTTAAGGATTTTTAAAATTAAAATTTAAAGTTTATATAAAAAAATTGGCGTGGATGACAAGTTGCCATCACGTCATTCGGAAAACCTATTGGTAAAATTTATTTGGTAAAAATAGCATCGCTCTAATATTATACTTACAACATAATAACAAACATTATCAAAAACATGTTATGCCACTTAACTTTTGACATCTATTTGTAATTTTTTTTTATTTTAAATCTCATCATGAATTTTAAAGCTTTAAATTAATTAAAACCTCATTATTATAACTATAATAATTATTTATATAATAATTAAAATGTGAATGTATTTCACATCACAAAAAAAAATTGCTTTCAATTCATGAGCTTAATATGAAACAACTCAAAATGAATGAACCAAAGCCTAATATAAAATTATATATTTTATCTAAGTTTTTCTTATTAATATATTCTTCTAATGTAATCTGCAGTAATAATATAAGTTTAAGATATTGGAGAAAATTGAAAAAATATATCAAAATGATATACAAATGGCTGGAGAGGAAAACACCCAGCTACATCTTCTACTCCTAGTCACAGTCTAAATGTTAATTCTATTCTAGCCTAATAAAGGCAAATAGTCATAGTTGAAAATCCAGCAAATCCACTGCAAGGAAGAGAGGAGGGATTAATGGTGATTTCTTTTTATCAATTTCATTAAAAGTAATGCTTCACCATTCTTTGTTTGCAGTCTCTGAAATAATACTTATGGATTCTTTAAAAAGTACGAGTGTTTGGAAAATTTGCTGTGTAAATAATAGTATATATATATATATAATTCTTTTTATTATTTTATTCAGATTTTGTTAATAATCAGTTTCTTGAAAATTTCATCCAACCTAACATGCATAAATGACTTATGTTAATGTAGTGTCCCTATTCATAATACCCATCAACAATTAATTCTTGTAAGAAGAGATTGGCAGGATAACTCTTGGGTATAGCCCTATAAGCATTTAAGAAAGCCAAAAAAACTATTTATCAAAACATATATATATATTTTAACAATATTTATTTATACAATTATCATACTTGTATGCCTCATAAAACTGCATTAGAGAACAGAAATTTCATCCAATTTTTTAATAAAAATAATTTAGTTATTCATTTGAATTGAGCTCATCTTTGGGAAGATTCATATCAAATAAAGCACACATCAAATCAAGAAAAATAAATTCCAAGTGATTATTACATTGACATAGCCAAATGGAATGTTAGAATTGATTGAAGTTGAGTGAATTTCAGAAGAGATGAAGCAGAGAAGCAAGGTTGCAGTAACTTTATGTCCTGGTGGAATTAGTTAGAAGCAGAAGGGTAGCTAGGTCATTTCAAGTATTCAAATGTTAGTTGAAGTCGTTAGAAGGTTGGAGGAAGAGATTGAATGGTGAGGGTATGTTTGATCAAGCAAAGCGGTTTCATTAGTTCGAGTCATGGAGATTAAGTGGTTCAGTCAGCTAGAAAAGCGCCACGTTTCAAATGACTCAGCGAACCCGTTTTTTTTACTAAAGTTTAGCAGATATATATATGTCTCTTTGTTTTTTAGAAGTGTGCTTCTTTATCTCTGTTTTTATGTATGTTCATCTTAGTATTTGAATTTTCCTGTCCAATATAGTTGTTTTTAATCTTTGCCTTCAATAACAAAGTTGTTCCTCTTGAGTTTATCCGTCTACGTGGCGCTTAACATGAAAGACATTTCTAGTGAATTTTTTTTTTATTAAGAAAGGATGATCAATGACCAATTCTCTTAGATTAAAAATAAGATGATGGAAAGTACCGCACTACACATTCTTAAAGCGATTCACCAAATTCAAGTTATTATTATTTTTTTTAATAAGAATTCAAGTTATTCATTCAGATAAAGTTTTGAATACTTTTGAGCAATGACTACTGATCTAAAAAAAACCTAACAAAGATCTAAGAGGTAGTATTTTGTCAAATTACAGTGAACAGTCATTTATATCATGCAATATAGAATATTAAATCACTGAAAACTTTCACTTGAAACACATAAATGATGAAATATGAAACCATGATCAAGGTCTAGAAAAATTATAAGAAGATTGACTTTTGCTCTTTGTGGATAAGTCTCTATATTCACCGCATCCATATTTTTTTTTATTAATAAGCGACAAGCGCCCCCCACTCAAGAGATTTAAAAATAATACTGGACCCGGATGTACATTGTATAAATAGTATATAAACAGTACTGAAGTTGGGTGAACAGTATATAAATAGTACGGCCGAGGGAAAGATTTGAATTGCATCTGTACTTCACTCAATATATTCACAAGCAGAAATTTTTAATTGTTAAAAATGAAGAACAAAATAAATTTTAGGCCGGTGTGTAAATAGCAAAACTGCATGCATTTGTTAAGACAGTAAAAATATATAATCCACTGCCCAATCCTTAAAAATCACAAAAGTTGGCTCCTTGTCCATTTTGGTGTACTTCCATTACAATCTCATTCCCCTCTAATTCACATGAGCATCACTATAACTCATGCACTTGATAATTAAGACAGTAAAAATATATAATCAGTCAAGCAGGGATTGGTTTAGTTCATATTTCAAAACGAAAATTAAACGTAAGTTTATTAAAAAGAAAAAAAAATATTTATAACCGGAATTTTTAATTACATTGGAAGAATTTGAAGGATACGGTGTATTTTTCATTTTAGTCTCTTGTAGTTATATAGATTATTAATTTAAATAAATATAACTATTAGGTCAAAAGATGTAACCTTTCAGAAGCATCTATTGAGTGTAATTAAATTAATTAATATATTTTGAAAGAGTGTTGTGATTTTTCAATTATACTATTAAACTAAAAAGATATGACATTTAACAAGCATCTTTTAATGGTTAATGGTTAATGATTTATTAAGTGAAAAGTTGTTACTCTTCGAAAGAATAGGTTATATAATATTGGTTAATTCAAACCATTTGATGATAGAGGTTATTTTTGCATTGAAACAACTTTGTCTTCAATTTTTCTTTCTAAAATAGTGAGGTTTTGGAAAATCACATTTTTTTAAGTTGTGATTTTCGGTTGTATCATAAGAGAGACTGTATAAAACCCTTTTAAGAGATCTTTGTGATAGGGCGCATAAATCTCTCTAAGAATAACGGAAACGTGTCTCCGAATTGATCTTGTGTGACAAATCAATACACCAACCCTTTTATTTCCTAACACTTGCAACATTACACATATGACATCCTAAATTATTTTTATTATTATTGATGTGGAATATTCAAGGACCTCTTGATTTTTTTATCTCATCATTATGAATTTTAAAGCTTTAATTTTTTTAAAACGTCATTATTATAATTATAGTAATATTTTAATTTAATGCCGAATGGATTCTATATAATCTCAACTAATTTTTTTAAATTAATAATCATAAATTGAGTTATGTATTCTTGAATTCCAATTATAAGGTAAAATTAATTTTTCTTGTGTTACTGTGGCAGGAAGAGAAATAATATAACAAGTTTGTTTATGTATAATTTAAAAAAAAACAAATCTATTTCCCATCACAAAAAAATTGTTTTCAATTCATAAGCTAAACATGAAACAACTTAAAATGAATGAGTCAAAGCTTTATATAATTATATCATGTTATCAAATCCTTTTCTTCTTAAAAGTAATCTTTTATTAGTCTACAATTCACAAAATAAATTTAAGATATTGGAGAAAATTGAAAAAAAATATTTAAATGATATAAAATAGTGAGAGAGAGCAGGATTTTAATCTTATATTCTAATTTTTTTCACAAGCTTACCATTGGTTTTTATTCTGCGCAACTCAAAGCCAGGAAACCTATTAGAATGTAGAAAAGAAAGATTAATGGTGAAATTTTTGTTATTATTATTATGTGAATTTTAGTGAGATTAATGCTGGTTTTTTTTTCCCTTGTTTGAACTTATATATATTTTTTATTGTAGAAAATATATTAGTGTTTGAAAATTTCGTATTCATGTCAGATATCTTAATGGGATAAGTGTTTTTTATTTAAATTAAATTTAACTAAATTAAGAAGCTTAATTATCTTATTATATGAATTTAGTTGATTTTATTTGATTTTATTTTTATACAAATCCATGACAGAGTCAGCTTTGTTAATTTTTTTTTAAAAATCCTGGGAATTAATAAATAAAATGGAACACCAGTATCTTATTAAATTTGTTAATTAATTTTTATAAAAAAAATTGTTAATTAATAAAAAAGATAGGATCTCCCTGCTTGTTGAAGAATTATGAAACACCCCTCAGTTTTGTAAAAATGTAATTTAGTCCCTGAAATCTGAATGATATATACTATGCACTTATTTTAATTTATTTTCTGGCTAAAAAGCTCAACTTATTATAATATCGAAAGCTCGAGTTTATTATACAAAAAAAGATTATTTATAACTGAGATTTTTAATTAAACAATGTACACTTATTGGAAAAATTTAAAGGATAAAGTGTATTTTTCATTTTGGTCCCTGGCAAGTGACCTATTTTGATCGCTCATGAATGAGGAGAACAATACACGCTCTTAGCTTTTGCAGTTGCTTTATATTTTTCCATTTTTTTGTTTTTTGATAAATTGGTGACTCGAGACCTCTTAAATACAAGCAAAGTAGAAAATCACTGGGCTATGCCTTGATTCTGCCTTCCGATTTTTAAGCTTCATCATGAATTTAAGCTTAATTTTTTTTTTAAATCTAATCATTATAATTATGATAATTATTTATTATAATAAATTAAGGTATTAAAAATATTAAATTTATAATTTAAAACTTAATAATAATAATTATTATTTTGACAAATACAACAAGTACTGTCAAGGAAGTGCGCAAGGGCCAGGAATTGAAGATCCACTCCATACACCCTCACTCTGCAACGTGAGGTGAGTCAAAAGCCCATACTCATAAATAGGGGTTTATATATACCACTTATACTCAGCAGAACTTGGACTCGTGACCTTTTAAATGTCTCACACTAATGTCTTTCTTAGTGAAAACAATATTATTGGACCATGAACCTTTCGGTATTTAATTAATTTTATGTAATCTCAACTAATTTTTTTTAAATTAATAATAATAAATCAAGTTCGTTACTCTCCCTATCTCTGATTGCAAGTTATAGTCCACATGAGTTTCGGATGAAGAAACAATCCTTTCTTTTGTTCATGGATACTTGGAATGATGATAAATGCTTAAAATGTTTGCACAATTGATGCAACCTGCGTTACTTGTAATGTGGATTAATTAAAATGCTTCATGTCTTTAAAATTAAAGTTCATAAATTGATACAATTCTTGAAGTACATGGAACTATTTTGGAATTACATGAGTCAAGATGAATAGTAGAGAAAATTGCTCTAATATCCCTGTAAATTGCTAATAGACCCTCGTGAAAGAACATATATATATATATATATATATATATATATATATATATAAGTATATTTAATTTTAATTAGATTAAATAAATGTAATTCACAATAAAAAAAAATATTTTGATTTCATGAGTTCACTGTGAAACACGTAAAATAAATGAGACAAAGCTTTATTTAAGAATATTATGTTATCAAAGTTTGTTTTGTTAAAAGTTATTATGCTGTTAATCTTGATGAAATAGATATGAGATATTGGAGAAAATTGAAAAAATAAATTACATTTTATTAGCAATCATTTTCTTGATTTGAAAACATGAGACAGATGAAAAATATTATTGTAACATATAAACTTCCCATGCCTAAAAGGTTTATTTTAATATATTCTTTTCATTCATAAATCATAATAACCCTCAACAATAACAACCCTTAACCTCAAATAATTGGGGTCCTTTCATATTTCTCTACTAAAGTTGAGAGAGAGGATATACTCAATTCAGATAGTAAAATTCCTTTTTTAGGGCCACTGACATCTGCCACTCTATAATTTATTAAAAATAACTGCTGCTCTTATTTGTTGTTTCTTTAGTTTGACCGCCAAACATTCCTAATAGCCATCAATAATTAATTAAAATAATTATAATTTTTTTGCTTTTCTTTTATCCTTACGCTTTTGAAATTATACTATATCTTGCAAGAACAGATTGGCAGGATAATTGGCTCTTGGATGTAGGCATTCAACAAAGCCAAAAACACTATTTATAAATATTTATTTTTTAAAAAAATATTTATATAAACACTGTACTTATACATCAACAAAATTTTCAAGCAAATTTTATTTTTATAAAAGTAATTTAGTTATTTTTCTGCTGTATTTGGGGAGATGCATGTTAAATCTCAAATTTTTATATCAATTTTGACAACTTAAAACCCATTGGTATGCCAATAATTGGATATACAAATGATATGACACAAGAGCATAAGAGGGAGGACAAGGGTTTGAATCTTTTCTTCGGCAGTACTGTCCTCATATTGTTCATGCATTATACACTTGGGTCAAATACTGTTTTTTGTATGGTTCATGGTATGGGTGTGAATTGCCTATAAAAGAAACAGTAGTTTCACCCCTCCAGGATTGCAGAACAGTGGGATTTTTTAGGAGGTCTGTAAGCCATCATAACTAGTGTATTTCTGTACTTATTTGTCTCTTTGACAATCTTTTAAATGTGGGGTACTTGTCGCCTATTAGTCAAAAAAAAAAAAAAAAAAAAAAACCATGGGCATCCACACAACAAAGGGCTCAAAAAGAATGCACATGCATCACTTCAAGTTATTCATTCTATGAGAGTTCTCAATTTTGTGTTTTTTTTTTTTTTTTTTGAAAGCAACAAGCACTATTAAAGAATAACCAATATGGAAATAGGGTTTATCATAGTTAATTTGAACAACTTCGTACCATGCAATTTTGGAGATAGGTATAAAACCACCTCTCACAACGAACTAATCTGGATCCAGTAATTAGTATGTAGGCCCGAACAGTTCATGAACAATATTATTATAATACATTAGAATGCTATGCGACTTAGGTATTGTTTGTTTGGAAAGATTTTAAGTTACATGTAACTTGAGTTATTGAGTTTTTAGAAAATCAGTGTTCGATTCACAAAATTTTAAAATCTCATGTAATTCAGATTACATTCAACGAGAGATTTGGTTTTACGCTCATTTTGGACGTAAAACCAAATCCCTTGTTAACTTATGACCTATATGTGACCAATTAAGAAAAAAAACAAATATTGTCAAACATTCACGGATACTTTTGTTGAGTATTTTGGGTTAATAATGAAATTTAAAAATTACAAAATATAATATAATAATAATAAATATAATAATAATTTTAATAACTAATGTAATAATAAAAATAATAGTTAAACTAATTAACACGATAGTTAAATTCATTAAAATAACATTAAAAAATATTTGGTATATAAAAGATTTTTAATTCCAAATTGAAAAACTAACCAATTACAAAATCTTATAATACAGCATCTATAGTTACATCTAACCAAACACCGGATTTGACTGCACTGTATTTTAAAATTCATGTATTTCGAATTACATTGTAACTGAAAATCCACTGTATTTATAATTTCATTCAACCAAATGCCACCTTAGTATCTTGCCCATGCATTGATTTGTAACAATCACTAGGCTAACCAATGTTTAATTTTGAGCTATCACTAATGACTCCAAAACTAACGGAAGAAAGTGCATTATCAAATAACACTAAACAATCATTTTTATCATGCAAGAGAGTATTAAATCACCGAAAACTCTCATTTAAATCACATATATGATGAAGCATTAAACCACAACTAAAAAAGATAAGGTCTAGAAAAATTAAAAGACACTTAACTTTTATTAATTTAAAACCTGTAGAGAGATGCGATCTATTTTATTAATTACAAAGTTCCTGGTTGATGAATTATGAACCACCCCTTTATTATTATTTTTTTAATATACTCTGATTTTTTAAAATAAATAAATCATAAATATATTAAAAAAAATGAAATAGTAGTAAAAATGTTTAATTTAACCATCAGATTAAGAGAATGATTATAAAAGCAGATATTATCTAACAAGATTTTTTTTTTTTAAATAAAAAACAAAGAGTTCAGTCATTTTAATCTGAGTGTGTTTACAATCAAAGACAACAATGCACCAATAGCTTTACTAAAGCTCAACTAATTCTGGCATCCAGAGCTGGAGTAGGGATTGGTTGAGTTCAAAATTAATATTAAGCTAAATTTATTAAATAAATAGGCTTATTTATAACTGAAAATTTTTAATTAAAAAAGACACGTTATTAAAAAATGTGAAGGATGGAGTGCACTTTTCATTGTGGTCCCTTGTAAGTAATAATGGTGGGATTTTTCTTTGAGGTATAGAAAAAAGAGAGAAAAAAAATAAAATAGTGCACAAGTCTTCAAAGTGTGGGAATATATATATTTTTTTAAAATTTATTCATCTCCATCTAATTTTAAACTATTGATGTAAATTGGATTGAGTGGCAAATTTTTTTTAGAATATAATGAAGACTCTTAGTATATTTTGCACTCTTAAACTCAAGCAAAAACAATAATGGTTTTTACCATAAAATGGTCTCCTACTATATAGGAATTTCAAGTAATAAGTTTCTAAGCCATTATGCTTTTTTATTACTTGTAGCTAATACTATAAATTCAGACGCCATGATTTTAAAAAAATAAAAAATTATTTTTTTAGTTAAAAAGCTAATAGAGCCCGTTGTTTTTTTTAAATTAATATTAAAAAATACAAACTGTGCATGTGTAAGTAATTACAAACATGCGTATTTTGATAATTAAATTAAAACAAATATATTTTAAAAACAAATCCCTTTCCCAATCTTTTCTATTTGTTTCATTTGAGATGTTTTGTTTAGTCCTTTTTATTTATCTATTTAAAAAATTTGAGAATTATTAAATATTATTTTTTAAAATTTAATTTTTTATAATTAACATCTTTCTACAATTTTTAATAAATTATATTCAGCAATAGATCTTTTTAATATTAAAAATAATAAAAAATGAAAAAAAAAACTTAGTCAATTTGATCCGTAAATGTGTTTACGGCCATGCCTGAAACTTGATGGTGGATATAAAAACTTACAATTTATTCTTATTCTAGACTTCTGTGTGCAAATATCTAGAATATATATATATATAAAATTATTAAAGATGCTTATTTCAATATCAAGAGTTTGAGCAAAGATAGATTTAATTCAAAACTACAATTAAGCTAAGTTTATTTCAAAAAAAAAAAAAAAATAGATATTATCTTCGCTTGATTGTAACATATTATATTTTCAATATCCAGTTATAAATTTTTTTTCAATGGAATAATTTAAAAATATTAGAAAATATTGAGAAAATATATTAAAATTAATTCCATTAATTCCAATAAAGTTGGAATTATTTTTTTCTCAAGTGTTACTCTGTTGGGAAGAGAAATAATGTAATAGATTTTTTTTAATATAATTATTTACAAAATAAATGTATTTCACATCACAAAAAAATTGCTTTCAATTCATGAGCTTAATGTGAAACAACTTGAAATGAATGAACAAAGGCTTATATATAATTATATATTGTTATCTAAGTTCTTTTTTATTAAAATATTCTCTCTTTTTTTATTAAATATTATTAAAGTATTCTGTCAATATAATCTATAATGATAAAATAAATTTAAGATATTGGAGAAAATTGAGAAAATATATTAAAATGACATACAAACGGTTGGAGAGGGGATGGATCTAGGCCCGTTTCCTACCTCTATTTACGGTCTCAACGTTGGTTTTATTCCAGCCATTAGAAAGAAGGGAAGATGCATTAATGATGATTTATTGTTATCAATTTTATTTAAAAATAATGCATGAACCTTGTTTTTTAATATCCGAAGATTTTGAACTAATATTTATAAGTTATTTAAAAACTAATTGTTTGGAAAATTTGCTGCTTATAGCCGAGCTATGTATAAGAGAGATAAACATATGTTAAAAATAATATTTGCAATTGATATAACTTTTATAATTTTGATAATAATTAATGTTTGAAACTTAACTAAATATATTGTTTCTCAAATTTTTAAAAACAACACACTTAATTTAAATTTTAAAATTTATTATAGATTCACTTATTATTATCAATGATTGTCTAATTTCCTTTTTAGCCAAATGGGGATAAAATGATAAAAAAAATGTTTATCTTTGGTAAATTAATCAAATCAATTATAATAAAATCATATATAAAACATGAATTCATGTCCCATTTTAATTATGATTTATTTTGTTCAATAAATATTAATTAATTTAGAACTAAATTACAAATATCTTTGTGCTTTAGCAATGTAGTTCCTCTAATAATTTGTAATTAATATAGAACTAAATTACAAATATTTTCATATTATTGTAATCCCTCTAATAATCGACAATTAATTGAAGTTTATATTTCAACAATATTTTTATATCAAAGTCTATCAATTTTTTAAAATTATCAATACTTTTTAAAATTATAAATATTTTTGAAATTATAATTTGTTTTTAAAGTTTTGGTACAAAATTAAAGATAATTATATATTTTTTATATTGTTATAATATTATATAATTTTGGTGAAAAAACTTTTAATAAGAGCTTGACATGTGGCATGAGACTTTTTTACTTATATATATATATATATATATATATATATATATATATATATATATATATATATATATAACACCCATCAACAATTAATTAAAAAATAATACTAACATAACTTTCGCTTTTCTTGTTAAGCTTTCAAAGGAGCAGTTCATTTTACATTAATCAAATTTCTCAAATAAAATTAAATCTTGTATAGCCCTTGGGTATAACCCTACAGGCATTCAAGAAAGTCAAAAACACTGTTTACCAAACATATATTTATATTTTAAAAATATTTATTTATATAATTAACATACTTATATACCCCATAAAACTACATTAGAGAACAAAATTTTCATGCAATTTTTTAATAAAAATAATTTAATTTCTCATTTCTAATAATCTACAGCTAATTTTCAGAGGTATACATAAGTAGAAGCTAATTTTTGGGAAGATTCAATAGAGAAAGTATCATTTATGATCAATTCTCTATGATTAAAAATTAAAAAAAAAGTACAAAAAAAGCAATCTCTTAATGAAGTATCTCAGTGAATTCAACACTCACTCAACTTTAAAAGTGCTAGAGTTTCAAATCAAACCAGACTTTAATTTAGTACAGAAGTAGGAATTTCTGTCTAAGAGTTTGGGCAGGTCTGAGGTGTCAGACGCTGTTATTTATCTTTTATTTTCTCTTGTTGTACTGCACCTCATTACTGATGATAGGATTTATATTATATTTCCTTCTGCTCTTTTTCTTCAATAAAAGCTACCATTTATCCATATTTATTTAAAAAAAAATTGATGAAAAATACCACATGACACATTCTTTAAAGTGTTCACCTAAATCCTAATTGAAGTTATTCATTCAGATAAAATTGTGAATACTTTTGATTTAACGCTTAATGGTTTCTGTATAATTTCAACAGATTTTTTTAAATTAATAATTATAAATTAAGTCACGTATCCTTGAAATAAATATAATATATTAGAGAAAATTGAGAAAATACATTAAAATAAATTTCAATGTGAAATTATTTTTTCCTAAAGTTTTTTTTTTTTTGAAAAGGATTTTTTCCTAAAGTGTTACCGTGAGAGAAATAAATAATAGGGAAAATTGTTTATAAATCCTTCGAAAGCTCTATAATTGCATATTTACCCTCAGAAAAAATATAATTGTATATATACCCCTGAAAATATAGATAATTGAGAATATGCCCCTTAATAAAAGATAATTGCATACATACCCCTGAATAATACATATAATTGCGTATATACCCCTGGGGTTCAAATTAGATGAAAAAAAAATTATTAACAAATAGCAAATATATAAAATGACCATTATACCCTTTGCATATATACCCTTAAAAAGTTTTTTTATTGTAAAATGACCATTTACAAGGGCTATTTTTGACTTTTTGTATATCTTAATTCAAGTTATAACTATAGTTATTAAATTTTAATTAACTTTTATTAACAGAACCTAACAGCAGGGGCATATCCGCAATTACCTATATTTTTCAGGGGTATATATACAATTATGTTTTTTCTTAGGGTAAATATGCAATTATAAGTTTTGTTATTAAATAAATGTATTTCACATAAAAAAAAACTTGCTTTCAATTCATGATCTCAATATGAAACAACCTTAAATGAACGAGTCAAAGTTCTATATGATAATATTATATTATAAGTTTTGTTATTTTATTATAAATGATTCTCTTGTTAGTCTACCATTGATGAAATAAATTTAAGATATTGGAGAAAATTGAAAAAAAATATCAAAATAATATAAAAAAAATAAAAGAAAGCAGGACTCTTCTTAAATTTTAGTGAGATTAATGTTGGTTTTTTTCCTTTAAACTTATATTTATATGTTTTTTCAGAAAACAAGTATTTGAAAATTTTGGCATCCATTCCAGGTGTCTTGTTGGGATAAGAGTTTTTCATTTAAGAAGCATGTTTGATTTAATGTAATTTTTATATAAATCCATGACAAAGTTTTTCATAAAACTGAGGGGTTTTTCATAATTATCTTAGAATTTAGTTGAAGAATTATGAAAACCCCCACCCGGTGTAATTTTATAAAAATATAGAGCTGGTCGAAAATCTTCAGCTTTGTTAATTAATACAAAAGTCCGGGAACTTAATAAAAAATTGAACACCGGTGTAATTTTATTAATTTTGTTAATTAATAAAAAAAATGGGATCTCCATGTTCAGTAGAACTGTCAATTTGGGCCTAGCCCGCAGGGCCGACCCGCCCCGCCAACTAAAATAGGTGGGTTGGCTTGGCTTGGCTTTATATAGGCCCGTTTAGAGGCGGACCTAAACGGGCTAGCCCGTGCAGGCCGTGGGTTGATGCGGGGCGGGCCGCGGGTTGTGGCGGGCTAGCCCGCCACCCTTAAATTATAAAAAATTAATAAATTATTAAATTAATTAGAAAGTTAGAAAAGCTAAATACATGTTTATACAGGGTGATTCTATGAAAAAAAAAAGATATTGATTTTTTTAACATTTTGATTTTTTTTTAATATTTTGTTAAACTTTCCAAATTTAATAGGATTAAGATAATTTCAATGGATTAATGGTTTTTAATAGTAATTGAAGTTTTTATTTTGAGATTAGTTTTTTAGATTTTGTTAATTTTTTATGTATTGTGGCCAAATAATGTCAAATATATAAATAAATATGTGAGAACTATGAAATATAATTATTTTTTATTTTTTATTTTTATATTTTTGGCAGGTCGGTCCGCCCAACCCACAATCCAAAGTGGGTCGGGTTGGGTTGGCATTTTGCCGGCCCGCTAAAATGGCGGGCGGGCCCGTCCCGTCTCACCAAATTGTGGGTTTTGGCGGGCCGCGGGCCGGCCTCCCCGCCGGCCCGAATTAACACCTCTAATGCTCAGTGTAATTTTGTAGAGAGATTCGATTTTTTTTTTTAATTATAAAAGCCCCTGCTTGTTGAAGAATAATGAAACACCCTTCACTTTTGTAAAAGTATTATTTAGTCCCTGAAATCTGAATTTATATATATACTGTGCACTTATTTTAATTTATGTTTGGTTAAAAAGCAAAACTTACTCTAATATCGTATAATTATTCGAAAAATTTAAAGGAAAAGTGGACTTTCTATTTTGGTCCATGGCAAGCAGAATAAGAGGGAGTGGGGTCCGTACACACATGGACGTTAAAACCACCGTACAAAACTATTATTCACACTTCTAGAAATGTGTTTTAATTTAAAATTTAAACTTTCACCACATGTGAAGTGTTTTATTGGAGATTTGGCTATCAATAGACCATTTGGTTACTGGTAATATACTCTTAATTTTTTGCAGTTGAAAATCGAAACGTCACGTGACTCACGCATACATATTCTTAAATTATTTTTATTATTGATGTCGAATGTTCAAGGACTTATAAAAAACATAAAATAGTTAGGTTATTATTATTATTATTATTATTATTATTATTATATTAAGGCTACACAATAACATCACAGTGAAGAACATGTTAATTCTTTCACGGCGGGAAAGTCACTAAAGATAATTGCTTTATGTAAGGTTCATCATCAATTTTAAAGCTTGATTTTTTTTATAAATATCATCATTATAATTATTATGACAATTATTTATTTTAAAAATTAATAATATTAATTTTATAATTTAAAATTTAATAATAATAATGTTTTTATAAATACGACAAGCATATTAAGAATGTGCGCACAGTCCATGGATTGAAGATCCAATTCTTGTGTCTCACTCTGCGATATGAGTATGAGTTGGAAGCCTATATTCAAAACCAGGGGTTCATTATAACCATTATGTAGAGTAGAATTTGGACCTACTCGGAACATTCTGAATGCCTCACACTAGCACCTTTCACAATTGGAACAGTACCATTGTGCTATGAATCTTTCAGCATTTAATTAATTTTATATAATCCAACTATTTTTTTAATTAATAATAATAAATCAAGTTCATTACTCTTCCTATCTTGTTAGTCTAATACCCCTGTAAATTGCTAATAGACCCTAGTGGAAATCATATATTTCTTTTTTTATTTAAAAATACATTTAATTTTAATTAGATTAAATAAATGTATTTCACAACATAAAAAACTTATTTTGACTTCATGATTTCAATGTGAAACAACATAAAATGAATGAGACAGCTTTATTTAATGATATTATGTTATCAAATTATGGTTAGAAATGATTCTCTTGTTAGTCTATAATTGATGAAATAAATTTAAGATATTGGAAAAAAATTGAGAAAATATATCAAAATGACATACAAATGGTCTTGAGAGACCAAGGGCATGGCTGGAACTCTTACCTTCATATTAACATAAATATTGGTTTTATTCCCACCAAATAAAGACAGAACTTCAGCAAAACTGTTGGTAACCCATGGAAAAGAGGGCAAGATCAGAAAAACACCGCAGCTAACCTATTGGGAAAAAGAAAGAAAAAAAGATGAGAGAGAAAAAAATGGAATTATTTTGTTTCAATTTTAAAATTAGAGAGAGTAATGACAAAGAATTTCCCTTTTTTAAATATCTGAACTTATATTCATATGTTTTTTTTAGAAGGAAATGTTTGAAAATTTTCCTATTTAATTACGTTAGATGAAAAATTTTATCCTGAGATTAATTTTTTAAAATATAAAGTTAGACGAAAATTTTATATTTATTTAAAATAAGTAAATTTGAGTTAATTAATATTAATAAAAATTAACTATATTAAAATAAATATTTTATTTTATTTTTCAATAATAACAAATATTTATTATTAAACAATTTTAACTTAAGCACTTAACCGGAAGATCATAAAGCTAGACCCAAATGGCAGCAGAGGTAAGTTTAGCAAATGCAAGTTCAAAAAACGGTTGCCAAGAAGAAAGCTAAAGAATAATGCCATTGACCAACCAAGAGCCATCAATACGAAGATTTTGCATCACAGAATGAGATGGGCATCGAATCAGAAAAAATCCATTTGAGAGATTAGAGATCATCATCTCTCTGTTATCCACCTATTTGGCCATCAAGGAAGCCTTAACCTGGTCAAATGGAGGTGGCTTGCCAAAAAAATTTCCAAAAAGAAAATTTTGGATCACCATCAAGCTTGACGAAGTTAGTGGAAGAATCCTTAAGCTTGGCTAAGATTTGGGGACTGTGAAGAGTCCATCACACAGGCAGAAGCCTAAGCAACTTGCACCCAGGACTTGGTGGAAGGGTTCGGAACAGGAGGTGGATCTTTCCGCCCCATTGCTTGCCCCTCGGCGTGCCCACTCGCGGCACAGGTGCACTCCAGGCACCGGCCTGCGGGCTCCCCATCCGACCCGTTTTGAAACACGGACCAAGGAGTCTGACATGTGTGCGAGCCGACGAGCGCGGAAATCCATAAGGCGCAAGGAAGCTGAAGGACAGGATCCCCTCGAGGGGTGCACAAGGCAAGGGGAGGAAGAAGAGGGAGAACCAAGCAAACGGCAAGAAGTCAAGTAGCCATAGAGGAACAGGAAGTCAGGGAGGAAGAGGATGTTTTGAGATAGGTGTTCCTTGACCTCATAGTTGATGTTTCTTAGTAACTTCTCCAACTGTAGGAACCTAATCATTGCACAACAATGTTAATAGTTTGAGGCATAAAAAATGAATTAAATTTTACATGTTCTTAACAAAAAATAAAAAATAAAAAATAAAAAAAAGAGATGATATGACATATAGCCTGTTGTGCACAGAAGCATGCAAAAGGTCCAAGACCAAATTTTGAGTGATGTCAAACAAAGACAGACGCAGCCAAGTCATTGTGCTGATTGATTGTATCTTCTTGTATTGGTGTAATATCAAGTTTGGGCATCAAGTTGAGATCTAGAACTTTGAATATGTCCCATGGCTTTTCCCTCCCGTATAAATAGCATATGTTGAATAATTGAATTCCAAGTTGCATTAAAAGGAATCTAACTAGACTAACAAATGGATCGCTAAAGCATCATTATCCAAAATGTTCGACTGGGTGAGATGATATCTTTCATTTAATGAGCTCTACTCGTATTGCCAAAATTAAATAAAATAATTAGATGAAAACAGATGGATAGACACAGATTGATGTAGATATATCCATTTCATATAAACTTCATCTTAGTTTATTGCCCCATGAAATTGCAGTAATACAGTATGTAAATCTCCATTGGCAATATTTGTGGACCAGCATTGTCTTTTCTAAATGATAAAGAGCTCTCTGCATATTATATTAGAGAAAAGAGCAGTCAATTTTAATCATTTGAGAACCAAACATCATTTATCAATAAAAGTGAATGCCAGTAAATCAATGGAACAGAGTTCAAGCAACACTTGAATTGAATGAGATTTTCCTGACCTTGCGTATGGAGAGAAGTTTTGGTCCACACCAAAGAAATGAAGATCATGCTTCTTGCAATGTGAAACTCCACTGCATTTAAGAAAACTTCATACTGCTGCAGAGGCCAAAGACTTCTCTTTCAACTGTAAATTTTCAGTATATTTTTTAAATGATGCCAAATATCAAAACCTCAAAAATAAATTGTGTGTATTCCATTGAATTTAAGAAATTAAAAGAAGAATGACACCAAAGTCAGATATAAAGAACCAAAAAATCCTCATAAATTATGGACATTTATCAGATTCACCAACAATAAACAAACTGGGAAAAAGAAAACCATGAAGATAGGTGCAAAAAGAAGAAAAACCTGATTGTGTTGCAATGGTTAAACAGCATTTGTTAGGAGAACTGAGAACATGATCTTCAGAAGTACACTCTTTTGTGTGAACAACATTAGCTTGGAGACTGTATTCCATTATTAACTCTAGCAGTACATTCTTGCTGTGGGTAAATAAGATCAGGCTGGGGAACATAGCCAGCTAATCTAAGTTCCATAAGAAGAAGCTTCAGCAAAAAGTATATCCGAAAAGAATCTGGGTGACTTTCATCTGCTGCAATAAACATATGGCTTGCATTATTGATTTCAATCCAACTGCATCCTGGTGCTTTCTGTACCTTTCTTTCCCTCATCAAGTTTCGCACTTTTGAAACTCCATCCCATCGACCAGTTACAGCATTAATGTTTGACATCAACACATAGTAACCGGAATTTTGTGGATCCAACTCAAAGAGGTGCTGAGAAGCAAGTTCAGCAAGCTCAACATTCCGATAAACCCGGCATGCTCCAAGCAATGCACCCCATATTCCAGCATCTGGTTTGAGTGGCATGCTTTTAATGAAGCTAAATGCCTCATTCAGTAGCCCAGCACGACCAAATAAATCAACAACAGCAGCATAGTGTTCCATTCGAGCTGTGATGCCATACTGCTCACTCATGCATCGGTAATATCTAAACCCTTCTTCAACTTGTCCAGCATGACCACAAGCAGATATTATGGTGAGAAAGGTTACATGATCAGGTCGAAATCCTGCTTCCTGCATTTGCTGAAATAAACTGAGTGCATCTGTAAGAAGACCATGAGTCCCATAAGAAGCAATAATACTATTCCAGGAGACCTCATTTTTAATACTCATTGAATCAAAAACACGACGAGCCCAAAGCAGATTTCCACATTTGGAATACATGTCTATCAAGGCACTCTCAGCAAATAAGTCTGACCTCAAATAACTTCTCATCATGAATCCATGAACCTCTTTCCCACAGTGCAATGCTGGCAAAGCTGCACATGCCGACAGTGCAGAAGAGACGGTGACACAGTCGTATCTGATTCCTTCATCTCCCATTTGACGGAAATGGCTGATAGCATCTTCTGGTTGTCCATTCTGCGTAAAACTTGAGATCATTGAGTTCCATGCTACAGAATCCTTAACAGAAATATTTCTAAATACAAGATAAGAAAGATCTAGTCTGCCACATTTTGCATACATGTCCAGCAGTGCACTTGAAACATAGCATCTTCCCTCGCATGCATTTCTAATAACATGGCCATGCAGTTCCTTTCCCAGTCTCAAAGCATTCAAACATGAACATGCTGGTAGAACACTAGCCAGTGTAATCGCATTAGGCTTCAGCTGCGCACCCAGCAACCTGTGGAACATCTCCAAAGCATCACGACTCATGCCATTCAGCACATAGCCAGATATCATCGCACTGCAAATGACAATGTCCATTGTTTTAGTTGCATGAAAAATTCTCATTGCCGATACCACATCCTTGCATTTAAAATACAGATCAATGAGTGAGCTCTTCAAAAATGCATCCATGTCTATTTGGTTCCTAGTAATATAAGAATGGACTTCTTTAACTTGTTTCAAACAAGCAATGCCAGAGAATGAAGGTAGAAAACTAGAGAGGGTTATGGAATTTGGTTTAACACCGGCCCTTTGCATCTGGTGGAACAATATGAATGCCTCATCTTTGAGCCCACTCTGAACATACCCTGATATCATTCCATTCCAAGTAACCAAATCAGGTTGCGGCATCAAACTAAACAAGGTTTGCACATCAGACAAGCACTGACATCTTGAGTACAAAGAAACAAGTGTGTTAGCCACCGAGGCCTCCAACTCCAACCCAAGCTTAACAGCAAGCGCGTGCAGCTGATTTCCACATTCCAGCATTCCCTCTAAAGCACAGACTGACAGAACACAAATAAACGAGACATAATTCGGATTGATTCCAGATATTCTCATTCTACTAAACATCTGAACGGCCTTTTCAGCATCTCCATTCCTCACATACCCATCAATCATCACATTCCACAAAACACAATCTCTTTCAGGCATTTTATCAAACACTTCCCTTGCCTCATCAATGCAACCATTCTCCGCATAAAGCTTAATCAATGAGCTTCCCACATACATATCCTCTTCCAATCCCAAAGAAGAAATCATTCCATGGATCAATCTACCTAACCCAACAGCAGATAAACCACAACAAGACTTCAAGACACAAGAATATGTGTGCTGATCCGGCAAAGCACCATCAAAAAACATCTTGAAATAGAACAAAAGAGCAAAATCAAACAGCCCCATCATATTGAACCCTCTGATCATCCAATTCCAATGCAAAGAAGCCTTCTTTTCAAGCCGAAAAAAGACATCTTTGGCATCACAAACGCTTCCACAAAGAACATACATCCCGAGAACACCATTGCGGGAGACACGGTGATCTTCAAGCCCATTGACGACTAGTTGCGCATGAATTTGTCTGCCCTTTTGAAGATCCAAAGGGTCATGGACATCCCTCAGCATTGAAGAAATCCGAGACACCAAATCATCATCATCCTGATTGCGAGAAACGCCATTAAATTGAGCAGAGCTCAATGTTAGATTTGATATTCTTCTCAAGATTTTTGGAAAGAAATTGTATTCAAATTCGGAACTCCAAGAGAAGCATTTGCAGACTGGAACCAAATATTTTCTTCTAAGCATTTTAAACGAGAAAGGATGATTTCAAGATGCATGCTGAACTCCAAAATCGCAAACTGGAAAACCTAAGAGGAGAAATCTCAAATCAACAACACGAATACACAGGAGCAAGAGAAGAGAGTGAAGAGGGAGGGAGGAGGTGGCGCGGGAGTTGAAGAACATACGGAAAATTGTGGGCAAAATTGTTGGTTTTGGCTCTTAAACTAATTTGACCCTTAAATTTTATGTATTTATTTATTTTGGCAGATAGGACAAGGATCTATAAAGTTTTATTTATTTGTTTATTTATTTTTTAAAAAAATAATAAAGTTTTATGTATTTGTTACAATAGTGAATTCATTTTCACTGAAGTGGGGAAAGTGAACCTACTTCCCCCACTTCCAATATTCATTTCCACTGAAGTGGAGGAAGTGGTCACCACTTCAATACTTCTCTCATTTTGTATTATGACTATTTTAATGAAATTTCAACCGAAGTGGAAGAAGTAAGTCTTTTTTAAAAGGCTCACTTCCATCACTTCCAAAACATCCAGGAACTGAATCTTGTCCTCGAACTCCCCAGACCTTTGTCACCATTGAAGCTCTCAAGAACATTGTCGCAGTCATTGTTAAAGGCATCGATATCCTGCAAAAAATAAAAAAATAAAAAACTGACAGATTGCTTCTCACTCTCAGGCGCTACCACCACTGCTATGCACAGCTTCTTCTAGCCATTGTTGCCCTTTTATCTCCACTGTCCTCAATCCCCCTCAGCAATCAGCAGTAGTGGTACTTGTCCCTCTTTCCTTTGTTTCATTCTCATACCTTTTATAGGATTTGATTTGCTTTTGCTCTTTGTTTGATTGATTTGGATGGTTTGTGGAAAATTTTAGTTTTAGGGCTTGTCTGTTTATTTTTGTTTTATGTTTTTGAGGTTTGGATCTAGAGTTTCTTCATAGATCCATCTGTTTTTTTGACAAATTTCAGACCAGATTTTACTTGTTGACAAGACTTTAAGAAGGGATTTAAGGATAGTGATTTATAGTAATATAGCTTTGAAAGTTTGTTGATTTCTTATTAATGTAACTCTTCACAGATCCATCTCTTTTTTGACAAATTTCAACCTATAATACCTGTTTGTAAGACTGGATTTTAATTGCTGGGAAGACTTTACGAGAGGATTTAAAGACAGTGATTTAGTATTTAGTTCTAGTAGTAATATAGCTTTGAAAGTTTGTTGGTGTCTTATTAATGTAATTCATCACAGATCCATCTCTTTTTTTGACAAATTTCAACCTATAAATCCCTGTTTGTAAGGCTGGATTTTACTTGCTGGCAAGACTTTAAGAGAGGATTTAAGAACAGTGATTTAGTGTTGAGTTCTAGTAGTAATATAGCTTTGAAAGTTTGTTGGTGTCTTATTAATGTAACTCACTTGATGGTTATCCGTATTTGATGGGTTTTGTTGACCACATTTGAATAAGTATCTGATTCATGTGATAAACCTTAATGAAGTTAATGAACCTATTGATTCTCTATATGATTCATGAGATTATTCTTTCTCATGTTGTATTTTAGATCAAATTTCATCTAACCTTCCACTATGAAGATATGCAATTCCTTCTTGTTTGTCTTTAAACAAGTTTTAAATTAATGGGCATCCATGTTCTAGAACTTCAAGTTAATTATTATTTTTGTTGGCAATATTAATTAAAAAAAAAAAAGGTTTTTGTTGTCCTCTCCCAAGTCTACAGCTTTCTTCCTGTTGTTATGTTGGTAATTTTATATTTGTACCAAACTGCTGGAAACTAAGGTGAAGATTCACAAGCGCAGACAGATGGTGCACCAGCACAAAAACATTACTTGAGAAAGCTTTTTTTTTTTTTTTTTTCTCCATAATTTGGGACTCAAAAACTAACAAGGGCACTTGTTCAGGTATACTTGTTTGTGTTGTCTCAATCTTTTTCAACGTTTCTTCCTTCCCTCCCAAGCTCTCTCTTCCTTTTCATCATCTATATATACACACAAACATAAATACTGTGGAATCACATGGAAAGGAGTTGAATATCATTTGTTTTGAGATCAATGAACTAACAATATATATATAGAGACACATACATTGAATCGCATCATCCGTCTGTATTATGAATATGAATCAACTCTCACATATTCCCAATTTGATGTCTAATTTTGGGCGATGAAGAAATATATCCCCATATGCATATAACAAAAATTATCATCACAACAGATGAATCGTGAAAAAAATAAATGATTTATACAAGTTTAAAGAATGAAACCATATCATTTTGTATCCTGGTACAAAGATGAGCTATATAGAATTGAATGACAAGGACGAGTACAACCCAAGAATTTTAACTTGATTACGTAGTTTAACATACGATCGGAAAATCTTGTTCAATCAGGAACGTGCATTCATTCCAAGAGGCAAATTCTGTCATGGTTAAGATCCCCCGGGAAACTACAATGTGTTCATCTCCTGCAATCTTGTATTTGAAGTGAACAAATCTGCAGCAAAATGACTCGCCAAAATTATGTCACTATTCTGATCCAACTATGATTCATGTGATGCATCACGCTTATTCTGTTTTCACCAGATTCTGAACAAACAGCTCACCAGCCCTGTAAGAAGATCGGACCTGCATATATGTCCAACATAAAGAAGTGCAAATTCGTTGTAGCAAAATGAAAGCAGTGCAGTGAAACAAAATCAGAGGATGAGGAATCATTAAAAAGATTATTTATATTCTTTGTTTTGCATTCTGAGCAAAAAGGTAGCGAAAGAAAAGACTTGATTAGAGCAGACATAGCATTGCCTAATTTCCAAAATGAGATTTGGAGAAAATCATCTTCGACCAAGACTAACAAGTTACATTCCGGTCACTCAATGTAGCATGTGAATCCGGCCAGTGCACAAGATCTGTTCAATTTTGTAAAAGAGTATTCTTTTTATATGAAGTTCAATGGCATCGACATGCAGAGAGCTAGTATGGTATTTATGCTTCTAAAGCCGATCTGTATTCGACAATGTACATGCAATGAATAGAGCATAAAAGATATGCTGATTAACAACATAGAAAACCTTAAGGATGAGAAATGGGAACTAACCATTGATCCACTGGCAACATAACGAAATCCAATAGATTCTCCATACTCCTTCCAGAAAGCAAACTTCTCAGGGCGCACATATTCTTTAACTGTCAGGTGTAATGGAGTTGGCTGCAAGAGTTGCCAGCATATATAAGGGTAACTGCGAGGAACAAAAAGATGTACCAACTCAACAAATCTTAAATCATTCATATCTTGCATATAGCCTAACCTGCAAATACTGTCCTAAGGTCAGAATATCAACACCAATGGCTCGTAAGTCTCCCATGGTTTCCTTCACCTCTTCATCTGATTCGCCAAGACCCAGCATGATGGAAGATTTTGTGATCATCCCTTCCTTGCAGAGCTTTGCATGCTTCAGAACTGATAAACTCTGTTCATAACTGTCCCCAGAGAAACGACATAAATTGAATGAAGCATGAAGAGAGACTGTTCAATATATTCATCCAATCTCAAAATTGTAACTTGATCACAATATGAATGCACAGCTTCATGTCACAATTAAGTTCTTTAATCATTTACATTATCTTCCTGTTCAAATGAACATGTTCAAATATTTTTGGGATATCTGCAGATTAAATAAATGGTAGGGCATTGAACAGGACCTTGGTATCGCAACTCTTGTAAAGAGAAAGACACAGTTGGAGCAAGGGAAAAAAAAAGCAAGAGAGGTTGGAGATGCAAATGGAACAGTAGTAAAGATTTTAAAAAGACTAAATGAAACTACATTATCATTCCCAAAAGAATGTGATAAATATGCCTTATGTATGCTTATTGGAAAGAAAAATTCGATGATAAACTAAAACCTTGTCAAATTACTACAAATTCTTGATAAAAGAAGCCAAATAAAAAAGTTTCACTATTATCCAAACAAATGAATGCTTCTTTACCCTGCTCGAGGATCTCTAACAATTCGTTGGAGTCGCCTCACTGTTTCAATGTTGTGAGCAAAAACTTCAAGACCAGAATTTACCAAAGTTGATACAGCAACAAGATCACCTCGGAAGTCAGAAGTTAGGCACTCAATCAGTATTTCAGGTTTCAGTCTCTGCAAAATCATGCAAGTACAACTTTCAGGTTCAACTAATGCAACCTTTTAACAGAAGACATTACAGTTTGAATAACACAATCTGCAATCTCCCTCAGCATATATACACAAAACTAGAGTATCTTTAGGGAAGAGAATATGTTATTGGTCATGACTCATGACAAATAGTACCAAAGTAAAGCATATACCTTCACGGCTTTGACTGTCTGAGCAAAGTGACCACTTCCGCCATCAGGAATATCATCACGATCCACACTTGTCAGTACAATATAGTCCACACTGCCAACCACATGGGTTAAGGGCAGTAAAATCATCAGCACAAGCTCCACAAGAAGTGTTTTTTTGCCAAAGTTTAAAGAAAAGTAACAATTATAATTCAAGGATTAAGAAAGTACAAGAGGATTACCCCCAACTTGCAATAGCTTTAGCAGTATTCTCTGGCTCCATGGGGTCTGGTGGTGCTGGGTTTATGCTAGTCTTCACAGCACAAAATCTACACCCACGAGTGCAAGTATCACCTAAAAGCATGATAGTAGCAGTTGCAATGCCATCTCCCCCTCCATTCCAACACTGCAAATGAAACAGTCTATCATCAATCCGATTATGAACATCCTCTTGCCTCAATCCAGTACAACAGTATAATTCTATCCAGTACTATTCGAACAGAATGGCATAGCAATTATCAGTATAAGGAACATAACCTGCTAAACAATATACACAAACATCAAGCATAGTAAAGATATTCTTCCATTACTAAAAATGATACAAAGCATAGAATTCATTCAGGTAGTAGTGTTACCAATGTGAATGCTCTTTTGTTTTATATTAACATAAAATGGATCTGAGAAAAAGAAACAATCAAGACTATCCATCAATCTCAAGTTACTCACATTAATCAAGGTCATCATACCCAAACACATGAATAATAATTCAATATATATTAACCTAGAAAACCATCACACCACCACTTCTATAAAACATTCGACCTAGAAAAAGCTATCTTATAAAATCAAGTTGAAATGGTTAGGAAGTTAGGAAGATGAACCACTTAGTCCAAGTAAAAACCCATAAAATGAAGATTCAAGAAACACCATGGTTTCCATATTGTTAACCCTAGAGGATACTTGTCTTCATCAATCTATAATCATGAAGCAATAATTCCCATTTTCGAGACAAATTTCTTACAGAAATTCATTCATTTTCCAATCAGAAACATCATCTTGATTACATTGTAAAACTAGTTCCTTTGGAATCATAAAATAAAACCAAGAAAAATCACAACTTCTATATTTCATTAATGGAAGCAAGAGACAGCATCCACTTATCCTCGATCCAAAACAAACTTCAAAATAGCAACTACACCAGCCTAAAATACCAAGTGCCGATATAAAGAGAAAAGATCCAGTCCGAACCTCTCCGATATTAGGGCACTGAGCTTCCTCGCAGACGGTATGGAGCTTGAGCTCCTTCAGCGAATCCTTGAGCTTCTCGTACCTCTCTCCCGCCGGCGCCCGCTGCCGCAGCCACTCGGGCTTCTTCACATTCGGATCACGCCCCGTGTGTGGCCCCAATCCCCCCTTCTGCGGCCCCGTCGCCACCGAACTCCGAACAAACAACGAAAACCCTCGATTTTGGCATCTTGAGCTCCGAAAACCGATCGGAATTCGCGAATTTGAAGGATTTATCAGAGAATTTTGGAGCATTTTGCGTTGAAATTTTGAGACGAAATCGAAAGATTTCAATCAAAACGCAATGAAATCAATGAAATTTGAGGGAAAAGAGCTGAAAAACGCTCTTCCTATGAACAAAATGGGCATACAATTACGCAATTACCCCTCATACGTTAGAGAAACTCTTTTGTTAGGACTAATTTTAGCGTTCAAATAAGCGTGGTATTTTTGATGATTCGAACGTTCATAGGGTCAATAAGGGAAATAAGCTTCCTTGGCTTCAACGATGGAACCAAGGTTGGAGAAGCCTTGGTTTCTCCGTCGCAACAGGTTGAAATCCTCGAACGAGATGGTGACGTGGCAATCAACCATTGGATGTAAATTTCATTTTACCTCCCATTTACTAAAAAATAACAAATAACTATAAATTATAATTTTCTTTTTAATTCAACCAAATCCATCCAATAAAACTTTATTATATCAAATGTGTCATTATCTAGCATCATTTGGTGTTACTGCAAAGAACAAAAATAAAAATAAGACAATAAAAAAAATCCCAAATTCAAGATTCATTAAAAATAATAATAATAACAGATCACCAGCTGAGAATACGTAACTCGAACTTCCATTAAAATGCATAAGTTAGATGATTAATTTCTAATTAATGTGCACGACACTCGTGTGTGTGTATATATAAACGGAGCGCTTGTTGTTTTAAAAAAAAATATTAAAAAAAGTTTGAATTTTGACTTGAGGCATTGTATAACAAATGTTGGTACTTTTTAATAAGATATATATATATATATATGCACACACAATTACACCGAACGGTATTTACTGAAAAGCCATGGTCCTTGTCTCTTTGTTTCTACTTCCCGCCATCTATGGCACCCACTCGATCACCATTGGCAAACCTCCCAGAAAAGCTCTCATCTTACCTCAAGCTTCTCCATTTAGACACCAGATCCATCCATGGCCTCTCCCTCAAGCTCGGATGCCTTTCCTCCACCTTCCTCTGTAACAACTTGCTCCATTCCTACTCTTCAATCCCATCTCTCTTCGATGCCCACAAGCTGCTTGATGAAATTCCCCATCCAAACATTGTCTCATTTTCTGCTCTAATTTCAGGCTACGCTCGGATTGGTAATCTAAGAGATGCAGTGAATTTGTTTAAGCGTTTGCAATGTAGCATGATTCCTAATAAATTCATATTTGGAGGCTTTATCTCGGGATGTGCTCAAACGAGAGATTTTCTTCTTGGAGTTCAAGTGCATTGTGGTATGATTAAGTCTGGAGTTGAATCTAATGCGTTTGTGCAAAGTTTGCTGATTGATATGTATGGAAAGTGTGGGATGGTTGATTGGGCATTCAAAGTGTTTGATTCGAGTTTGAGGAAAGATGTTGTTGTTTGGACTAGTATGATAACTTGTTTGGCCAATAGTGAGCTGTGTCATTGCCGAGATGTTGTGTTTTCACTTTTCAGGGACATGGTTTGCAGTGGTGTTCAGCCTGTGATTATGACATTTGCCAGTCTTGTCAAGGTTTTTGATGACCCAACAAAGCTCAACCAGGCAAAACAAACTCATGGTTTCATAGTGAAGCTTGGGATTGAAGTAGATGACCGGCTGGGTAGCTCGATGATTGCAATGTATGGGCGCTGTGGAGGCATTAACGAGGTGATCAGGCTATCTGATAGATTGAAGCATGATGTTGTTTCTTTAACTTCGCTGCTTGTTGCTTACATGCATAATGGTTTTGCTGTGGAAGCAATCGGTATTTTTCGCCGGATGGTATCAGAGAAGATGGTTATTGATCTGTTTGTTGTTGCGAGTGTTATCAAGGCTTGTTCTGATTTCCAGCAACGAAGATTAGGAAAAGAGGTTCATGGTTATGCTATGAAAAATGGTTTCATGCACGATGTATCAGTTAGTAATGCAATGCTTACACTCTATGGAAGATGTGGCGCAATTAGAGAGTCAGAGAGAGTGTTTGAATTGATGCTTGATAAAGATATTATCTCTTGGACTGCATTGCTGATGAGTTACTGTCAAAATGGATATGGAGAAGAAGCTGTGTTCTTGTTTCGGCAAATGCTACGGGAAGCATTAAGCACACCGATTTTCAGTGTCACTGGAGCTATCAGTGCTTGTTCTACAATACCAAGTCCTTCTTTGGGACAACAAATCCATTCAAGAACTGTGAAATTAGGCATCGATGAGGACATTTCTGTAGAGAATTCTCTGATAACAATGTATGCCAAGTGCGGAAGTATAGAGAACGCAACAAAAGTGTTTGATTCGATGCAAAGAAGAGACACTGTTTCATGGAATGCACTGATCAATGGGTTTTCACACCATGGATTTGAGAAAGAGGCTCTCAAAGCATTTGATCAAATGCAGGAGAGAGGCGTTCAGCCTGATGACTTAACTTTTGTCGGGATTCTTGTTTCTTGCAGTCGTGCCGGTCTAGTCACTGAGGGCTGTGAGTACTTCAATTTAATGAGTAAAGCCTATGGATTAATGCCGAAGAAGGAGCATTATGCTTGCATGGTTGATCTATTCGGTCGTGCAGGAATGCTTGAGGATGCTATAGAATTTATTCATGCTATGCCTTGCGAACCAGACCAGTTAGTTTGGGAACCACTGCTCGCGTCATGCAAGGTGCATGGAAATGTAGAGTTAGCAAAGCGTGCAGCAATGAAAATACTTCAGTTAAAGCCGGATGAACCTTCAGTGTATGTAACTCTTTCAAGCGTGCATGCTTCAGATGGTAGCTGGGATGGAAAGGCTCGTGTTCGAGACATTATGAACGAACATGGAGTGCACAAGATGCCTGGTCGAAGTTGGATCGAGTTTCCAGCGTTGAATGAGGATGCACTTGAAATTTTGCAAGCTGTGTGAAAGTGATCATTGGTATCATCTCATTCATCATTATGCATGTTGATACTGGGAAGCTAAGACCCACAAGGCCATGGTACTTCATGGCATCGAGGTTGAAAGAACTCTACTCAGGTGACAATTTAGCAATTAGTACTACATCGATTGAGAACAGATTTATTTGCAGAGGACTTCGGTCTGAATAATCTTCCATGTCTGTCAAAATGCGGGATTTCTATCTGAAGCATCTGTATTATATAGTTACCAAACTGATGTATTTGACAAAATTCTAATGAAATGCCATTCCAAGCAAACAAGTTTGAATTGAAATTTCAGTTGGTCTTGTGTTGAAACTCTAGACACATTGGAACGAATAAGGTGCTATCCAACATGCAGGAAAATAATCTTGTCAAATAAGTTGCTTTATAGATCATAAATCCATGAGGGAATACATCGAAATGGTTCACCTACATAAGGATAAAGAAATAAAGAGTTAGTGCCTCGAAAGAGACATGCTGTCAAATCCAACTACATAAATACAACCCTTCTAATCTGTAATAAGCTCGGAAAAGACATCGGTTCCGCTTTCATATCAAAATGCCATAGCCATTGGAGGCGCATAGCCATCTGTGTGCAATTGCTGCCATCTCCATGCAATCCGAAGGCTCTGTTCAAGGTCAGTGTGCTTCGCTGTCCAGTTCAATTCACGAACAATCTTAGACGGGTCACTGTAAACTTCTGCATAGTCACCCGGTCGCCGATTTAAGTATTCGACTTTGATGTCAACCTGGGTTGCCTTCTTGCAAGCATCCACAAACTCCTTCACAGATCTCCCTGGATCATTGGCATAAAAACAAATTCAATAACTCTTTATAAACATTAAGCAATTCAGACACTAAATTCCCACATTACCTTTTCCAGTACCAACATTGTATATACCAACTTTGTTAACTTCTGCCTTCTCAAGAGCTTTCACATGAGCATCGACAAGATCAGTAACATCGATATAGTCTCTTATACAAGTTCCATCAATTGTTTCATAGTCTGATCCTTTAACCTTTACAGTGGCCATAAGATGTTAACAATTACGCAATCACTTAAGGCATATGAGCAATAGTGTAACGAAATCAAACCTTAAGCTCGGTAATTATTCCTAATGCTGCATCGAAACATGCACCAGATATACGGCCATGTTCCCGCAGTTCAGGTTTTGGAGCTTCACCTAATCTTCCCTCCGGATCCGATCCAATGACATTGAAATACCTGATCATTTCAAACAAGTTAGAAATTATAGCCAAATTGCCTAGGCTCGATGTACACCAAGTTATAGTACAAACCTTAAAATCATGACAGCCATGTTCGATCTCTTCGAGAAATCAAGAATCATGTCTTCTGCCATTTTCTTGGCCTTTCCAGTAGGGGTTGATTGGAACCTGCATTCGAATTGAAATATTTGTTTATATACCAAGTTGAATTTGGCACATTGTTTAAATATTAACCTATTTACAGAAATTGCAATGGGTCCAACCTGAGGTGTTTCTTCGGTGATGGGCATCTTCTCCGGCTGTCCATAGGTAGCACATGTGCTCGAATAAATCAGAGTTTTAACACCATGCGCAGCCATGGCTTCCAGAATAACCAGAGTATTTAATGTAATATTGTGATAGTACCTGGTGAAATACGAGCTAATATTTATGTGTGATTCAAATAGAAACAATGCATTGGAAAGAATAGATATTATGAGTTAGCCAAACATCTGGTAATTCAATTCATTTGCAGAGGTGGTAATAGATTAGTGAATTAAGATAACTAGAATTGTAAGAAGTGCAAACCTGAGAGGTTCGAGCATACTCTCTCCCACATACGCAACGGCAGCGAAATGCATAACAGCATCAAAAGCATTTTCAGCAAAAATTTGGTTGACCTTAACTTTAGTTAAGGAACTAAATTTTCATTTAGTTTTCAAGAAACAGTGACTTATATCCAAAAACTATCAGATTTACACAATACGGTGAGATTAGGATACAACTTTTGCATCTCCAAGATCGGCAAGAATGAATTGAAGCCTTCCAGGTTCAGGAAAAAGTCCTTGAAGAACTTTTATTGCTCCGACATTTCCTCGAGATAAATTATCCTGTCAAAGTTGAAGCTGAAAGATCAGTTAGTGCCAATACTAAAAGTAGATTGCAAAGAAAATTGAAATTCAAAAGAAATAACTGAGCGTTACCACTATTGTCACTCTATATGAGTCCTCCAAGAGCCGAAGTGCAGCATGTGAGCCAATATAACCAGCACCTCCAGTTACTAGCATGTGTTTAACTCCGGGTTCATGGCAGGCAAACTGAAGAATTAATATATTTGTTAGATAAAAAAAACTGAACAAAAGCAAAATATAAACTATTTTCATTGAATAATAACAATAAAAAATGACAAGCAAATTCTCGAAAGAAAGGACACATGTCATAATTCTAAGTTGCATTGGCCTCTTGTGCTTACCAAAATGAACAAACAACTTCCATTCTTCTACTGAAATTTTATTAGAATACAAAGAACCAACAATGAAATGGCAATAAACAACATCTAAAGTTATTATGCATTGTCTTTCAAGCATGGTTTATCCAAAATGTTCTAATCAAATCTCATGAAGAGATACATCAGACAAAAAGTCTAAGAACAAATTCCTGGGAAGTTTTCTGCAACACAAAACAACTAAGATGACTACAATTGCATAAAATTCTGGCACAGCATTAAAAGGTTATCATAGAATGTATGCTCAATAATATTAGTACATATCAAGCACATAATGGCTATATGATTAGAACTTTTTTATAAAGTTCTGTTTTACACAAACACCTTTAATGGTGATCAACAAGCATGGCCACAATAACAAAAACAAGCTTCTCATTAAGACTTGAGCCAGAGCAATATTGAAATTATTAATTTGACATCGCAAATTAAGGAGAACCGGCATGAACAAGTGAACTTGTAGAAAGAAACTTAATGGACTAAGCTTTTCACACAATCAACATTGAATGGTTGGAAAAGGACAGACTCAAATCAGTATAAATTCAGCATGTATGTCAGTCAGAAATTCAAACATACTTGTAGATCTATGGTTTTTTTCTTCTTATTTTGCATCATTGTTATTCTTAGCTCAGGATAAAAGGTAATGAAAATTGAAGAATTTTCTATAGTAATTGAATTTAGACCTTACCTTGCTCTTGATACTTGCAACAGGGCAGTGATTTAGCATCATTATGCACATGACTGTGAGAGTAGCACCAATAAGAACTTTGCTAAGAAAATGAGTCTTGCGCTTGGGGTCCGAATATTCCATTTCTGAGGGAAGTGAGTGATCAGCTACAAGAAAATACAAAGAAATAAGAAGATATTAACTAGACAATCTCCATAAAAAGCAATAAATGATATGGCAAACACTTGGAACTCATTACTGACCGTATTTGTTGAACACCATACATCACTTTATTTACTACTCATTTGTATGAACTTCTTTACTTAACTTTAGTGTTTTATAAAATTGAACTACAATGTTAGATATCCAAAATTGTACACTATGTAACAATTTTAATAATTGAGAACCAAACATCATCTGTCAAGAAAAGAGAGAAATGATAACAAAGAAAAATTGAGTTCAAGGTAAACAATTGATGGAGTATAAATCAAACCTGAAAATGACCAAGATTTGCCGGCCCTAGTTAGGGTTCTGCTCCTGTTGAAAGACAACATATGGGACCCTAGAAATGAAGATCCTCTTTCATGCAATGTTAGCCTCCGGGAAGCTCAAGAAAATTTACAGTGCAATGTGGAACCAGAAATCTGTGATTTAACTTCAAGATTTCAATATATTAGTATAAATACAACAAAAAAAAAAAGGGAAGATAGAATTAAGAAAGAAATAATAAAAGAAAATCAGTTAGTTTTATGAGGAAAAATATCTAATAAGATCAAATAAAAGAAAAGCAACCTGAAAATGGGAATTCCCTGCAATTAACCTTTCATGCCAAAATGAAACTAAAAAAAATGCTACAAATTTAGAGAATAAAACCAACATCAAAAGGAAAAGAAAACCAAATTCCAAACCAAGAAGGAAGGTCCAATTAAACCAAGAAAGAGGGGAATTAACTGCCTTTCATCCTCAAATCAAATGTAAGAAAATCCTCATGAATTATGCTCACTTAAACCCTAAATCACCACCTACATTCCACAATCAAATAGCTAGTGACAAGAAAAACCATAAAAAAAATAACACAATAAAATATAGTCAAACCTAGCCCAAGCCAAGCAAATCACTAAAAGAAATCACACCACCAGAACATTATACAATAAAGCAAGAAAGAACAGAAAAAAAATACCTGATTCACCAACAATATACAATCAGAAGAACAATCAGAAGAAGAAAAAACACAAAAGAGAAAAGAAGCAAACCTGGTCAACAAGAGCAAGACAAGAAAAGCAGTGGAAGAAGATGAGCATATAATTGAGAAGTAGGGATTTGTGGAGTGAGTATTTAGGATTGTATGGAATGTTGTCAAGGAGCTTAGCACATTAAAAAGGAATTTTGAAAGACAAACAGCTGGTGATGGGGCTGGCAGCTGTCTACTTGCAGTTGTTGCCCACAATAAAAAGACATCAAAGTGGTTCCTAGAATCACATGCTCTTTGTTTCCTTCCTTCCACATGCACTTGCTAATTTCAAATTTTTGCTACACACAGTTTAAGTGCAAATCCAGTAAAAATGAAATTGACAGATTGAGGGACAAAAAGTTGATTTAAGTGATTAAAGTTTGATTTAGTTGAAGAAATGGTTTAGAGGTCAATTCTTTTGGATATATAAAAAACATTAACTGAAATAGATATGATTTTGATTTATTTCTCAAACCGAACCTATAACATTACTATTTGAACCAAATCAGACTTTTTTTTTCTTAAGCTGATAACTTTAAATTTCCAGTTTAAGTTCTGATAAATTAGACATAGGAATTAAAATTTTTGTTTTTGACACGTGACAAACACTCCTATTTAAAATTTTAAATAAAAAATGTGTACAGATGTGGAGCGCACTCGTAACTCTCATCTTATTGAGATTTTGATCTTAAAACTCTTCCAAAATGAAAACCTTACGCAAATAACCCAATACCACATAGAAACTAAAATTGAAATGCAACCAACCGTTTTTATTTTCATTTTTAAATTTTTAAATAAAAATTATACAATATAATATTAAAAATGTTAATATATTTTGATTAACTGCATAAAAAAAATTTGAGGTAACTTGGATATGATGTGTGGAAGATATTAATATATAGAGATATAGAAAATTAATGGTATAATGAGTTTTAATAATAAAATTTTTAATTTATATGAATGAGGAAATTTTTCATTGATTCACAAAAAAAAATGTGCATTTTTTCTTTCTGGGTTATGGACCATCTCATGTCATGTCAACAAATATACGCACATTTTAGTTGAGGAAAATAATAATAATAATAATAATAATAATAATAATAAAAGAAATTAATTAATAGGAGACATCCTCCATTTTACAGATTTGCTCATATTTCTTAAACACACAAAGTTAAAATCCCTAATGCTGCAAGAGAGAAATTTTTTGTTTACTTTACATCCTCAATAAATATGATATTTATTTTAATTTCAAATTTTAAGATGAAATTACTTTTTTAACCTTTCAAGGAATACATTATGATTTGTGAGGGTACTAGAAAAGACTTAAAAATAAGTAAATAGTTTTAATTTATTATTATTTGATAATATAGATAATTCACCGGCAGTCATCATTCATTAAATACTTAATCATGATTTAGGAGGGTGTCAAAATCATGATCGAAGATGAGAAATAAACTAATTATCATCACTGGTTTAATTTACTAGTAAAAAAAAAAGTATATTTAATATAAAAATAATGTATTTACATTTCTTTTAAGTATACTAACGAATATATAACGGGATCACCTAATAATTCATGATAGCTAGTACTTTATAACTAACTCTTTGATGATTATTTAATGTTGATTTATTACAATGGAGATATTGATGTTATTACCAAAATAATACATTAGTTTAATGCATTGTACTGCATTAGTACACTCCCAACCTAATTTTGATTGATTTAAAAAAAAAATATATATATATATATATATATATATATATAATTCTTTTTTTGGGTGGTTATAGACTGAGTAACCGACTAAGGGTAGAAGAGTAATTTTATGTATCCCTAAATTTCTTTATAAATGAAAAACAAGATTTTTTTTTTACTCATTTAAATTAATGTAAAAATATACAATTTATAAAATCAACCCGGTTGATGTAGAATAAAAGCAAACGGTGTATTTAAAAAACCCATGTATTCTTCTAAGTTCTAATATGTGATTTATTCATATTTATTAAATAATAATAATAATATGCATGTAAATAAAAAAATCATAGAAATAAACAGTAAAATCAGGATTTTAGAGGCATATATTTAATTTAAAAAAATCATAATTTCCAATGTTACCGTAGTTTTTGTAAAATGACATTATTACCCTTATATTTATATATATATATACATTTTTTAAAATAATAATAAAAAAAACTATGCTAAATGCATTATATCTCATGATTAGGTTCTAAATATTTAGTGAAAGAATATTAATGACATGCTTTCAAAGTCATACATGTGGCACTATGTTGTTCTTTTGTTAATTTTCTAAAAACATTATGCTGTGTCTCATACTTTAATGGGAATAATACTTTATACACACCGTTGCTGTGTGTCCCATCATGCTTTTTTTTTAAAAAAAAATTAATATTATTTTACAATTAATATTCATTATTATGTTTCCCATCCAATAATGAATGCATTCTTGTTTCATACTCAACTCCGAGAGAATTCTTTCTTTTTCTTTCTTTTTCTTTGTATAATAGGACCATCGATGGTCTATGTTTAAGATAAGAATACAAAATTGTTAAGATAATAATTTTGTATTTATGCACATTGCTAACATGATTTATCTGTTTTTGTTAATATATATAATAGTTGTAATCCCTCTACTCTTTTGATTTTTTTTAAGCTCTTTTAATTTTTTTTTTAAAATCTCAATTTTATTAAACCCGCAAAACATTCTTAATTTTCAAAATCTTTTTATATATAAATTAAATTATGACATTATCTTTATTTTATCCCCTAAAAAAATTTCAATATTTTTATTAAAATATTAAGGGCACAAGATCTTATAAGAAATAACCCAAAATTAAGAACTAAAACATAAATGAAAGATCAGAAAGGTTATATAATAAGAAATACTGAGCTTTTAATATTTGTTAATATAATATTGTGTGCGCAAAAATTGTGGTTACTAAGTTTTAACTTAATGAATATATATATATATAAAATTTAAATCACACGTAAATAAAAATATTTATTAATATTACTGAATTTTTAATATTGACTAATCAATAAATTCAATTAATTAAATCGTGTAAGATAATTATGGGATAGTCACAAAAACCACGTTTTAAAGCAGTAAATCTCGAAAAATATAACAAAAAGAAACTATGTTAAATTAATATCCAAAATTGATCAAGGGTAACATTTAATATATAAACATATAAAATCAAGTTTTCACATGGCTTTATATGCAAAAGATATGCAATATGCCTTGTTTCAAACAAAACCATCATAATATTATATTATTGTCTTTTAAAAACATTTTCATAAATATAAAAATATATATATATGGTTATTTGTTAGCTATGGAGGTATGTATATAAAATTCCAAATCTAAATAAAAAGGAGTGTAAGGTCATCTCCAACCCAAAACTCTATATTTAGCGTTTCAGTACTAAAAAATACAGCTTCTATAGTTAAAACTTCTCTAATCACTATCTTTATTTTTAACTCTAAAATATAATATTCTAAAAATATTCTTTTCCAACCACCATCTCTATCAATATATTTAATCTTCTTTAAATATTTAATGACATATTCGACAATATTAGTGAAAGTGACGGTAACATGTTAGACTATTAATCCCATTTACTGCCGACTTCATATTTGTATTTTAAGTGTTATCGATGATAATATATGTTTTAGGATTATTTTCTATGTTTTTATTTTATCGTTCTTATAATTTTTGTTAATTTTAATAAATTTATATTTCGCAAATTATTTTTTTTAATTTAATATTTCTTATTAAATGAAAAATATAAACTTAAATTATAAGTTATTAATTTAGTTAAAATATAAAATTAGAAATATAAATTTTAAAAAATAAAAAACAGAATTTAGAAAAAATAAAAAATCAAAATAGAATTTGACAAAAGGAACAGATAAACAGAAAATTAATATATATATATTAAAAAATAAAAACAGAATTTAAAAAGAAAGCATAATTAAAAAAAAAGAATCGCGCCACTGTAGCACTTCTCACATTTGGTGCAGGGTTTGACGCCGGATTGGAGCAAACCCTGCGCCAAATTAGGTTTAAACTTCAAAATTAACGCATCCATTGAAGATGATCTTTGATGATGGATTGATGAAATTTATTTTATTATTATTGCAGTATAGACCATGATTGTGACTATTCATCATATTTTTTTTTAATTTTTTACTGTATATAAAAGTATTATTTATCTCACTATGAAATGAATAATGTCAAGTGTTGGATGGAGTCATAATCAATTTTATGCTACAAAACCATTGGATAGCCCAATAGTATAACACCAATGTGTTAAAGTGGAGGTTATGAATTCAAATCCTCTCCCCGACAGTATTGTTTTCTGTACTGTTCATATACTGTTCACCCGGGATGTTTGTACTATTATGTACTGTTTATACAATGTACACCGGGCTCTAATACTATTCATATACCGGGAAGCTTGTCGCTTATTATTAAAAAAAAAAAAAAAAAATTATGCTACAAGATTTGGTAGGCAAAACCATAATTTTCGAAAAAAAAAATTCAGTTGACATTTGAGAAACAAATACTGGTGCATTCTCAATCAAATTTTGCCCAAATAGACGATAACTTTATTAGCATATGAATTAAACAACTTCGGTGTCTCTCTGCATTGACGACAATAATCTACAAACTGTCTGATAATAATAATAATAGTAGTGGGCTGGAAAAAGTTTCAAAGTTCTAATCTATTTCATAATTCATATGGCTTCATCAAAACTTCAGATTAAAATCATGTGAATCTTCAATCACACCTGCAAATAGCTAAGTTTCTGAAACTATTCAGTTCACTTGAATTCACATAAATGCAGGAAATCAAGATATAGTCCTCAGAAACACACAAGCTTCATGGAATACCACAATTCTTAACAAATAACATATGGTATTCAATGAACTTAATAAATATGAATCAAACAAATGAGAAATCAGTCAATCTTTTTGCTCAATGCCTATTTTTGGTGTAACAATATTTGCTTTCATTACTCTATCTGAGCAATTGTACCTTTCCACTTCTGTAAAGTTTGCAATTCCAGTCAGTTTGAATTTGAAATATAGGAACATAAAACCTTGTTCTATTGATTTAACTAAGCTCTTTAGGTTTTGTTGAAATATAGGAACATAAAACCTCAAAAATGGCTTGATTGCTCAAATAAGAATAGTGTTTTCTGATCACAGTCCTTATCCATCTTTTCTAACACTACATTAAGCTTCAGTAAATTTCTAGGAACCTAGAGAAAATCTCCAAAAAACATCACAAAGCCAGCTATCAACGCATATCGCAAATGACCATATCCATTGATCGAACTACATAAATGGAAATTCTCATTTATAATATAAACTAATGAGTGTATCTATTGAAAATGGATCAAACTCCATTTGGTTCACATCATGCCAGAGAATGACACCACAAACTAATAATTGTTATGGGATTCCGTTGGTCACCAGCCTTATGCTTCTGGCCTAAAATTATCAACACCAGTTCATTCACTCCACAATGTACATGCTATATATTATCAGCATCAAACCAAAATACATCGTTGGGTACAACCAACAATCCTGTAATTAAAGCACACTTCCATAATCCAACATTCTCTCGGAAGCATAGACAGCAAAAAATTATAGGATCTAGTTTAAGAGATTCTCAGTACTAAGTAATAAACATTTGTGATCAAACACAATGAATAAACTTGAAGTAAAATAGCAAAGTACTAAATGATGATAATTGAACTAATGTAAATACAAAATCAAATTTGAGATAGGACCTTACCTAGAAATGAAATTCAATTAGCATTTCTAACACACCCATGAGCATGTAATATCCAAATACTCTTGGACTGACAGCAACAGTTAGGGTTCTGAAGTTCAATGCCAGTTATGGTGATATATACATGTATGTATAAACCAAGATAAAACAACAATGAACAATCTTTTGACACATCTTTTCCTCTTCCACATTCCTCACGTTTGCATCAATTATCAAATCCCAAAAATGCAGCAGAGTAAGAAGATTAAGTGAACTCAAATATTCAAAGTGGTAAAAAGATGGAGTGAACTTAAAGCTAAGACCACTACTACAGTTTGCGGCTCATGCTGTTTCAGTCCAAAAATAGCGATTAGAGTTTCCAAAGTTTAAAAAGAATTATAATGAGATATCAATCATCAATCATCAATCATCAAGCCAAAAATAAAAATGAAATGTAATTTTTTTTTAACCTAACTGAGGCCATGTTTGTACCAGAGGTTAGTGATAAAAATAATAATAATAATAATAATTAAATTAATAATAATAAATAAAAATGAGAATGGAGACACACTCTGCCTGTTTTGGAGACTCACATGTCACCCGTCTATAACACCACATCTCTTATCACAAGTTCACAACCGTCATCCCTGTTATCCTTGTTAATGGTATTTGTACTCACCCTGCTATGCCGGGTGTCACTTGTTGCCATGACAAATGGGCCTTTTCACACATTTTCAAGGCCCAACTCTTATATATAACCACATGACATTTTCAATCCTAATGTATTTATAATGTTATTTAATTTATCTATCTAATTTCAATTACAGTTGGAATGAGACCTATGGTATCACTATGTTAGAACAATCATTCCAAGATGAATATATATATATAGAAGACATAGAATAATATTTACATAAAAACTATAAATAATTGTGAAATTTTAATGAAAACCCCAAGGGAAGGTGATAAAAAATAAATAACTAAATAAATGACTGATAATTTTTATTTTCCGCAATAAAAATATAAAATATGTCCGGTGAAAAATTGTTAAGTGCTTACATCTAGCTGTAAAACATAAAATATAATTATAAGCTTTTATAGTTTATATCTACTAAATACCTTTTATTTTATTTATTTATTTATTTATTTACTTATTTATTTATTTATAGAGTTCTTGGTTCTCGTAATCTTCAAATAAAACTGCTAAGATGTGAAGAAAACCACAATGTAAAAAAACCTGTGAAAAAGAAAAAAATGAAATGCTTTTGAAAATAAAATGCATTGTTTTATCTGTTTGTATCAAAGATATTGATAAAAAAAAAAAAAGTAAATAAACAAATAATAATAAATAAAAATGAGAATGAATGATCCATGTGTCTTGTTTTTGGACACATTCACCACATGTCCATTGCACCTTGTGCCTATTCTCGCTGTTTGTTGTTAGTAAACAAGTCTTTAGAGCTATTATTAGGCTCAAGTAGAGTTGTCAAACAATCAGGCTCGTGAACAGCTTGAGCTCAGCTCGGTAAAAGCTTGAATTTGGCTCAAAATTTCAAACTTTCGAGCCAAACTCGAGGGCTTATCTCGATAGCTTGAATTTATATATATATATATAATAATAATAATAATAATAATAATTATTATTATTATTATTATTATTATTATTATTATTATTTATTACAATATATAAAATCAACGTCCTCCTCTTTTTCCTTATTATTTTATCATGTGTTATAAATTATAATTTATAAATAAAATTTTAATTTTGAGCTAATCGAGCCGAACTGAACTCGAGCTTTCGAAAATAAAATCGAGCCAAACTCGAGCTTTCGAAAATAAAATCGAGCCGAGCTCGAGCCAACATTTTCGAACTAATTTCAAGCTTGAGCTTGAGCTAGCCTATTTCGAGCCGATTTTCGAACTGGGCCCAGCCCGATCAAGCTCGGCTCGTTTATAGGCCTAGGCTCAAGTCATCCATATAACCACATGATTTTTTTTCTCTACTTAATATGGTGTTATTTTATTTATTCTTCTCTATAGAATTTCAATTAGTTCAAATCAGAACCATGGTAACATTGCATCAAAGCAATCATTTTAATAAATAAATATAAATAAAACACATTAAAAACATAGATGATTGGGAAAATTTAATGAAAACCCTCTAGAAACGTGATAGGAAAAAAATAAAAACACTCTAAAATAAAAAATGTAATTATGAGCTTTTTGTACCCTATATTTGTAACATATCCTTTATCTTATTTTATTTATTTATTCTTTTTAAGTAAAATTGGATGTTTCTCTAATTCTTAAATATACGTGGCGAAGGTGTGAGAAAAACCACACAATAATATATGCCAATAAAACCTACCAAGAAGAAAAAAAAAGAGGGAAATATTAAAATATATATATATATATATATATATATATATATATATATATATATATATATATTTCCTAAAGAACCCACACTTCCTGTTTTATAGACGTTCTAGCATTGTCGCTAGCCATGCATCTATTACACTTCATCACCGTCTTGTTTTGTAAGCAAACTCCTTATGTGTCCATTACACCTCATCTCCTATTGTAACCATCATTCATGTTGCTCGTGTCTACTGCTCTCTCTCATTGTCATTAGCAAACAAGTCTTCACGCTTATTTTACGTTTAAGTCATCTATATAGCCACATGATCTTTTATAAAATACTCCTTATTTTATTTATCCTTCAATATAGAATTTCAATCAATTAGAATCAAAAGCATTATATCATTGTATCAAAGCAACCATTCTGAGAAAGAAAAACATGAATAAAAGACATTGGAGTTATATTCACATAAAACTATAGATAATTGTGAAATTTTATTGCAAATGCTCTTAACAGGTGATGGGAAAAAAAAATAATAAAGGATTGATTGTGAATTATCTCATAATAAAAATATTGTATCATTGTATGTCCTGTAAAATATATTTAATTGCTTAGAGCCCACTGTAAAATTAAGGATGCAATTATGATTTTTATAGGTATATATGCAAACTACCCTCTATTTTATTCATTTATTTATTAATAAAAATTATATTTTTAGTAAAATCACACGTTTTCTTGATTCTCAAATATAACCGACAAAGGTGCAAGGAAAGCGACAACGGGAGTCAATGTATGTTAATAAAACCTGTGAAGGAGAAAAATAAAAATAAAAATGAAATGCTTTTTTTTTTTTTTAAAGTACTTCTTTTTCCCTAATAAAGACTATGTTTGTGTCAAAGGTTCTCGCTAAGAAAAATAGAAATAAGTTGATAAATACATAATAAAAATCAAATAAAAATGAAGAACCCATCCGTCTTGTTTTCTAAAAGCATCCATTAAACCTTATGATTGAGTGTGTTCATTACACCTCATCTCCATATTGTTTTGCAAGCGCCATTATCCACTTTGATGATATCTAATATAGCACTTATTGTCATTATCTAACAAGGCTTCACAAATATTTTAGGTCCAAATCATCCATAACCGCATGATCATTTGTACAATATATTGTTAATTTCTTTATCCTTCAATGTATAATTTTAATCAATTAGAATCAAAACTAAAGTATTACTGTATCAGAGCAAAAGGAAAATGTAAATAAAAGATATTGAAATCATGTTTAAATAAAAACACTAAAGGTGTGTTTGATTGCCCTTTTTTTCCATGGAAAATTTTTCCACGGATGATTTTCCAGTTTTTTAGGGTGTTTGATTGCCAAAATTTTCCGTGGAAAATTTTTCCACAAACCTGTCACATGACCCAATTTTCCCTCAAATCGGTGAAAAATTTTTCGAAAAATTTTCCAGGGAAAATAGAGAGTTCTTTTTGGTAATAAAAAAAATAAAGGGGGGTTTTCGTAAAAAGGCAAAAAAAACCCTAGTTTCTCCTTTCTCTCCAAGCCTCCGCCGAAATCCTTACTCTCCCTCCCGGCAGCGCCGTCGGATCTCTGCCGAGCGAGAGGCATTTCTCATCCCAGAGAGATTCTTGGTGAATTTCTCGAATTATATCTCCATCGAGATAAACAAGGCTGCTTGGATCTTCTCAAGAGACACTATTTTAGGGTTCTTCTCAATTGGTATGCTTTGATCCGATTATGCCATATATATCTAATCAAAATATACATATATATATATCTTCTCAATTGGTATGCTTTGATCCGATTATGCCATATATATCTAATCAATATATATATATATATATAAAATGCTTTTTTAAAATATGTTTAAACAATTTTTTATTAATTTTTTAAAAAAAAATCCATGAAAAATGTGACTTTTTCCATGGAAAATTGATGCAATCAAACAACAAAATCAGAATTTTCCATGGAAAATTTTTTATTTTCTAGCTAAAAAATAATGGCAATCAAAAGACTATTTTTTCATTTTCCAAGGAAAATTTTTCTATGGAAAATTTTTCCCTGAAAAAATTTTCTTTTCCACCCGTTTTCCATGTTGCCAATCAAACACAGCCTAAATAACTGTGAAATTTTAAAGAAAACTCTCTAGAAAGGTGATGGGAAAAAATTAAATAATTGATTAGTAAACGGTATTTTAAAATTACTGTATGTTATGTGAAAAATATTTAATTGCTTAAAGCCCGCTATAAAATAAAATTGCAATTATGAGCTTTTATAGGCTATATCTGCAAAATACCGTTTTATCTTATCTTATCTTATCTTATATTTTATTATTTATTTATTTATAGAATTCATAGTTTTAGTAAAATTGCACATTTCTCTTGGAGTGTTCCATGTTCTATTTCATTCTCCATCAAGATTTCGTTAATCTTTCCCTCATAGTACTTGATGAAGAAAAAAACATGAAATGTTTTTTTTTAAATGAATACATTGTTTTCTCCTAAAATTAATTATGTTTGTATGGGAGATCCTGGACAAGAAAAATAGAAATAAGCATAAAAATTAATAATAAAAATAAAAATGGGAATGAAGAACCCACACATCTTGTTTTGTAGGTAAGCGTCTATTTCTCTCATAGTGTTTCATGTTCTGTTTTGCTTCCCATAGTTGGTCCTTTGAATTCTGTAATATAGTTAGAAAATTTCTCAACTATTTCTTTGCAATAATTCTAGATATCTTTGAATTATGGACCTTTTGCTCATAGTCATTGAAGAAAATAATAATAATAATAATAATAATAATAATAATAATAATAATAATAATAATAATAATAATAATAATAAAGAAAAAAATTGTTTTCTCTTAAAGTGATTATGTTTGTATGGAAGGTTATGGATAGCAAAAACAAAAATAAGCATAAAAACTAATAATAAAATTAGAAATGAGAATGAAGAATCCACCTATCATGTTTTGCAGGCAAGGAGTCCGTTACACCTTATCTTTTTTTTTTTTTTTTTTTATAATATATTTCTTTGAATTCTGAACTAATCCCTCATAGTTATTGAAGAAAAAAAAAGTATTTTTAATAAAAAAATATATTGTTTTCTATTAAAATGATTATGCTTATATCATAGTTTATGGATAAGAAAATAGAAATAAGCATAAAAATTAATAATAAAAATGAGAATGAAGAACCCACGCGTCATGTTTTGCAGGTAAGTTGGCCATGCGCCCTAGCCATATGTGAGTTACATACTCCTTATCATCTATTATAGCCATCATCCTAGTTTGTTTGTTGCTTATGCCGCTTTTATAGCTGTCGTCACTCATGCCGCTCACAACGTTGTAGCTCATTGTCATTAGTGGGGTTTATTTTTATTTTTCCATATAAAAATATTCCATGAAAAATATTTAATTGCTTATACCCTATTGTAAAACAACAAATGCAATTATGGGCTTATATATATATATATATATATATATATATATATATATATATATATATATATATATATATATATATATATATATATATATATTCAAAAACACACTTTATCTTATTTATTTATATATACCTTTTCTCTAAGTCCTTCAAGAAAAAAGAAAAGTTTTTGTTTTATAAAAAAAAAATATTACAATGATTATGTTTGTATCGGAGATTCTGTATAAGAAAAACAGAAATAAACAGAAATAATAATAATAATAATAATAATAATAATAATAATAATAATAATGATGATGATGAGAATGAAGAACCTACATGTCCTATTTTGCAAGTAACTTGGGCATGTGGCCTGACCACATATCCGTTACACCTTATTATTATTATTATTATTATTATTTATTCACTTATGCCACTCTCTCCGCTATCGTCACTCATGCCGCTTACACCGCTCTCTAGCTCATTACCGCCAGCGGAGTTTATCTTTGTTTTCTCATAAAAAAATCTCATAAAAAAAAATTTAATTGCTTATATCTTACGGTAAAAACAACAATGCAATTGTGGGCTTTTTATGTAATTGCTTATTTTATCTTATTTATTTATTATACTTTTTCCTTAGGAAAATCTTTGAAGGATTTTTTTTATTTGAAAAAATAAATGTTATAGAGTGATTATGTTTGTATCGGAGGTTATGGATAATACAAACATATGTTTGTATCGGAGGATATGGATAAAACAAACATAAATAAGTATAAAAATTAATAATAAAAATAAAAGTAAGAATGAAGAATCCACGTGTTCTAATTTACATCGAACATAAATAAATATAAAAAAATAAAAATAAAAATAAAAATAAAAATAAAAATAAAAAAAGCCACGCTTCCTATTTTAAGATAAATTGACATGCGACCAGATATCCATTACACTTTTCATCTATTATACCTATCATCCAAGTGTCTTTGTGTTTACGCGGTTCTCACAGTTGTTGTCATTTATGCCGCTTACGTCCTAGGCTAATTTGCGCTTATAGATTTATTTTTGTATTTCATAAAAAAAAAAGATTTTTCCATTAAAATATTTAATTGTGGGTTTATTTATTTATATACAGAGTTTATTTTTTCAGAAGAATTGCACATCCCTCTGATTCTCAAATATAAGCGGCGAAGGCGAAGGTGTGAGGAAAGCCACAGTGGGGGAGTCAATGCCTTTTTGTTCCAACTAGCTGATTCTTGGGGACAAATTCCAAAGATAAAAGCAAGATAAATCACGAATAAATGGAATTTATCTCAATCCAGGTATGATTCCTTCTCATTTGATCCTGTTCTTGAGTAACTTGCTTTGGGGAACAAGGTTTTCTCTCTTAAATGCGTGGTTTCTTTGCATTTATTGGATTTTGTTAAGGTTTTGATTTAGTTCAATGGGGCAAGTTGTTGTTTTGATCGCCGCTTATGGAGCTTGTTCTGATCTTTAGAATGTAGCTTGAAATCAGTGTTCCCTTTGTTTCTTTGTTGAATTCTGGGCCTTTTCTGGTGTTTTAGCTCGTGATCTTTCTGAATTGGTGTGAAGGTTGGTTCTTTGAATTCTGTAATATAGTTAGAAAATTTCTCAATTTTTTCTTTGCAATTTTTTTTTTGATTGAACTTGGGGGTTTTCCATATAATTATTGACAAATATGAAGCTTCTGAAGGTTGGGTTCTGGTAAAAATGCATAATTTATGCCCTTTTTTTTTGGCTATTGGTTTGTTAGCTTCTTGCATTGGCCATCAATCTATATATGAAATTTTAGATGTTTTAGTTCAAATCTTGTGCATGTTTGATGCTTGTGCTAGTTGATATGTCAATGTGGGTGGTGGATTAGTTCTTTATGGTGTGAAGTTTGGTTTTTTGGATCATAAAGAGGTCTGTCATGTTGTTTATTTGATTTCTTCTTTTGGGTTTGAAGATAATGGAGTTGTGAGTGAGATGGATTCTGCCAGGAGTTGGTTCCAAAAGTTTCAGCTTCGAGGTGATAGACATAAGTCTGAAGCTATGAACAAGGACATGGAGGGCATGCCACAGAAGCCCCCAATTGATGAGGCTCTTTCGGACATCACAAAGCAGAAGGTTGCTGCTGCGAAGCAGTACATAGAGAACCATTACAAGTGTCAAATGAAGAATCTGCAAGATCGGAAGGAGAGGTAACCACCATTTTTTCTTTAGCGACCATGTAAATTTATAAAAATTGGATGCTTTTATAAAATAGTGTCAAAAATTGTAGTTTAAATGAATCACACGTGCTGTTATTTTTTGTCGTCAAGTGCTTTGATCGGATCTTCTTAACCCCTTCCTTTATTGTTTGTGATTTGTTTTAGCATGTTTCTAGGTTTTACCCTGCATGAGCTAGGGAAACTTGCTAATGTCATGTATTTTTTGTACTTGAATTTTGAGCTGTAATTGTTATGTGGATTTTCTAAGGTTTTCATTGTGCAACTATATTTATCTTCATTGGCTTTCTTTCTTTACTTTTTTGTATCTCAGAAGATGTGATTTTTTAGTACAGAATACTTTTCATATTTTACTACCTGTAGTTTATAATTTTGGGATTATTTTAGACGCTGGATTCTTGAGAGGAAGCTAGCTGATGCTGAGATTTCTGAGGAAGAGCAGCATGACCTAATAAAGAACTTAGAAAAGAAGGAAACTGAATACATGAGGCGTCAGCGGCATAAGATGGGGGTTGATGATTTTCGAACTTCTGACCATAATTGGGAGAGGAGCTTTTGGAGAGGTAGCTATCAACCTATTCTTTATTTGAAGCCCAACTCTATTACTTCTTCACTTTCTATTCTTAAATGTTGATTTAAAAAGTAAATAAATAAGTGAAGTATTTTGGTTATCTGAGAATCATTTTGGTTATGCTTGAAGTGATGTTAGTACAGATGATTGGACTCTTAATCAATCACATTTGTTTTTATTAAGGTGAGATTGTGTAGAGAAAAGACCACTCGCCATGTGTATGCAATGAAAAAGCTCAAAAAATCTGACATGCTTAGCAGGGGCCAGGTAACTTGTCAAGAATTTAAGTTTTATCTCGATAATTATCTTGTGCTTTGAGGAGTCTTTTCTTATTTTTGTTTATAGGTAGAGCATGTTAAAGCTGAAAGAGATCTCCTTGCTGAAGTTGATAGTGCTTATATCGTCAAACTCTACTGCTCATTTCAAGATGAGGAATTTCTCTATCTCATTATGGAATATCTTCCTGGTGGTGACATGATGACTTTACTTATGCGCAAAGACACTTTAACAGAGGATGAGGCAAGATTCTACATTGGGCAGACCATACTAGCAATTGAATCTATCCATAAACACAATTATATCCATAGGTACACATTTGGAAATTCTTTAGTTGGCTTGCCTATATTATCTTAAACATTCAAGTTGATTTAATTTTTACTTAATAGGGATATCAAGCCTGATAATTTGTTGTTAGACCGGAATGGCCATATGAAGCTTTCTGATTTTGGATTGTGCAAACCCTTGGATAGCAAGAATTTACCTAATTTTAGTGAGCCTGCTTCAGCAATAAGGACTACATTGGAAAGTGATAATAAGTCATGCGCCTCTCCTCGTCCGAAGCGAACACAGCATGAGCAATTGTTGCATTGGCAAAAGAACAGACGGACACTGGTAAGAGTCTTTTCTCCTACTTGCCTCTCAGTAATTTCACTTCCTGTAATTTTAATAACCAAGGTCTTCATTTTGAAACTTTTACTATATTGCAGATGATAAAGCAAGAAAAATAGATCAGAACTAAAGAAAAGAGAAGAAAAAAAAAAGCTTAAGAATTATATATTGACATGATGTGATAGTGTCAGATTACAAAACAGAAGTCGATAGAAGTGTTATCTAAGACATGATAATCACTAACTGCAATATCCAAACCAATCAGAAAAGTTTGTGCCAGCTTTCCTGTCAGTAATCATTGTTAGAATTAAGGGCCTTAAATTGTCATGTTTTTATGTTCACGTTATCATGAGCATGCGATTGGCCTCTGTGCTGGTGACTTCAATCAAGTGTTGATTTCGTATGGCACAACTGTATGGCCGTTGATGTTTGCACTCATGAAAGAAGCATGATTGCAAAAGAAAAGTCTGGATAAGATGGTAGTGCTCATGGTTGATACCTGGACTGGTTAGTCATGCAGAAGATTTGCTAGGCATGAAATTCTTGTGTGTGCTGTTCATATGATAGAATATGTGGTTGAACCTCTCTAGCATTTGCTTGTGACTGAGACAGGATTTGATATCCCCACAAACTCAGACCTACTTGCAGATTGCAATATGAGATTCCTGGTCGACACTAGTGGGTATTTTGTTGAGAAATTACTTTTATTCTTTTGACAATTCTTTTGACAATGCAAGTACAAGCATGATAGAATAATTGTCTCTCTTATTGCCTTGTCAATGGCATAATCATATTGCAACTTTCCCATCAGTACATGTTTTCATTCTACATCACATAACTCATAACTTGTAAAATTTCGAATACAGGCTTACTCGACAGTTGGCACCCCTGATTACATTGCTCCAGAAGTTCTACTGAAAAAGGGATATGGGATGGAGTGTGATTGGTTAGTAATGTAGTCATATTGTCTCAATATTTCCTCTTAACTGCCCGTTTGTTTCCCTTAACATGGATATATGTATTAGGTGGTCACTGGGAGCGATTATGTTTGAGATGCTCATTGGCTACCCACCATTTTATTCAGATGAACCAATGGCAACTTGTAGAAAGGTACACATCTTAAGTTTGTATGCCAAGCAATCCAAAAATTATTTTATCCCACTAACTATATGTTATACCAATCAACCCTCTTGACCAAAGATATTAAACTGGAAATGCTCTTCTTGAATGGATGATTGTTAAATAAATAATTGAAAATTGAATTTTTTGGGTACATTTTTTCTGTTGTCGAACGGATCGTATAAGGTTAGCTTTATGAATTCTGAATTTGGAGTATGCAGATAGTTAACTGGAGAAATCACCTAAAATTCCCTGAAGAGGCTAAACTTTCACCTGAAGCTAGAGATCTCATCGGCAAATTACTCTGTAATGTAGAGCAGAGGCTGGGGACAAGAGGAGCTCATGAAATAAAGGTTCGCTGATAATTTTTAATTTTTTAATCTTTATCTTTGAGTTTGATACTCACATTAGCATTCTGGTTTCAGGCCCATCCCTGGTTTAAAGGCATTCAATGGGACCAATTGTATCAAATGGAAGCTGCATTCAAACCTGAGGTTAACGATGAGCTAGATACTCGGAATTTTGAAAAGTTTGAGGAGGTATGACTTTCTTTTTGTTTAAACCTTTTTTTTTTTTTTTGGTGTGTGGAGATAATTTATATCTATATGCTTAGACAAAATAAGAGGGAGCTTCGTATTAGGGATAAAATCCTATCCTGATAACTAAAATTTTTGGTTCTCACATTTTTTTTTTCCGAGATTACATCTTTTTTCGTTATTTGCTTGTGTATATAAATTCAAAAGTTGTGTGTATACCCACTCAAAAGCCATATATGATTATACATATACAAGCAAATGTCAACCATATGGACTAAAAAATATTGACCATAGGTGAAAAAACAAATATTTTTGCTTTGACTGTTGTAATAATCTGTGAAAAACATGTGTCGATGAATTGCTTTGAAAGAAATCCTTTTTTTTTTAATTTCTAAAACTTGTTTTCTAAAATGATTATGTTTCAATAATGTTTTAAAAGAACAAGAAGTGTTCTAAAAGGATAAAATAGGACAAGAGAATTATGAAAAATATTTGCAAAACAAACAGACTCTTTTATTTCCAAATTCAACCATATGGCAATTCTCAATAGACATTTTTAGTAGGTGGGTGACTGCATCTGCAGCTTTGTGGCCAGAGGAAACCATTGATAGCTATAAAGCATCAGTATCGGATAACCTGAAAAACTTTTAGTGGAGTATTTTTCTACATAATTGTATTATTGGTGTGCATATTTTAATCGGACAGAAACTAATATATATATATATATAGCACATAACTTCTTACTTCCTGATACTTGTGATGCAGTCTGCACCTCCAACACTGACTACTTCAAAATCTGGACCATGGAGGAAGGTACTTTTGGATCTACCATGTTGAGTTTATCTTATGTTTTTTCTGTGAGGATCTTTGCATCATGTATTTGGCTTTAATGTTTATTGCATGTACTCTTTCAATTTGGCAAGATGTTATAATGCCTTTTTATTGGTTTTCATAAACATTTAGTCGGTTCCTTTATAGACATTTAGAAGATGTTTCATTGGAATGTTATTTATTGCTGTTAGTCATGCTTGAGTAAATGATGCTTCTGTGTAGGATTTGCTTATTGTAGCAGGTTATTAGAATTTGCAAACAATAAGGCTCTTTTTCTGTTTAATATGCTCTTTGCCAATTCTTATAGTACACACTATCCTGTATTGTATTTAAATATTTAACAGTTGAAATATTTTCCATCTGCACCTGCCACCTTAAATGAAGGCTAAAATGATTTGATTTTAATTGCCTGGCTTTCCTTGCAAACATCTATTTCGGAATATAAATCTCATCATTTTGGAATTATGGGATTTAATGTATTGGAAAATTAACCATGGACAGGCATGTATCAATTGATTCATGCTTAACACAACCAAGATTTCACAAATTCACAGCCAAAAATTTGTTCCTACTGTCATCACATTTAGTTGTAACACAAAACAAATCTTGTATGCTTATGATCTTAAGAGTGTGTGCATGTGTATGTTTGTGTGAGTGCGCGCATTTAATATATATATATAATTTTGGAGCATTATTTATCGCATTCATCTCTATTCTGAGTTTGTAACTAATAATCCTCCGCTCTTTTTCTTTTTTTGTGTAGATGCTTCCATCTAAGGATGTGAATTTTGTGGGTTATACTTACAAGAACTTGAAAATAGTAGATGATCCCACTATTCCTGGAATGGGTTGGTTCTCTCGTCTTACCATTCAAATTACATTCTATTTTCTGGGGATAGTGCTTAGGAATTCTTATTCTCAATCAGAAGTATCATTTACTGCATTAATGCTGCCTGTTTATAGAATCATGTGCAATGTCCTTACAAGGATTAGTAAATGGAGGTTAACAAACAGGAAATATTGATGGCATCTTTGATCGTCTTTCTCTCATGTCTGTGTCATCTAAAAATCAATGATACAGTAAAGAAATTAATGAGAAAGGAGATAATTCAATCCTCTTCAGTTTTAGTTTCCAAACACTTGATCACAGTCCTCTCATGCTGTTTTATTTGAGTTTTGACTTTCTGAGCACTACCTACACCTTTCTCAATTTGTTGCCCTAAAAGAGAACACTACAAAATACTAGTTCCAACCGGGTAGAAACCTCAACAAACAAAATTCCACCATTAGCTCAATGTTTCCTTTGTGCTTAAAATTTAAGCTGTATAATTTGATACCAATCCATTTTCTGCATTTTTCTGTTGTAATTTTCATTGGTCTAATCCCATCATCCTTACATTTTTGAAATATCTACATCTCTTTTTCATATCTTGTACAACCATCACACAGAAGAATGACGAGAAAAATGGGACAATACAAATGAAATCAGGTTATAAAACTCTAAAATGAATAAGTCAGTCTGTTGGTGTTCTTTCGTCAAATACATTCAGTATCTTCATTAGTGTTAAAGAGAATGTGTTAATTGTTTTAATTCATACTTGAATGCCTTTCTTTATTTGAAATTTTGTTAATACAGCAGAGTTGAAGAAAAAAGACAACAAGCCGAAGAGACCAACGGTCAAGTCTTTATTCGGTAATAACCATCTTACATTCTTCTTTCTCCATGTTTCTTGATCACACATTCTGACCGATTTTTTCACCGTATTTCTGCAGAAACTGAAACTTCTCCAGACCAGCCTGCTAAGGGCAGCTTCCTTAAACTATTACCAGTGCATATGGAGGCCTGTGAATCACCCGAACCATCACCGCAATCGAGCAGATCATCGTCCTCGTGCGAAACTCAAACTCGGCATCGATCATAAGCCGAAATGATATAGAGAATCGGATGTTTTCTTTTACAGTATTTATCCGTTTCGAGTCTTCTCCTTTCGGTCTCATCCTCTTTTTGTTGTACATTTTTGTGTTTCCAATTCAGTCTTTTTGTACCCAAAATCAGTAGGTTGTTTGTTGTCTTTGTTCTTTACTGAACTGTAAATGTTATTCTTTTATTTTTGGATTTTGACAGTAAATCATTCTCTTAAGCTTATATCATCCATTTCATTTTCCCATTTTTAATTAATTTGTTCATATGCCTACGTTTTTTCTTTACTTTTTTATTTTATTTGAAGAGTTTTTATTTTTATTTTTAATTTTTTTTTGTACCTTTAATTGAGCAGTATAAATGGGAGAATTTTTTTTTATGGTATATACCATTGTAAAATTTTAAAAAAAATTACATATATGCCCACTTGGGGATCTTATATATGATCTCTTTGAACTTCTCTTAAAAATAATAACTTTTTTATTTTATTCTTTTGAGCATCTTTATTAGAGATATAATATAAAAATTAGTAGAGTATAAATTTATTTTATAAACTCTTGTAAATCCATTTTTTTGAAAAATATAAATATGTATATATTTAACCTATGTATATATATACATAGTATTGCTATTAATGTTTATATAAAGCTATCAAAAACATTCTCTTTTTAATCCAGTATTGATAACCCAAAATTTAAAATTTTTAGGGTTTTATATGAAAAGAGAAATTTTATGAGAATATCCCTGAAGTTTCATTATTTTTAAATATGGTATATATATATCTATATAGAACCAATGCAATCAAAATTAAAAACTAAAAATAAAAATAAAATACTACCATTAAAAACATCAGTGATCACATTATTTAAAAAAATAAAAATAAAAATAACTACGAGGGATTACATTATTAGAAAAAATAAAATAAAATAAAATTCATTTATCAACACCAAAGCATCATTCCCATGCTAAGTAATTAATTAATTCCTTCTTATTCGTCTCTTCAAACCCTTCTCTCATCCATGGACGCTTCAGTGCACCCTGCAAAGCCAAAATTAACTATTAGTCCCCACATTTTTTCCTTACATGTGTGTGTATATATATATTTATTTATTTTTGTAGATATCTGTCTACCTTAAATCATCGCTTCATTCTTAATTCATATTTCTTCATAATTTTCTTATATATAACTCTTTAAAAATAAAAAAAATAAGCCTATATGCTCCTATAAAATAAACGTTAACTATTAGTCCTTGAAGATTTTTTTTTTCTTTCTTTATTTTTTTTACTATTTAACTATAACTTTAATTTAAATATCAATTTCTTTTTTTCTTTTAGCTCTTTTCTTATACATATCCCATAAAATAAACAAAAATCAAATTTCAAAGGGAAAAAATTAACTATTAGCTCCTGATTTCTTTATATTTCTCTCAACCACCCAACTAAACTTTTCACCTAAATACCTCGCTAGTCTAAACCATTTCTTCATTGTCAATTTCTTTTTTTATCTTTTTCCTTTTCTTATATATAAATAAAATGTATGCATGCATAACCAATGCATAACCAAGGAAGAAATTAATGAAAACTCACGTGTTACAGTTGGTGTGAGAGGATATTGGAAAGCTAACAGAAACATGGCAGGATTTTGGAAGCTGAGACAAGAACTTCTCTTTCACACCAGGGAACTCTTTAATAGCATTCTTCATGCACTGACAAATTGCTCTGCGATCAGTAACGGTTGTGCCACTATTCACTATTTGCTTCAACCCACTACAGCACACCGCCGGTGGGCTGGGAACTGTTCCAGTGATAAAGCCTAAACATGGTGCTGCTTCTGTTGTGATAGTGTTGCAAGTCACTGTAGCTGCTGCAGAGCTGAAATTTAGAGAAGTGAAGAAGAGAAGGAGGAGGAGAAGAGTGCAAATTGTGGTTTTGGTTGTGATGATGCTGGTTTTCATGGTTGTTAGTGTTTATGGCCCTATGTGAGTTGTTTGTGTGTTTGAGTTTGTGTTTGTGTTTTGTTTGAGATGTGTTTTGAGTTATGGAGGGGCTTAAGGTTTATATAGAGGTTTGTATGGGGAGGTTGGTTGAAAATTCTTCTTTGGATCCTACTTTTTGGTATGCATGGTAATCGTTGAATGTTGAATGATTCAGTTTTGTATTTATTTAATTTTAGGTTTTTTTTGGTTTATCATAATTTCTATTTGCATGCACCCTATTGGCTGCCATTACAATATATATCCTTCATGATAATTGATATTTCTATGGCACAATTTTTTTTTTAAATTGTTCAGCTTCCTCACCTCAGAATCCCAAAAAGAGAAACTAGTGTAGGGAGAATATTCACCGGAAAACCATCAAGCATTTTAGATAATAACAAGAGTAGAATTATTGAGCAGGTATATGGCTTAATTTTCTTGCGAGCCTATGCATCTTGTTTTTTGGTTTATTATCATTTCTATGTGCATTACATTATTCGCAGCCTTTACAATATCGTTCATGAGATATAGGAAATGAAATTTCTATGATACAATTCTTTTTTGTATTGTTCAGTTTTCTCACCGTAGAATCCCAAAAAATGAAACTAGGAATAGGGCTTAGGAATTCTTGTTCTTAATCAGAAGTATCATTACTACATTAATGCTGCCTATTTATAGAATTATGTGCAATGTCCTTCCAAGGATAAGTAAATTGATGCTGGGTCGGAATTGGTGGCACGTGAACCAACAAGACAAAGGAGAAAAGCAAAGAAACCTGCTCGTGTTCAGGATTATATAATGAATTGACCAAATAGTATGTTGATTAGATTAGGAAGGAATGGCCTAGAAGTTTGTCATATGTCAGGTCACTAGTGTTTGTTGTGATAGTGGGACACGTGACATGGTACCCAGAGTCATTCATATTTGAGTATGACACTATAAGAAAATAACAGTTTACCCACAGACTATTTTATGGGTAAAACTATAAAAATCTCTAGGTAAACATATTTACCCAGGGATTGCCCACGGATCCGACTTCATAACTAATAGGCTCGAAGGTAAAACATTACCCACGGACTTTCGCATCCCTGGGTAAATCACCTACAGATAAAACCTTAGGTAAATAATTTTTATCCTTGGGTAAATAATTCATAGGCTTAATAAAAGACCATAAATTACCCATGGACAAGCCTTGGGTAAATAGTTTATATCCCTGGGTGAATAATTCCTAGAATGTGATAATAAACCAGACTTACCCAAGGATAGGGCCTGGGTAATTGCTAGGTAAATTTTGTAAAACTTTACCCAATAAATCATGCATCGGTAATCTCTGGAAAATATTGTTATGTTTGTTGGGTAATCCCTGGGTGCATTTCTGTATTTAAAAAAAAACCATGGGTAATCCTGGGTAAATATCTTATTAAAAATAAGCAATCTTTGGGTATTCCCTGGGTAAACATCTTATTTAAAATAAGCAATCCCTGGATAATCCCTAGGTAAATCTCCTGTTAATAATATCCAATTGTTGGGTATCCCCTGGGTAATTCATGGGTATTTCATTGAACCTATCGATCCAATCACAAATTCAAATATACCAAAAGATAACAATCTCTCACATTAAAACAACAAGTAACACAGTACAAGTATTTAGAAGTAGAACATGAATCAAAAGTAACACAATGCCAGTGTATCACATTAACAAAAAGTAACACAAAATAAGTATCTTTATTCCATGCAAGCCAAATAAACTAGTAAGTCAAGCACATAATATTTAACTAACTCTATGATCATCGTTATCATCTCCATCTCTTGTGTCTTCATGTTCTTTAGGTTGACCATTACTTATATTTTGAGATTTGGTGGAGGAGGCATACCGATGTGGTTGCATAAACAATTCCTTCCATGTGGCATTACAGGATTAGGTGTAGGTTGTTCACACTTTAATTTTAATAAATTGATATTCAATATTTTAAATTTAATAATTACTAAAGTATTTACTTTTTATCAATTAAAACCCCTTATTATTTATCACGTTAACATATAAAATAATTAATCAATATCTTTTATTGTTGCCTTAAAAAAATCAGAAAAAGATATATTAAATAATTAAAAACTATGTTTTAAAATTTGACGCGAGGCCTCACATCTCATTGAGCAGCCCTTAATCCTACCTACGACTTGTGTTCTGCTAGCCAATAAGGCTGCTTTGACACCTCACACTCCATAATTATATCAAAAACATGAGATGATTCAACCTAATCCAACTAGATTTTCGGATCCGAATGGATAATACGGAATCCAATCTGATAACACCTCCACGGACATATCCATTTTATTATTAACTCTATTAGTATTTATTAATGATTACATAATTTCAAATTTTCATTATAAATCATTAGAGATTATTTATGTTTTGGATAAACATTACTCAGGGATTACCCACAATCTATTTACCCATGGCATTTTCTCTAGGTAATTTCTAGGCATATTTTGAACCAAAATTTATATCTCTGAATACCTAGGGATTCCCCACGGACATGTTATACACGAATAATATGTCTGAGCATTTTGAGGGTGACATCATAGAGTCAAATTCAACATTCAAATTACCCACGAATTACCCACAACAAAAATACCCACAAACAACTTTCCCTGGGTAATATGTGGGTAAATTATATGCACCTTGTTTACCCACGAATTATCTACAACAACAGTACCCACAAAAAAATTGTCCTTGGGTAAATTATATGCACATTGTTTACCCATGGATTACCCAAATAAATTTTTTCTAGGTTAATCCATAAGTCTTTTTGAGGTGAGAACCACCCACGTTATTTACCCACGTCTTACCTAGGAAGTATACATCCCTGGGTAAGGTCATGGGTAAATCTGTGTTTATTCCCTGGGTAATTTTGATATATATTGATTTTACTACTATTAGCATATATTAGCATATATTATTATTATGTTAGTATATATGGACATATTAGCATATATTAGTATTATGTTAGTATATAAGGATATATTAGCATTGCTATGTTAGTATATATGGATATATTAGCATATATTAGTATTATATTAGTATATAAGGATATATTAGCATATAAAACTTTATATATGTATTCTCTTTTTTGTAGCAATGCCAAGATGAAATACCTAGCCTTTGTTTCTCTGTTTTTTATGCTTTTATCTCTCTATGTCTTCATGGTATCAGAGCGAGGTTAATGGATTCTTCTCTTTGTTTGATTGAAGAAATTTTCCCTCTGATTTGTCTTTGCTTGCGTTGGTTTGACTAGATCCTATCAATTCAGGGTTTTTTCTTTTTTTTTTTCTTTTTTTTTTTCGATTTCTGTTGATTTGGGGATCTTGTATCTGTGTCTTTTTCATCATGGCTAGTCATAAGGATGATTCGCTTCAGTCGATTAGTGTTCAGTTGGATGGTAAAAACTACACGTATTGGAGTTATGTTATGAAGAATTTTTTGCGTGGAAAATCTATGTGGAGCTATGTTACAGGTGTGCGGGTTCAACCTACAGATGACAAGGCAACTGATTATGCGGCCTTGCTTGACAACTGGGAGGCTGATAATTCGAAGATTATCACGTGGATCAACAATTCGGTTATTCACCCCATTGGTGTTCAATTGGCTAAGTACGAGACGGCTAAAGAGGTCTGGGATCATCTGGCTAGATTGTACACACAGTTTAATTTCGCCAAGCAGTATCAGTTAGAGACAGATATTTGCGCACTTCAGCAGAATGATATGAGTATTCAAGAGTTCTATTTTGCCATGTCTAATCTCTGGGATCAGTTGGCTCTCACTGAGTCTACAACACTGCGAGGATTTGAACCGTATATTGCTCGCAGAGAAGAACAACGTCTGGTACAGTTTCTGATGGCCCTTCGGAACGATTTTGAGGGATTGCGTGGGACAATTCTACATCCCTCTCCTCTTCCATCTGTTGATTCAGTGGTTAATGAACTGCTAGCAGAGGAAATTCGGCTCAAGTCTAAGTCAGATAAGGGGTCTGTCACATCTATGACTCCATCTATCTTTGCTGTCCCACAACAGTCTCCACCTAGCAACCAAAACAGATCAGCTACTAAAGTCTCTCAGGATGAATGTGCTTTCTGTAAGCAGAAGGGTCATTGGAAGGCTCAGTGTCCAAAATTGTTGAGTAAAGGCAAACTTCAACAACAACAACAACGACCACCGCAACAACAACGCCCGCCGCAGACTGCTACATGGCCGCATCGTCCACCTCTGTCTAACAATGCAGTTGCTGCCCCCTCTTTGGATCCCTATATGTTTGAGCAGTTTCAGCAATTCCTTGCTTCTCAACCTCATGCCATGTCGGCCTCCTCTCAAAAAGGTTTGTCTTTATGTGGTACCTCAGGTACATCCTCTTCCTTATGGATATTGGATTCAGGAGCTTCTCATCATATGCCTCCTGATATTGATTCCTTTGTGTCTATTAATTCTGCCCCATCTTTGTCTGTCATGACTGCCAATGGTACCTCAATGCCATTGGCAGGAATTGGTTCTATTCGCACATCCCGTTTATCTCTGTCAGATGTGTACCATATTCCTAGTCTAACTTTAAATCTTGCATCTGTTGGTCAATTATGTGATTTTGGTTTCTCAGTTCTTTTTACTTCTAACAATTGTTGTGTTCAGGACCCACGCTCTCAGAAGGTGATTGGGACAGGCCGTAGGGAAGGGGGACTCTACGTATTGGATGAGCTCAAAGTATCAGATGTTGCTGCCTCCAGTGTGGATTTGTCATCTTTTCATTTGATTCGTTCGTCCTCTGATTTTTATCTTTGGCATTCTCGTTTAGGTCATGTTTCTGCGTCTCGTTTAAAGTTTTTGGCTTCTACAGGAGCTTTAGGTCATTTAGACAGTCATGATATTTCTGATTGTAGTGGTTGTAAACTGGCTAAATTTTCAGCCTTGCCCTTTTATCAAAGTATTTCTCTTTCCTTTGCACCATTTGATCTTGTTCATTCTGATGTATGGGGACCCTCTCCAGTACTCACCAAAGGGGGTTCTAGATATTATGTTTCGTTTATTGATGATTTCACTCGTTATACTTGGGTTTATCTTATGAAACGTAGGTCTGATTTTCTTGCCATATTCAGTAACTTTCGAGCCCTTGTGAAGACCCAACACTCATCTGTCATTAAATGTTTTCGGTGTGATTTGGGGGGGGGTGAATACACTTCTAATGAATTTTCTCAGTTACTTTCTTCTGATGGGACTATCCACCAAACCTCATGTACAGACACTCCTCAACAAAACGGTGTTGCCGAAAGGAAACATCGCCATCTGATCGAAACAACCCGTTCATTCTTGTTGTCAGCCGAGGTTCCTAGTGTGTTTTGGGGAGAAGCGGTCCTTACTGCTGCTCATGTGATCAACAGAATTCCAATCTCTCATAATTCAGGTTTGTCTCCCTTTGAGAAATTGTATGGTCATTCACCTGATTATTCCTCGTTGCGCGTATTTGGTTGTACTTGTTTTGTTCTACGACCTCATGTTGAGCGTAGTAAATTGTCTTCTCGGTCTGCGTTGTGTGTCTTTTTGGGTTATGGTGTTGGTCAAAAGGGATATCGTTGTTTTGATCCAGTTAGTCAAAAATTGTATGTTTCACGTCATGTTGTGTTTTTAGAACATATACCTTTCTTTTCTGTTCCGGCTAGTTCCCATCATATGACACAATCAGATCTTGTTTGTATTGATCCATTTGATCCCGACCCCACTGAAGCTCTGTCTGATACTTTGGTTCATGAAACATCCACCTCTCATGTCCCTGCTCCTACGACCACTCAGTCGCCGAATGAGATTGTGGATAATCCTCCTCTACGTCAGTCCACTCGTATCCGTAAGTCCACTAAACTACCTGACTTTGAGTATTCATCTTATTCTACCTCCTTTGCTTCTTTTGTTGCATCTGTTCATCGTCTTTCTGAGCCTTCATCCTACAGAGAGGCAGTTCGTGATCCTCTTTGGCAGGCTGCTATGGCTGAGGAACTTACTGCTCTACACCAGACTCGTACATGGGATTTGGTTCCACTACCACCCGAGAAACATGCCATTGGTTCTCGTTGGGTGTACAAGATTAAAACCAAATCCGATGGATCCATTGAACGATACAAGGCGCGACTTGTTGCTAAAGGCTACTCCCAAGAGTATGGCATGGACTATGAAGAAACTTTTGCTCCTGTTGCCAAAATGACGACTGTTCGTACTCTGATTGCTGTTGCTTCCATTTGCCAATGGAGAATATCTCAGATGGATGTCAAGAATGCTTTCTTGAATGGCGATCTTCATGAAGAAGTTTATATGACACCTCCTCCTGGTGTTGCTCATCAGTCAGGTGAAGTTTGCAAGCTTCGTAAAGCTCTTTATGGTCTCAAACAAGCACCACGTGCCTGGTTTGAGAAGTTTTCCACTGTGATCACTTCACTTGGATTTCTTCCTAGTCACCATGATTCGGCATTATTTGTCAAGCGTACAATGGCAGGTCGTATTCTATTATCCTTGTATGTTGATGACATGATTATTACTGGTGATGATTGTGATGGAATTAACTTTTTAAAGTCTTAGTTGGCACGTTGCTTTGCTATGAAAGACCTAGGTATGCTACGTTATTTTTTGGGAATTGAGGTTGCCTATTCCTCGAAAGGCTATCTTTTATCTCAATCAAAGTATATAGCTGATCTGTTTGAGCATGCTCGACTCACTGATAGTCGGACCGTTGATACTCCCCTTGAGGCTAATGCTAGATACTCTCCGTTGGATGGTACTCCTTTGGCAGATTCCAGTCTTTATCGTACTGTAGTTGGCAGCTTGGTTTATCTTACTGTGACTCGCCCTGACATTGCCCATGTTGTTCAAGTGGTTAGTCAGTTTGTCACTTCCCCTACTACAGTTCATTGGGCTGCCGTGCTTCGTATTCTCAGGTACCTTCGAGGCACTCAGTTTCAGAGCCTCTTCTTTCCTTCTACGTCATCGTTAGAGCTGCGTGCTTACTCTGATGCGAATTGGGCTGGTGATCCTACGGATCGCAAGTCGACTACTGGATTTTGCATTTTTCTCGGTGACTCACTTATTTCGTGGAAGAGCAAGAAATAAGATGTCATCTCTCGATCATCTACAGAAGCTGAGTATTGTGCCATGGCATCGACTACCTGTGAAATTGTTTGGCTACGCTGGTTGCTTGCTGATATGGGTATTTCTCTTTATCACCCTACTCCTCTACATTGTGATAATCAGAGTGCTATTCAGATTGCACGTAATTCAGTTTTTCATGAGCGCACCAAGCATATAGAGATTGATTATCATATCACTCGCCATCACCTGCAAATTGGCACCATCACATTGCCGTTTATTTCTTCTTCTCTCCAGATTGCTGATATTTTTACAAAAGCACACTCAGCTTCGCGCTTCCGTTTCTTATCTGACAATCTCTCGATGCTTATCGCTGTCGCATCGTGAGTTTGAGGGGGATATTAGCATATATATATTAGCATATATTATTATTATATTAGTATATATGGACATATTAGCATATATTAGTATTATGTTAGTATATAAGGATATATTAGGATTGCTATGTTAGTATATATGGATATATTAGCATATATTAGTATTATATTAGTATATAAGGATATATTAGCATATAAAATTTTATATATGTATTCTCTTTTTTGTAGCAATGCCAAGATGAAATACCTAGCCTTTGTTTCTCTGTTTTTTATGCTTTTGTCTCTTTATGTCTTCAACTACTTCCTAGCTTTTTTTGTGGGTATTTCTTGTATAATTTCCTAGGGAATGTGTTCGTGGTTTATTTTTCATGGGTAAACTGTTATTGCCCAATCTTTGCCTCCTTTTCTCTCTCTCTCTCTCTCTCTCTCCTCCTTCTCCTCATTTCTCCTTTCTTTTGTTGCAAACCCTAATCTCTCTTGCTTCCCTTGATCGGCGAACCAGAAATCCACCGTAGATACCCACGTGCTCCTTTCACTTTGCTCTCGACACGGTCATTTGGTGCTTTCGTTGACCTTCTTCTTCTAATGATGGAAGGCATGCAGACTCGCGCCTGCATATTGGAGGAGCAACTCATGGCCATCACTGTGTTGGGAAGTGATGATGAGACAAAATACGCTCAAGAAGAAGGTGATAGTGTAAACTTGAGATAAACTTTATTTTCTAATCTTCACTCTTCACCAAAACACTACAGATAGCCTCTTATATAGGCTTTACATAAAATCTTGAGATTCTATAACTTTCATACTTATTACATAATAACTCATATAACTCATGACACTTCATCATCATATTCCTTAACTCCTAACTCTTCATATTGCTTTAACTTATGACTCATAGTAACTCCCACATTATTAACCCATATTATTATTTATGTTTAAGTTTATTTTCCAACACCCTGAACAACTCACTCACCACGACACCATTCTCTCCAAGATGGATGCCTTCAATACCACATTGCACAACACAATGATACATTAGACATGATACAAAAGTCTTTAGCCAGACAACAAGAAGTGATGACGGAAATGATGTCCAAGCTCATACGGAATGACAGAACAACCTCGTTACCCCCACAATTACCACTCCTATTGTCACCATCCTTTACTCAAATATCACCTTATTATCTGGCCCTCTTGGAATCGTACCTCTACCAACACTTGCCACAAGGTTACCTAAACTAGAGATCCCTTTATTCATTGGAGAGCACGTCCTCAACTAAGTGTTTTCCACTTCCATCTGATCATCGGCGAGCAACGACTGCAAATCGCTGCCTTTTCCATGAGTGGGCAAGCTCTCTAGTGGTATACTTGATCATGCCACTGACCAACTTTCCACATGGGACAACTTTGTTTAGTGAGTTGAACTCTGTTTCAGACCGTTCTCATGCATGAACCATGAAGCCAAACTCTTTAAGCTCAAACAATAAACGACGGTTGCTGCTTATCTAGGTGAGTTTGAAACTCTATCTACTCGCATCTCTGACCTCACTCCTGGTAGCCTCCTGAATTGCTTCTTATTAGGCTTAAGGGAGGATATCCAATGCGAGTTGTATTTGTTAAAACTGCTAAACCTCACGAGGCCATAAGAATGAGAAAACTAATTGAAGACAAATGCAATGCCACGTGCGTTCGCACTTGGCTGTCACCAGCTTTCAGATCACCTCGACCAGAGCAAATACAACCCCACCCAACAACCTGACACCAACCGAGTTGCTTGGCAGGAGAGAAAAAGGACTTTGCTTCAATTGCGATGCAAAGTTCACTTCGAGCCATTGTTGCTAGCCACCACAATTCTTATGTCTTTTGACAGAAGAGGGAGAACCCACTGATACTGAGCCTGAAATACCATGCACTGATGCATCTACTGAAGTTCCACCACCGGAGGAACCTCTGAACACCGTTTACCTTCCAAAGATCTCCTTTCATGTATTAGCAGGATAGCTGATCTAATCAACCCTTAAGCTTACCGGAAAACTGAACGGACATCATGTCACGGTGATTATTAATGGATGGTCCACAAATAACTTCATTCAAGTTTGGGCAGCATCACACTTGGGACTTATTATCCAACCTTCACAACATCTTGAGTCACAGTTGACAATGGAGAATCCGTGACTTGCGCTGATATGTGTTCCCAAGTAGCACTATACATTGGCTAGTCAACTTTTCTAGTCGACTTATTGCTCATTCCCATATATGGAGCCGATATTGTGTTGGGGTTTAGTGGCTCAGTGGGTTATATCCAATCACTTTTGACCACACCCATCTCTGGATGGAATTTCAATGGGCTAGTGATGGAATCCAATTCCATGGAGTGACTCAACCCAGCCTCAGTTATCTGGTGGAATCCAATCTTAGCAAAATTTCAGCCCATACAAGCCCATAATTCTTCCAACTTACCATTGAGCCTAAAGAAGTAGACCCAATTTTCGTAATTGATACAGTAGCACCAACTTATTTCATTAAAGCCTTGTACAATTTAAAACAACACCATGAAACCATCTTCTTTACACTAGTTGGCCTACCACCACCATAACCCGTGGAGCAATTGCAATCATATCTATTTGAGTCTAATTGTGTGACTGAATGCTTGGTTGTTATTGAGGTGAAAGCGCTAACTATCATATTTGGTATTGGTATGTGACGAGAAGAAGTTCACATCTAGCATAGACTTGCCGCAATTCTAAAGGATAATGAGTACACCTCTGGTTAGGTACTTTAGAGACGCTATCTCTCGCAATCCTTCTGAGTGGGCTAGTGATAATCTCCAGACTCTTTGCAATAATAAGGGGTGGATTTTAGGAGAAATCACATTTCTGCTTTATATTCAGATTAAGAGTAATCTCTTTTTTTGGGGAATACTATCTATTCAAGAGATTACCATTAGACCACAATAAGGTTTCATACAATGTTAATGTGATTGTGTGGATGTCTGTATCACCTATTCAGTTACTTTTCGCCTGAGAAATCAAGGTTGAGTATAATTTTAAAAACTTTTCTGTTCAAATAGGATTGCATGTTTAGACAACTTTTGTCCTATACTTCATAACCCATAGAGAGATGCTATGCCTGGTCATCGCTTTCTTCCTTCACTTCTCTCTTATTATTTCCTGTATTTTCTTATTCTTGCTTACTCTTGTTTATGCACACATCATTCGATTATTTAGGTTATTTTTCGGGTTTAGAGTTATTATTAGTATTCACTTTCTTCCCTGTGGACTGACACTCTGCATTTACGCACATTTTATTATGCGATTGGCGCGTAGGCTTGTGTCCCACATCATTGGTTTACACAAAATATAAGTTCCCCCAAAACCTCACCAACACATCACTTTGGAAGGTTGAGAAATGGGGGTTAAAATGAGATTTTAAAACCTATATCTAACAACATGGGTTTTTAAAAACCCCACTACTTTACTTTACCTCACCTCAATCTATCTCATGCTAGGCAAACCCTTGGTTAGAAATACTAATGAAACGTGTCAATTTTCACTGGCAGCGTGCCAACTTGCTAACTCAGTAAGTTCAGTGACGTGGTCTGCCTAGAACTTAAGAGTTTGATGAAATCAAGCAATCACAGCCCTTCATTTCATTTCCATATTTTTACGAACTTACGTGCTTTTCAAAACTTAACTACAATCAAACAGTACTCTAATCTTTAACTTAAACAAACTTCAGCCATTCCATCAAACAAGCAACTTTCCTCCCTGCATCTCTTCTCTGATCACCATTGCCAATGCTTCAATCAACTGCTAACATAAGTCAGTCTGTTGCTGTTCTTTCATCGAATACATTCAATATCTTCATTAGTGTTAAAGAGAATGTGTTAATTGTTTTAATTCATACTTGAATGTCTTTCTTTATTTGAAATTTTGTTTATAAATCAGAGTTGAAGAAAAAAGACAACAAGCCGAAGAGACCAACGGTCAAGTCTTTATTTGGTAATAACCATCTTACATTCTTCTTTCTCCATGTTTCTTGATCACACATTATGACCGATTTTTTTTCACCGTATTTCTGCATAAACTGAAACTTCTCCAGACCATCCTACTAAGGGCAGCTTCCTTAAACTATTACCAGTGCATATGGAGGCTTGTGAATCATCCGAACCATCACCGCAATCGAGCAGATCATCATCCTCGTGCAAAACTCAAACTCGGCATCGATCATAAGCCGAAATAATATAGAGAATCGGATGTTTTTTTTTTTTATAGTATTTATCCGTTTCGAGTCTTCTCCTTTCGGTTTCATCCTCTTTTTGTTGTACATTTTTTTTTCCAATTCAGTCTTTTTTGTACCAAAAATCAGAAGGTTGTTTGTTGTCTTTGTTCTTTACTGAACTGTAAATGTTATTCTTTTATTTTTGGATTTTGACAGTAAATCATTGTCTCTTAAGCTTATATCATACATTTCATTTTCCCATTTTTAATTAATTTGTTCATATGCCTACATTTTTATTTAAACTTTTTTATTTTATTTGAAGAGTTTTCATTTTTTCCTAATTTTTTTTACCTTTAATTGAGCAGTAAAATGGGAGAGTTTTTTTTTTTTAATTTTTTAATTTTTTAATTTTTTTAATGGTATATACCATTGTAAATTTCAAAATTACATATATGCCCATTTGGGGATCTTAAATATGATCTCTTTGAACTTCTCTTAAAAATATTAACTTTTTCATTTTATTCTTGTAAGCATCTCTATTAGAGAGATAATATAACAATTAGTAGGGTATAAATTTATTTTATAAACTCTTGTAAATCCATTTTTTGAAAAATATAAATATGCATATATTTAACCTCTGTGTGTGTGTGTACATAGTATTGCTATTAATGTTTATATAAAGCTATCAAAAACATTCTCTTTTCTATCCATAATTGTAAACCCAAAAATTAAAATTTTTAGGGTTTTATATGAAAAGAGAAATTTTATGAGGATATCCCTGAAGTTTCATTATTTAAAATACTACCATATATATATATGCAGAACCAATGCAATCAAAATTGAAAAAATAAAATAAAATACTACCATTAAAAATCATCAGAGATTACATTATTTAAAAAAATAAAAATAAAAATAACTACGTGGGATTACATTATTAGAAAAAATGAAATAAAATAAAATTCATTTCACTCATCCATGAACGCTTTAGTGCACCCTGCAAAGGCAAAATTAACTATTAGTCCCCAGATGTTTTTTTTCCATATATATATATGTGTATTTTTGACTGATCAATTAAAATTTCAGTCTAGCCAGATATCTGTCTAGCTTAAATCATCGCTTCATTCTTAATTCATATTTCTAGTAATTTTCTTATATATAACTCTTAATAAATAAATAAACCTATGCTCCTATAAAAAAAAGCAGCTATTAGTCTTTGAAGTTATATATTTTTTCTTTATTTTCTTTTTGACTACTTAACTAAAATTTTAATCTAAATATTAATTTCTTTTTCTTTTAGTTCTTTTCTTATGCATATCCCATACAATAAACAAAAATCAAATTTCGAAGGGAAAATCAACTATTAATCCCTGAGTTATTTTTCTTTATATTTCTCTCAATTCCACTCAACTAAACTTTTCATCTAAACACATCTCTAGTCTAAATTAATTACATCTTCATTGTCAATTTCTTTTTTATCTTAGTCCTTTTCTTATATATATATATATATATATATATATATATATATATATATATATATATATATATCCAAGGGAGAAATTAATGAAAACTCACTTGTTACAGTTGGTGTGGGAAGATATTGGGAAGTTAACAGAAACATGGCAGTCTTTTGGAAGTTGAGACAAGAACTTCTCTTTCACACCAGGGAACTGTTTAATAGCATTCTTCATGCATTGACAAATTGCCCGGCGAGCAGTGACAGTGGTACCACTCTTCACTATTTGCTTCAACCCAGTGCAGCATGCCGCCGGTGGCCTAGGAACTTTTCCTGTGATGAAACCTAAACATGGTGCTGCTTCTGTTGTGATAGTGTTGCATGTCACTGTGGCTGCTGCAGAGCTGAAATATAGAGAAGTGGAGAAGAGAAGGAGGAGGAGAAGAGTGCAAATTGTGGTTTTGGTTGTGATGATGTTGGTCTTCATGGTTGTTAGAGTTTATGGAAGTTGTTCGTGTGTTTGTGTTTGTGTGTGTTTAAGTTTGCGTTTGAGATGTGTTTTGAGTTATGGAGGGGTTTAGGGTTTATATAGAGGTGTGTGTGGGGAGGTTGGTTGAAAATTCTTCTTTGGATCCTAGTCTTTTGCATGCATGGTAATCATTGAATGTTGAATGATTCATTTGTATTTAATTAATTTTAGGGTTTTTGTTTTTTTACCTAAAATTCATTTAATTTATGTACATATTGTCCAATAAAATTAAAAACTATTAGACCTTGAAATTCGATTTGTGTGTGTGTGTGACCCTTTAATTGTCTCATATATAGTATTAAAATATATTATTAAATATTAAATGAATGAAAAAATTGTTCATATATATCATTAGTATTTTTTCCATATATACCCTTAGAAAATATTTAAGCTTATTTTATTCATTTATATAAATTCTAAAACTTCTTAGTGATAATGAAGTTAAAATTTTGCCTACTTAACAATTAACAGTGCCAGGTATAGGAATATAAAATTTTTTTTTTATTAGTATAAACAAATAAATATTCACATAATTATAATATATTTTAATGATGGTATACAGATAGGTAAATATAAAAAAATAAAAAAATAATAAGTATATATATAATATTTGGTTTTATTAAGAAATGTGCATGAAATTAGTTCAAGGGGTATATTGGTAAAAAACATTTATTTTATTATTCTTAATAGTTTATTTAACTGTTTGTTGTAATATAACTAAAAAAACCCATTTATGTCTTCATAAAGGGAATGGACAAGGAAGTTAGGGTGTTGTGGAGACCAGCATTGAGCAAGTCCAAGGGCGAGAGTTTAGCTAACTAGGGATTTTAATGTTGTTTTAGGTTGTATAATAAACAGTTAAGTGTGTTAAGAATTTGATTTTGACCAAGTGTGATTATTTTTACTAATTAAAAAAACACCTAATTCTAAACACGTGTTTTAATACGAAGGCCTGCTTTGCATCACATCACGTTGGTCAAAAACATGGTCATATTTGTAATTATGTGTACATACTGATTATACCTATGTAATTAAACCAAAACATTTCAAATAAATATTTCTAATAAACATGGTATATAGATATAATTTATTAATTTATATTTTTATTATTTATTTTTATATTTTCTTCTTAATGAATGTAGAATTTGTGACAAATCAGTTGATTGATAGAAAGTCCATGTACATATAAGTGGTAGATAACTTTTTTTACTAAATTGATTTTTTTGGATATCAATCCATCTTTATATGCAACATTTGGTGTTTTCATTAAAAAACATCATATGGATCCGGGATGAACCCATATTTGGCTTAAAATGGGGCTTCATGAAGGCATGAGTCTTCTGTCGGGGCAAGGGTTTCCAACCGCTTGGGGTATACCGACTCAAAGGTATATATATTATTGTAAAATCTCAAATTTTCAATCATTTGATATATATATATATATATATATATATATATATATATATATATAATCAAAGTCCAATATTTGAGCTTATTGGAAAAAAGAAACAAACATTAAATAAGACCACCAAGGATTATATTATTAGAAAAACACTGATTTATTGACAATAAAGCATTACTTCAGTGCTAATTAATTTCCCTCTTATTCATCTCTTGGCCGTCTCTCTCACTTCCACTCTTCAATATACGCACACTGCAAAACATAAGAATGATCACAGCAACATTAATTGACTGCATAAATTCATCTAGACATTAATAAAAGCATTTAAGATATTAAAACCAAAAAAATTATGACTTTAGTGGTAGCTTCTTTTTATTTATAGTCTTTGTATATATAAAATCAATTAATATATTTTCTAAATATACTTTAGGTTTTTTCACTCGAATGTTATAAAGTATGTGATTCGGATTTTATTTAATCAAAAAAACTCAAGGCCTGATTTATATAATTCTTTGATTTATAAAAAAATTTTGAAAATTTTTAATGGTAGTGAAGGAATAAAACAAACTAAGCAGCATACAAAGAGCACCAGAGTTAGTCATGACCTAAACAGAATTTAGGTCATGACCTATTTGTAATTAATTTAAAATTTATTTAAATATAAATATTTTTTAAAATTTTATCATTAAAAAAAAGGACATTGGCAAAATGAGCCACTACAATGTAACACAATTTTCAACCTAATAGAATTGTCTTGTACTCCCTCATATTTTTTTCTTCTCAATTTTAGTTTTTTTTCAAATTTATTTACTTATAAACCTATATTTTGCTATTAATATTATAATTAATATATAGGGTTTTTTATGTCCAATTGAGGAGGTGGATTTGTGTCTGAAGGCAAATTTGAATCTTAACTCACATAGAGTGAAGGCACATGTGTGTTGAGCTATTAACTCCACACTTGTGCACACACCTAACGGGATTTGTCCACTATATAAAAAAAATATTATATATACATAACATAATAAAATCAAATTTAATAAAAATAAAAACAATATTTATTCAATTAACTGATATAAAATTCTTATATATATTTGGGGTTTAGAAGAAGGAAAGAATGAAAACTCACTTGTCGCAGTTGGCATCAAGTGAAATAGGGAAAGTAACACGGATGCCGCAAGCCTCAGGGAGTTTTCTCAAGTACTGGTCCTTCACATTAGGGAGTGCCTTGACAGCATTCGTCAAACATTTGCATAAAGCTTGGCGGTCGGTGGCGGTAACAGCACTGATTACCAATTGCCCCAGCCCGGAACAGCACGCTTCCGGAACCTTGGCAACGTTACCGACAACAAAGCCTAGACATGGCACAAATGTTTTTGAGACAGTGCTGCAAGTCACCGCGGTGGTCGCCGGGGCAAGGAGAGTAGTTGAGATGAGGAGGAGGAAGAGGTAAAGGGTGGTGGTGCTGGTGTTGCTCATGGTGTTATGGTAATGTGTATATGTGTGTGTGCGCTGAGATGTAGTGGTGGTTTTGAGTTGTTAGGGGTTGAGGGGTTATATAGAGAATTTTACTGTACTGCGTGTGTTTTAGATAGGTTTAATACCCGACTTGGTCCCTCTACTTTTCTCTCTCTTCCCTTTTGGTCCCTCTACTCAGAAATGTGCCCCACTAATCCCTCTACTCTTGAAAATGGTTCTACTTAGTCCCTTTTACTCTAAAATAGGCAAATTAGTGGCTGTATTTTCAAGAGTAAAGGGACTAGATGGGAAGATATTAAGGGTAGAGGGACCTATCTTGGGCCATTTTCAAAAGTAGAGGGATTAGTCGGGCGCATTTCTGAGTAGAGGGACCAAAAGGGAAGAGTGAGAAAAGTAGAGGGACCAATTCGGGTATTATACCTTTTAGATACGGATAAGTTGGGTTTTTTTTTTTAATATTGCAAAAAAAAAAATATTTACGAAATTATCCTTGTTCTGGATTATTTGTCAGAACACACAAAGTGGGAAAATGGAAAATTTCTATTTTTTCAATTTTTTTTTAAAAAGAAAACGGGAGAAGCTCTCCCGTTTCCAATTTTTTATTTAAAAATAAAAAAAACTGCCGTTAAGAATTTTTTAATTTTTTAAAAAAGTTATATTATAAAATAAAAATCCATTTGTATTTTTTTACATTTTATTTTTTTTAAAATACAAATCTCGAAAATATTAGGAAAAAGAACAGTCAAAACTGTACCGGTCAGAAATTATTACGAAGTTGGTTTATTCAACTTACACCGGTCAATAATTATTATGAAGTAGGGCGATCAAGCCTAAATCGGTTGGACGGTCTAACTTGCACCGGTTAGTAATTAGTACAAATTAGGACGGTCAAACCTGTACCATTGGCCAAACCTTCACCGGTCAGTAAGTAGGACAGTTAAACTTGTAATAATCATAAATGAAAATAGTTAAAAATTCAATCTCCTTATATAAACCAACTTTAGTAGCCCTGATAAGTGCTTGTGTATAAGTATTACGAAGTATACTTTTCTTACATTGAGCATTACTTTTATTAGATTTTATCATTTATTCGTGTGTATTTGTGTTATTTTGTGCATTTAGGGTTGTGGAGAGAAGTTTGAAAAAAAGGAAGCAAAAATAGATCATGGATGCAATTGTCAAAGAAACTATTGGACCAAGTAAGGAACAAGGCACAAGTCGTTAGACATTTGAGTGTGTGCCAACCTCCAAAGTGTTCAAGTGAATATACAAATTGGAGGGGCACAAAAACAGTCACACTCATATGATCTGACTTGTGTAGCATGGAAGAGAATCAGCAATGTGATTGAAAGCAAGACGTGAAGTGATCTACCGCATGGTTGTGTGCCCAACTCGACAGTCTCAATAATGAAAATGAAGTCGGGAGCATTGTAGCAAAATCCCTATAGTAAAGCACTGTTCATGAATTACTGTAGCAGTACTGTTCACATAACGCAGGAAAACACAATCTGGAAATCTACACGGGCGTGTGGAAATTCTGCACGGCCGTGTGGATTCCCAATTTCAGCCCTATAAATACCGCGTTTTGAGTTTTATTTGGGGATCTTTTGCCTATCTTTTTCCTATCTTTTTCCTAACGTTTGCCTATCTTTTGTTGAATCGCGCGGCTAGGGTTTGAAGAGGTTTTTTCTTTGATTCTAGAGTGTTTCTATGGCATTCGACATTGATTTCCTTCAGAGGAGAGTTATTGGGGGAGCTATCGATGGCATTGATTCGGCGAGGTGTGCCTTAGGCTTGACGAAGGAGTCTTTGGAGAAGGCGAGGCGGCTCTTGAAGACCATCAATACGAACGACAAGGGTGTTGTTTTTATGGATTGCTTGCACTTATATTTGATTTCATTGTTGATTTTGTATTGCTCCATGGAGAGCTAAACCCCTAGTAGGTGCTTGGACTTGTAAACCCTAGGATCGTTTTATTTCATTGACTTCTATTATGTTTCTTTAATTGATGATTTAATTGAGTTTCAATCTTGAATGCCTATTGTGTTGATTTTCCCTTTGAATGACACTAGGGTTGAGAACCCATCTAGGTAATCTATTCAAGGTGTGACAACTTCATTAGGATTAGACTAATCGAGATTGAAGAAGGTTGAGAGGGTGAGACGAGAGGTAGTGGAATGTCCCCTTTCCTTTACGACATGATTTATCCCACCTCCACATTCCAAGAGTTCTTTGCGATCAAGATAGAGTGATGTGCTAAGAGACAAACTCCACTGGGGCTTAGTTGCGCGAGCAATAGAGTGAAGTGTTGAAGTAATCCTTAGTGTTGGGGCTTAATTGTGACTAGGGGTCCTTCGCTTGGACCAAAGGGTTAGATCTATATCAGGGAATAGGGTTTATCACTTGGAGTCCTTAGAACCTCAAGCAGTTCCACACAGTGTGAGGTGTTAAGAATATTCCTTTCCGCCAGGGCATAGTGTAGAGGATTAGTCACGGTTGACCTTAGGTTTGGGACCGTGTATCTTTGGATTTCCATGACTTATTAAACATCAATTAGAAAGCATAATTTTAGCCTTGCTCTTGAAACAATAGTCCTAGGGTGAACATTGTCCGGGTACCCTATCTTATCATTGATTATTCTCTCTAGTTACCCTTGCTTCCTTTCTTCTCTCTTTTATTTTTCTTTGCATTCACATCTTAACTTCAATCACAATTGGTTTTCACTATAGTTAAATAGAAATATCTCTTGTTTTTAAGCATCTATTCCCTGTTGATTCGACTACCCACTCACCTGGGTATTTTATTACTTCAACGACCCATGGACTTGCGATACACTCACGCAAGGGGTGTGTCAAGCCCATTTTCACTATCGCACACTATTTACTCTCTTTCAACTCACTCACGCTCACTTGTTCTTCTTGTCTTCAACAATGCAGAGACTTCTCTTGTTTTGGTTTACTATAATGCTTCAATCACTGCAAGTGAAGACATAATTATATTTTTGTCGAGGGATCAATCATATTTTTATGTAGAAGTCAACATCTTTTACAAAAACATAAAAAGAGATCTATTGAAGAAAGCATTGAGATAGCAGACAACCAAAAAGTTTCATGTATCAAATACCGGCTTCCAATTTCTTCAGGATCCCTTAAGATTTACTATAGGTTATTCAAATTACGTAATGACCGAAATGTTCGGATGATGTTCGACTGCTACAAAAAAAATCTTGATATTAGCATTATTAAATTGTACGTGGAGTTTAGCGCTGCAACTTCCGAGGGTGCTTTTTCCAACAACAAACCGCCATAGATGACCAAGTTTAACGTAATATGGGATGGGAGAGGACTTCATCACTATGCCAAGTTAATAAACTTGAAAGGCTCTCTTCGGAGTGGAGGGCATAGGATGATCCACTACCTAATATTGGTTTCACTAATTCACAACATCCAAAAGGTGGAACGAGTTCTTTTCATGATACTCATGAAACCAAATTCGGTGGGTACAGGAGATCTAGTAGAGACGACGACGACGATGATGATGGTAACAACTTTGGAGAGGACAGTGAAGCAAGTGTTGATAACATTCACTTAGAAGAACGCAATTTCGAAGACGCCCTTATGCCAGTCCATAATTTCACGATGACGCCAATGGAGCCTCCAACACATATGCGGACAATTGATTTGGAAGCAATGTCCGCACAAAAATTCCTGGAGTACCCTTTATTGTACATCGATACATTAAGCGGAGCAACGACAAATGGAGATCTGCATGTAGGTATATGATTTCAAAGCAAAGTTAATGCTATGACAGTAATTAAGCATTATTGCTTACTAAATTCAGTGGAATGCAAAGTCATCGAGTTCGATTCGATGCGGTAGTCAGGTAAATGCAAGTTATATGGCGATAGATGCAATTGGAGGGTTAGCCCATCCTACAGCAAGCGGAGATAGCTTTGGTAAATTACAAAGTACACTGGGCCTCACACGTGCGCATCAGCAATGATCTCGCAGGATCATTCAAAGCTGGATTTAAACATGATTTGTCTGCAAATATGAGCACTAGTCTAACAGTAGCCAAGCATCAATGTATCGGTTTTGATAGTGGAGATCAGGAACCGATACATATACACACCGACATTAGGAAAGTATGGACAACTAAGCAAAAGGCGGTTAAGGCAACATTCGACAATTGGGAGGAGTCCTATAACAAATTACTAAGATGATTATCAGCGTTACAATAGTTGATCTTGAGACCCAGCCTCCATACTAAGGACCTTAACTGGTATGTGATACTCGTATCTTTCATAGAGTTTTCTGGAGCTTCCCCGCATGTGTGGAAGCTTTTAAATATTGCAAATGAGTCATCCAGATAGATGGAACACATATTTATGGAAAATACAGAGGTACTTTACTGATGGTGGTTACACAAGACAGTAATGAAAATATCCTACCGATTGCATTTGCTATCATGGTAGGAGAGACGTTAGCTGCATAGACTTTCTTCTTGAGCAACTTATGTTCCAGTGTAACACCACAAGAGGGAATATGCTTCATATCTGATCATCATGAATCTATCAAATCAGCGTTTAGATCGCTTGGGCATCAGATGAGTACTCCGCGTGCATACCTCTAGTTTTATAAAATGCAAGACAAAGGTTGTTTATACATGCAATCCTATTTGAACCGAGAGGTTTTTAGAATTATATTAAACCCCGATTTCTCAGGCGAAGAGTAACTGAATAAGTGCAAAGCTGATACAGACATCCACACAATCGCATAAACACTCTATGAAATCTTATTATGAGCTAATGAAAATCTCTTAAGTAGATAATTTCCCTCGTAGAGAGAGAGAGAGAGAGAGAGAGAGAGATTATTCCTAATTCGAATACAAAGTACATATGCAATTTCTCTTAAAATCCACTCCACATGATCGCAAAGATCACAAAGATTATCACTAACCCACTCAGAAGGATTGAGGGAGACAAAGTTTTCAAAGTACCCTAACCAGAGGTGTACTCACTATCCTCTCAAATTGCACCATGTCTATGCTAGGTGGGAATTTTTTCTCGTCATGTAGCACACCAAACATGATAGCTAGGCTTTCACTTCATTAGCAACCAAGCATTCAAACACACAATTAGATTTAAATAGAAATAATTGCAATTAAGAAAACAATTAAAGCATCAAAGATCCAACAACCAATGTCAAAAATATAAACCCAAGAGTTCAACAATGTGCAAATATCTACAAATTAACTCTCCATTAATGGAGGGCAAGCATCTAAGATACAAATAATAGGAGAAAATATGAAAGCCATGAAAACCCCCTTCTTAACCGTGCCGATAAAAGATCATCGAAGAAGCCCTTGGAAAGCCTCCACACACGTTGTTAAGGTGGGCTTGATGGCTATGATCTTCAATCCCCTTGAATGTTGATCCGAATCTCCCTTGAAATCACACCTTAAGTACTGGAGATTCACCTCTTATCTTTCCTAACTTTGCCTCCAAGAAATGCCCCAATAGAAAAGAATTCCATGCCCTAAAAATCCTCATAAGTTCTAGTTAAACCTAACTACTTATGGGCTGCTTACGGGCTTAAGGATATGGCTGTAAGAGAGCTAGAGTAGATGATCACGAGCCTTACGGGAACACTTATGGTTCTAAGTCACGTCCATAAGGTCTTCTGTTTGTGTTATGGTTTAATATATGGCCTGATTAGTGCTAAAATAGTTTATATTTTTTATATTATTTACACTGAATTGAACATGGATTCTAACATGTTTAGCATCTTATTAGCATAAAATTTTATTCTTTTATTCACCATAGCCTTTATTTCTGTTTTAAGGGAAAAAAAAGCGAATTTAGAGGTGTTTTGAAGTAAAATGGACCTAGTTGCTGAATCAAAGCTTCACCATAGCTCACAAGGGGCGTGGTGAAAAGTTACCACACCAGTTGTCTACACTTACCACTACCATTATCAAGCCTTGGCAGCGTGGAACCACTGGAAGCAATACAGAAGCCACAACATCCTCACAACAATAACTTACTCACCACTGGCATCACAACTCCCATGGCGAGGCCATTGCAGACTAAATCCTATAAATACCCTAATTTTCTCTGAATTAGGGGAGATTCTTTTGCTGAATATGGTAGGACGGCCGGAGTTTTGGAGATCTGATCAGATAGAGATGACTTTCAAGCATATTTTAGCAGATTCTGGTGAGTTTCTTAAGGATAATCCAATAATCATCATTAGAGGAGGGTGCGCGAAGGGAGTTGGTTTAGTAATTCTTTAAATGCTTATCTATTCTTTGTTCTTATGGTTCTTTCTTGCTTTAATACTTTATTTTATGATCTATAAGAACCCAATTTGGGGGGAATTGTATGTCTAGGTGTCTCAATTATTGTTTATGAATCTTGATTGATAATTCAATAAATCTTTTTAGTGTTTTGTGAATCATTGCATGTTTGCTTAAATAATATTATTATTAATGTGGATGAGGAAGATATGCACCCACATTAAGAGACCCATGCTCCGTTAGATCTATGCATGCTCTAAGATGTTAGGTATTGCTAGATCTCTGGATTAGGGTTTGATTAGATTTCTAGATTAGGATTTAATTAGCCTTTCTAGTGGATTTTTTGAACATAAGGCAAGCATAGGAAGCTGGGGTGGAAGAGATTACATCTTAAGTTCCCAGTTTCTAGATCTAGTTGCCAAGAGATTGGGACCATTAGGACTTTGAATCCCCCCAGCCCAATACTAGAATATGATTATCATACTCAACGCCTATCATAAGTAATAATTAAGATAACTATCATACAACTACCCAACTCCTTTCAATTGTGCTTAACGATTCTCCAATTATATTGTGCAATAAATTGTAGAAGTAGATTAAAGTAAGAACATAAACATTTAAGCTATTGATTAAGCTAAAAGGAAGTAATAGGAGCCTCTCATCGTTCTTGGGGAAATACGATCCTTGTGCTCACCCACGAGGTATTACTAGATGACCTGTATACTTGTAGTATTCACGGATTTATTGTAATATTTTTGCGCACTTGCATGTTTATATATTTGTATAATTCACACACACCTTAAAGTGTCCATAACTACTGTAAGCTTTACTTGTTATGCTTCTTGTGACCACCCTTACGGGAGTAAGCTTTAGTCATAAGCTTCTCTAGATGATCCTTATGAGCATCTTTGCGGACATAATCCTTGCCCGTATGGTCCTCTGAATTAACTCTGAATCCCTCTTACGGCCATAAGCATGCTCACAAGGTTCTCTGGAATTGACTTACGACTGTAAGGTTAGGTGTAAGCTGGCTGTAAGCCACCCAGTTTGCCTTGTCCTTATTCAAATGATACCGAGAGAGCTCCAACTTCATCGTTTGAGGTCTGAAATGCTTCTTTTGGCTCTCTCATCTTGAAATACTTCCTAAGCTTGAGAATGTGAAACATACTATATTTAGCATCGAATTCTAAAATATGACTCTAATTCATGCCAAATGAGTGTACAAAGTGATATAAAATATATGAATGTTATACACACATCAGTGGGACTGATGAATGTACATTGTTCATGCATTTCATATCTATTTGTATACTCATTTGGCATGCATTAGAACCATAATGTCGAATTCGATGCTAAATATCATGTGTTTTACATTAACAGGCTTAGGGCAATGCTTAAAGGTGAGGGAAATCCAAAAGAAGCAATTTAGAGCGAAAATGATGAAGTTGAAGCTCTCTCAGCATCATCAGAAGGAGGACAAGGCAAATTGGGTGACTTACGGGCAACTTACAGTCCACTTTACAGCCGTAAGTATAGTCTAGATGAGCTTACGGGTAAGGCCGTAAGTATGCTCGTAAGGAGGATTTGGAGTCAATTTAAAGGACCTTATGGGTAAGGCTGACGCTTGTAAGGATGCCTGTAAGGTCCATCTAAATGAGTTTACTACCGTAATGTACTCTTGTAAGGGCAGTCACAAGAAGTAGACAATGAGCTTACGGTCCAGCGCTTACAGCCATAAGCTGGACCGTAACATATTCAGAAGACCTTACGAATGAGGCTTATGACTGCAAGCATTCCAATAAGGCTCGTAACTATCTTCTCCAGTTCCCCCTTATGCCCATAAGCAGTCGGGTATAAATAGAACTTAAGAGAATTTCTAGGGTATCATATATTCTATGTTTCTATTCTTTGGGGCGATTCTTGGAGGTGAGATTGAGGAAGAAAAGGCCGAATCTCCAGCACCTTCCTAAGGATTAACAAGGGGGTTTTCATGGATCCTATGTTTACCTTTATTCTTTGTATCTTAAATGCTTTCCCTCCATTAATGGAGGGCTAATTTGTAGATGTTTGGGCATAATTGAACTCTAGAGTTTATATTTTGTGACTTTGGTTATTGGATCTCTTATACTTTAATTAATTTTATTTTTTTGTAATCGTATCTATTTGAGTCTAATTGTGTGAATGGATGCTTGATTGTTATCGAGGCGAAAGCCCTAGCTCTCATATCTTGTATTGCTACGTGACAAGAAGGAATTCCCACCTAGCATAAACTTAGCGCAATTCGTGAGGATAGTGGGTCCCCTCTGGTTATGGTATCTAGGAGATTGTCTCCCACAATCCTTCCGAGTGGGTTGATGATAATCTCCATTCTCTATGTAATCATATGGAGTAGATTTTAGAAGAAATCGCATTTCCACTCTATATTGATATTAGGGACAATCTCTCTTTAGGGGAGATTGTCTACTTAAGAGATTGTTATTTGCCCGCAATAAGATTTCATAGAGTGTTAATGTGATTGTATGGATGTTTGTAACAATTCTGCACCGATTTAGTTACACTTCACTTGAGAAATCGGTGTTTTGTATGCTCTTGGAAACCTTTCAGTTCAAATAGGATTACATGCTTAGACAACCATTGTCTTGTATTTCATAACCCTAAAAGGATGCTATGCACGGACATCATTCTGTTCCTTAAATTCTCTCCTATGATTTTCTCGTATTTTCTAGTTTTCTTTTGTTTTTGTTTTCACACACTTCACGTACTTCATTAGGCTAATTTTCAGATTTAGAGTTATTACTAGTATTCGCCTCCTTCCTTATGGACTGACACTCTGTACTTCAAGTACAGTTTATTATGCGATCGGCATGTACACTTACGCACGTCCCTATCAGGGACAATAATGTAGAGGTGATGAGATGGTTGGATGACATACCACGGGAGAAGCGGGCTCAAGCCTTTGATAAAGAAGGGCTAAGGTATGGTCACATGACAACCAACCTCACAGAATCTGTTAATTCAATGCTTAAGGGAATAAGAAACCTTCCCATAACAGTTATAGTTAAGTCAACGTACTTCTGACTTGCTGAGTTGTTTGTGAGGAAAGGTGTATAGGCACAAGCTTAGATCGCATTAGACCTTATCTTCTCAGAATCACTGATGAAGGCAATCCAAGAGAATCAACAAGCAGCATCCAGCGTTTATTTTCGTCAATTCGACCATGAAGAGAAGTCTTTCATGGTGGATGAGATGTCACAACCTTAATGTGGGGGTATAGCTAGGAGTTATCACATCAATCTAAGAGCGCATTGGTGCGACTGCAGTGCTTTTCAGACACTACATTTTCCATGTCGCCATGTCCTTGTAGTATGCTCGCATATTCGTTTACATTGGGAGGAATATGTTAACAATGTGTATAGGTTTCAGATAGTTTTTAATGTATATCGTAAAGAGTTCGAGCCAGTATCAAATGAGGGATATTGGAACCCTTATAATGGTCCACATTTACATCCTAATGTTACGATCAGAAGACCGACGAAAGGACAACTAAAATCTACAAGGATTCACAACAAGATGGATATTAGGGAAGGTGTGCAGCCAAAATATTATGGTTTATGTCACAATGAAGGACATAGTCATCGATACTGTCCCATTATACCTAACCCAAGTAGTCGGTCATAACGTAGTCTAAATGTCTTCTTTGTTGTAATATTTTATGATGTAAACTTTCCATATATTTATAACATGCAATGACTTATCATTAAAAACTTGTTTAAGCCTATGAAGAAAAAACAAATGTAAAAAAAAAAAACACAACATAGAGCACTAACCAAAAAATTGTAGACAACATTCTGCAAACACATAATAAAGATAACAACATCTAATACAACAGTCTAGTCTACCGTCTATGTTGCCACCTTTCAGTAAAACATTGAGATGGATGAATATCTCCATTAGCAAGTCCCTGTGGACTAGGTCTTTGTGCTTGTTCCACTAGTGAATCAACATCAGATGATTTGTCCGAATCTTGCATCGCTGAAGCTGGTGTGTTTAGGTTTATAGCAAAGTACGAAGGGTGTGGCGGTGATTCCTAGTATTATTGCCGAAATGGAGTTGAATAACTAGATTATCCACGTTCCATAGGTGGATGAGGTTGATACTCAAATAAATTCCATGCAAAGTCCATATCGAAATCAATCAAGTATCTATTAGGCTCATCTGGAGGAAATCCATAGAGATGAGGTGCTCGAGTAATGTTGATATCATCTGATGAGTAAAATGCCTGGTACCCCTCGTGCTGTGGTTGACGAGGAATATGTGCCTCGTCGTGTTCAGCTCGAGACTTACGTCTATGACGTCTTTGTACATGAGGACTTGGTAGTGGATTTCCCTATCATACGAGGATCCAACAAGTTTTGATCTGTCGACAAAAATAGTATGGTGTTAGTGGTATACCATTCATAATATTCTGCCAATATTGCTTTATTTTGGCAAGAACATGAAGGGTGAGGTAACTTGATATTCCATCTCTCCAGTATCCAATGCATCTCCCATGCATCAGTGCCTAATATGTATCACTTCTGCCATAAAGATCATGATTATGGGTCGGTCTAATGCAAACTAGAGCAAGTGGAACACCTTGGGTGAAGCCAAGTTGTCTTGTCACCAAATGGGTTTGGTGCAACTCAACAACTTTGAAGCAAATTAATGATGTAAACATAGTCCACAAAGGTCTGTCCGCAAAAATGTCGAGTGACACTTGTGCTATTATCTCGTCCACTTCGTAAAGCCGCCATATAAACTGTCAAAATTGTTTACCAAATTAGCAATGATTATTAATACCTAAAATATGTGTATGTATTATCAATTTTTTTTAACAACATTACATGTTACATCTCTAAGCGATCTAGTAACTGCCTGTATAACTTCACGTTGTGCTTGTTGTTGCGACTATCGTCATCCACTTCAAAGTGCGCCCACCTAAAAAAAGAGAATGAATTACAATTTAATTTATTATAATTGAGTATAAAATGAAGCATCAATTTAATTTGTTCTCACCTATAAGCCAGAGGAAAGGATACAATAGAATAGGTTCGAGGGGATATATTTGAAATCTTGTACCATGCCCATTATTGAAGTAATATCATCGATCCACTGATTTTCTTCATATCCTTGTTGGATACACGGCATAAATACCTATACAAGGTTGCTAGACATGCTTAACCCCAACTGTATCTTGCGGATTCTGTAAAATCCCTCAAAAGCGGTAACCACTTTAGATGAACCTTGTTATGGGACATAACTGGCATGAGGACGCAACAGATAAGCCTTAGGATATAGGCACGTGCATAACATTTTATCTCTTGTTGACCTGCATCGTATAACAACATGCTAAATATTTCCTCAAGCCACGTTAGCGTTATGAAGTGGGGATTATATAAAAATAAATAAAATTATAAAAAAAATGAAACGGTAAAAAAAAACGGCAACATTGTTACTGTTTTTATGGCCGTTAGTGAAAACCGGAGATGGCGTTTTCATTACTTTTTTTTTTAAAATAAAAGTGAAAACGTAGATGCTCTCCTGTTTTTGTATATTTTTTTTTTTAAAGAGAGAAAACGGGAAAACTTTTTCCATTTCCCCCAAAAATGCGTATTTTGGTAAATAATCCAAAAAATGCGTAATTCATAAATTTTTTTTTGCAATATTTAAAAAAAACCGGATAAGTTGTTGTTGTTATTGTTTTTTTTTTTTTTTTTTTTTTGTTAAGATGAGCGGATATGCCGTTAAGAAAGACAGAGGCGTGCATAATTTTTGGCGGAGCAAGTAAGGGTAGGGCCACATGTGAGCCCTGAGATCGACCACCCATACACAAGTACTACTCGCTCTCATAAATGTACGTACTATCACCTATGATTCGAACTCTTACCACGTGAAAACAATTTTAGTAAAGACCTAACTACTAATATACCACTTAACCATTGGTAACATAGATAAGTTGTTGATATTGTTTTTATTCATATTGAGAATCATATTGAGAATACTGAATAGATTAGGGTGGCAGCTACCACTTGTAGAGTTGTACTAGCTAGGGGACCGAATATATGTACTATATACAAAATATGTGAACATAAGTTTTTTGGACAACCAAGCAATCCTTATCTGTTTTTTCTCTTATTATTTTTATTTTATTTTACGAACACAAGTTTGTATTGAGAATAGTGAATAGATTAGGGTGGCAGCTAGCACTTGTAGAGTTGTCCTGGGTAGGGAACCGAATATTTATACTATATATGTAAATATGTGAACACAAGTTTTTTGGACAATGAAACAACCCTCATCTGTTTTTTATCCTCATCTGTTTTTTCTCTTATTATTATTATTATTATTATTTATGGACAGCCGCACAACCCTAGGGGACCGCATATATATAAATTTGTGAACACAAGTTTTTTGGACAACGAAGCAACCCTCATCTGTTTTTTCTCTTATTATTATTTTTAATTTACGGACACCCGCACAGCCCCAACCAACACATTAAACACCCAACCTCCAAAATTATGAACATTTAAACGACCCCAAAACCCTATTGTCCCCCATTCAACACACTAAATACTCAACCCAACTCAGTCTCTCTTTTTATTTTTTATTTTTTAATTTGCAAACATTCACGGAGGTTCAATGACTATAATATATATTATAGACTCTTATTTGATATTGAAATGTTGTTTAAATCTATCAAGTAAGTTGTATTTTATATATCTAGTATATATCTTTATATATATAATCTTATTTTATATTTAAATGTTGTTTAAATCCATCAAGTTGTGTTCTTAATGCCGTGCCGTGCAGGGGCCGAGCAACAGGGGGGGGGGGTGCCCCCCCTGTCGCCGGCGGGGTCTGTTGACCCCGCCTGCTTCTTCCCTCCCAGCGCCGCCTCTCCCCGTCCCCGTCCGCCCTTCCCCTTCCCCCCTTGCCCCCTTCAAAGTTTTTTTTAAATATATTTTTTAATTTTTAATTTTTATCTTTTTATCTTTTATATTTTCATTATATTTTTATTTTTATTTTTCAATTGAATGATTTATTTATTTATTATTTATTAGATATTTTTGTTGAGTTTTTTATTTTTAAAAATTTAAGAAATGTATATGATTGATTAATGTGCATTGATTTTTAGAGATTTGAGAAATATTAAAGCTTTAATCTAGTAATAAATAATTTTTTTAATTATGATTAATTTAAACAGAAGTTTAAATGAAAGTTATTATTTTTCAAAAATATTTAAATATAGGTTTATTTTATAATCAATAAGATCTTAAATGTAAATAATTTATAGAAATTAAATTTTTAAAAAATTATTTACATGAATTAAGATAAATTATTAAATTATATATGTCTTTTGAATGAGAATTTTTTTAATTTAAATATAATCTATATTTTTATGATTATAAACTAGAACAATATCAACTCAATGGTAAGGCCAATGAAGTAATTACTTTAAGCCCTATATTTTTTTAAATCCTCGTCTTTAGATTTTTTTTAAATAATAATTTTGAAAACTCAAATTTTGAAAGACAGCCAATAATTACCATAATACAAAAATAATTTAATTTAATATTTAATCAATGCAATTTAATCTTAGTTAATTTTTAAATTTTAAAATAATACGGTAAGATATTAAATATTTTATTTCAATACTGAATTAGTCATATCTCCTCTAACTAACTCTTCAAAATTCTATTATGATCCTCATGGCTTTTTTATGCATTTATTTCTCCAAAATTAATATAATATTTATTTATTTTAATTATAAATTAGAGCTTTTGTAGTTTTTGTATTGTTACAATTTTCCTGTTAGATTTTTTACTTTGTTGAGTTTTATTCACAAATTTTAAATATATCATTTTATCATGAGTTTAGTAGTATGTGAAAAGATAAACAAATATCTCAAATAGATATTTATTAAAATAAATCAATTTTTATTAAATAAATTAGAGGATTTATTCTAAAATTCCGCATAGACCTCTAGTTATTTTAAGCTTCCTGAGTTAGAATCATAAAAAATTCTAAATTTTGATAAAAATATTTATTTTGATATATTAATTAATGTTAATTATTTCTATTAGATTTTATTTATTTTTATAAAAAAAATATACATTTTATAATTTAAAATTTATAATTTATAATTCTCCCTTGATGCCGTGAATATGTTCAATACATTTTGTGCATTATACATTGAGTATAGTATATATTAATTATAAAAATGGCAGTACAAATTAGGGAGTAATAGAGAGATGAACCGCTTGACTAAGCAATCCATTTCATTCTTTTTATTCATTAAAATAATCAGCTATATTTTGGTGGAGGTATCTATCTGGTGCTTTTACTTTCCAGGTTTGCCAAACTTTCAACTTTGACTCATCAAAGTCCATGTGAACCTATTAATCACAAGGCATGCTTTTACTTCTTATTCATTCTTCCTGGGAATTTTAATTTTGGCCTCTTATGAATACACTTGTTTTTTTTTGTTAGCACAATCCCAATTTCTTTCCAAATTTGACTCATCAAAGTCCATGTGAACCTATTAATCACAAGGCATGAATGCCATATAGATTTTGTTTACTCGACTGTGCTGGTGTTTGGTATATGTACAAGCTAAAAACAAAACATACAAGATCATCATAATTTAATGCAAGTGTAAAATTAATATGAACACATATAATGCTAGTGCTAATGTGTTAGGAGAGTATTTATGTATAAGATGCAGTAAATGATTGGTTAATGAATTTATTTAAGTAAAAAAAAAGCTAAGATTTTGTGTTGTTTTAATTTTTCTATAGAATGTTCTTACAACAAATCAAATTATTTATCAATTAACCTTATTCAAATTTTTTTCCCTGCATCATCTTTTGATAACAGAGTCTTATGGGAACATATGTTGACCTTGTTCTACTTTATGGAGGAAAATAGACGAATGAGAATGAGAGTGAATGAGGGAGGTCAGGTTGAGATAGTTAAATCAGTGGATGTTGACTATATATCATTCTTCACCTTGTTAGATTATTTTCAGGATGTTGGGTGTGAAAGAGGGGGAAGAATGTGGTTTAAAATTAATGGACTATCTACTAATGATGGAATAGAGGAGATTTTGAATGATATTGACACAAGTGATATGGTATATTACAACAGTGGCAGTAATAGTATTGATGCGTTTATGGTTGAGCATGACCCTCCAGTGGCGGTATGAAGATGAAACAAAGATCCGAGACAACAAAGCATGAAGAGACCTGGTGAACATAGTGGAATTCATGACAGTTGTATTTCAGATGAAACATATCAGCTATCTAGAGAGTCAAGTGATGAAGAAATTTGTGATAATTCAAACTTAAGCAATGCTAGCTGAATGTATGAGGACTTTGAGGGAGATGAGGATGACATATTCAACATAGGGGTAGATGTTGATCATGGAAGATCAGAAGGTGTTGATGCTTCTAAGGCTACCAAAATGGAAGGGACTGCAGCTAGTCCAGAGAAAGAAAATTTGAAAGAAGATGAAATGGAGGAGTTTAATGAACCTACACATTATGAGGATGAATTGCTTAGTTTACATGGGTCTGATGATGAAACTAGGCATGTGTATGCTGATTTCAATGAAAATGGTGATGTAAAGAGTCCACATTTAGAAACAGGCATGAAGTTTTCTAGCCATAAATGCTTTAGAGAAGTCCTGAGAGCATGGGCAATTGCAAGGGGATATTCCTACAAATTAACAAAGAATAACAAATCAAGAATAACTGTTGTCTGTGAAGATGGTTGTGGCTTCAAAATTCATGCATTAAGATATAAAGACATTTTCTCATTACAGATCAAGACCTTTATGGCAGAACATAGTTGTCCAAGGAAACCTTTAGGTCACATGGTGAATTCTAAATACATAGTATCAAGATATCTTGAAGATATAATGGATGATCCTACTTGGGATGCATCTAGTATGCAAAAAAGAATAAGCAGAGAATGTGGAGCTAATGTACACTTATCAAAATGTTACAGGGCTAAGGCATGGGCAAATAAAATTATATCAGGAGATGTAAAGGAGCAATATAGAAGGTTGTATGACTATGCAGAAACTGTTAGGAAAACAAATCCTGGGAGTGCAGTAAAATTCAAGACTTCTTTGGTTGTTGAAAAAGAAAATTAGACTAAGGATTCACATTCAGTTAAAGGTGTAGCAAGCATACCAAAAGAAATTGTAGTCTTCCAATTTATGTACATGAGGCTTGGGGCTCAAAAGCAGTGTTATTTTTTAGGTGTAAGACCTCTAATTTGTTTGGATGGGTGCTTTTTAAAGTCATCAATGGGAGGGCATCTATAATGTGCAATAGCCAGAGATGGGAATGAGAACATGTTGCCCATTGCAATTGCTTGTGTTGATGCTGAATGTAAGGAATCATGGGCATGGTTCCTTACTGTTCTGTGTGGAGATTTTGGTAAACCAGAAAAAACAGGCTGGGTTTTTATGTCTGATCAGCAAAAGGTAAGGTTAATTTATTTTGGGTAAATTACACAATTAGTCACTGAACTATCCACCAGTTCCTATTTTGGTCACTAAACTTATGAATTGCTTTCAATTTGGTCACTGACGCCAACGCCGTTAACGGCGATCTGACGTGGCTTTGCCATGTCAGCAAACTTAAACACGTCAGCTGGGCATATTAAAAACCCCATCTTCAATCCTTTCTTCTTCTTTTCCTTTCTCCTTTCTTTCTTCTTCCTAGCCCTTTCTCCTTAAAATACCTTGGCATTGATCTTCCTTCCTTCATGGAGTCGCCCGATAAAGTAAGAGATCATTGTAGTGGCGACCTTGTGGATGAGGAGCCTGAGGTATGTTCCTTCAAATACCTTGGCATTGATCTTCCTTCGTTCATGGACTCTAGTATGTTCAAATGCATGCTGTTTTCTTTCAAATGATAGTTTTGATGTGTTGATTTTTCTTATTCCTTTTCCTATAATATTAGTTTAAATTTTTTTATAAAATATGGTGTTGTCTTTTATGTCTACAGTTGAAAGGTATTTTTAATTATAAATAAGTTTCATAGATTGATTCAATGTGAGCCTTTCCATGTCTTTATTCTTGCAGATTGCTGCAACACATATCCATGAATCAGACTTTGGTAATTTAGGGGGCTATTCAGGGCGTAGGGATAGAATGTCTGATTGTTATGAGAAAGATAAAATGAGTGAGAATGTTGAATGTAATGTAGGTTGTGAGCTCAAGTTTAGTAGTGAACTAGACAAGAGCAGGAAAAATAGAAAGAGAAGAAGAAAGGGAAAACAAAAAGGAAGAAGGAAGAAATATGGAAGAAGGAAGAAAGGAGAAGAAAGAAGAAGAAAAGAAGCAGGGAATTAGATAGTATTTAAAAGAAAAAGGGAAAGCAAGAAGGAAGAAAGAAGAAAGAAGAAGAAAGGAAGGAAGATAGGTCTATGCTGACGTGGTTAAGTCAGCTGACATGGCTAAGCCATGTCAGATCGCCGTTAACGGTGTTGGCGTCAGTGACCAAATTAAAAGCAATTCATAAGTTTAGTGACCAAAATAGAATTTTTTTTTTGTTTAGTGACCAAAATAGGAACTGATGGATAGTTCAGTGACTAATTGTGTAATTTATCCATTTATTTTTGTCCTGTGCATTGTTAAACTAACAAGTTTAAGTCAATTTTGTCATACTCTACTAACTATCTGTCTTCCTTAATTTGCAGGGACTAATACAGGCTTTTAATGAGTTGATGCCCAATGTAAAGCACAGGTTTTGTGTTGAACACATGTATGAAAACTTCAAACAAAAATTCAAAGGAGTTGAGTACAAGAAAATGCTTTGGTCAGCAGCTTCTGCTAGGACTGAACGGCTCTTTCAGAGGCATATGGCAAGAATGAAGAAGATGGATCAGAATTCATATAATTGGGTTATACAACATGATTCTCATACATGGGCCAGGTGCTATTTCTCAACACATACAAAATCAGATGCTCTACAAAATAATCTCTGTGAATCTTTCAATTCTTATATTAGGAAGGCTAGAAGTTTCATGTGAATTAGGAAGAAACTAATGCAAAGGTTTCATGTGAAACTAACTGGTATGAAAAAATACATGGGTGATATTTGTCCTAACTATCAAGATATGCTAGAAAAACTTAAGATTCAGAGTAGAAATTGTTTTTGTACACATGCTGGTCAGGGGATGTATAAAGTTGATTTTTATGACACCACATCAGTTGTGAAGTTGGCTAACAAAACATGTAGCTGTAAGATGTGGGAGCTCATAGGAATTCCATGCAAACATGTCATAGCTACCATTCACGGTAATAAGGAGGAACTAGAGGCATATGTTCACAAGTTCTTTACAAAGGCAACATATTTAGAGGTGTATAAGCATTCAATCCAACCTGTGCCTAGCCAAGATGCTTGGGAAAGTACAAGTTTGCCTGATATTCATCCATGGATTGTGAGGAAGTCCCCAGGTAGACCCAAGAGAAATAGGAAAAAAATTCAAATGAACCACAGAACCCTTACAAGGTTTCTAGGGCTGGTGGCAATGTTATTTGTGGGAATTGTCATCAAGCTGGTCACAATGTTAGAGGATGTAAAGCTTCTATTACAGGAGAAACATCATGGCAAAGAAGAGCTAGAATTCAAAAGGAAAAGGATTGTGGAACATATATGCCGAACAAGGTATAAGTTAATCTATTTTCTAAATTACTGTCTACTTTGTTTGTTGTCAATTTTTTTGGTTTCCAATTTTTTGGTTTACAATCTACTTTTGTTGTATTTCATTTTAGAGTCCACCAAAAAAAAAGAGGAAGACCAAGGAAGAACACAAACCCAGTGAGTAAACAAAACATAGCATCTAATTCAACACGAAGCAAAGAAGATAATCCAATGACCCAACCATCTCTCAAAATAGACCTTGGAGTGGACAGAGTATGATTTTATACATATGTACTTATTATGTGTGTGTGTGTGTGTATGTGTTGCTTTGTTTTTTAACATTACTTTATCTTTGTTGCATGATTGGAGGATGGTACTTGTGAATTTCTCTTGCACTTCTAAAAAAATTGATCCTTTACCCTTTCACTGCAGCCAACAGGTAATGAAGCATCTATGGCAAGCAGAACTTCAACATATCATGCACATACTATGTCAAGTGTTGAGAAAATGGTCATTCACAGGCTACAAGGGCCCCCTAACCCACCATCAAGCTCAAACAATTTTAAAAGGCCTAGACAACTCCAAGATTTTGCAATTCAACATGGAGATGAACATATGCACAAGAGAAAGGCAACCTAGTTCATTCAGTAGATCTGTAGCTAAGGGTTACACATATGGACACATATGAACATATGCACAACAGAAAGGCCTAGTTCATTCTGTATGGTATCTTGAGATGTAATGTAGATCAGTGTATTTTGGGATGAATTTTAAAACTTTTTTAGATGATTGTCAAATGTGGTTTTGTTTTTGAAATGTAATACTATAAGATGTTGTCCGTACATAAAGCAATGTTGATGTTCTCTTAATTTTTTTTTTCTTTGGTGGATTGTGTATGTCCTATTGTTTTTGCTCTTGTACACATATGGACAAATTGTTTGGGATTGAATGTAAAGATGAGCAATGTTGATGATGCTCTTTTACAAAGTTTTTGATTTTTTTTTTTAATAGGGCATGATCTTTTCTACACAGTTAACTAAAATATTTGGGATTTAATGTAAATTAGAGCAATGTTGATGCTCTTTTAATTAGTTTTTTATTTTTATTTTTTTTTTAATTGGGAAAGATCTTGTGTCATTTTTTCTGTTGTTTTTGTACACAGATGAGCAAATTATTTAGGATTTACTTTTTTTTTTTTTTTGCTATGTTAAATTGTGTTTAATCTTAGAGAATTTTATATGATCTTTCATATGATTTTAAATTGCTTATAGGAAATTTAATAAGCAATTTAAAATCATATGAAAATAGATTATGATTTGGTCATATAAAATTATGATCTTTTAGGTGGTGTATGCTTGTTAAATTGCTTATGATTTGGTCGCTAATGTAAATAAATGGAATGGCCATGCTCAATTAAATTGTTTATATCTCTTTAAAATAGAGATTCAGAGAAATATTCCATGATGAACAAAAGACATTTTCACAAACACCTTTCAAGCAAAAAATTTCCACACCATTTTCTTCAATTTTCAATGTCATTACAGTTCATATCATACAAGACTACAAATTGAACCTAAAGAAAATATAGTTTAGAATTACAATTTGCCATAATTACAACCTTTCATTCTTTGGTATTATGGTTGTCACAAGAATGGCAAATATTTGCCCCATCCACCAAATGTCTTGTACCACATGCATTCACAAAAGTGGAAGAAATCATGAGTATGGAACACAAAGAAATCAAAAACCCCATTCGATTCTTGTTTTGCTTATCAGTGAGCATATCAAAAGAAAATCAAGTACTTGATAAAAGGGTTAAATTCTTGTTGTTAAGGCCATCTCTTCTTGTTAGCTCTTCCTCGGATAGAAATTTGAGGTTTAGATTCGGAAAGCCAAATTGTAAAGATTAAGAGAGGAAAAGCAAGAGAGAGAGAGAGAGAGAAAAGGGACCATTCAATTGAAGACATATGAGAAAAAATATTTTTCTTTTGCAACATCAGCCATGTTTTATGGTATTTTACTATTATATCCTTGCCACACAAGCAGCTGTTAACGGCATTGATGGATTTTCTTTTTTTTTTTTTTTTGCTATCTGGGGAAACCACAAGATATTGAAACAAAAAAAATTTCTCTGTTCCTAAATTGAAAAAGTGGGAAACCAAAGAGTGTTTTTTTAATTTTCCCAAAAATATATTACCGAAAGTGAGCCGTCATCCAGGCTTCCAGCTTGGCCTACTGAATGGAGTCATAGTCGGTAGATCTGTAGCTTAGGGTTGGACACAATCCTTACACTCGCATCTGATTGGCTAACAGGGTTTAATACCAATAGAAAGAATCGAAGGTTCAATACACGAACCAATGGATGATACTATGAGATTAAAAAAAAAACCAAAGCACCAATAAATTTAAAAATAATAAAGAAAAAACAGCAACCAATTAAAAAGAGGCAAATATCCCTCCCAAAAGGGTTCTTCTTCGTCAAGATAGTTTTTTGTAGACTATATTATAGTACATATACAAATACTATAGTATATTATACTATATAATAGGAGTATACATGTATAATATAGTAAATTTATGGTATGTATAAAATTATGTGTTAATTTATCCTATAATTTCTTTACATGCATGCATAGCAGAGTTTGGTCTCTCACAACTTGGTGCAACAATAGGCATTAACTATGGCCAAGTCCCAAGTGGCAGCCAAGTCCCAAGTGGCAAGCAATCACGCATCTCCTAACAAAGTCCTGGCCCCAGGGATGGAACCAAAAGTGGCTAGTAGGATCGGCACTAATGAGATTATTTTTCAGGTAACATAAGTTTAATGGTACCGATTTTTGTACATTAAAATTAATGTAAAATAAAATTTTTGCACATATAAAAATATGTAATATAATTGTGCTTGAGTGGGCTCAGTTATAGAGCATGTGATCGTCATCCACATCCTGGTTCAAATCTTTGATGCATGTGTTGCTTTTACAATTTGTTTTTTATTTTAAATTTTTTTTAGTAACATTTCATTTTTATTTTTAAAAAATTACAACGATTTCAAAATTTATAAAATAAAATTAAAAAATATTATATAAAAAAATTTAGTAATTTAAAAAAATGTTTAAATTGATCATGATGGTGAGCAAATATTTAGTAATTTAAAAAAATGTTTAAATTAGCAAATATTATATAAAATTAAAAAATGTTTTACCATATTTTTATAGAGCATGTGATCTTCATCCATTTTGGTTCAAATCCTTGGTGCATGTATTGCTTTCACATTTTGTTTTTTATTTTAAAAATTTGTAGTAATTAAAAAAAGTTTAAATTTGTCACGAGGCCTAACAAATATATTATAATACATGATGCATGTGTTGTTTTCACATTTCATTTTAAAAAAATTATTATGATTTCAAAATTTATAAAATAAAATTAAAAAATCTTAAAAAAATTAGTAATTTAGAAAATGTTTAAATTGATCATGGGGGCCACTAAATAGGATCGATTTTACCATTTTTTAAAAATTTCAAACTTGTGAGATGTAGTTAGTTTTTTGAATAGTTGAAAATCTCTTATATTTGCTATTGGTAATGACAAAACTTTAATTATATTTTATGTTTTTTCAATATATGTATTCATATTTTTATCATATCAGTCATTATTTTTCATTAAAGATAATTATATTGTCATTTTTTTTTTGTTCCGTGTTACCTTTATTATATTGTCAAATTTTTTTTGTTCCGTGTTACCTTTAGGCTTTTTTTTTTTTAATTTTAAGGCTTTTTTTAATTGGTTTTTCTTTAATTTTAAGGCTTTTTTTAATTGGTATGGCCTGATAATCTAACTAATTATGTATATATTCTTCATGAAAATAAAAATTATTATACCCTTAAATTAAATTTGACTTTTTCTTGTGTAAGTATATATATGCCTCATATGCAGTATTAAAATATATTATTAAATATTAATTAATAAAAAAAATCTATATATCTATCATTAATAGCTTTGGTATTTAATATATATCCTTAAAAATTATTAATTTAAGCTTTTTTATACGTTATATTTAAATTCTTAAACTTTTTAGTGATGATAAAGTTAATATTTTTTGCTTACATAACAATTAAGAGTACCAAGTAATTTAGGAATATAAATAAACTGTTATTTTTATTTTTTATAAAAAATAAATATTCACATTATTTTAATATATTTTAATATTACTATACATAGGTAAATATGAAAAAAAAAATTTAAGGTATGTATATGATATTTGGTTTTATTAATGAAAAGCTAGTGTACTTAAAATTATGTAAAGGGGTATATAAGTAAAAAAACCTTAATTTTATTAATTTTAATATTTTATTTAAATGTTTGATGTAATATAATTGGAAAACTTAGTCTTCACAAAGGGAATGGCCAAGGAAATTAGGATGTTGTGGGGCTAGCATTGAGCAAATCCAAGGTCAAGATTGTTGCTAATTAAGGATTTTAATTTTGGTTTAGATCATATGATAAACTATTAAGTGTGTTAAGAAGTTGATTTTGATTAAATGTGATTATCTTTTTACTAATTAAAAAATTTCTAAACACGTGTTATAATAAAAATGTCTGCTTTACATCACGTGGGTATGTAAACCAAAACATTATAAATAAACATGATATATAAATATTATTTATTATTTATTATTATATATTGTTTACAATAAAATTAAAATTTGTTTACTGATTAATAGAGAGTCTATGTGCATATTAGTGACGTGCAAACTTCATTGTAAAGCTGATCTTTTTAGAATATGAATATAATATTCGGTGCTTTCATTGAGGAACGTCAAGTGGGTCAGGATGAACTTGGATTTGGCCTCACGCTATAGTCAGACAAGGGAGTTAGACTTCGATGTGAATGAAGGTTACCCACCAATTGGTTTCAATGGACTCAAAGGTGTATAAATATAACTGTAAAATCTCAAATTTTCAATCATTTCATATATATATATATATATCAAAGTCAACTTTGAGCTTATGGGAGAAAAGAAACTAACATTAAATAAGACTACCAAGGATTACATTATTAAAAAAACACTGATTTATATGGCACTAAAGCATGACTTTAGTGCTAATTAATTCATCTCTTATTCGTCTCTAGAACATCTCTCTCACTTGTACTCTTCAATGCACACTGCAAAACATAAGAATCATAGCAACATAATCAAACTTTTAAAATTGACTGCATATATTCATCTAGACATTGATAAAAGTATTTAAGATATTAAAACAAAGAAAATCATCACCTCAGTGTTAATTTCTTTTGATTTATAAGTCTTTAGTATATATAAAATCAATTAATAATTTGTTTTCTAAATATACTTTTAGTTTTTTAGTCGAATCCGAGTTTGTTATTCGAATTTTGCTAGATTCGGGAAAAAAATAAGGGTGCAACTTATATATATATATATATATATCAAGTTATAAAGTTTTTTTGAAAATATATGACAGTATTGAAGTAATTAGGCAAATCAAACATCATGTAAGGTGCATCATATATATAGTCAAGCCATGGCCCGCCCAGACAGAATCTAGGTCATGACCCAACTTGTAATTAATTTAAGATTTATTTAAATATAAATATATTTTAAAATTTAATTATAAATAACAAACTTTAATAAAATGAATAACTATAATTATGACTCAATTTTCAATGTAACAAAATCATCTATTCTTCCATTATGGTTTTTCTTAGGTTTCTCAGATCAAAAATTGTGTATTTTTATTTTATTTTTTTACTTATTATTATTTCTTAATCTTTTAAAATATAATATATAAAACTATAGGGTAGCAATCTAAATGATCCCCTACTTTTTTGTGTTCTTATTTTAATTACCCAGTTTTAAAAAATTACAATTAATACCCAACTTTTAGTTTTTGTTATGATTTTGTAATATATATATATATATATATATATATATATATATATATATATATATATATATATAAAAGTTGTTAACCGCAATCATGTGGCATATTAGCGGCATTTATCACATGTCACATTTTAGTCCTCAGATTTTTTTTTTCCTTATACATATATATTGACTAATCAACTAAAATTTCAGCCAAGCTAGATATCTGCCTAGGATTAAATGATCATTTCATTTTTTTAGTAATTTTCTTATATATAACCCTTAAAAAAGTTATGCTCCTATAAAAAAAAAAAAAGAAAAGTAACTATTAGTTCTTGAATATCTTTTTCTCTTTATATATATATATTTGACTACTTAACTAAATTTTTAATCTTAATATTATTATTATTTTCTTTTAGTTCTTTTCTAATGCATATCCCATAAAATAAACTAAAATCAAATTAAAAACCTATGTTCCTATTAAAAGGCAAAATTAACTATTAGTCCCTGAGTTATATTTTCTTTATATTTCTCTCAACAACTCAACCAAACTTTTCATCTAAATACCTCACTAATCTTTAGTCTAAATTAACCACTTCTTCATTGTCAATTTCTTTTTTTATCTTAGTTCTTTTCATATATATATATATATATATATATATATATATATAATGCATGCATACATATCCAAGGGAGAAATTAACTCACGTGTTACAATTGGTGTGGGAGGATATTGGAAAGCTAATAGAAACATGGCAGGCTTTTGGAAGCTGAGACAAGAACTCCTCTTTTACACCAGGGAACTCTTTAATAGCATTCTTCATGCACTGACAAATTGCTCGGTGATCAGTGACGGTTGTGCCACTCTTCACTATTTGCTTCAACCCACTGCAGCACACCGCCGGTGGGCTAGGAACTTTTCCAGTAATGAAGCCTAAACATGGTGCTGCTTCTGTTGTGATAGTGTTGCAAGTCACTGTAGCTGTTGCAGAGCTGAAATTTAGAGAAGTGGAGAAGAGAAGGAGGAGGAGAAGAGTGCAAATTGTGGTTTTGGTTGTGATGATGTTAGTCTTCATGGTTGTTAGGGTTGAAGTTGTTTGTGTTTGTGTTTTTGTTTGTGTTTGTGTTTGAGATGTGTTTTGAGTTATGGAGGGGTTTAGAGTTTATATAGAGGTTTGTGTGGGGAGGTTGGTTGAAAATTCTTCTTTGGATCCTACTCTTTTGCATGCATGGTAATTGTTGAATGTTGAATGATTCAGTTATATTTATTTAATTTTAGGGGGGTTTTCACCTGAAAATTCAATTAATTTATGAACATATTCCTCAGTAAAAATAAAAACTATTATACCCTTAAAATTCGATTTTTTTTGGGTGTATATGACCCTTTATCTAGTATATAGTATTAAAATATATTATTAAATATTAAATAAATGAAAATTTGTTCATACATATCATTAACATATATTTTCATATATACCCTTAGAAATTATTTAAGTTTATTTTATTCATTTTATATAAATTCTAAAACTTTTTTATGATAATTAAGTTAAATTTTTTGCTTGTATAAATTCACTCAATGGAAAATTTATGCTCACTTAACAATTAACAGTGCCCGGTATTGGAATATAAATAAACTGATATTTTTATTATTATAAAAAATAAATATTCACATAATTATAATATATTTTAATAGTTGTATACAGAGAGGTAAATATGGAAAGTAAATTAACTTATATATATGATATTTGGTTTTATTGGAAGTGTACATGAAATTAGTTCAAGGGGTATATAGGTAAAAAAACATTTATTTTACTATTTTTAATATTTTATTTAACTATTCCATGTAATATAACTTAAAAAACTTTAGCCTTGTTTTCGCAAAGGTATGGACAGGGAAGTAAGATGCTGCGGGGACTAGCATTGAGCAAGGGCAAGATTTTAGCTAATTAGAAATTTTAATTTGTTTTAGGTTATACGATAAAAAGTTAAATGTATTAAAATTTTAATTTTGACTATGTGTGATTATTTTTACTAATTAAAAAAAACCACATTCCAAACACATGTTCTAAGTTTTAACAAAAATGCCGCTTTACATCACGTAGGTCAAAAACATGGTGATATTTGTAATTATGTGTATATATATAAATTATACCTATGTAAACCAAAACATATATTATAAATAAACGTGGTATATAGATATAATTTATTATTTATTTTTATATACGTTAATGAATCCAAAATTAGTCTTACATTAATTAGAGGTGCGAATATATCTTTATGTTAGTGTTTTATATGAGAGGCAGTATTTATGGAAGGCCCAGGTGAAGGGTGTCTAGGCTAGTTTGCTTGGCGCTAGGACTTTAACAACAGCATCAGGTTTTGATTGGGGGTGAGAGTTATACACTAATTGGGTTAATCTGACTCAAAAGGTGTATATAACTGTAAATTCTCAAATGTGGCTTCTTTTCACACACACACACACACACACACACAAATATATATAAATTTAAGCTTATTGGAAAAAAAAAAATAACGTTAAATAAGACCAAGAATTATATTATTAGAAAAACATTGATTTATTGACACTAAAGCATGACTTTATTGCTTATTAATTCCCCTCTTATTCATCTCTTGGCCATCTCTCTCACTTCCACTCTTCAATGCACCCTGCAAAACATAAGAATCACATCAACATTATTAAACTTTTCCAATTGACTGCATGAATTCATCTAGACATTAATAAAAGCATTTAATATATTAAAACGAAAAAAAAATCACTTTAGTGTTAACTTCTTTTTATTTATAGTCTTCGTATATATAAATTCAATTAAAAAATTTTCTAGACATATTTTTAGCTTTTTCATTCAAATTGTATAGAGTGTGTGATTTGAATTTTATTTAATTAAAAACTCAAAGTCCGATTTATGTAATTTTATGAGTTATAAAATTTTTTAAAAAATATGTGGTGGTATTGAAAGAATAAGGTAAACCAAGCAGCATAAAAAGAGCAACAGAGTCATGACCCAAACAGAATCTAGGTCCTAGACAGAATCTAGAATCTAGGTCATGACCTGATTTGTAAATAATTTATGGTTTATTTAAATATAAACATATTTTGAAATTTTTATCATAAAGAAAAGGCTTTGCCAAATTGAACCACCATGGTATAACTCGATTTTCAACCTAATGGAATCATCTTGTATTCTCTCAAAGTTTTTCTCAAATTTAGGTTTTTTTTTTTGTAAATTTGTGTATTTTTATTTCACTTATTATCATTCCTAATTTCTTTCTTAAACTCATTTTTAAAATATAATATATATAAAATTATATTTTAATACCAATGACTTCTTGGTCTATTAGCACTATATTTTATGCTAGGCTTTTATATCCGGCTGAGGAGGTGTGTTTGTATTTTGCTAAAAAGATGAATTCGAATTTTAGCTCATACGGGATAAAAACACAGATGTGTTGAAATATTAACTTTACATTAATTATAAACCCCTCTAACATGACTTGTCAACTTTATAAAAAAAATTATCATATATATGTAACATAATAAAATCAAGGGTAAATTACAAAATTAGTCACTGAACTATGCACCAGTTCCTATTTTAGTCACTAAACAAAAAAAAAAATTCTATTTTGGTCACTAAACTTATGAATTGCTTTCAATTTGGTCACTAACGCTAACATCGCTAACGGCGATCTGACGTGGCTTAGCCACATCAGCACAGCAAATTAAAAAACAAATCTTCAATCATTTCTTCTTCTTTCTTCTTCCTTCTTCCTTTCCCTTTCTCTTTTAAATATTGTTCCCCTTTGTCAGCGACGTCGAGGACCTCATGGTCCTTTCCCTCGGTTGCTGTGCCGGAGCCGCCGTGCCCGATGCTTCCTTGCTCCAGCAGTGAACGGCGAAGGAATGGGCTCGTCCCATGGCTCGCATCGCTTCTAATGGTGCCACCGACCTTGTCAACCACTCCGTTGCTCTCGCCTTCCCCCATGCTCGTTCTTCCAACTACGTCGGAATTCAGGTAAAATCTCAGAAAAAAAAAAAAAAGTTTTTTTTCACCATGGAAATGCATCAGGTCCGAATGTTTGAATGGATTGTTTTTTTAATGGTTTATCTATGCTTCCTCTTCTCTATTTCTCTAGACTTAATTGTTATCTTGGTGGTGGTGCACTCTGCACAGACCTACTACCATTGATTACTACCATATTAATCCACAATGCCGTCTGGTTTTTGGACCACTCTCGGCTTTGCCTTATTCTTGATAGCTCATATCTTTGCTGTAACCTGAGCAAAATTTGCTACCACTTTATCATGAATTTGGTTGTGTATTGGCAGGCTAATTGTTCCAGCATGGGGGCTTGTTCTGGAGTAGATGCAAACTCTGATCCAAGCCCAAGCAACGTGAAAGTACTTGTGGATGCAGCTGAGGCAATGTTGAAGCAAAAGAATGTGGAGCCAGTACTGTTGTTCTCTGGGAAAAGAATTAGTGAAAGAACTAATTTGGAGAAGTTGGATTGGTTTGTAAGGGAGCTTGTGCTTGAGGACCAGAGAGGAGCTGCAGGATAGCTCCTCCTGTTGCTTTCAAGCAAGCAGTAATTAATCCCAGCTAGCAAAGGAAGATAGATTTTTTAATTTGTTGTGCTGACATGGCTAAGCCACGTCAGATCGCCGTTAATGGCGTTGGCGTCAGTGACCAAATTAAAAGCAATTCATAAGTTTAGTAACCAAAATAGATTTTTTTTTTTTTTTTTTTTTTAGTGACTAAAATAGGAACTGGTGGATAGTTCAGTGACTAATTTTGTAATTTACCCTAAAATCAAATTTACTAATATAAAAAATATTTATGCAATTAAGTGATATAAAATTCTTATATATATTTGGGATTTAGAAGAATGAATGAATGAATGAAAACTCACAGGTTGTAGTTGGTGTTAAGTGAAATAGGGAAAGGAATTGTGGCAAGCGTTAGGGACTTGGCTCAAGTACTGGCCCTTCACACCAGGGGATGCCTTAACAGCATTCTTCAAACATCTGCATATAGCTTGGCGATCGGTGACGGTGGTAGTGCTAGTGTTCTTCATGGTGTTATGGTAATGTGTATGTGTGTGCAATGAGATGTGGTGGTGTGGTGGAGGTGGTTTTGAGTAGTTTGGGGTTTAGGATATAGAGAATTTTTGCGGTGCTTTCAAGAGTGTGTTTTGGATGAAGCTAGATAAGTTGTTGTTTTCATTGGTGTCAAGAAGAGCGAATAGATTAGGGTGGCAGCCACCACTTGTAGAGTTGTACTAGGGGAACGAATATTATACGGGGAAGTACTAGAAAATCCCCCCAAACTTTCCTTTTTCCCTCAAAGTCCCTTCAAGTTTGCAGCTTCCCCATAAGTCCTTCCTTTTTGAAATAATTACTTCAAAGTCCAAACCGGGTTGACGGGGTTAACGGAGGTAAAATTTTGGACTTGAAATGACGAGAATGCCCTCCTGAATTCTAGCATCATTAACGCCTTTGAAATGACCGAACTGCCTCTCCTTTTTCCTTGAGAACCGACGACGGTGGTTGGCGCGCCGAAGCGTTGGGATGCATGAGGAAAACCCTACCAGCGAACGAGCGCAACCTTTGGCTTGCTTCATATTGCCCTGAAGGCCGTTGTCGTTCTTCTTTTCCGCTTTCTTCTTCCTCGCGAAACACTTTATTGGAGTTCTCCGGCGAGTTCCATCAAGGACTTCTGTTCTCCGGTGAGTTTCACGGGCAAAAGGAAGCACAGAGGTGAGAAGATGTTCCTGTGTATGATTTTTTGGTTTGCTGTGTATAATTTGTTCTTTGTTGCGTATAACATTATGTTTCTCTCAATGATTGACTTGTGTGTTTGCATTATTGACATAGAATAGAAGATGGCGACCACACTTGTAAATGCGCGTTGTTATCTTGGCCCTATTGTTGAGACGATTTCGGAGTTGAAAAAGCATATGAACAAGCGGCATTGGGATATCCTCCGCGGGACGCCATTCGGGCATTTCATGGACGTGACTCCCGTGCTACAAGAACGAGGGGTTCTCAATGCTGTACTGCAAGTGTATGATGAGAAGAAGCAAGGCTTTCAGATAGGGCAAAGCCTTCTACCTTTCAAAGCCGAAGATGTCGCTCTAATCCTAGGTCTCCGTTTCGAGGGAGACATTGTATCCTTTAAGCACGAGAAGGATGAATCAGACTTTGAGAAGAACTATTTGCACAAATGCACAACCGACACCGCGACGCCATTAAAGACAACCTACTCACAATTGTCTGGAGCAGGAAACATGAGGACGGACAGACCTTCATGAAGCTCCTGGTGGTCTACTCTATGACGACAATCATGTTCCCCAACAGTGTTCTGCATGCGCCGACGTTTGTAGCAAGGTACGCCGACGACCTAGCATTACTCGGAGGTTATGCTTGGGCCCATGCTACACACAGGTGGTTGATGGACGATATCCCGGCGACGGCCGCTCGTGTCCAACTACGTTGTAAAGGGAAGTCTACAACTGCAGGTTACATGAAAGGTTGTTCCGTTACTTTCATCGTCTGGTTCTACGAGGTGTCGGGCAGCGTGAAGAAACAAAGAGTAGGAAAGACACCCCGTATAATGTGTTACGGGGAGTCCAGTTTCATCAAGGCGGCGTCCATCGAGCCGCTTTTGAAATCAATCAAAGGAAAACAAGTAAGTTATTTTTATATTGATGTGTATAATGTGGATGATTTTCTGTGTGTACTATGCTTTTCCTGATGCTTTTCCTGTGTATAAAATGATGTTTATGTGTATATAATCATGTTCTTGTGTATATTATTAGTTTCTTGTGTATACAATTAGGTTCCTGTGTATAATATTGTGTTCCTGTGTATAGAATTACTTTCCTGTGTACATTCTCATGTTTCCTGTGTATAATATTGTTTTCATATGTTGATGTTGCAAAGTTTGGTTTTTGCTTTTCAGTTTTCCGAGCTTCTGCCAGCCAACGCTGAAGAGCGTTTGTTGGTTGGTAGTGTTAAGAGAACTCATAGACAAGCCACCGCCAGTTCCCCGAATCTTGGCGAGTCTACGAAGAAGTCCCGCCCAACAACAAGGGCCTCTCCTGCTGCGAAAAAGGCAAAAGTTGACCCCGCAAAGAAGCGAAGTCCGGATCAATCCTCTCCCAACCCTTAAGAGATGCCGAAGGAGGTTCCCCGAGGGGATGATGACATGCTCCGTTTACTGCAACAAGTTTTAACGGAGTTTCGCGATCTGCGAGCTCGTATAGACGAGAGTGACCGGCAAGATGCAGACCGGAAAAAGTCTGACTCACAAACGGCAGCCCCGCCCCCCCTGCGCCGGCAGCAGACATCAGCCGTTCACACTCGGCGGCCCCGGCCCCTACTCCTGGCCGCAGATTCAAAAGGTCAGCATGAAGATCTCCACGCCTTCCTGCCAAGTTAGACGCTGTGTCAACCGCCGATGAGGAAATTCCTGCACAGTGTGTGGACACTACTTGCGGGGATGTTAATCTTCCACAAGCAGGCACTCAAGGAACTAAGCCATCAATTGCATCACAGGTCCCCGCAGCTTATCAGACCGTGCCGAGTGATGAAATACCCGTCCCTGCCGTAGGCGATGATGATTCAGACGCTGTTCCTGTGAAGGGCCTGGATCCTAGTTCCGCCATGGATGATATCCCCTCGAAAGTCACGGCCCCTGATGCCGCCATGGATGAAATCCCCTCCAAAGTCACGGTCCCATTGGCAACTTCCCAAGATACTCCCCCAAGGCGTGTTACACGTCGCACTGCTTCGCAAGAAACACACCAAAGCAGTCCCTCTCCGACAAAAATTCCACCAAAATGAGCCCCTCTCAAGAAGACACCGGCAAAGCGGGCTCCACAGAAAAAAGCCCCACTGAAAAAGCTTCTTACAAAGAGAGCTCCTAGGAAGAGGGTTCCACCACCACCGAAAACCAAGCCTTTTGATAAGCCTTCCACCCCGAGTGACGTCTCCGGACCCGATGTTGACGCATTACAGGCTGTCGACACGCTACTTCAAGGCCTAACCAGTTTGCGGAAGGATAAACCCGCAAAGGATCCTCTTGCGGTGGTTCCTTACTATGAGGATCAGAAGAAGCTTGAGTCAGGCTTCCTTCCACAGAGGAAGACCTACCCTGGTTTTGCAAAGCATAACGAACTGGAACAAGGAGCCATCACCATCTTTCTAAACACACGCGTCGACAAGTATTGTTTTTATTTCGTGTCAGTTCATTACTTGTGTATTGTTTTGATTTTCATGTGTGTACTTTCGTTTTCCTATGTATGGTTTTCGTTTTCTGTGTATAGTTAATATCTTCCTGTGTATAGTTAATAGCTTTCTGTGTATATTATGTTGTTTCATGTGTATAATATGTTGTTTTGTGTGTATAGTTCTGTCATTTGGAGGGACGTTGATGATAACGGGTTTACCACCCGTAACCACCTGTTTGTCCTCCTCGAGGGGAAAGAAAATGTACCCGATGATGTTTTGGACGCCCTCGTACTTATGCTCTGCGCTGACTTGCTAAGTAATCCATTGGAGTTCAAGAAACGTGCAGTTCTGAAGCGGCCCTTGGCTCTTGCAATGCAGAAATTACAATTTGCAGCTGAACAAGCATTGTACCTGATAGAGGATGTCATATACGGCCACAAAACGGCTGAGTAATACTTATGCCAATCGTTCTCCATGGTCACTACCATCTACTTGTTCTAGACAATCAAAAGCAGCAGTATATGCACTACTCGTCGCTACAATCAGGAACTTATGATGCAGACGCTGTGGACATGGTAAGTGGCACAAATACATTATGGAACTATGAACATATTCTATCCCAAACAGTGACTAACAATATATCGGTTTACCTTGTCAGTAGGATCTATTCGAGTTATGCATCGAAGCTAATATAGGCAGTAATCTGTTTCGACACCTCCCATTAGAGCATGTGCGGAACTGCCCCAAGCAAGCAACCGGGTTCATTGATTGTCCGGTGTTTTGCATGCGTTATATGGAACAACTTTTGAACGGTGAAGAATTGTCTGTACCACATTCGGACGTCCCAATCCTCCGACTCCGGTATGTCACTTGGATAATTATCGATGTGATGCGGAGAAAACTTGTACCGACACCAACAGTGACAAAGGATGCCGCCGGGGATAAACACGATGCCGCCGTGGTAAAGGACACGGAAGGCGAGACGGCCAACGTTGGGGAGAAAGAGTCCGTCGTCGATAATGAAGACGAAGCTGGCAGAGAATCGGCTGGGGAGAAGGCCACTGGCGATGGGAATGAACGGGTGGTGATAAAGACGCCTACGATGCGGCGGAGGACGCTGAAGTGAAGGCAACTGGAGAGGATAATGAAACTGGTGGGGATAAAAGCGCCGCCGTCGAGAAGGAGGACTCTGAAGTGAAGGTAACTAGTGATGATAAGGAAACTGGCGAGGATAAAGTCGCCACTGACCTGAACATTTAATTTCCCATACCTAAAGTTTGGTATTTGAACATAAATTTCTTTGTGACTGTAAACTAGGTTATGTAATTAGTTATCAATTCAATATAGATAAGGATATCTAAACAAAAGCTCAGAACAATTAAAGAAATACATACACAGAAAAGGGAAAATGTACACAGCAAAGCAGGCTATATACACAGAAATCCAAGAACGTACACAGGAAGAGATATTATCTACATAGAAACGAAAATGAATACGCATGAAATACCTTTTTATACATAGAAACCAAAAATAATACACATAAAAATGAACATTCCACACAGTAACGCAAAAGAATATACGGGAAGTATAAAACAAAGTTCAATGCAAACAACATACAATACGACACACAATTATCGTATGTTACCGTTGAGTGTGCGATTGTCAGTCCGCTATGACCGCATTGCACGATCGACGATTATGTCCAGCTTGGTGGCATCGGCTACAATATAATTCACGGACATCGAAGGCTTGTGACTCTATTCTTTTCCTTCTTGGATGGCCTAGTCGTTTCTTTGATATTGGCGGCCTAATTCGTAGGTCACGATTTGCATCAGATGGCTTATCACTGTCAGGAACGGGGAATATCGGATTCCCATATGCCCGACGATACCATTCGACTGTGAAGTAAGAATCAACATAAGAATGGACATTCGTTTCTATTTGCATGATGGCCACACATGCATGCTTGCACGGTAAGCCATGTACTTCCCATCTTCTGCAGGAACAACCACGACATTGAAGGTTGACTGCATTGTTGTTATCGTCAATGACTTCGTAAGTGTCCTCAGTCAACATTTTTCCTAATTTCGGGGCACAGATGTGTGTCCCAGTTGTTGGATTGCTCGCGTCTGTCGGCGAACATATGCATAAGTTTGAACCTGGAAATCAGAGGATAAAAAGGCAAAACATAGTCTAGTTAGGAAACAAAATATGGACGGAAAGGAAAACAGTACACAGGACGGAATGTGTAAACACAGGAACCAACCGCACACAGGAAGTGACATTGTATACATAGGAAGGGACATTGTATACACATGAAGTGACATTCTATACACAGGAAGTGATATTGTATACACATGAAGTGACATTGTATACACTGGAAGTGATATTGTATACACCGTAAGTGACATTGTATACACAGTAAGTGACATTTGATACACGGTAACTAACATGTGGTACACAGAAAATCATTATTACACACAGAAACACATTATCAACTAAGGAAATTTACCTGATTGAGTCAACCATGCTTGTTATTGGCAGATGCCGTGCCTCTTTAATCCAGGCATTGAAGGATTCGGCTACGTTGGAGTACATCTCACACCAACGCATTCCTTTAAAAAGAAAAATTTGACCAATGATCAACGTCCGACTTATGTAGCACCCAATCGTGTGCGTCGGCCGACAAACACACAAGCTCTTGAACTGCATCATCGAACTCTTTTGAGGTGTAAGCGTACGCAATTTTGACGATTACTGCCTAGCATTGCATTCGCATAGCTTTAACAAGGTTAGAGTTGGTCTTCATGAAGTTCCCTTCCAAATGTCGGAGGCAATAACCATGTGGTGATGAGGGAAAGACTCGGGCGATGGCATTCACAAGACCCTTGGAGCGATCTGATATGAATGTCATGACTTTGTCGTAATCATCATGACCATACAAGGCCTCACCAAGAGTAGCAAGAAACCAAGTCCAGTTGTCATCAGTTTCGTTGTCGACGATAGCAAATGCTATGTGAAATAGGCCATCGTTGTCATCTTTCGCAGTTGCACCTAGAAGAACCCCACCATATTTGGCTAGCAAATGAGTTCCATTAATAAAAAGTAATAGCCTGCACCCCTGCTTGAACCCTGACAAACAACCCCCAAATGAAAAGAAAGCACGCTTAAACCGGTCGCCTTCATTCTCAATGCTGACAACGCTACCAGGATTTGTCTCGGATACTTTATCAGTGTACCATAGAAGCAAATTGTAGCTACTAACCTCGCTACCGTGAATAACCGAACTGGCAACCTCCTTCCCCATCCAAGCACGTTTGTATGGTAGACGAACACCATGGTCACGCAATATGTATTTTTGTATGTCAATAGCTCTGTACAACGGGCTTTCTTTTAATTTATGCATGACACATTCGGAAACCCACTTCTTGCTTGCTTTTGGATGCGTTGTCGTACCAATGCCTCCACCGCAAATGTGAGTTGGTTGCATTGTCTTTAGCCGGAATGTGTCATGAATTCCCTCTTTAGAAGCATACACTCGCCATTGATATTCCGGGGCAGCACACCTTACAGTCACCCTCATTTTGTCATTTTTTATAAACGTAAAGTCAAAATTTTTCTTGATAGCTATGCTTCGCAGCCAATCTTTAAAATGATCTGCGTTCTCAAATCGTTGGCCTACTTGCAAAGTTGAACAATCGTGTGCATTGGTACACCCGGCAACACTCAGCGCCCCAGAAGAATTATGTTGGGAGAGGAAATTATCGCCATTGTGGTTTATGCTGTCCGACAAGGACCCCCTGCTTTCGAAAACCTAGAAATACAAGGGAAACAAAATATTATATACACAGGAAGTGAAGATTATACACAGAAAACCTAATATTATACACAGAAAACCAATATTATACACAGGAAAATACTTTTTATACATAGGAAACAATAATATACAACACGAAATAAAATTCATATTCAAAAAGGCAGAAATCTATTCAAACAACAACACGTATAACACAATTAACAACTACTAGAGGTCGTTGTTTTATTACGATGGGATCAATGGGCCCGAGTTTCCATCTGCAGAGACACGCACTTCCTCGACAATGATGTCGACGACGAACTTGTTAAAGCTATGGTATATATGACACATTCGTTGAAAATCCACTTCAGACTCAATGGGGCAAAGCGTCTTGTATGAGTCATGCGTTACGAACTTCACTATCACTTTAGAAGCATCTAGGGACCAGCGGGCACATATCTCACCCATGACTAACTCCCATGAACTTAATACAGTAAATTGTAGCACACGGCCTTCTCCTTTGAATATCGCCACGGCAGAGTAAGTTTCCATTGTACAAAACTACAACAACAATAAAAACAACAACAATGTAAATAGAAGAAATAACAAGAACATTTACAGGAAGAACAACAACGACAACAATAAAAACAAAAACGAAGAACTTCAAGAGCGAAAATAAGAAGAACAATAACAATACGAACAAGAAGAACGAGAACATGAAGAACAACAACTAGCTTACGCGTGCAGGAGTTCACTTCAAGCTTTGGTAACGGACCAAGATGAAGAACGACAAACCCAACCCAAGATGAGAAGAAGAAGAAGACGGGAAAATATACTCTCTTCCTGACATAATATATTACATAGCCTTACTCACAATAAATGGAATTTGACATGGACATGAAAGTTACTTTTTGCTTTATTGTATATGGGCATTTTCGTAATTTGCAAAGGAGGGATCTCGAGGGAAACGAAAATGTCAGAAGGACTGCAGTGGAACTTTGAAACTTCTCAGGGACTTTTAAGTAATTTTTCCAATATTATATGTACTATATATTATTAATATGTGAGCACAAGTTTTCTGGACAAGTAGTAACCCTCACCTGTTTTTTCTCATATATATATATATATATATATCAAATTTGCCATCAACCAACACACTAAACAACTAACCTCCTCCCGTCCTCTTTTTTTATTTTTTCGAAATTACAGACATTTAGGATGACCATGTACCACAACTCCATTATCCCCCATCTAACACATTAGGCCATCTCCAACCCAAAACTCTATATTTGGCGCTTTAGTACTCAAAAATACAGCTTCTACAGTGAAATCTTCTCCAACCATCATCTCTATTTTTAACTCTAAAATAGAATATTCTAAAAATATTCTTCTCCAACCACCATCTTTATCAATAAATTTAATCATCTTTAATTTTATTTCATTTTTAACCATTAAATTTAAATATGATACTATTTAAAATATATTTTTAATTTTTATATTTATTATAAATATTTATTAAATATAAAAGTGATAAAAAACAAACATTACATTAATTACTTAATAAAAACATAACATACGAACAAGCACATTAGTAAAAACAACATATTAATAGAAACTAAACTACGACACAAGTTTCTAATTATCTTCGTTATTTTTCACAAATTATTTTCTTTAATTTTATATTTCTTATTAATTAAAAAATATAAATATAAATTATTATTTTAATTAAATTATAAAATTTAAAAAATAGAAAACAGAATTTTAAAAAATCAAAACAGAATTAAAAAAAATAAAAATAAAAAAATCATATAAACAGATAATTTTTAAAAATATAAATTAAAAAAAATTAAAAAATAGATAAACAAAATTTAACAATAAGATAAAACATAATTTAAAAATAAAATAAACAAATAAACTAAATTTAATAAAATTAGAAAAAACAAAAAAAAAATAGCGCTGCTACAGTGGCGCGCAAGATATTGCGCGCCACTGTAGCATATTTCAGAATTGGCGCAGGAATTGGCGCAGGATTGGAGGCCAACCTGCGCCAATTCTGACGGTGCGTTGGAGAAGCTCTTAAGGACCTATTTGGATTGCATATGCATATATATTTCAAATTTACCATCAACCAACACACTAAACAACTAACCTCCTCCCGTTCTATCTTTTATTTTTTTTTTCAAAATTATAGACATTTAGGATAACCATGCACCACAACTCCATTATCCCCCATCTAACACATTAAGTATCTATTTGGACTAAACAACTAACCTCCTCACTAAACAACTAACCTTCTCCCGTCCTCTTTTTTATTTTTTCAAAATTACAGACATTTAGGATGACCATGCACCACAACTCCATTATCCCCCATCTAACACATTAAGGACCTATTTGGATTGCATATACATATATATTTCAAATGTACCATCAACCAACACACTAAACAACTAACCTCCTCCCGTTCTATCTTTTATTTTTTTTCAAAATTACAGACATTTAGGATAACCATGCACCACAACTCCATTATCCCCCATCTAACACATTAAATATCTATTTGGATTGCAAAATGAGAATGAGAATAAGAAAAAGAGATGAATAAGAATGAGAATTAAGGGGAATGAAGATAGTAATGAAAATAGTATTTGGTTAGAGGGAATGAGAATTAAGTATATAAAAAAAGGGAGAGAGATATAATAAAAATGACATTTATGTTTTTTTTTTGTATAAATAACATTATTTGAATAAGATAATGAATTATGTTTAATAATAAATAATTAACATTGTTTATTATTAAATATTTAGAATATAATTATTTACTTTAGTTTATTATAGTTAAATATTTAAACTTAATATAATAAATTCACATATTTAATTAATATATTTAATTATAATTAATAATAATAATAGTTAAAAATAATAATGATATTTTATTTATTTTATTATGTTAATCAATATGTAAATATGTTATTATAATTATTAAGTTTAATTATTATAATTAATTATTTAAAGTAATAATTTTTTATTAAGATATAATTAATTAACAAAAATAAAAAAATTTACTTATAAAATAATTTAAATATCATTAATTTTTAATTATTATGTATTTTAATTATTATAATTAATTATATTAATTAATTATATTGATTTTAAATATTAATTAAATGCAAAGAGAAGAGTAATATGGGCATTTCTATACTAGGGAGAACCAATTCACTCAATTTTGAGAGCAATGCAAATCACTTGCATGTAGTAATCCCATTACCATAAAGTATACTATTCATGCCTTTCCTAGTTACCAAACATGGATTAAATTAAGATTGATGGGTGCAAGTGATTCTCACTCGGGTTATTAATCCATGACACAAACGGGTCCTAAATACCCAACCCCACTCATTCTCTCTTACTTTTTTGAATTTGCAAGAAGGTTCAATGGCATTTATATTTATAAACATTATAGAACGAGGGCAAGTTTCCTAAGAACGTTCGTAGATATCAAATCTATGAACGTTCACTCTTCACCATTATTGGATTTCAATCCAATGGTGATTACTGTTTGGATCCATAATATTATTGTGCTTATAAACAGTAGCATATTGAAAAAATGGGATGTGCAGTATTTTGATCTGAATCGTTCAATTAATTTGAACACAGTATCTCAACAAATCTCAATCATTCAACTCTATTTCTACTACATCTACACCTTCATATTTGGGGACGTCCCTAGGAGCCGTTAGATCATTTGATCTAACGGTCAGAACATTAAGAGCAAAAGAGAAGAGAAGAACCGGTTGGTGGAGCTCGTGTAATCCCAAAGCTCGATCCGGACGGCTCCACCAAGATCCCAATCTCATCCAACCTCCACTTCAGAGCTCTTCCATGCGATCGAAAGGAGAAGAGAAGAACGGGATTTTGGATTTCCTTCTAGCAGGCAGTTGCGTGGTTGGTATGGATTTTTTTGCATTTACTTCGTTTTTTTTTTTATTTTTATTTTCTTGGTTTTGTTATAATATCAGAGATGATATTTTTTGTTTTGGTTTGGGAGAATGTGATTGTTGTTAGAGAGAAGGTTTAGGGGGTTATATAGTTTGTTGAGAATGTGATTGTTGTTGAGCAAATCTAAGCCCAAGATTTTAGCTAATTAAGGATTTTAATTTTGTTTTAGGTCATATGGTAAAATGTTAAGTGTGTTAAGAAGTTGATTTTGATTAAGTGTAATTATTTTTACTAATTAAAAAAAATTCTAAACACGTGTTATAACAAAAACCCTTGCTTTACATAATGTGGGTATGTAAACCAAAACATTACAAATAAGCATGGTATATAGATATTATTAGCATATAGTAGCATATATTAGAATTATGTTAGTATATAAGGATATATTAGCATTGCTATATTAGTATATATGGATAGCTATATTAGTATATATGTTACTATATGCTAATAGATATAATTTCTTATTTCTTATTTTTATATTTTTATTATTTATTTTAATATATTATTTATAACAAAACTAGAATTTGTCTATTGAGTAATTGAGAGTTCATGTGCATGTTAGTGGTAAGTAACCCCATTATAAAACTGATCTTTTTAGAGTATGGATTCATCTTTACATGTAATATTCGGTGCTCAAGTTGAGAAGCGTCATGTGAATCAGGATGAACTCAAATTGGCCTCAGCTGCTGTTAGACAAGGGAGTTAGGCTTCGATCGGAAAGAAGGTTGTCCACTGGTTGGTTTGAATGGACTCAAAGGTGTATAAATATAGCTCTAAAATCTCAAATTTTCAATCATTTCATGCATATATATATATATATAAAATTAAAGTCCAAACTTTGAGTTTATCGGAAAAAAACGAAACTAACATTAAATAAGACGACCAAGGATTACATTATTAGAAAAACACTGATTTATTGACACTAAAGCATGACTTTAGTGCGAATTAATTCCCCTCTTATTCATCTCTTGACCATCTCTCTCACTTCCAGTCTTCAATGCACCCTGCAGAACATAAGAATCACAGCATGCATTATCAAACTTTTAAAATTGACTCCATATATTCATCTAGACATTGATAAAAGCATTTAAGATATTAAAAGAAGAAAATCATCACTTCAGTGTTAATTTCTATTTATTTATAGTCTTTAGTATGTATAAAATTAATTAATAATTTGTTTTATAAATATACTTTTAGTTTTTTCACTCAAATCCATTGGAGTTTGTGATTTGAATTTTGTTTGATTCTGGAAAAAACTCAAGGCGCGACTTGTATATTTTTCTAGTTATAATTTTGTTTTGAAAATATATGATAGTATTGAAGGAATTAGGCAAAACAAATATCATATAAGGAGCATCATATATATAATCAAGCCATAACCCACACAGAATCTGTGTCATGACCCAACTTGTAATTAATTTAAGACTTATTTAAACATAAACATATTTTAAAATTTTATTATAAAAAAAACTTTAATAAAAGAAACACTATAATTATAACTCAATTTTCAATGTAATAGAATGATCTATTCTTCCATTTTAGTTTTTCTCAATCTTAGATTTCTCATATAAAACTGTGAATCTTTATTATATTGTTTTTTACTTATTATTATTTCATAATCTTATTTTTAAAGTATAACATATCAAACTATATTTTGATGGCAAGAATTTTTTATTTTATTAGCATCTAATCTCCTTGGAAGAGTATGGTGTTTATATCTTATTAAAACGATTGCTGAGAAGACAGTTTGATTCTTAGATTATACAGAGATAGGGCATAAGTGTGTTAAAATATTAACTCTACATTTATGTTCTAGTATCGGTTCACTTTATAAAAAACATTATATATATATATATATAGGATTTATAAGAAAGAAGGAATGAAAACTCACTGGTTGCAGTTGGTGTTAAGTGAAACAGGGAAGGGAACAAGGATGTGGCAAGCCTTAGGAACTTGGCTCAAGTACTGCTCCTTCACACCAGGGAATGCCTTAACAGCATTCTTCAAACATGTACATATAGCTCGGCGGTCGGTCACGGTAAAGGCACTGTGTGCCAATTGCCACAGCCCGGAACAGCACGCGGCCGGAACCTTGGCAACCTTACCGGTAACAAAGCCTAGACATGGCGCGGCTTTGGCTGCGACAATGCCACAAGTCACAGCTGCGGTCCCCGGGCCAAGGAGGAGAGTGGTTGAGATGAGTAGGAGGAAGAGATAAAGGGTGGTGGTACTGGTGTTCTTCATGGAGTTATGGTAATGTGTATGTGCGTGCACTGAGATGTGGTGGTGATGATTTGGAATTGTTAGGGGTTTAGGGTATATATAGAGGTTTATACTGTGCTTTGAACTGTGTGTTTTGTTATGCAGATAAGTTGATAATGTTTTGTTTTCATTGGTATTGGAAAGAGCGCACGGATTGATTTGGTTGGTTGCTATATACTGTCTGTAGAATTATACTGGATGGCATAAAAAACAAATTTTTAGGAAATTAGTAAAGATAAGAAAGGCACATAAATATTTTTTAAAATTAAATTAATTTTAAAAAAAATACATATTCTAAAAATACAAATAACTAATCTGGTATTTTTTTGTTGGGGATTGGATCAATCCAACAATGACAACCCAGAAATATGGTTGAGATTTTTGCAACGGAAGTTCTCTAAGTAAGTTATTGTTCATGGTCATCTATACGAGTGCATTGCACTCCGCACGATTCTTTGCATATCCTGTGCAGCCAATATGCAGTCTCGTATGCGAGCGTGAGGCCGTATATTTGCAGGTATACTTCCCTAGACTTTCAAACAAAATTCCAAAAACACTTCAAACCCCCATTAAGTGTCAGAATGGAATAAAAAGTTATAAACCAAGACAAGTAAACACCACAATTTAAGCATGAAAAACTCTTCTGGTAGAATCAAGAGATCTCTCAGCTTTCTGACCTCCAGAATTAAAGATCATTCCGGAGACCCAAACCACCCTCTGGATCGAGAGTAGTCGCTTTCTTCTTCAGCCTGAAATGGCCTGTGACTCCTGCTGGGCGTTTTCGTTAGTTCAGACTTGTTATCTTTATTTGCTTTTGTTTTCTTGCTCTCTTTCTTCTTGTATTTTTCCTTACTTTTGGTGAGGATCTCTTTTCTTTCCTTGCTGTTTGGTTGTACTCTTTCTTCGTTTTTATGACTGTTCTATCTCCTTTTTTTTTAATAAACTAGTGGTTTATCCACATTTTATCAAAAAAAAAAAAAAAAAAAAAACTAAGGATTAAAACCACATGACTCTTTAAAGCCTCTTTAACTTTTTTACTACATCAATTATAAGATTATAATCTAAACCTCTTTAGACACAAGCCAAAGGTTCACAAGAAAATGAGCATTATTAACACAAGATGGATTCACTTAAGACAACTTCAAAAGAAGATCTAGATTTCACAATGAGCATTACAACAAACACCAAAAAAAAAATCAAGAGATCAAGCAAATAAATTTGTAGAACAATTTGCAAGGGTTCTCTTCATCAAAGTGGAGCTAAATCTGATTTGATTTCGTTTATCGATTGTCTTGCAACCCCACTTTCTCCTCCTCCACCTTCTTGGGTTGTTTCCTTTCTCTCTATCTCGATCTCTCCTACAATTTATAACCCTTCTCTCACTTAGTTTTCATCTCAATGGCAAAGTTCCCAATTTGCCCTCAAATGGCTTCTATTATTGATGTAATTTTTTTTCGTCCGTTAAGTATTGGACTAAAGCCTAATTTTATTTTTCTACCCACGAATACATTTGAAACCCAACATTTTTATGTTGTGGGTTGGTTTTTAAATGAATAATAAATTTTCTTTTATCAAATAAAAAACACATAAAATCAACAATTTGTTTTTTTTTATTAACCAGGCAAATCACATGTCCTGAAATTATATATATATATATATATATATATATATATATATATATATATAAAACCTGTAAAACCATATGCTTGTATTTTTGAAATTTTCCATCATTATCATCATTATTATTATTTTCTTTTTAAATCTGATCACCATTCTCCTTCACCACTTTACATGAGTTCGCCGTTTGATGCAATCGAAGTGTTCGACGGAAAGCCCCAATGGAAACAGTCATCTTGCGTGGTTCGGCACGGTTGGCTTTGCCCGCGAGCGCGCGCCGAAGCGGAGCCATTGCTGCTTGAATGAGAAGCAAAGCGCAGCTCTCCAATCTCCTCCTCTCCTGCTCCGACGCCAAAACCCTAACCAATCTCCACTCCCTCCTCCTCCGCATCGGCCTCCTCCCTTCCAATTCCTTCTTCGCCACCAACCTCGTCTCCTCCTACTCCAACCTTCACTCTCTCTACAGCGCCCGCAAGGTGTTCGACGAAACGCCTCATCCAAACACCCGCCTTTGGAACGCCATCCTACGCGCACACTCCCGAGCTCACCAATGGCGCAATGTGCTCTTCCTCTTTCGTCGCATGAACCACCAAGCCGACTGCTTCACCCTTCACATCGTTCTCAAGGCCTGCACGGCTGTCCCCGACCTCAATCTCGGCCGTGTCATTCACTGTCTCGCTGTGAAGAATCCGACCGCTCATTCAGATATGTTTGTTGGCGCGGGACTTGTAGAAATGTATGGAAAGTGTGGGGACATGGGTGGTGCACGGAAAGTGTTTGATGAATTTTCTGAACCAGATGTTGTGCTCTGGACTTCAGTGGTTTCTGGGTACCAGCAGAACGGATTGGCCGAGGATGCAGTGTTGTTCTTCTCGGACATGGTGGTTGGACATGGTGTTACTCCTGATCCAGTAACACTTGTAAGCATTGCATCAGCTATTGGCCAATTGGGCGACCTTCGTGCTGGTAAATCTTGTCATGCATATGTTCTTAAGAGAAATTTACTATCAAAATTGTCACTTTGCAATTCTATTTTGAACTTTTATGCGAATTCGGGCACCGTTGAATGGACACAGAGGGTATTTGATTATATGCCTGACAAAGATGTGGTCACTTGGAGTTGTATGATTTCATGTCATGTTCGATCCGGAAATGCTGGTCACGCGCTGGATATTTATAGAATGATGGTTGGGAATGGTTTGGAGCCGAATTCGATTACTATGGTTAGTGTTCTGCAAGCATGTGCATTAGCTGTTGATTTGGAAGAAGGAAGAAGGATGCATGAGCTTGCGATCCAGAAAGGCTTTGAATTGGACTTAGGTGTTTCGACTGCTCTAATGGACATGTACATGAAGTGTTCTTGTTACAATGAGGCATTCAATCTCTTTCATCGAATGCCAAAGAAAGACAGCGTCTCTTGGTCTGTGATGATAGGTGGATGTGCTCAAAATGGCCTTGCCAATGAGTCATTAAGGCTTTTCCGGTGCATGTTGGAGGATCACACTAGTCCGGATGCAGTTACTATAGTGAAGGTCCTTTCCGCATGCTCACAGTTGAGTAATCTTCATCAAGCCATTTGCCTCCACAGCTACATAATCTTCAGTGGTTTCGACAACAAACTCTTTGTAAATGCGGCGCTTATCGACCTTTACTCCAAATGTGGCAGCTTGATCGACGCTGTTAAAGTGTTTAATTCTGTCACTGATAAAGATGTGGCCGTGTGGTGTTCTATGATCACAGCCTATGGAATTCATGGTCACGGTATCGATGCCATTACATTGTTCAAGCAAATGGTTGATTCGTCGATCAAACCAAACAATGTCACATTTGTATCAGTCTTAACCGCTTGCAGTCATGCCGGTTTGATTGAAGAAGGCAATAAGATCTTTTATAGTATGCAGAATGAATATGGTCTGTTGCCTGATTCAGAACATTGTAACATCATGGTTGACATGTTTGCGCGCACCGGTAAATTGCAGGAGGCTTTGAAGGTTATCGAGGGGATGCCAGCGGCGGGAGTCAGCCCCCATGCCTGGTGTGCGTTGCTTGCTGGTTGTAGGATTCATCAGGACATCAAAATGGGCAAGTTTGTGGCAAGGAAATTGCTTGAACTGGAACCTGAACATGCAGGGTACTATAATTTGATGTCTAATATGTATGCTTTTGATGGAAATTGGGACAATGTGATTGAAATTAAGAGTGTAATCAAGGAGAGAAGATTGAAGAAAACAAGTGGTTATAGCTCAATTCAGATGGGTAATGGAATTCAAACTTCTTTTTGAATGTTTTATGGAGTTGATGGTGAATGTTTTGAGTTACTTGTTTTTTATGATTATTATTTATAAAATATATGTTATGATTTTTTTTTTAAAGGAGATGAAATACTCTACCCATAATGGCAGTTTATTTATTAGTTCAAGGTTCTTCTTTCGTGTATATATATACTCACACATGACACATTTCTTTGAAACAGATATATCTTATATATAAATTATAAGTAACTATATTTTATTATTTGATAATAGATTAAAGCCATCAATGACCCTTGAATTTTGTTCATTGTTGATTTTAACTCGGAAATTATAAAATGTGTTGATTTTAATTAGGACTCCATTCAACTTGATAAAAGTTTTATTTTGTCACATTATTATCAACTTGGCCCATTTCTATTTAACTGTTTAGTAAAAATGGGGTCAAAATGAACATTTTCATTTAAGTTTAGGGGCTTAAATAAACAATTCTATTATTTAAGGATAAAAATGAATGATTAGCCAAACTTCATAAGTCCTCCTGACTCTAGTCCAAGTGAAATGTTTCCTATATACTTTTATTTTAAGTTAAAAGTTAAGTGAAATAAGCCATAGTTACAAATTAGAGGCATCAATAAAAAAAATCTCAATTTCTTTTTAAGGCATTCATGTAAAAGCACAAACTTTATTATAAATGTGTGTATATATAATTTCAGGTTTTATAATGATGCATATCTACATAACAAGCATATAATTTTCTTTAGTAACAATACATGGGAAAAGAATTTATTGATGAGAAAAATAAAAATAACTTGGAGAGTTTTGGGAAATAAATAAAAATAAAAAAAGTCACCTAATCCTTGTGGTGGTGAGCTCACATCACCGGCCAATAGAAACTAATTACATCGGTCGAGAACTTAGCCTATTGGTTGTTACAAATACTGTAGTAGCAGTGGCAATATTATTCATATATTATTTCTAACCCAAATACTATTTATTGTGTTCGAATAGGACCCCAGTGAGAGATGATGTCTCCCTCTCCTTCAGAATTGCATGGCAAAAATCTTTCAAATCACTTATAGTGTATTTGAAAAGTTTTAAGCCACTGTAATTGATGCACTTTCATATATGCTTGTTCTTTGAGAGTGTTTATTGTCTTTTTTTTAAAAATAATATTAAATAAACCAAGAGGAAGATGATTATAAATGAGAGATTTTAAAATACGGAAACTTGTAGAAATTGTATATTCTTCTAGTTTTTGTAGTTTCTTTAAGAAAAAGAAAAATTCTTTCCAAATTCTTTTCAATTTCACTCCATTAGAGCATTGTGCACTCATCAAGATTTTATTATATTTTAAATAAATTTTAGAGGTTTGCATCAAAATTCTCATTATGATAAATATATATATATGTTATAGAGAATTCAAGTGGAGCAAGGAAAGGTCAAGAAAACAAGAAGGAAAATAGAGAAATAAAGAAAAACATCACTCTATCTGTTCATTTGTTAATTCTCATTTGTACAACTGTTTCATTTATACATGAAATGCAATGAAGGGCTAGAATTACAAATAACTGAGTGGGACCTTTTTTTTTACAAAGATCGGACGGCTCAAGTTAACCCCACCTCTCCCTCACTCAGAACACCACTCAATAACGTCCCCAGGTCAGATACAACGCTCTGACTCAGCATTGACTCAGCTGCCTCGTCACTAACTATATTAACTACCCTTCTGTTGCCTCCTCAACAGCTGAGCTTCATCTCTCTAACCAGCTCCTCGGTTACAACACCCTTATCAACACCAACAACCAAGCCAAGCAAACACAGTTAATGACAGAATCAAAGGGGGCTAGCGAGGACTTCAGCTCTTTAATACCGACAATTCTGTTATTTTAGCCAGAACCAACTCCCCTCATCATCAGCCCCTCCTACCAATAAGTCTTGGTTCCGTTCCTGAATACAGTAGTAGTCTTTCCACTGTATTAACATTCACACCAAATAAAATAACAATAGTCTTCCCTCTTCATCTCCAATATCCTAGATTTATTTTCAGTGTTTTTTTAATCTTTTTTAATACTAAATGAGGGAGTATGAACAAGGTTGTAAATTATATTGTGAGACTTGCATTAGTATAATTACATGAAACTTTCACATACTCTCTCTCTCTCTCTCTCTTTCTCTCTCTTCTTTTTGTAAGCTGTTTCCATGCAGAGACCATGAATTGGAAATGACTTTTTCGTGAGATTGATTTATTTAATTAATCATGATTAAATATACTTTAGTTTGTTGTTCATTTTATCAATATATTTTTAATTTGTTCAAAGTGGTCTTTTTAAAATTTTAAATTATTTTTTTCCTGTAAAAGTAATTTTTAAATTATTTTTAATTTTCTAATACATCAACCAAAAATACATATAGTCAATCTAATTTCTGGATTTTAAAAATTAAATGTTTTTTCCTGAAATTTTTATTGGGAATTTTTTTTTTTTGAAAATTTATGAAATATCCAATTAACAATTCAGAAAAAAAAAATTAGAGAGAAATATAAATTTGTTGCCTCCTATCTTATGTTTCAAGTGTAAACTTTTTTATTTTTATTTGTTATTCTATTTGTAAATTTTTGTTAAAGTTAATGACATTCAAATTATGGAAAATAATTTACATAGAATTCGTATGAAAAGTTCACTCAAAGTAATTATGAGGCGTAGTTAATTTTTTTTTTTATGGTTGCCTTTTGTATAATGTGCCATTTATTAATTAAATAATTTTTAAAAAAATATTTGAGAGCTTTCATTAACAAAATTTAAATAAAAAATAAAAATATATTTTTAAAAAATATTATTATTCCATGTTTATACTATCTTCCAAAGACTTTGTCATGGATCAATATTAACATAAAATTAAATCAAATCAATTAGATTGGTATGATAAGATGATTTTGATTCAGAATTTATTTAAATTTAATTTAAATAAAAAACTCTTTTATTTGGTAAAACACTCGATACAATCCGTAGAAAATTTTCCAAAATTTGTTTTTTATTAATAATTCTGATTATTTTAAAATAAAAGCTTATCTCTAATTATACTCATCTATGGTGGCAAACTCTTTTAATACATTTTACCACTTTTCTCATATATTTTAAGTTTATTTCATCAGATGAAAACTAGAGAACAGGTATATTTCACTCTTAACAAAAGCTTGAGTGATATAATTATATAAACTTTGTTTAATTTCATTTTAATATATTTTCTCAATTCTCTCCAATATCTTCAATTTATTTCATCAATTATAACCCACAAGATGAGAATAGCTTTTAACAAAATATTTGATAACAGAATATTATAATTATATAAAGCTTTGGCTCATTCATTTTAAATTGTTCCACATTGAGCTAATGAATTCAAAACAAATTTTTTTTTAATGTTGTTAAATACATTTATTTAACCTAATTTGAACACAATGCACCTTGTATAAACAAAAATAATTTTCATGAGGATATATTAGCAATAAAAGAATTTAATGTATATTAAAGTCATGTGAACTACTTCTTGCAATCAGAAATAGGAATAATACCGAACTTAGTTACAGCTTCAAGATGACAAGAAAACACAAAGCTTGGTTTGTATCAAGGGAAAATAAAGGAAAACAAATGAAAATTTCGGTAGTACCATGAATTTTCCTACATTTATTGTATCACTTTCATGTAATAAATTATTATCATTTAATTATATATTCCCAAAATTAATTTAAAATTTACTTAAAATCAATTTTTTTAATTAAGAATTATGAACAAACCATGGGACTATTAACTTGGAATTGCAATAAAATTGTAAGATTATTATTTAGTCAAGTGAAAAACAAACCTTATTATATCCCTATTGCATAATTTAATTTTAAAGAACATTAAAAAATAAAGAATAATTTATGCTAATAACTATCAATATATATAAATATATAAATTTGTGAATTGATAACTGAAAATTATTTTGATACTATGAAAAAATTAATATGATATGTTCATAATCTTTAATATTATGCTAAACTTTAAAATTAAATATATAACCCCAAAAATATTTATATTACAAAAAAATTATTTATAGTTAAGAAAATTCATGAAACTTTGAGCACAAACTATCTCAAATGTCATACTAAAACTTTAAAATCAAATTATAATTTCAAAAATATTTATAATTAAAAAAAATTGATAGTTTCAAAAATTAATGAAATTTTGATATAAAAATATCGTTGAAATATGAATTTAATTAATAATAGATTATTAGAGGATTTGTATTGCAACAATATAAAAATATTTGTAATTTAGTTATAAATTAATTACAAATTATATGGCATTACTAAACCACAAAAGGCATGCCACTAATTTTTAATAAAAATAAATAAGTGGGGGCAAAATTGAAATTTTACTATTAAGAGAATGGCCATTGCCTCCAAATAATCATTCCCCTCCTATGATTGATCCCATTACCCAAGGGATAGTTTAGTTCATACATTATCACTGAACATATTACCGTGTTTGAAATATAGCATGAGAAGCTTACATTATCAATTATTATGTTATAAAAATACCCTTACTTAATAGGTATCAAACTTAATTTTTTTAAATAAATATTAAAATTTTCCTCCAATTTACTTATTTAATATTTGAAAAAAATAATCTCAAATGTTTTTATCTCTAAAAAAAATTTTAAATTTTTTTATTATTAAAATTTTCAAAAATTGATATTTTGAGAATTACATTAAACTTGAGGGTATAATAAAGAAAAATAATTACATCTCTCTAAAATGTAAGATTACCACTTTTCAAACTGTAACGTAAGATCACCATATCCACATCTCGAGATAATATGATATTTTCTCCTACCAAACACCATTGAAAGGTAATTATTTCAGCAAACATAATTATTCAATAAATGAAGTAATAAATCCCCCCAGGTGGCAAATCATTCCTTGCTTCAATGCTTACCAACACAACCTAAGCATTTGAGTGAATTGTATTATGTTGTAAAATTTGTGAGTTTTGAAAAGCTTGCAGGTTTCAACATGAAAAAGCTAATGGGTAGTTAAAATGGTTGGATTGTTGTATGCAATGAGCTACTGATACTTTTTGATAGGGACGTACGCAAGTGCAAGTGCCGATCGCTTAATAAAATGTATTTGAAGTGCAGAGTGTCGGCCCACAGAGAAAGAGATGAATATTAATAGTAACTCTAAATCCAAAAAATTAGCCTAATAAAGTACGTGAAGTGTGTGAACACAAAAACAAAAAAAAACTAGAAAATACGAGAAAATAGAATTGAAGGAAGAGAATGATGTTCGGGCATAGCATCCCTCTAGAGTTATTAAGCACAAGACAATGGTTATCTAAGTATGCAATCCTATTTGAACTGAAAGGTTTCAGAATCATACAAAACCTTGATTTCTCAGGTGAAGTGTAGCTGAATCGGTGCAGAGCTAATAGAAACATTCACACAATTGCATTAACCTCTATGAAACCTTATTGGGGGCTAATGGCAATTTCTTAAGTAGACAATCTCCCCGTAAAGAGATATTGTCCTTAATCCGAATACAGAGTAAAAATGTGATTTATCCTAAAATCTACTCATCAATCCACTCAGAATGATTATGGGAGACAAAGCCTCCTAGATACTCTAATCAGAGGGCACCCACTATCCTCTCGAATTGTGGTAAACCCATGTTAGGTGGGAATTTCTTCTCGTCACATAGCAATACAAGATATGAGAGCTAGGGTTTTTTCCTCGTTAGCTATCAAGCATCCATTCACACTATTAGATTCTGATAGATATGATTACAAAAGAGAAATCAATTAAAGTATGAGAGATCCAACAACCAAAGTCACAAAATATAGACCCTAGAGTTTAACTATGTCCAAACACCTACAAATTAGCCCTCCAACAAGCATTCAAGATAAAAAATAAAATAAAGATAAACATAGGATCCATGAAAACCCCTTTGGCAATCCCTAAGATGGAGAGTCACCGAGGTAGACTCCGCGCGTGCCACCAAGATGAGCTTGACGACTATGATCTCAAATCCCCTTGAATGTCGAGCCAAATCCCTCTCCAAATCTTGCCTAAGGTGCTGGAGATTCGACCCTTTTCTTCCTCAATCTTACCTTTAAAGAATAAAGAGATAGAATAAATGATGCCCTAGAAATCCTCTTAAGTTCTATTTATACCCAACTGCTTACGGGTTGCTTACTGGCATAAGGGTTAGGCCGTAAGAGAGCTGGAGAATATAGTCACGAGCCTTACGAGAACGCTTACAGCCGTAAGCCTCATCCATAAGGTCTTTTGAATATGTTACCATTCAGCTTACGGCCGTAAGCGCTGGACCGTAAGCCGCGTTGTCTGCTTCTTATGACTGCCTTTACAGGCGTACATTGTGGTCGTAAGCTCCTCTGGATGGTCTTTACGGGCATCCTTACGAGAGTAAGTCTTGCTCGTAAAGTCTTCTGAATTGACTCTAAATCCTCCTTACGGGCAGAAGCATGCCCGCAAGGTCTTCTAGACTATACTTACGACTGTAAGGTCAACCGTAAGCTGCCCGTAAGCCACCCAGTTTGCCTAGTCCTTGTTCTAATGATGCCGAGGGAGCTCAAACTTTATCATTTTCAGTCTAAATTGCTTCTTTTGGATCTCTCTCATCTTTAAGCACCCCTTTAAGTCTGTTAATACAAAAAACACGATATTTAGCATTAAATTCAACATTATGATTTTAATGCATGCCAAATGAGTGTACAAATAGATATGAAATATATAAAAAATATACACTCATCACGTTCGAATGGGAGGGATGATACTAATAAAAGGGTAATTGTTGTCAAAAGTCATTAATTAGTGTTTTTTTTTTTTTTTTTCTAGCGCCTCTTCTCTTCATCTTCTCTTTGTAGCATCTGAACTGCAACAAATCATTATAGGGTGAGATACAGACGGAAGAACTTGCTTTTGTCTTGGCGTCATTGTGAACTAGTTAAATTTGAGAGCTTTAGCTGAGAAGTGAAAGTGAAAGTGAAAGTGGAGGTGTACGTTGTACAACAAGGCTAAATAATATTAAAGGAATTTAAATAAATTAGGATAAAACTGAGAATGATTTTGAAACTTGTAAAAACTAATAGGTATTTGAAAAGGTAATACTTTTGAGTTTTGCACCAAATAATCATTATGATAATTTAAAAAAAATTAATGTTTATTTATTTTTTTATTTAAAAATAAATCAGTTTATATGAAAAGGTAATACTAACCAAATGAAATGAACTTTACAACAATTTCCTCCAATATCTAAGATTTATTTTCATTGATTTTTTATCCCTCTTTTGATATTAATGGAAGGAGTATAAACAAAGTTGTAAATAACACTCTCAGATTTGGTTGAAGAAATTGCTAACTAAATATAATTATATGAAACTTTTACTTTATTTTAGTTGTTTCCATGTAAATCTCATGAATTGGAGATGATTTTTAGGTGAAATAGATTTATTAATTTAATTATGATTAAATATATTTTAGTTTGTTGGTCATTTAATTGGTCAGTATATTTTTTAAATTGTTCAAAGTGATATTTTTTCAATTTATAATTTTTTTTGTCACGTAACATTTTTTAATTATTTTTATTAAGCAAAAATACATTTAATCAATCTTGCTTTTTGAATTTTACAAAGTAAATTTTTCTCACTGAAATTTTTGATGAAATAAATTTTAGATACTTATAAAAAAGAGAGAATATATTAAAATGGCTTCCAAATTTAGGTAAAATTATCTTATTCCTCAATTTCAATGAGGAGAATAATAGAACAATATATTTTTTTGCATATATAATCCTTTAAAGAATAGGATAAAAAAAATGAGAAAAGAGTAATTATAGATACTTTTTATTTTAAAAAAGCCAGATACGAGTTATCAATATAAAAGTAAAATCTAAATATGAAATATATATATATATATATATATGAACTTGTATTTTTGGATATTTTCCTTTGAATTGTATCAAGTGTTTTACTGAATGAAAGTTATTATTTAAATTAAATTTAAATAAATTCTGAATCATGATCATCTTATCATATCAATCTAGTTCATTTAATTTAATTTTATGTTTATATTAATCCATTGGAAAATTATATAAATACCTAATAATAATATTTTTGAAAAAAAATATTATTTTTATTATTGGTATCTAAATTTTATTAATGAAGGTTCTCAAATTATATTTAAAAAATTATTTAATTAACAAATGGGAAATTATTGAAAGGGCACCTATCATAATAATTTAACAATGCTCATAAGTGAACTTTACAAACAAATCCTATATAAATTATTTTCTATAATATAAATGTCATGAACTTTTAAAAAAATAACAAGTAGAATTACAAGTAAATATCAATAAAGATAAAAACTTGATAAAAATATAATTATATAAAACTTTGTCTAGTTTCATCTTAATTTGAAAGCATTTTACTCTATTTTTTCATTTTTTTTCAATTTTTTCCCATATCTTAAATTTATCTTATGAATTATAGACCACAATATGAGAGTCACTTTTGTCAAAAATCTTGATAACATAATATTATAATTATATAAAGCTTTAGGTCATTCATTTTAAGTTTTTCCATACTGAGCTCATACATTCAAAATGATATTTTTGTGTCTTGAAAAGTATTTATTCAATCTAATTAGAATAATATGCACTTTATACAAAAGAAATATCCCTCTGTAAATTATTTAAGGATTTTGCGCAAAAATTAAAAATAATATCAAATATTTTAAATTTAAAATAAAAATAAATCAAATAAACTACACGTTTCTTGGAACCATATTTTTTTGTTAGATAACTCATTTTATTTATATAACTTAGAAAATTAAGGAAAAAAAAAAAAAAAAAAAAAATCTTGCCTTGGTATTATAAAGCAACAATTATTTTGGAACAAAAAATTTTCTCAAAACAATTTGAATTTTAATATAAAAAGAGTATAATTTTCACAATATTCTATTAGCAATCACAAAATTTTATAGGGGTATGCCAACAATTTACCCAACTATTTATTATGTGACATTATGAACTATATCTTGCAATCAGAAAGAGAAAGAATGTTATTTATTAGGACAATGTGATTGAAATTAAGAGTATGATTAAGGAAAGAAGATTGAAAAAAACGAGGGATTATACCTTTCAAACTTTGATATATATATATATAGAGTATAATTAACAATATTTTATTATTTAATATAACAGATCGATTACAGCCATCAATGGCCCTTGAATTTGGTATATTGGTGGTTTTAATTAATAAAAGATAAAAATGTTTAGAACCCCCTTGAACTTATTGGACAACTTCCAATTAAGTGTTTATTGGAAAGAGGGGCCAAAATAAACATTTGCATTAGGTTAGGGACTCAAATGAGTAATCTTATAATTTAAGGGCCAAAATAAATAATGAGCCAAATTATTTAAGTAAGTACTGACTCTAGTCTTTTAATAATTGATTAAAAAAAAGAAAAAACTTGTGAAATGTTTCTTGTATGCTTACATTTTTAAATATTTATTATTTCCTATATAACCATATTAGTTATATGTTTACTTTTTTTTTACATAATTTTTTAATCTTTCAAGCTAAAATTTATTTATTTAATTATTATTATTATTATTATTATTATTATTATTATTATTATTATTATAACAAAAAAATTTAGAAAATGAGATTTTACATAGAGTTAAGTTAGGGGGAGAAGAAGATTTTATTACAAATTAAGATAAAAACTAAGTGTAATAAGCCATAGTTACCTATTAGAGGCATCAGATAAGAAAAATCCCAATCATTTTGTAAGGCATCCATGTAAAAGGACAAACTTTGCTTGTATATATAATGTCAGGTTTTATAATGATATATATACATAATAAGTATCTAACTTTTGTTAGCAATTAATTTTATTTTATTATTATAATTATTATTTTGACAAAGTGGAAAAGCCACATGTCAAGGGCATGCACACTATGGGAAATTCATGCACATTCACCCAACATACACGGGATTGGACTGACTACAAACTTGCCCTCAAAGATCTTTTTTGCCATTACCACATTCGGAGTGTTTACCCTGAGTAATGAAAATTCTTATAAAACATCTTTTGTAGTGAGACCAATACCATTAACCCAGACCCTTTAAAATTTTTTAGCAACTCTAAAATTCTTTGTTTTTTTTTTTTTTTTGTAATCCTATCTCATCTAGCCATATCAATTGAAAATTAGTATTTATTATTATTCTTCAAGCCTTGCCATAGAAAGAGGTCCAAAGCCCATTACGCATAGTTATCAAACCAAGTCTAAGCATTAACCTAGTTAAGGCTTTAGGTCTCGGGTCAATTGATTCAACCGTTGGGTCATTCGAGTCAATGTTGGGTTTATAAAAATATTTTAAAATATTATTTTTAAAATTATAAATTATTTTTAATTATATAATGATATATAATGATAATAATCATGAATTATTAGTTATCAAATAAATAATTTGATGGGAAAAAAATAAAAAACAATTATTAATCCCTTATTTCGAAGCAGTAGAAAAGGGGAAAAAACTCAAACTTGAAAAAAAATTATATATATATATCCTTTAACTTATTTAAAAAAAATAAAAAAATCAAAGGATGAAAATATCATTTTAAAAAAAAAATATTGACCCGACTGGGTTATAGAAACCCAGCCGGTTCACCGAGTTTGACCGGGTCAAAACGGGGTGATTGTATAAACGATCTAATTAGAGACCCGAACCAGTTTAATCACCGGTTCAACCAGTTCGACCGCCGGATCTGTCTGAGTTTAATAACTATGCCATTAGGATAAAGTTGCTCTTCCTCGCAAGGCCAAACGAGTTCGCTACCGTTGAGCACATAGAGAGTCCAAAATCTTGTTTTAGAGGAGCCAAAATAATAATGTTGTTTTTTTATTTATGTTTTAATTGAAATTAATGGGGAACTAGTAGAAATTTTCATAGGGGCCAAGTAATAGATTTTTATAAATATTTTTTAAAAATAATTTTTTATACATTTATATCAAAATAGATTTTTATAAATGTTTTTTTTAAATATAGGGCAAGTTTGATTCTATTTTTGTTTTTATGTTTTTAGAACAGTTCTCTAAAGCTGATTAACAAGTTTTGAAATTAAAAAAAAAAAACCATTGGAGTGAATGTATTTTAAAATCAGATCTTAAAAACAAAACAATAAAACTCATTTATTTCGAAAAAATTGTAAAAAAAATTCTAAAAAAATATAATAACTTGTACGATTTAATTTGTTTATGTAATTGATATTGATGTATATTTTTACAATAATTTAATAACTATATGACTTTAATGAACAAATATGATAATATATTTCGTAAGAAAAAACATAAAATGAACATAAATACAACTCAAAATGGCAATATAATGTATATGTTTAATAGTCAATAACATTTTATATAAATAGTTGAAGCATATGTTCAATGTTTAGAACTACTATAATATAATCACATTTAATTTGTAATATAATCACGATGTTTTATCATTTAGTTATACTTTTCGCAAGTTGTCTACATTATAACGTGAGTTTTCAAAGCCAACCACTTTTGAATTGTGCACTAGTCATATTATCTATTTTTTCATGATTCATATTCTTTCATTCTCCAAGCAACATGCTTATATCAATCTTACTTTTGTATGTAATTAAAAATAATGCAATATGTTATTACTATAAGTATTGGAGGTTTACACAGAGGCATTAATTTTAGACTTAGGAATTGAACTTTTAATGCATCAAAATAACATTTAATTCCTATCTTTAAAAAAGAACACATAAAATTAAAAAGTCTTGGAAACTTTAGGATTAAGATTATAATTTCACTTTCAAGAGTGAACCTAGTTTTAACCGGTGAGCCTAGCTTTTTGATAATAAAATTTTCCAAATATTTTTCCAAAAAATATAGTTTTTTATATTATATAAAATGCATGGAGCCAAATTATTTTTTTTTCACAAATATTTGTTATTTTACATGCCGCTTTACTCCATCCTCATTAATTTTGGTGGATAATTTAGGCATGTATGGACAAGAGTTAAACATAGCTCATTTCATTCTACTTCATTAATTAGATGTCACTTTCTTATAAAGTGCCTCATTCAACTAAAATACTGTTCAATTTTCCTCTTTGGGAAATGGTAGAGTCATCAACATTTTATTATTATTTGAATAGTACTGAAAATGCCCTCCCATTATATTTTATTACTTAAAGTTTATATTTCAAAAAAGGTCTTCCAAGGTTACCATCCAAATATTCACTGTAATAAACAATTCTTTTAAAAATTATATAAGTAATTATATCTTAATTGTCATAGTGGAAATAACTTAGTTTATATGAATTTTATATCAATTTTCTCCAATATCCTACATTTATTTCCATTGATTTTTAATCTTTTTTTTAATATGGAAGGAGTATGAACACAGTTATAAATTACAGTGTGAGATTTGCCTTAATATAATTATATGAAACGTTATATATAAATATATACATATTTGTTTGAGTTGTTTCCATGCAGAGTTCATGACTTAGAAATGCGTTTTACGTGGGATAAATTTTGTTTATTTTAATTATGATTAAATATATTTTAGTTTGTTGTTCATTTAGTCTGTTTATTTTTTATTTGTTCAAAATGGCCTTTTTAATTTTTAAAATTTTTTGTGTTAAGAACAATCTTTTAATTATTTTTTAGAATTTCTTTCTCTTGATTTACTACATTAACAAAATATTAATAATACATTTAATCGATTTAATTTTTTATTTTTAAAAAGTAGAAGTTTTTTCACTGCAATTTTTATTGGGAAAAATATGATTTTTTGTGAAATTTTCTTTGGGACTTATGAGATATCCAATAACATGTGAGAAAAAAAAAATTAGAGAGAGACAAATTTGTTTCCTCCCATTTTATTTTTCAACGGTAAACTTTTTATTTTTATTGATTTCTATTTGTAATGTGATTTGTTAATCTTTGTTATATTTAATGTCATTCAAATTATAGAAAATAATTTACATAGAATTTTTTTGTAAAGTTCACTTAAAGTAATTGTGTGTAATCTTTTTTTTTTTTCTTTTTTTCAATTGAATAATTTGTCATTTATTAATTAAATAAAATTTTAAATATAATTTGAAAACTTTGATCAGTAAAATTTAAATAAAATAAAATACATTTAACAAACCAAAGGCTTTGTATTGAATTTAAATAAAAACACTTTATCTAGTACAAGATAGGAAATTTAAAAAAAAAAAATTTAAACATACATTTAACGTCTATGAATTCATTTGTAAATTTTATTACAATATAAATAACTCTTATCAGATTATTTTAAAATAAAAGTCATCTCTAATTATTCCTTTCTTTTAGCATTATTGTTATCCATTTTTTTGGTAAGATTATATTGAAAAATTGTACCTTCATAGAGAACGAGAAACAAAATAATTTTACCTAAATTTGGAAGCCCTTTGGATATATTCTCTCAATTTTCTCTCCGATATCTTAAATTATTTTAAGAATTGTTGATGGAAATTCCCAACCCCTTGCATCACATTTAACAAAAACTTGATAAAAGTACAATAATTATATAAATATATGTAATTATATAAAATTTGTCTAATTTCATCCTAGTTTGAAAGTCATTTTAATATATTTTTTCAATTTCCTCCAACATCTTAAATTTATTTCATCAATTTATAGCACAATATGAGAATCACTTCTAACAAAATCTTGACAACACAACATTGTAATTATATAGAACTTTAGCTGATTCATTTTAAGTTGTTTCACATTCAACTCATGAATTAAAAACAATATTTTTTGTGTGTGCTTTAAAATACATTTATTTAACCAAATTACAATTAAATGCACTTTTATATAAACAACTATAATTTTTACAGGTTATATTGGAAATTATGGAATTCTATTGGGGCATGCTCCTGTTAATCCTGTCAACTACTACGTACAATCAGAAAGAAGTGGAAGAATTCTGCAACTAAAAACAGTTTCAAGTTTTATTTTATTTTATTTTATTGTGTAAAATGAGCAACCTAGCCGCTAAGAAAGGTAAAGACGTGTACAAACTTTGATAGAATGAGGTCAGAGCCCACAAACATAGGCGTCGGAACCACTCACATACAACCACTACTCACGCTTCTAGAATTGTGCCCTCCCACATTATTCGAATTCTCACTTATGAAAGATTCTAATGTGACCCGACTACCAATAGACCACTTAGACAAAAAAATACAAAGCTGTGTTTGTATCAAGAAACATATAAGAAAAAACAAGAAAATTTCAACGGTATGAATTCTCCTACATTTGTCAATCTCATTTGTGCTTAATTATTCTTCAATTCAAACAAATTCAAAGTTAACAAAATCTTAGCATCAAACATTAAGCCAAATTATCAAACCTCGAAGGATGAGGGCAATCAAGAATACAATTTCCAATCACCTAAAAATGTTTCAACACTAGAACTTATTGTCTAATTACGTGGATGAAGCATTCAGTGATTGATTTGGTACGAAGAAAACAGTATTCTAGTGCTAAAACATATTGCATTGATCAATCTTGCCTATGTGCTTCTATATATCAAAATACTTTTGACGTTGTTGTCAAACTAAATTGTTAGGTTTGGAAGCCTAATGTTGGCAATATGTGACAAGCAAGCAAATGATGTGGCAAGCAATAGTGGCAGTGATGATGATGTGGCTAACGCATGGTGACACAGCAAATGATTAGGCGTATGATGATTATGGTAGGAGACTATAATTGGAGAATCTCTCTCAAAAGAATTATATGAAGAAAATCTATCTTTGGCAAGGAGCATCAAGGTAAAAAGATCTCTCGTAAAGAGCAAATTTATTTTAGGTATGATTTTATCTATCTTCAATAAGATTCAAGATGATGAAATCTATCTTTGGTAAACTCTTTCATGAGAGTTATATTTCTAAAGAGAGGAATAATTTTTTTATTAGCAAAGATCATCATGAAGATTGCATGTTGCATAATTTGGTATGAATGCTATTTATTAGCAAAGTTATTCAAGGATACAAGACATATATTGAGAGATTTGATTGAAGATTGAAGACCCAAGCTTGGATGATTGAAGATCATCCTTGAAAGATATTGAAGGCTAAATTTTGATAAGAGGAGATCAAATTTAGTAACAATATATTGGAGACCCAAATTTGGATGAATAAAGATCAAGTTTGAGGATTATGTGAAGACCAAACTTTGACCAAGTTTGGAAAGAAGATCGGGAGATCTTTGGAGGCCATCTTTGGTGAGATGGATTCGTGCCTTGGTGGGTGCGACTCTTGGGAGAGGGACTTGCTGAGATGACGTGAGGAAAGAAGCAGTTGCAGGCAGGAGGAGCTTGAGATGAATCTACTACTACGAAGTGAACTGAAGGAACCAAGAGGGTTGAAGGTGTCGTAAGTTCTATTGCAACTAGGCTAGAACTTAGTCAGGATCAGCAAGGTGGACCGCATTGCATGTCCAGTTGCAACAAGAGTTGCAACTTCTAACTTTGGAAGGTATCCAAGTTAGGAAGCCGAGGAGAATCTTAAAGAGGAAGCTTTGTAAGATATAGAGATGTCCATATAAGATATCCTGCTTGAAGATTTAGGGTGAGCCACGAGCGAGAGACCTTAGAGTGTGGCATGAGGAGAGTAGGCATTAGACAATCTTAATAGGGTTTTTTTTTATCATTGTGTGAGTGAGAGAATGTGATGTACACTTTATTCTATTTACTCTTTTAATGGATCGTTTTCTCCGGGCTCAGCCCCCTAGACATAGGCAAGGTTATGCCTAACTGGGTAACCAATTTGTGTGCCTCTTTGCACTTGCATGATTGACTGCATGTGATTTCATTTCTTGTGAGATTGAGTGAAAATTATCACGTACCTATCCTTTAGGAACTAACAAAAATAACTTAAAAAAAAAGAGATTTTCCATAGAGTTAAAGTTGGAGGTGAGGAAATTTTTTTTACCAATTGAGTGTAATAAGCCGTAGTTACCTATTAGAGTCAGAATCTCAATTACTTTGTTAAGGCATCATGTAAAAGGACAAACTTTGTTTGTATACATAATTTTAGATTCTATAATGATATATATATATATATATATATAATTAAGGCATTCATGTAAAAGGACAAACTTTGTTTGTATACATAATTTTAGATTCATTATTATAATGATATATATATATATTAGTATATATTTTTTCTTGACATGCATACTATTGGACGGTAGATTTTTTTTTTTTTTTTTTCTTTTTGACACAATTACGACTGGAGTGTTTCAAACCCTAAATAATGAAAGTTGTCATAAAATACTTTTTATAGTAGTACCGATGCCACTGACCAAAAGCCTTTTAGTGTTTTTTAGTAATAATAAATAAGAAAAATCATTAATCGAAACAAATGACTCAAAAATTCTTTAGAAATTTAAAAAAAAAAAAAAAAAACCCCACCAATTCTAGAATTTTTCTGCAACTCTAAAATTCTCTGCGTTTTTAATACCATATCTCATCTAGCCTTATCAATAGAAATTAGTATTTATTATTATTATTATTTATTCAATCTTCCTTGACAACTTTGGTATGGCCTGGTTATATCACCCTGCCACCACACCCAGAGCTTGTTTGATTCTGTTTTTGATTTTATATTTTTAAAACAGTTTTATAAAGCTGATTAACAAGTTTTAAAATTAAAAAAAAAAACCATTTGAGTGAATGTATTTTAAAAATAGATCTTTAAAAAAAAAACTCAACTCAAAACGTTTGTAAAAACATGTTAAAAAAAAAAAAACTTGTTTGATCCATTATTTTATGCAATTGATATTGATGCATGTTTTTATAATAATTTAATGATCATATAACTTTGATAGTTTAGTGAACTAATATGATAATATATTTATATAAAAAATGAACATAAAATGAATATAAATAGAACTCAAAATGACAATATAATGTATATGTTTAATGTTAATAATATTTATATAAATAGTCCAAACATAAAGTCAATGTTCAAAATTATTATAATATAGTCCCATTTAGTTTATAATGTAATCAAGATATCTTGCCATTAGATAAATATCTAAAAGTTGTTATCAGTTTTATTTTTTATAAGCACTTTCTTTTATTTAAAAAAAAATTGAAAGAAAACACTTGTTTAGTTTTTTTTTTTTTTGTGTTAAAAATAAAAACTATTTAAAAAAAACAACAATGAAACATGACCATTTATTTTTTTTAATATCATATATACAAATTTGTGAAGTTCATATTGCCAAATAGTAAATTTTTATAGATTTTTTTTAAACTATAATTTTTATATTATATATACTAGTTTGTCTTAAAAAAAACCAGGGGATCCGGTGAAGTTTGACAAATTTATTTCTAATAACATAATGTTTTATATTATATATAAAATGCCGGGAACCAAATAATATTTTTCAAAAATATCTTTTTATTTTAAATAAAATTTAATCTCACCTTTTTAATGAACAACCCGCACATGTATTAAGGTACCCAAGACAATGGCCACTGAGTTACCATATATCCGATATATCTCATCTAGGCAAACTCCTCCCCACCCTATATCCCATATATCTCATCTAGGCAAACCCTCCCACCACCACCCCCCAAATCAAAATTTTTTTCAATTTCCCTCTAGGGGAAATGGGGGAGTCAATAGCCATTAACATTAAGCATGGGCCTGCTGCTTCTCAAACAGCTATTTCCTCGGAGAAAGCAATGGAGGTGGATAAGCAAACCTGGTTTACAAGCGAGGCTAACGAACCGGTGCTAGTCAGAAATTTGATTCACTCAAATGAGGATGAGGGTGAAGCTCGTGCGTTTGGATCTTGGCTAAAACCCATAAGTCATAAAGGCCACGGCGGTGCTCGCGCTACTAGTTCAACACGACGTGGTGAGAATGAGAGCTTGGATCCGGATATGTGGCAGTCCGCTAGATTAGATTCGCGCCACGTGGTGGAATCGCCCTTACTTCACATAGCCCGTGGAGGGTTGTCGCGCCACAGCTTTGCAACTATTCGACTCTCGAACAGATTTGTCTTTCCTTATCTCAAGAAGAATAAAGCTATTGATCCAATCTCACCCGTTGAAGAGGGTCCTTCGTCTCTGGCTAATCTCGAAGACTCTTCGGGTCTCGAGAAGAGCCATGATGACACTCTAGCTTTTGACCCACCTATTCTATGCAACCCTTCGCCCCTCAATCTAAATCTTAAAAAATCTTTTAGCTTGGGAACTCAAACAAGCCGCCCTCCACCTCTTGTCATTTGTCCATCTCCCCTTAGACTCAATCAATTCAAAGGTCTATTCTTGCAACCCCTTGGTTACCCATCCAAAAACTGTTGATGCTCTTGGCTTGGGAACCCTAAACGACAGTTCTTCTTCACCTTGCACTAGTGCCCCCTCAAACCAAAGCCATCCAAGACAACTTTTGCTCATCACTTATGTTCATCAAACCTCCTCTGAACAAACTCACTCCTCCCTAGTAGCTAGGGTTAAAAATGCTCTTCAAGTTAACTCTTCTGATCTTCCCATGGGGGACTTGGAAGATTCTGGTTCTCAACTTGGCTTTGAGGAACAATTTTGGCTCATCCTTGGAATCTGAGGATGAAATGTTGTTCTCCCATTATCAAAAAGACATTAAGTTTAATGCTTTGGCTAAAAGGGCTCCTACCAAAAATATGAATCACCCAAAGAAAGGGAGGTGGACATCTTCTCTTAACTTTCTTTTTTCTTTTATTCTTTCGTTTTATTTCTTTTTATGATGCTTCCAAAAAAAAATTATTGGAACTATAGAGGTGTTTCAAACTAGAGAACCATTGATCGCATTAAAGATTTTATTCATTGCCTTAATCCAAATATTATTTGCCTTGTTGAAACTAAATCATATTCTAATCATATTTTGTGGTTTTGTAATAGATTCTCCAAGACTTAGTACTGGGTAGCTATCCTCGCTTATGGGTTTCCTGGTGGAATCATCATCCTCTGAACTCGTAACCTTGGGACAGTGACGCCTATTGCATCCACCAAAATGGCTCTAAATCTAGCAATCACCAATAAGGAAGAATCCTTGGTTCTCACAGTAGTTTACAACTCTAAAATCCTATCTTCTCAATGTTAGAAATAATTGATCTAATCAAATTAGGGTTAAAAAAAATCGTTCTAATCAAATTAGGACTATCAATTCCAATTAATTGATGTTTAATCAACAATTGATTAATCATCAAGGATCGATCACATGAACACATGAATATATGTGAAAGATCAGGGTTACCTCACAGAGATTTCATAAATGCAAAATCCTCCAATGGGCACACACAATGTTCTCGAACTTTTCACCCTTGATCCGGAAGAAGTAATGGCTTCTTTTGCTCCAACCAACTAATGTGAATATTAGGGTTTGTGTTGTAGCCGTCTTTTGATCACAAAATTAATTAATTGAAAAACCCTAATCTCATATCACATTTTTATAGAGAATATATATTCGGATAAGGTTAAAACATATAGCGTGGACCCATTTGGGATCACTACATTTTAGCAAATTAGTCGATACTAATTTTAATAATTACAATCATGTCCATCAACAAATTGCAATTTAATCCAAAGATTAGAGATATTCATATGTGAGACCCCAATATAATACTTTACATATTAGTTCTTCTAACAATAAATATTTCATATAAGTGGGATGATTAAACCACCAATGGCACTGTCAATCTCCACTTATATGTGTGCTTCTCTACACTATTGAACATAAAACAATTTTAAAAAATATGCATAATATTAAATATTTTATATATAATAAAATACTTTCAAAAATTAACTAGCCGGATTTTTGTCGAACACATAGAAAACACAATCTAGAATATTCTCTCCTACAATAGGAGTGATAGATCTCATCTTGGATGACTACAAACCTTCATGTATTTATTATATAACCCAACATGTCCGTATAATATAGCATGTAATTAGCATCACCGGTTGACACTATTAAAGTGATATAATTTATACATAAGATTTAATAACATCCTCAGATAATAAGGACTTTCTGTAACATAATAACTCTTTTATTCTATGACAGTGTTTGGTCTAAAAGTTATGTATGGTCCAGTTCAATATTTGTCAACTACAAATATCCACAATGTTACTAAGAGTCTCCACTCTAGTGACTGAGACATACCACTCTATCACATATAGTAGTACAACATGTGATAACCAATAATGAATACAAAATCATATTTTATCTCATAGGTTGCAAACTATTTTGGGTTGTAAGGAACATAGATAACCATGTCTCACTTTAATGATCCCTATCATTGATTTGAAATCTATACAATGCAAGCCCATAATAATATATCATCAAACATGAATAATACAATACCCATAATTATGCATGCAATGAAATAAGACTATTTTATTATTAAATAATAACTAAAATTGGCTTTGTAGGGCATATTAATTTTTCACTCAAAAACTCCTAATGAGAACCCTAGATGGCATGTTTGATATTCATCTTCCTTAGCTTCTTACTGGTGATTTTAATGTTGTTCTCTCATACTAAGAACATAAGAGGGGAATTCTCAAACTTATACTTACAAATCTTTAAATTTTATTGAATTTGTTAATTCTAATAACCTCCTCGACTTAGGTTTCGTTGGCTCGATTTATACTTGGTGCAATGGCCAGATGGGTTTAACTAGGTGTTGGGCTCGACTTGACCGTTTCCTAACAAATCACGGCTGGGTTTCAAACTTTTCGTCTCTTGAAAACTAGCATCTTCATCGAGCTTGTTCCGATCATACTCTTCTCTTCCTTATTGCTTGTGTCTCTTCTAGTCTAATAGAAATATTTTTTGTTTTGATAACTACTGGCTAGATTATGATACTTGTCACAATAACATTTTGAAGGCCTTCAACTCTCCTTCTAATCCTATGGATTCCTTTCATCATTTTATCGCTCGCGTTAAACATAATCATATTAATTTGGAGAATTTCAGGTTTGCGACCCATAGATGTTGAGATTGCCAACCTGGAAATTGAAATCAAAGATATTGAGACAAAGGAGCTCTTATCTTATGATCCTTGCACCACATTTGGCTTATATCACATTTTTAAATTGGTTTGAATGGTTTTTTAATTATAATTTTTTTTGTCAGTACCATTTTTTAATTATTTTTCAAAATTTCTTTCTCTTGATTTAATACATTAATAAAAAAATATACATTTAATCTGTTTAATTTTTGGATTTTGAAAAATAGATGTTTTTTCACTGTAATTTTTATTGAGAAAATATGATCTTTTATGATGAAATATCCAAATAACACGTGAGGAAAACAATCTAGAGAGAAATAGATTTACTGTCATTTCTCATGTGTAAACTTATATTTATGATTTCTATTTGTTAATTTTGTTATATTTACTGTCATTTAAATTATGGAAAATAATTTACATAGAATTTGTTTGTAAAGTTTACATAAAGTAGGTTTGTGTAGTCAATTTTTTTAATCATTGCCTATTAAATAATGTGCCATGTATTAATTAAATTATTTTTTTAAAATATAATTTGAGAACTTTGATCAATAAAATTTAAAGTAAATAAAATACATTTAACAAACCAAAGGCTTTGTCATTGATTAATATAGAACACAAAATTAAATCAAATCAACTGGATTGATATGATACGATAAGATGATTATTATCCAGAATTTACTTAAATCAAATTTTGATAAAAACACTTTTATCCGGTAAAAGATAGGATATTTAAAAAACTTACATTTAACAAACAATATGAATTCATATTCATATGTAAATTTAGCTTCTATATATGGTAACTTTATTTTTATTTTTTTTTAAAGATTCTGCAGAAAAAAATTCTATTATTGTCCTCATTGAGAATGAAAAACAAAATAATTTAAGATATTTGAAGTCCTTTGGCTATTTTTTTCTCATTTTTTTCAAATATCTTAAATTTATTTCAACAATGGTTGATGGAAAAATCCGAGCCTGTATCACATTTAACAAAACCTTTTAAAAGTTATAATATAATTATATAAAAGTTTTTCTAATTTCATTCTAATTTGAAAGTCATTTTAATATATATTTTTAATTTCTTCTAATATCCTAAATTTATTTCATCAATTTATAGCAAAATATGAGAATCACATCCACCAAAATCTTGACAACATAACATTGTAATTATATATAACATTAGCTCATTAATTTAATATTTGAAAAGAAATTTAATCTCAAATGTTTTTTTTTTATCTCAAACAAAAAATTTTAAAAATATTTATTTTAAAAAATTTTAAAAATTTATATTTTGAGAATTAAATTAAACTTGTGGGTATAATAAAGAAAAATAACCACATTACCCTCGGAAATGAAATGTGAGATTACCATCAATGGCAATAGCAAGAATTGAAGGCCATGGAATGAAACCTCAACGCCATTTAATGGTGATTATTTCATCAAACATAATTATTCACCAAATCAAGTAATAATCCTCCAAGTATAGGAAGTCATTATGTAGCACCCGGAAGAGGAATTACTGAAGAATTCCTTGTTGTAGGCTGGGAAGAAGAAGAAGGAGGAGGTTGAGAAGGTTAAGGAGAGATGAGAGAAAGAGATAGATGAGAAGGAAGAGAGAATTTTTAAGCCAAAGATGCCATTCCCTCTCATTACCCATTCATTATATAGTCAGTTACAAGGAATCACTGAAATTGTAACAAATCTCCAGCCTGGCATTTCATCAAGCACTTGATATGCCAGGACAGTCACCCCTAATGTAATACCCTGTTTGTAACTACTACGTTGTGAATTTACACACATTCATTCACAATACACCAAATGTACTCTAATTACATAATAAAATCTCTGAATTTGGTGTTGTGTAATCCTTGGGTCTTTCGGTTGCTTCTCCTGTGAACACCTGGCAATGTCATCCCTGCAGCACCTGGTTCCTGCGCAACAATTGACCCCCCTGGAAACGATCCTTGTCCTCAAGGATGAATGCTGGAAATGTTTTCTTGAATGCAATAGCATCCTCCCATGTTGCATCTTCTGCTGATTGATCACTCCACTGGACCAATACTTCTGAGAAGGTCTGACCATTCCTAATAATATCCCGGCACTTGAGGATGGCTCTGGGCTGCAGCAGCGGATGTTGGTTGAAAAATTCTTCAGGTAATGGATTCAGACCAACTGTGGGATCACCAATAAAGCGTTTCAACTTGGAGACATGAAACACGTTATGAAGCTTGGCCGCATCTGGGAATTTCAAACGGTATGCAACCGCGCCTACCCGCTCCACTACTTGGAATGGCCCGAAGAACCTGCGGGCTAATTTGTGAGATGTCCGACGCACTAACGACGACTGCCTGTAAGGTTGCAGCTTAAGTAATACCCAATCGCCTGGATTAAACTGGACGTCTGTGCGACCCGTATCAGCCTGGTTCTTCATCCGCTGCTGTGCTCGTTGTAGATTCTTCTGCAACAAAGCTATGAGTGAGGCGCGGTCGGTGAGCACTTCATCCACCGATGCCACTGTCGTCGAGCCGACCAGATAATCTGTGAGGGACGGAGGTGGTCTACCAAATACGGCCTCAAACGGTGACATCTTGATTGAAGAGTGCCAGGCCGTATTATAATGCCATTCGGCCCACGGTAAGTACTTCGACCATGTCCGGGGGTTGTCGCCGGCAAAGCACCGAAGGTAATCCTCCAGGTATCTATTAAGCACCTCTGTTTGCCCGTCTGTCTGCGGGTGATAAGCGCTGCTCATTGCCAACATCGTGCCCTGCAGTTTGAACATCTCCTGCCAGAATCCCGACATGAATATGGGGTCGCGATCAGAGACTATGTGGGCTGGTACTCCATGTATCTTGATCACATCCCGTAGCATTATCTCTGCAACCTGAGGTGCTGTAAAATTGGGTCCTAGCGCAGAGAAATGTGCATGCTTTGACAGCCGATCAACCACAACTAAAATGGCTACCTTCCCACCGGACGGCGGTAATCTGGTTATAAAATCCAGTGATATGGAATGCCATATCTTGCCAGGGATAGGTAACGGCTGCAACAGTCCTTGCGGTGCTCGATTGAATGGTTTGGTCGCCTGGCAAATGGAGCACTTGGACACAAACTCCTGCACCGATTGTCGAAGCTCTGGCCAATAGAAGACGTCGGCAATCCTGGACAAGGTGCGCTGCATTCCCGCGTGCCCCCCGTTGGAGTCAAATGAAATTCTGCTAATAACAGCGGTTGCAGGCCCGAGTTCGCCGGAATACATACTCTGTTTTGAAAAAAGAGTATACCGTTGCGCACTAAATAACTGGGATAACCCCCCGGGTCCTTGAGGACATTGTCAATCTTCTGTAGAGTATCAGGATGGGATTTATAATCCATGCGAATCGCATCCCAAAGAACCGGCTGTGGCCGAGAATCTGCGAACAGAGCGTGACAAGAAACCCGCTCAATTCGTGACAATGCATCCGCCGGACCATTTTGTTCCCCCGGTTTATACTCAATGTCAAAATCAAATCCCACTAACTTGCAAAGCCACCGCTGCTGCTCCGGCGTCTGTATGGTTTGATGCATCAATGCCCGAAGACTACGGTGGTCCGTTTGGATAGTGAAACGACTTCCCAATAGATATTGGCGCCACTTTTTAACGGCTTCCGTGATTGCAAACATTTCACGGCTGTAGGTGGACGCCGCTTGCTGCCTGGGGGTGAGCTGCCGACTGAAATAGGCCAAAGGGTGCCCGTCCTGTAACAATACTGCTCCAATACCTGAACCGGAAGCATCAGTCTGGACGACAAATGGCTTGGAGAAATCCGGTAATTGCAACACTGGTGTTTGTGTCATAGCTTGCTGTAATGCTCGGAAAGCCGCAGTGGCATCGGTTGTCCAGACAAATGCCTCTTTCCGTAACAGAGCTGTTAGTGGGGCTGCCAAGGCCGAATAGCGCGTCACAAAGCGTCTATAATAACCACACAATCCTAGAAAACCCCGTAAAGCTTTCACAGAGTGTGGAACTGGCCACTCGCTGATCGTCTGGATTTTATCTGGATCCATAGCCACGCCATTACCAGATATAATATGCCCCAGATATCCCAATTGAGTACACCCAAATTCACACTTCGTCATCTTGGCGAAGAGCTTGTGATCCCGGAGACGAATGAGAACTTCCCGGAGATGAATCAAATGGGACTCCCAATCGGTGCTGTAGACGAGAATGTCATAAAAAAAAATAAGCACAAATTTCCTCAATACCTACCTGAAGGTGGAGTTCATTAGAGACTGAAAGGTCGACGGAGCGTTTGACAAGCCGAAGGGCATCACCAAGAATTCAAAGTGTCCGTCGTGTGTCCTGAACGCCGTCTTCTCCACGTCCTCCTGGTGGATGCGGACCTGGTGGTAGCCCGCACGGAGGTCCAGCTTCGAGAAGACCTTGGCTCCCGCAATCTCATCCAAGAGCTCTTCCACTGTCGGGATTGGAAACCGGTCCTTGACCGTCACTGCATTGAGAGCTCGGTAATCAACGCAAAACCTCCAAGTGCCGTCCTTCTTCTTGACCAACAATACTGGCGAAGAGAACGGGCTGTGACTAGGCCGTATCACCCCCTCTGCTAGCATTTCCCCAACCAGCTTCTCCATCTCGGTCTTTTGGAAATGCGGGTAACGGTAGGGCCGCACATTGACTGGTGCCGTACCAGGTAGCAGCGGAATGCGATGATCTTGAGGTCGGACCGGTGGTAATCCGTTTGGGGTCTGAAATACATCCCTGAAGTTGCAAAGGAGTTCTCTGAGTTTAGTGAGGAAGATGGCAGGGGTATTTGGGCCTAATTTAGGGGTTGGGTCCATACTAACGGGTTCCACCATTAAGTGATAATAGTGGGCCGTATCATCTCCGGATCGAGTCAATGAGGATGACCGAGCAATATCACATTGGACCGGATTCACCCCGTTCAATCGGATGCGCTCTCCCTGATGTATGAATTCCATCCACAATAGTTCGTAGTCGAACAAAATTGGACCCAATGTGCGCATCCATTGCACGCCCAACACCAGATCGGCTCCATAGATCGGTAATAATATCAGATCAACAGCGAAGCTTGCTTCACCTAGCTTGAGCTTCACAGCCGAACATTCGCCCCCACAGGCCAGAGCATCCCCGTTACCGACAGTCACCTTCATGTGAGCGGACAGTTGAACTGTGAGGTTAAGATGTTTCGCTAACCTCGATTGGATGAAGTTGTTCGTCGATCCTCCATCGACGAGTACTATGACCTCTTTGCCATTGATGGAACCTGATAATTTCAGAGTGGATGGTACTAACCGACCCATCAATGCATGGAAAGAGATGCAAGGAGCTTCTGGTTCCCACCCGGTATCAGGGGAACTGGATTCCGCAAGGCTGCAATAACAGGCGGTGGTTCCTCTTCCAGGGCGATAGTGTCATCCTGATCGATCATTAAGCATAGGAACAACGCTGGGTTACATTTGTGGCCCGGAGTGAACTTCGAATCGCAATTGAAACAGAGTCCCTTCTCTCACCGGGCGGCCATCTCTGCTGGTGTGAGTCGCTTAATCGGCAGAGGGCTAGGACGATGCGCTGGTGGTGGAGTGTGTACCACGGCCGGTCGCGGGAATGTCTGACGAGCAGTATACAGCCTAGCAGCTGCGAATTTATCCTCCACGAGCTTGGCCATCCCCACAGCATCATGGAGGTCGCTCGGCTTCAGGATGTATAGCTCCCTTTGAATATCTTCTCGGAGGCCGGACAAGAAGCAATTGAGGAGACTTCGCTGGCTCAAGTCGGTCACTCGAGTAGAGAGACATTCAAAGTCATGGAGAAAGGCTGCAACAGTGGTCGATTTCTTGAGCTTAAACAGGGAAGCCTCATGGTTGAAGAATGATGACGGTCCGAAACGCAGCTCCAACTTCCGGACGAATTCATCCCAAGTAGTTAGCTGGTCCGTAGAAAGAAGCCACTGGAACCATTGCCTTGCCGCTCCGGCCATATAGAATGCAGCGATTGCCAGGCGCTGATCTGCAGGGATTTGATGGAAGAGGAAGTAGTGGTTGATTTGGAATAGCCACCCTGGTACGTCCTCTCCATTGAAGAATTGGATCTCAATTTTGGGTGGACGAATCGCAGATCCCGAGCTGTTCAAATGTATGGATGGTGGAAGCAATAGAGATGAGGATTGGAGTGGTGAGATCGGGTGCGATGGTGGTAGAGGCAGCAAGGGAGGTTGGTTGGACGGAAGGGTTGGGGACGATGTGGAAGAAGCTCTATCAAGATGCTGGAGCTTCACCATCATTTCGGCCATCACTGATTGTTGGGCTGCAAGAGAACTGCGGAGTATATCAAATGATTCAGCATGATTCTTCTTCAAAAGATCGAAGGATTCTGAGTGTTGTTGGACTGTGGAGCAGAGGGAATCGATCTTGGAGAAAATTGAATCATGGCGAGCTAACTGATCGGTGATAGACGACAACTGATCATCGACTGCACGAGCTCGCGTCATCATCCCCTCTGTCATGAGTCAATGAAAGCACCAATTGTAGCACCCGGAAGAGGAATTACTGAAGAATTCCTTGTTGCAGGCTGGGAAGAAGAAGAAGGAGGAGGTTGAGAAGGTTAAGGAGAGATGAGAGAAAGAGATAGATGAGAAGGAAGAGAGAATTTTCAAGCCAAAGATGCCATTCCCTCTCATTACCCATTCATTATATAGTCAGTTACAAGGAATCACTGAAATTGTAACAAATCTCCAGCCTGGCATTTCATCAAGCACTTGATATGCCAGGACAGTCACCCCTAATGTAATACCCTGTTTGTAACTACCACGTTGTGAATTTACACACATTCATTCACAATACACCAAATGTACTCTAATTACATAATAAAATCTCTGAATTTGGTGTTGTGTAATCATTGGGTCTTTCGGTTGCTTCTCCTGTGAACACCTGGCAATGTCACCCCTGCAGCACCTGGTTCCTGCGCAACACATTACTTGCTTACAAACACATCCTAAGCATTGCATTGTGTTGTGTAACTTGTGAGTTTTGAAAAGCATGCAGGTTTCAACCAGTTGCAAGTCAAGTGACTAACAAGATACTCTGAAAATTCTAATGAAATCAGTGTTCTTTTGGCCTCTTCATTTGATCATCTTCTTCTTCTAGCTTCTGAACTGCAACTGTTGTCTTGGCGTCAGCCTGAGTTAGTTGAATGTTTTGAGCTTTAGCTGGGAAGATGAAGGTGAAAGTGGAGGTGATGTTATACAAGGCTAAATAATAATAATAATACATAAATTTAATTAAATTAGGATTAAAATGAGAATAAATGAGAATGATTTTAAACTTGTAAAAACTAATAGTAGTTTTAAGTTTTGCACCAAATATTCATTATGATAAAAACAAAATCCTTTTAAAAATATATGAATAATTATAATTTTTTTATTGAAAGTAATTCAGTTTATATGAGAAAGGTAATATTACCCAAATGAAATGAACTTCACATCAATTTCCTCCAATATCAAAGATTTATTTTCATTGATTTTTTTTATCATTTTTTAATATTAATGGAAGGAGTATGAACAAGGTTGTAAATTACAGTGAGATTTGGTTTTAAAAAATTGTGACTAAATATAATTGGATGAAACTTTTACTTTTTTAATAGTTGTTTCCATGTAAATCTCATGACTTGGATATGATTTTTACGTGAAATAAATTTATTTAATTTAATTATGATTAAATATATTTTAGTTTGTTGTTCTTTTGGTAAGTTTATTTTTTAAAATTGTTTAAAGTGGCCTTTTTTCTATTTTTATTTTTTTCGGTATAAGTAACATTTTTCAATTATTTTTATTAAGCTTGCTTTTGGATTTTAAAAAGTGAATGTTTTTTCACTAAAATTTTTATTAGGAAAATATCATCCTTTGTTAAAATTTCTCATGTATTGTGACTTATGAAATATCCAAATAACACTTGAGGAAAAAGATCAGGGAGAACCAATTTTTTCCTCTATTATTTTTCTAGGTGTAAACTTTTTATTTTTATTGATTTTTATATGTAATTCTATTTGTTATTTTTTTTTTTAAGTTTATGACATTTAAATTATGAAACAATTTATTTAGAATGTGTTTGTAAAGTTCAGTATGAGTCTAGTTAAATTTTTATGATAGTTGCCTATTGAATAATTTTTTTCGTTTTGTTAATTAAATAATTTTTAAATATAATTTGAGAACTTTCATTTCTAAAATTTAAATAAAATAATAATAAATAATAATATTTTTAAAATAATATTAATATTCTGTATTTATATAATTTTCCAAAGACTTTGTTACCCATGGATTTATATAAACATATAATTAAATCAAATCAACTAGATTGATTGATAAGATGATTATGATTCAGAATTTATTTAAATTTAATTTAAATAAAACCTCTTTCATCCAGTAAAACACCTGATACAATTCATAGGAATTTTCCCAAAATATAATTTCTTATATATATATATATATATATGATTTCAGATTTAGATTTTATTTTTATATTGCTGACTCATATTTGATTATTTTAAAATAAAAATTACCTCTAATTACTTTTTTCTTTTTTTTTTTAATATATTATTTAAAAGATTATATATTAAAAAAATTGTTCTATTACCTTCCTCATCCAAATGAAGGAACATAATAATTTCACATAAATTTGGAAGCCATTTTAATATATTCTCTCTTTTTTTTCAATATTTTATATTTATTTCATCAATTGTTGACTGAAATATAAGAAATGGTGTATCACATTTAATAAATACTTATAAAAGTATAATTATATAAAACCCATTCAAGTTTCATCTTAAATTGAAAGTCATTTTATTATTTGTTCTCAAATGTTTTTCAATATCTTAAATTTATTTTATCAATTACAAACCGCAATATGAGGGCCACTCTAACAAAATCTTAATAACATAATTATAATTATATAAAGCTTGAGGTCATTCATTTTAAGTTGTTCCACACTTAGCTCATGAATTCAAAATGATATTTTTGTGTCTTGAAAAACATTTATTCAATTTAATTAGAATTAAATGTACTTTGTATACAGAAATGATCCCTAGATTAGTGATGTAAGGATTTTGGACAAATAATAATAAAAATAATAATAAATATTTTAAATTTAAAAATAAAAAGGAATCAAATGAAGTACCCATTTTTTTTTAACCATATTATTTTTAGACAACTCTCTTCATTTATATAACTTGAAAATTAAAGAAGGATAAATAAAAAAATAGAAATATAAAAAATCTTGCCTTAGTATTATAAAGCAACAACTATTTTAGAACAAAAAAATTTTCAAAACAATTTATATTTTAAAATAAAAAAAGTATAATTTTCACAAATTTCTATTAGGCATCACGAAATTTTATAGGGGCATGCAAACACTTTACCCTACTATTTATTATGTGATATCTTGGGTAATATGATATTATTCTTAATTAGGAGATTATTGCTCTTAAAATGGTAATCTAAAATCATCTTATTTTGAGTAATATGATAGTATCATCTATCAAATACCCTTTAAAGGTAATTATTTTATCAAACATAATTATTCATCAAATAAAGTAATAATTCCCCCAAGTGTGGGAGATCATTGCTTGCCACCAAACACATCCTAAGCATTGCATGGCATTGTGTTGTGTAACTCTTGAGTTTTGAAAAGCTTGTAGATTTCAATGAGAAGCAAACATCTATCAAGAGAAACCAATACAGTTAAAATGGTTGGATGACATGGCATCCAATTCATTGCCTTGTTGTAAGTCGGTTGTATGATTAAATCTCAAGCGTCCATTTCTAATAAGTCATGGGCTCCTAAACAAGCTGTTCATTCTTGTAATAGGAGACAATCTAATAACTAACAGGGATACTATGAAAATTCTAATGAAATCAGTGTTCTTCTTTCTAGCTCTTGGTCTTCATCTTCTTCTTCTAGCTCCTGAACTATAACACATTGTTGATGGGATGAGATCTGTTTGTCTCGGCGTCAACTTGAGCTAGTTAATTTTTTGAGCTATAGCTGGGAAGAAGAAGGGGAATAATAATATTACATAAATTAAATTAAATTAGAATCAAAATGAGAATAAATGAGAATGATTTGAAACTTGTAAAAACTACTAGATACTTTTTTTTTTAAGTTTTGCACCAAATATTCATTGTGAAAAAAGGAAAAAAATCCTTTTTTTTTTTAATTTGAATTGTTACAAATTTTTTATTGAAAATAAAATCATTTTATATGAAAAGGTAATGCTAACCTGATGAAATGAACTTTACATCAATTTCCTCCAATACCCAAGATTTATTTCATTGATTTTTTTTTAATATTAATGGAAGGAGTATGAACAAGGTTGTAAATTACACTGTGAGATTTGGTTTAAGCAAATGGTAATTAAATATAATTATATGAAATTCTTTTTTAGTTGTTTCCATGCAGATCTCATGACTTGGAGAAGACTTTTACATGAAATAGATTAATTTAATTTAATTATAATTAAATGTTTTTTAGTTTGCTGTTCATTTAGTCAGTATATTTTTTCAATTGTTAAAGTGGTTCTTTTTTTCTCATTTTTAATTTTTTTTAGCGCAAGTAACATTTTTTAATTGTTTTTATTACAAAAATACATTCAATCAGTCTTGCTTTTGGATTTTAAAAAGTGATTTTTTTTACTAAAATTAATGATCTTTTGTAAAAATTTCTCATGGCTTGGGAGCTTGGGAGTTATGAAATATCCAAATAACAGGTGTGGAGAAAATCAGAAAATTAGGGAGAGACAATTTTTTTTCCTTTGTTGTTTTAAGTGTAAATTTTTATTTTTATTTTTATTGATTTTTATTTGTAATTCTATTTGTTAATTATTTTTAAGTTAATGACATTTAAATTATGGAAAATAATTTATATAGAATTTGTTTGTAAAATTCACTTATGAGTCTAATTAAATTTTTATAATGGTTGCCGATTGAATAATGTCATTTGTTCTTTAAGTAACTTTTTAAATATAATTTGAGAACTTACATTAATAAAATTTAAATAAAAAATATTATTATCCTGTATTTATATAACTTTCCAAAGACTTTATCATTTATTAATATAAACATAAAATTAAATTAAATCAACTAGATTGATATGATAAGATGATTATGATTCAGAATTTTATTAAATTTAATTTAAGTAAAAAGATCTCTTTCATGCGGTAAAACACTTGATATATTTCATAGGAAAATTTCTAAAGATATAAGTTTAGATAAACATTTAACACATACACATGAGTTCAGATATATATATAAATACTTTTTATTTTAAAATAGTTATATATAAGTTATTAATATAAAAAAGTAAAATCTAAATATGAAATCCTATTAATATGTTAATATATATATATATTGTTCTATTATTGTCTTCATCGAAATTGAGGAACAAGATAGTTTTACCTAAATTTGGGAGCCATTTTAATATATTCTCTCTTTTTGTCAATATTTTAAATTTATTTCATTAATTGTTGACTATCATATATAATAAAAATTTGATAAAAACATAATTATATAAAATTTTGTTTAGTTTCATCATAATTTGAAAGCCATTTTGCTATATTTTCTCAAAATTTTTTTTAATATCTTAAATTTATTTTATCAATTATAGACCACAATATGAGTCACTTCTAACACAATCTTGATAACATAATACTATATAATTATATAAAGCTTTAGGTCATCCATTTTGAGTTGCTCCACACTGATCTCATGAATTCAAAACCATATTTTTGTGTTCTCAAAAGCATTTATTCCATCATTTAGAATTAAATCCACTTTTGTACAAAGAAATAATACCTCCATTCTGAGATATGTATAATTAAAAATACTATTAAATATTTTGAAATTTAAAATAATAATGAATCAAATAACTAAACTACCTTTTTTTTCTTTTTCTTGAAACCATATTTTTTTAAGTACTATAAATATAAGTCTCTTCATTTATATAATTTAAAAAATTATAAAAAAAACATATTGACTTAGTATTATAAAACAAAAAATAATTTAGAACAAAATAATTTTCTCAAAACAATTTGTATTTCAAAATGAAGCGAGTATGATTTTTCCCGTCGTTTTTTGTAATTGATATTAATGCATGCTTTTACAATAATTTAATAATCATATGAATTTTACAGCCTTCCATTCTCTAAGCAACATGTTTATATCAACCCCATTTTTGTATGTAATTAAGAATAATGCAAAATTTTATTACTATAAGGCATCTCTTGTAAAGGTAGTATGGAGCCATTAATTTTATATTTAGAAATCAGGCTTTTAACGCACCAAAACAACATTTAATTTTCATCTTTTAAAAGGAACACCTAAAATTAAAAAGTTCTAAGCAACTTTAGGATTAAGATTATGATTGGATTACTTGGGGAGCCATGACCCTCTTCCTTCACAAATTTTGTTTAGGAGATGGAAGGCAAAAGTGGTGGTGATGTTATACAAGGTTGAGTTACCCAATTACAACATGGATATCAAATTACCCAATTCAAATATTTAAAAAAAAAAAGATCTTTTAAGAATAGCATCCAAATATTTATTGTAATAAACCATTTTTTTAATTATATAAATAATTTTATCTTAATTTTCATAGTTGGAATCACTAAAGTTATATGAAGAAGAAATGAGAACAAGTGAAATGAGTTTTACGTCAATTTTCTCCGATATCCCACATTTATTTATTGATTTTTTTTTATCCATGTTTATAATACTAATGGAAGGAGCATGAACATGGTTGTAAATTACAATGTGATATTTGCCTTAATATATATATATATATATATATATATGTTTGAGTTGTTTCCATGCCGAGCTCATGAATTGGAAAATGGAAATGAGTTTTACATGAAGTAGATTTTATTTATTTTAATTATGATTAAATATATTTTATATTGTTCTGATTGGTCTTTTTAATTATTAAATCTTTTTTGTCCGTATAAGTACCATTTTTTAATTATTTTTAAAATTTCTTTCTCTTGATTTAATACATTAACAAAATAATAATAATAATAATAATACATTTAATCGATTTAATTTTTGAATTTGAAAAATAATTTTTTTCACTGCAATTTTTATTAGGAAAATATGATTTTTAACACGTGAGAAAAAAAAATTGAGAGAGAGAGAGACAAATTTGTTTCCTCCAAACTTATTTTTCAAGTGTCAATGTTTTATTATTTATTGATTTATATTTGAAACTCTATTTGTTAATTTTTGTTATATTTAATTTCATTTAATTTATTAAAAATAATTTACATAGAATTTGTTTTTAAAGTTCATCTAATGTAATAGTGTGCAGTCAAATTTTTTTTAATGGTTGCCTATTTAATAATGTGCCATTTATTAATTAAATGATTTTTTAAATATAATTTGATAACTTTGATCAATAAAATTTAAATTAAATAAGATATATTTAACAAACCAAAGCCTTTGTATTGATATGATATGATGATTATGATTTAGAATTTATTTAAATTTAATTTAAATAAAAACACTTTTATCCAGTAAAAGATAGGAAATTAAGTTTTTTTAAACATATATTTAGCATACAAATATGAAGTCTGATTATTTTAAAATAAAAATTATCTCTAATTATTCCTTTCTTATAACTTTATTTTTATCTTGTCTTCTTGTTTTGGATGTATTCTCTTTATTTACTTTAACCACTGTTTATCTACTTCAACCATTGTTGATGAAAAATAATAGCCCATGTATCACATTTAACAAAAACTTAATAAAACTAATATAATTAGATAAAATTATATAATTATATAAAACTTTATCTAACTCCATCCTAATTTGGAAGTTATTTTAATATATTTTTTCAATTTCCTCCCATATCTTAAATTTATTTTATTAAATTAATGAATTATAACACAATACGAGAATCACTTCTAACAAAATCTTGACAACATAACATTGTATTTATATAAAGCTTTAGCTCATTCATTTTAAGTTGTTTCACATTGAACTCATGAATTCAAAACATTTTTGGTTTGTGTGTGTGTTTTAAAATACATTCATTAATCTAATTAAAATCAAATGCACTTTTGTATAAATAAATATAATTTTTACATAATTGTATTCATAATTATAGAATTGTATAGGGGCATGCAAGCAATTTCCTCTACATGTGAGCTACTACTTGCAATAAAAAAGAGGAAGAATACTGAAACTAATAACAGCTTCAAGTTGACAAGAAAACACAAAGCAGTGTTTGTAAAGAACGGAAAATTTCAGCAGCATGAATTCACCTACATTTGCTTGTCAATCTCATCTGTGCTTAATTATTCTTAAATTCAAACAAAATCAAAGTTAACAAAGATCTTAGCATCAAACATTAAGCCAAATTATCAAACCTTCAAGGATGAGGGAAATCAAGAATACAATTTCCAGTCGCCTAAAATATTTCTACAGTCAAACTAATCATCTCATTACATGGATGAAGCATCCTCACTGATGATTTGCTCATCAAGCTTGATAAGCCTGGCCGGGCTGCTCGGCCACCAAGGGGGGCTGGCCAACCTCCAAGAGGGGACTGGTTCTGGTGTCTTCCGGCCACACAAAGAAGACCACAGGTCCACCGATGGTTGAGGGGGGCTGAAGCCCCTGCTAGCCCCCCCTTAGTTCCGTCCCTGGCATCCGGTGATCAATTTGTTATGAGAAAAAAATTATTCTAGTGCTAAAACATATTGCACTGATTGATCTTGCCTATCTGCTTCCATATATCAAACAAGTTTAAAGTTACTGTCAAACTAATCAAAGAAGCCTGCCCTGCCTACATTGAAGGTTTACCACCACAGCAAAGTTCTCCATTCCAGCCATCAACAAATTAAAGTTCACAAATACAACTTCGGTTACAACTATTTCAGATGTTCTTGCAATAAAAGGCCTGGTTATCATACCAAAGATACCAAACAAATAAAACCAAATGCTTGATAGACAAACTAAGAAAATGCTATACAACATAAAAAGCTTAAAGTTACCTTATGAATACTTGATACAAATGCTAATAAAAAAACTTGTCAATAAGCAAAACAAACAGCATAAAAACATCTTAGCTTGTTCTTCTCTTCTTCCTCTCGCCTTTGTTGAAGTCCTTAAAGTCTTTACTAATTTGTCATAAAAAAAAAAAAAATCAGTTGATACAAATATTTTTTAAGAGCATAATGTTTTATATTATATATGGAATGTAAGGAGCCAAATAATGCTTTAATATTTTTCTAAAAACATAATTTTTTATATTAGATATGAAATGCAAGGAACCAAATAATGTTTTTCACAAATATTTTTATTTTAAACGTATAATTGTTTATATTCATATATCAATTTATAAAAACCCTCTTCCTTCACAAATTTTGTTAAGGAGATGGAGGTAAAAGTGGTGGTGATGTTATACAAGGTTGAGTTACCCTATTGCCACATGGACATCAAATTACCAAATTCAAATATTTAAAAAAAAAAAGGTCTCTTAAGGATTGCATCCAAATATTTATTGTAATAAATAATTTTATCTTAATTTTCATAGTGGTAATCACTAAGCTTATATGAAGAAGAAATGAGAACAAGTCAATTTTCTCCGACATCCCACATTTATCTATTGATTTTTTTTTTATCCATTTTTTAATACTAATGGAAGGAGCATGAACATGGTTGTAAATTACAATGTGATATTTGCCTTACTATAATTATATAAAACTATATATATGAGTTATTTCCATGCCGAGCTCATGAATTGGAAATGAGTTTTACATGAAATAGATTTTATTTATTTTAATTATGATTAAATATATTTTATATTGTTTTGAGTGGTCTTTTTAATTATTAAATTTTTTTGTTAGTATAAGTACCATTTTTTAATTATTTTTAAAATTTCTTTCTCTTGATTTAATACATTAATAAAAAAATAATAATAGTTTTGATTGATTTAATTTTTTAATTTTGAAAAATAATTTTTTTTTCATTGCAATTTTTATTGGGAAAATATGATCTTTTGTGAAGATTTTTTTTTGGGAGTTATGAAATATCCAAATAACACGTGAGAAAAAAATATTCAAGAGAGAGAGAAATTTTTTTTCCTCCAATCTTATTTTTCAAGTGTCAACGTTTTATTATTTATTGATTTATATTTGAAACTCTATTTGTTAATTTTTGTTATATTTAATATCATTTAATTTATTAAAAATAATTTACATAGAATTTGTTTGTAAAGTTCATCTAATGTAATAGTGTGCAGTCAATTTTTTTTAATGGTTGCAGATTTAATAATGTGCCATTTATTAATTAAATGATTTTTTAAAATATAATTTGAGATCTTTGATCAATATAATTTAAATTAAATAAGATATTTAACAAACCAAAGGCTTTGTCATGAATTAAAATATAAAATTAAATCAAATCAACTAGATTGATATGATATGATGATTATGATTAGAATTTATTTAAATTGAATTTAAATAAAAACACTTGTAAAGATAGGAAATTAAGGCTATGTTTGATTGGCCATATTTTCCATGAAAAATTTTTCCATCAAGGATTTTTCCACTAAAATAGGTTGTTTGATTGCAAATATTTTCTATAGAAAACTTTTTCACAAGGTGGGTCATGTGACCACGTTTTTCCCAAATTTGTGGAAAACTTTTCCTTTCCCAACCCAAAGAAAATTTTTGCATGAAAAATTCAGAGAGCTATTTAAAAAAAAAAATAAATTGAGGGGCAATTTGAAAATTTTTTTATAATCTTGAAAAAAAAATATCCTTAAATAATTTTTTTTCAAATTCAGATAAATAAAAAATAAAAAATAAAACAACACATCTTTGTTTATGATTAAAAAAAAAGGGAAATATATAGATTTTTTATTATTAAAATAATAAATCCATGTAGGAATGGAAGTGGGGCGGGGCGGGGCGGGGAATAGGATCCCCGTCCCCATCCCCGCTCTCCACCGGGCGGGGATTCCCCGCCTCAAAATTCCCCGCGGGGGAGAAATTCCCCCCACTCACTCCCCCGCGGGGATCCCCGCGGGGTCGGGGAATCCCCACCCCGCTCAAAACATTAATCCAAAAATTATAATTAAAAACCATCAAAAATTTTTATTTGGGCTATACTTAAACACTAAACTAAAAAAATGCATAGAAGAATTTATTGTAAATAACTATAATATTTTTAATACATTTATGTTACACATATGCTAAAGATGCTATATACAATTGAAAATAAAAAAAATATAATGTATGATGAAATAAAATAAAAATTCTCAACCAAAGTTTTTTTTTACAACATACACATCATATATAAAATAAAAATTCACACAAAATATTTCTCCTAACAAGTCATAATATAATATACGATGAAACAACAACATTAAGGTACAAATTAAGTAATACAAATAACATAAAGTTTAAAACCAAATTAAAATTACAAATCCATTAACTAAAATTCATGATGCAAATCGATAAATTGATGTATTATAAATCTATAGTAACAATAATTAAATGTAAATTAATTGAGTAAAATGAAGAATTCTTAGGAAAATATTAATTTTATAACTATTCCGTTGCTCATATTTTATAATAGTCAATAAGTTGTATGAAATAATTGTGACTTGTGAGTCCCATTTTATAATATAAAGATAAATTAATGAGCAAGAGTTTAAATGTTTAATGGATTGAAAAAATAATATTTATCACTAAATAAATAATATAAAACTTATTAATAACTAAAAAAATATTATCTTAATAACTAAAAAATTAATTTTAAATTAATTTTCTATTAAATATGAAAGTCATATTTACTAAAACTTATTAATCAATAGTAATAACTAAAAAATATTATCAAATATATATATATATTAATAACTAAAAAACTTATTAGTTATATATATAATATTATATTAATCTTGAAATAATTTTTAATAAATACACTATATATATATATATATATATATATATATATATATTTGTTGGGGAATCCCCGCGGGGTTCCTGCGGGGAGCGGGGCGGGGATCCCCGTGGGGCGGGGAGAGCATTCCCCGCCCCCGCCCCGCTAGGCGGGGAGGAATTTTTCCCCGCTCCCCGCCCCGCGGGGGTGGTGTTTCGGGGAATCCCCTCCCCGTTGGGGCGGGGCCCCGCGGGGAACGGGGATTCCCCGCCCCACTTGCATCCCTAAATCCATGAAAAAACGAGAGATAAATCCTTAATAAAGAAAAAAATCTCCCGGTATCTTTTTTTTTTTAATTCGGGGGAAAAAATAAAAAAAAACAAACCATTGAGATTTTTGGATTAAAAAACTGAAATATCAAACTTTTTAAAAAATAATAAACCTGGGAGAAGAAGATAAATACGTGCCGTCGAAGATTCGAATTTTGTGGTTTATTATATCAATTTTTTAAGGAATAGAAATGACTTATGTTATTTGAATGATTTAGTATGATGATTTTTTAAAGTCAGCAATGCATAAATAATTTTATTTGGAATGATCACAAAATAGAAAAAACAGTTGATTAGGATTAATAGCATTTTAGGTAGCCAAAAATATAATTTCCTTTGAGAATATAAAAAGTTTTCCATATAAAATGTAATTTTTTTTTTGGGAAAATTAATGCAATCAAACAACAAATGAGATTTTTTCTATGTAAAATGTTACAATTTCCATGAAAAATAGGAGCAATCAAACAACAAAATAAGAATTTTTCATAAAAAATTTAGGATTTTCTAGTTAGAAAATAAAGCCTAAAGCCAATCAAACAATCATTTTTTTTTCATGGAAAAATATTCCATTGAAAAAATTTCTTTTCCACCCATTTTCCATGTTGTAATATAATTAGATATAATTATATAATTATATAAAACTTTATCTAACTCCATCCTAATTTGGAAGTTATTTTAATACATTTGTTCAATTTCCTCCCATATCTTAAATTTATTTTATTAAATTAATGAATTATAGCACAATACGAGAATCACTTCTAACAAAATCTTGACAACATAACATTGTATTTATATAAAACTTTAGCTCATTCATTTTAAGTTGTTTCACATTGAGCTCATGAATTCAAAACATTTTTTTTGTTTTAAAATACATTCATTAATCTAATTAAAATCAAATGCACTTTTTATAAATAATAATAATTTTTACATAATTGTATTCATAATTATAGAATTGTATAGGGGCATGCAAGCAATTTCCTCCACATGTGAGCTACTACTTGCAATCAAAAAGAGGAAGAATACCCAAACTAATAACAGCTTCAAGTTGACAAGAAAACACAAAGCTGTGTTTGTACAAATGAACATAAAACAACGGAAAATTTCAGCAGCATGAATTCTCCTACATTTGCTTGTCAATCTCATTTGTGCTTAATTATGCTTCAATTCAAACAAAATCAAAGTTAACAAACATCTTAGCCTCAAGCCAAAATATCAAACCTTCAAGGATGAGAGGAACCAAGAATACAATTTCAAGTCCCTAAAATGTTTCAACACTAGAACAAATTGTCTAATTACATGGATGAAGTAGCCAGTGATTGATTAGCTAGGTAAGAGGAAAACAACCGGTTTTTGAAGTTACTGTCAAACTAATCAAAGAAACCTACCCTGCCTACATAGAAGGTTTACCACCACAGCAAAGTTCTTCATTCCAGCCACCAACAAATTAATGTTCACAAATACAACTTCGGCTACAAGCCTACAACTACTTTAGATGTTCTTGCAATAAAATGCCTGGTAATCATACCAAAGAAACCAAATTGATAAAACCAAATAATGTTTGATAGATAAACTAACAAAATGTTACACAACATAAAGAGTTTAAAGTTTACCTTGTGAAATACTTATACAGATACTACTCCCAAAACTTGTTAATAAGCATAAAAAACAACTAGCAAGAAAACACCTTAGCTTGTTCTTCGCTTCTTCCTCTCGCCTTTGTTGAAGTCCTTAAAGTCATTAGTGGATTCAGCAGTATTCTGCTTCTTCATACCCTTCCTACCACCATGTCCAAATTTAGATTCTCTATGGTCCCTCTTCTTATTCCATCCTTGTTTTTTGAACCCTCCAGACCTATCTCCAGGAGTCACGCCCGGCCTCTTCTTCTTAGACCTTTCAAAGCTATTCCCTTCATCAAAATTGAAACCTGGATCCTCATCTTTCCCTTTGGCAAAACCACTTTGCTGCCTCTGCTTCCTCCACTTCTTGACAGATTCAATGTCCTCTTTCTTGCGCTTGGCCCGCTCTTTATTCTTCTGAGCCTGGACCTCTTTCGCAATCTTCTTGGCTTCTCTTGCCTTCTTCCTCTCCTCAGCCTCCTCAATTTTCTTCTTCTCCACCAAGAGCTTGCTTTTCACCTTCAACATGTGAGTATCCGACTTCACCATCTCTGCATAATAGTCAGGAGGCCTAAGAAAAGGCAAGCCAATGGATTGCAATTTCGCAAAGGCCTTCCGGGTACCATCCAATGCCTGAGTATAAAAAGCCATTTCACGAGCAAGATCATCTTCAACATCAATCTCCGTCGCTTGCTCATGATCAATACTTAACTTATGTATCCAATCCACATTTTCCGGCCATGCTATGTCTTCAAGCTTCTCCAAAAGGCCATCTTCATTATACACCACATCCTTTGAAGGTTCCTTCAATGGCACCAATTCAGGCTCAGAATCAGATTTTGACTCTAATTCTTCTTCAACATCACTCAAATCATCTTCATCCATTGTTTTAGCTTTCTTGAATGCACCCATTAGAGGCTGAAGAGGAAACATACAAACATATAAATCAAAAAACATGCAAGAAAAACTAAAAAAGAATAAAAAACAGAGGAAGACTTTAATCTAAGATTAGAAGACCTAGAAATTCAATATAACATGAAACTTAAAAAAAAAAAAAAATCAAAATCAATGATAATAAATGACTAAACAACATTGAAATTTAAAAAACAAAAATAAATCATGCATATAATGATCGAACAAGGTTTTAACATGAAACCAAAAGATGATAAACCTTGGAAAAACACAATCAAAATTCTTTATCTGATGAATAAACAGGCAGTTAAGATAGATTTCCTCAAAAATATGAAACCTTTAGAACAAATTTACTTCCAAAAAGATTTAAAAAACACAAAAAATTAGCATATAACTATATTTGTTGATCTTTCAAGAAAAGAAGAAAGGAAACCATCAAAGAAGATATCAAGCTAGAAATAAAGCAATTAAATCAAACGAAAATCAAGAAAGGAAGCCATTAGAGAAGAAAATCAACTACTAAATGAGAAGAAAAACAAGATCGCTCACCGGAATCTATGATAATCTCCTTCAAGGATTGAGACGGCCGAGAAATCGATCTAGGGTTTAAGAGTTTTTCAGCTAAAGCGCTTCAAAACCTTTTATGGATATTGGATACTTCATTTTGCATTCACAACCCTGTTAAAGTTATAATTACTTATAAATACCTATAAATATATATATATATATACATATATATATATATATATACGGAGCATATGTAAATTTCAAATATGTGGACATTTCCAACAGCCGTTGGATGACAATCCAATAGCATTTACATAATCCCTTTTTCCTCCATAGGGATGATTTTGATATTTAATATATGAATATATGTACTTATAAAATAAAAAAATCAAATTATAGAAAAAATTTATAGATTACCTCCATAAAAAATTAAAATTTAATATGTATATGTACATATATCAATGTTCTATCTATTGCTATGAGGCTTATGAATAGGACGTTCATCTAGTTAACAAGACGAGTTTAAATTTTAACTCACATAGACTGATGACACAAATATTATATACTCAATTTCTCATGTGCATATTCTTAACAAATAACTTATTAATATTTGTAATATATATATATATATATATATATTATAAAGTTATTAATATGTTTCATAAATAATGTTTTTTGGCTTTTTTTTTAATTATCAATATTAATAAATTATTTTTTTAAAAAAGTGGCAAATAATTTCGGTATTTTTCGGGATGGCATGTAAAAAAACCTCTTATTTTTATTACCAAACAAACTCTTTATTTATTTACTTAAAAATATATAACAACTTTTTGGGGAAAAAAATTTCCAATTTTTCTTCACAGTGCTAATACTTTTTTTTAATAATTAAATAACTAAATCAAAATTTTCAAAATTCTGCTTAATTTGTTTGGTTGGTGGTTTTTGAAGATTTTGTAAAGTAAGATAAAGTAAAATAATGGAAGGTAAAAGGAGGTTTTGAAACCTTCTTTGTTTGGGGCAATGTAAGGTAAATGAAGGTTTTAAAACCTTGTTGTGTTTGGTTTGAAAGTAATTGGAGGTAAGGTTTATAGTAATATTACCAAATTACCCCTATATTGAAAGGCAAAAGTTGTAATTTTATTTACAATTACATGAAATTTACATAATTTTCTCATTGTTTATATAAACATCTCCTTTGATTATTGCTATATTAATTAACAAAATAAACATATTAATATAATATTAATATTAATTAATATGTTTATTTTTTAATTAATTAATAATATTAATTAATATAATAATATATTATTAAAATAAATATATTAATATAATATTAATCTTAATTAATATAATATTAATTTAAAAAAATAAACATATTAATATAATATTAATATTATATAATTAATATTATATTATTATATTAATTAATATTATTAATTATATTAATATTATATCAATATTATATTAATGATATAATATTAATATAATTAATTAATATAATAATATTACTTAATAATATTATATTGGAATTCTTGTAAATGGCCAAGGGCATTTTGGTCAACAAAAAAAAATTACTATTGAAAACCTTCAAAACCCTCCAATTTGGAGGGTTGGAAAGTGGGGGTTAAATGGAGGTTTTAAAACCTCCATCTAACCCTCTAAACCCTTACCTCCATCTTTACCCTCTCCTCCAAACATGATTATACCCAAAATTTTACTTTACCCTACCTCTCAAAACCCCCAACCAAACAAAGCATAAAAATAAGAAATTAATAGCCCACTGCATCTCCTCGTCGATCTCGAGCTCTCAAGCTTCTCTTTCAATGGCCCCGGAGCCGGAGAAACCTCCGGCGAAGAAGAAGACGGTGCAGAGGAAGGGCATCGGCGGAGATCCCTTCGAGTTCTGTGATGTTTGCAACCTCAACCACGACCATGGCCGTCGCCACAAGTACCTCCCTTCCCATCTCCGCGCTCTCTCCTCTCTCTTCTCCCGTTTCCAGTCCAAGCTTTCCGACCTCCGCTTCTTCCTCAAAAACCCCGTTCCTCTGCGGCCCGAGCACTCCACCCTCAACCGCATCTGGTGCGTCTTCTGCCGCCTTGACATCCAGGAGCTTGATAGCCTCTTTGCATGGTAGCCCTTTCTCTCCTCTTCTTAATGGTTTTAGGGTTTTTTTGGTTGATTTTTAGGGTTTTCGAATCTGTTTGTTTTGGATTTGTTTGCGTTTTTAAAGTGAGAATGCGATCGAACACATGGCGAGCGAGGAGCATCTGAAGAATTTGAAGAATTTCTTGTGGAAACACGGGGGAGGGATGGATCGTGTTGATTCGTTTAGGGTTTCCGAGTCCGATCTCTCTAAGGTTAGGGTTATTTCCCGTAACCATTAGTTTTCTTTGCCTGATTGGATTTTAAAACTTTGCTAGATTTCTTCTGTTTGAAGTTTATAATTTTTTGGTTTTTGGTTGGATTTCTGACCAATTGTTGTTTTGGTTTTGAGCTATTGGATATTCGGCTTTCCTCATCCTTTTGTGATTTTAGATCAAACTATTTGTGCTGTAAACCAAGTTTCAGTTTTTCTCTCTATTGATTTGTTTTTGTGAATTGCTTAAACTTCTTTATTCACTTTATGTTGTAACACTTGCTGATGATATAATGCTAATTCATATGAACTTATTGTCAATAAATGATTGGTTTTTTGTTGATTATTGATGGTATGTTATTGATTGATTAACATTCAATTTGCAGTGGAAAAAGGAGTGTGAGCTGTCGAAGTGTGTTGCTCCATTGTCAGCCAGCAAACAGCCTATTGGACCAGTGCCCGGACCTTCTAAAGATATCCAATTTGAACATGAATCTGGCCATACAGATAGTTTTGACAATAATTCATTAATATCTTTTAATTCTAGCACTTCTCATAATGTTATGCCTTTACAAAGTCACACCTATCAAGAATATTGGAAATGTTTTCCAGAAGTTAGTGAAGCTACCACAGCTTATGCAGTTCCTATGTCTGCTTGTTCTCCATCCCTTTGTGTTCTGGGAAGTGTGAGTCTTCCGAGCACTCGCTTGCAAGGAGCCTCCTTGGATGACTCTGGTTTGTACTAGCTCATTCTGTTTCCATTATTATTATTATTATTATTATTATTATTATTGGTTATTCATTTTAGATAGTCATCTGACTTTTTTATTTCTATTGCTCTGACATGTTTGTGCTGAATGAAGCTTATAATCCAGGTAACCAAGTCCCTTATAACAGCATAAACCGGAATGACTTAGCTGCTCATTCTTTACCAAGGGGAGAGGTATGTTGCTTACTTCACCATATGTGTTTGAATTGCAAAATCAAAGCTTGGAAGGATGTTTCGTTTTTTACATTGTTAATTCTATCATTTTTTTTCCTTTGCTTTCCAAATTTGTATGAATAATTGCAATTGGACTATCACAAGATAGACTCTCCAAAGACAATGTACGATACAAAATTTGAAGATGCAAACTAAAAGACTTGTTTAAAGTTGAACTTTTGCCCACCCTTTATTTTTCCTTATCCCAAGAATACTTTCTATTGAAAACATGCTAATTTTTATTTGACACTGTCTAATGTATCTGTCATATAAGTGTGAATTGTTTCATTTTCTTATGTTAGCTATTGGGTTGTCTGAAAAAATGTATTAGTAATTTTTGGCGGTGGTGATACTCTATGTTGATGGCAACGTTTTATGCTTCCTTTTATTTTGAGGTTTACCTAAAAGCTGTTTTGCTAGTACAAAAATACGATTGTGAGCCTTATTTTTTCTATTTTGTTGCTCATTCTGTTTAGTATAATGAAGTCGTCTATCATGTTATGAACTACTTTCCAGACAGACTTTTACAGCTAAAAGATTTTTCAAGCAAAGAAACCATAAATTTACTGCTAATGTTTGATTAGTTTTAATGTTTTGGTGTTTACATGTTTCTGTTAGTGATCCATCTAATTATGAAAATATTTCTGTGGACCTTATTTTTCTATTATCTAATCATTCTTTCCAACTGATAAGGAAGATTTCTACAATGCTATATGAGCTAATTCTTTCATGATATATTTTGAATGTTAAAAGTGTCCTTTAATCTTTAATTAAAAATAACAATCAGTTGTAGATGTATTTAGAATTTCCACACCAATGTTGTAAAGGCTGTATCAAGTTTCTTTTAGGTGACTGTCATGGTAGATTTTGGGTTTGAGTTGTCCAAAATGGGAAATTTGTTTTCCTCAAATCCAAAGTTGGATAGCTATTATTGTTCTGATATATTAGAATAGAAAAGGCTACATTGTTTTAATAGTCTGAATACTGATGCTGCATGCCTGTCCTTTTATACAGAGTGCATGTATATTATGGAAAATTGAGGTGTTGCATTGCCAATATCTTTGCTGATCATGGAACATCAGCACAGTCACTAGTTACCCATGGAGGATTTGCATATACTCTATGATGATTATATCAGGACAATGGTTTTTTGTCTTATCTCATGCTCCTTATCTTAATTAGCAATTTCTATTGAAGCCACTTGTATACAATTTTGACAGATTGTAACCAATATTGCTGATATACTGAATTCTGAAACCCTAATTCTGGTTTCTTCCATTTTAAAAATCTCTGTTTTCCCCTATTATATTTGCATTGTGTATATCTTCATTTATAGTTTTCTTATACATCTGCCTCAAACATCCTCATGCCTTTGATCTCTGGTACATTATGTGACTATTATGTTCAATCATCTTTTGAATCAAAATGACTTGATATGCATATCGTCCCAGTTTTAACTGTCCTGACCATCCTGGACATTGGAGCCCATGGGAGACATGAATCTTCTGTGCACGTGGTGTCATGAGATTGGCAGTTGGAACAATTCATTGCTCTGAATGTCCATTCGATCTGTTGCCTTGAACCTTCTTCTCTAGTCACAAGTGCATTTGCAACTAAAAATGAAATAACATAACTTTGTTTTTAGAAGCATGATTTGCAAAGTTATCCAAAATCTAGCAGCATCTTATATCGTATTTTTACATCTGCCTTATGACCAGCTTTATTTGTTGCTCTTTTACACTGATGAGTGTATCGATTCTGTGCTACAGGACCAAAGAAAATTCTCTAGAGATAACAGTAACAACGGTACTTGAGATCTTCATAATGCTGATAAATGATCTTCCTTACTTTTCCTCTTTATTTTTATTAAACATCGTGTGAACAACATTGTTTTTTTGTGCAATTGGCCTGACACATGTCTTGATTTTTCACCTTCCAGTCACACAGAAGCTCACCCAGATACCTTTATGTTCAAATGGTAATCTAGAAAATGTTCATACTGGTGGTGCTCCACCCTGGTTACTCTCTAGTGAAGAAAATGATGTGAATCTGGCTAGCAAAAGATGTCTACTGGATAATATTGGATCCACTACAGCAGCTCAGAATGGGAGGTCAAAAAAGTTGAACCCTAAACGGGTGGGAGCAGCGTGGGCTGAGAAAAGAAGGCTTGAACTCGAGCTGGAGAAGCAGGGAAAAATAACTCAAAAACCACATGATGCTAATTGGCTTCCTAATTTTGGAAGAGTTTGGCAAGCAGGCACACGCAAGGAATCCAGGAAAGAGTTTGAGAAGGAAAAGCGCGAATTATCTGAAAAGGATCAGCAATCAGACACATCTTTCATAATTCAACCTTACTTAAGCAAGCGAATGGTAAGTCAGACAAATGTTTCATCTGTGATTGGAGTCCTTGTTTGGTTACTATATCAATCTTTTTAACAAATATGCATGCGAGTAGCATTCCATTGTTTGATTTTGAACATAATTGGAGTTATCACTACTTTTTACAATTGTAACTAGTAATTTTTATTTATTTACTTGTTTGCAGAGAACTGGTTCATCTAATGCTGGTGCTGGTGCTGGTGCTGGTGCTGGTGCTGGTGCTGGTGCTAACTGAATTAGGAGAAACATGGATTTTTGCTAACTTACAATGTTAATACGGTGAATTCTTGTATGTGTATATATGTTCAAGTTACTGATAACTGTAATTTCAGTTGCTTGTTCTTAAAATTTGACATTCCAGATATAAAGCTAAAAATTAAAATCCTGATTATCAGAGTTAGCTTATAAGTTTGAAGATTAATTCCCAATGGTTAATATAAAAGTGATATTATGTAGTTGCATTCTCATTAAAATCTCCATTGAAAGTTTACTTAATATCATTATTATCAAAGGGAAGTCAGAAAGGGGAAAAAAAAAAAAAAGGGGCATTCAAGTGAACTAAATCAATGGACCACGTATATAATCATAAAATAACAAAAAAAATAATGTCAATAAAACGATCGCGATGGGACTCGAACCCACAATCTCCCGCTCCGGAGGCGAGCGCCTTATCCATTAGGCCACGCGATCTATTTTGACTTTTGGTTAAAAAGTACATTTAAGAACATCAACCATATCCATTGCGTCCATCCTAGGAGCCACCAAACCTGAATAATATTTATAAGCAATAACACTCTTTCTTGAAAGAATATGCGCATCCTTACATTCAAGCAAAAGCAATGATGATAAACTAAATAACATGTAAGCAATAACATACTCTTTTTTGAAAGAATATGTTCACATTAACCTCGAATTACATGCACTAACAAGAACTAGTCTGCAATTTTTTTGTATCAACATTGACAGCCAAAATGAGACCATTCACAGTTGTGTCGTCAAAATGTGGGTCTTCTGCAATGAAATATATTACATGTGATGAATGTCCAGCGAGTGTGGGCACCAGACATTTGGAAATTTAAGAGGTAGAAACATGAATTCCATGCCTGTTTAGCTGGTAAAAGAAATGACGATATGAAGTTTTTCACAAGTTAGCATGATCATAAATCATGCAGTAGCTCTTTGCTAGGATAGTCGGTGACACACACAAAGACTCATTGTAGGTTGTTGAAAATTTCATCACTTTATGATACCTGGTTTATACTGTGGTACCTTGCTTTTGCCTACTCTTGGTTTATCAGTTACCAGTGCATACATCTTCACCGCGAACAATTCCTCAGGGAGCCCTTTTTGATCCTGATATGAATAATTTACAGCAATTATCTCAAAGAAAATCTTGAAACAAGCTCCAATAAGAGAGAGAGAGAGCGAGATCTATGAGAGAGAGCGAGATCTATCTGATTTCTTGTTTAATGATAGAAAGAAAATTAAATGTTTGCATAGCTAGTAATTGGGATGAACCTTGGTCTTGTAAATGTACAGGCCACACTGATTAAATAGCTCTTTAAAGTATAAGTCAGACCTGGTGATGCTGTTGTCTTCCTTATCTAAAACAAATCCTGCAGCAAAAGTCCAAGTGAATCAGAACAAACTTATAAAGTCCTTAAAAAATGATAATACCAAACTCCCCTGGCAAACTGATGGAAAAGGTGACTTTGTGTTCTCGATAATACAAAAAATAGGCCCTTAAGTGCTTATCTTATCAAGTAAGTGCTTACCATTCAGCGGTCCAATGAAGGAAATATTTGTTATACTATGAGCATAGAATTCCAAGTATATTAAGGACTGTTTAGGAGCTTTACACAGAATATTCAAAGTCATTACACCCTAAAACATTAAAATAAAATTTATCTCAGTTTAGCATTCCTTGGGGAATTTCTCATGGCCTGCTTAGGGTTTTCAAAATTGTCACAATCTTAGACAATGTTCCACTAGAATGAAGTTCAATCATGAAACAAAAGATGATGCCATATTAAAATTTATCTATAAAAAAAAAAAAGGAAATCTAAAAATTTATCTAAAAAAAACTGTAATGTTTCTACTTAAATGAAACACATAACTCCCATATGATACTCATACAAGTCCTTGAGTAAAAAAAAAAATGCTAATGCAAACCATTATGCAGCTTAATAAGTATGATAGAAAGACAAAGAAAATCAGAACCTTTCTTGCAACATTATAGCATGTATCTTCAGACCATTATGTGGTTAAGTTATTGCAGGAAAAAAAGGATATAGTTAAAAGAGAGAGAGCATCAAACCCTGCCGTGCAATATTCTCTTTTACAACAAAAAAACCATCAGGTTTAAGACCCACCTGTGCAACATACACATCAATCAATACAACATGGAAAACTAATCAAAAGAAGTTAACAGTCACAAGAAAATAAAACAGTTGAAGCAAGGAGAATTCGACTTTCAAACAAAGAGAAACAGCTTTATTAAGAAAACAGTAAAGACAATCTAGATATAAACTTCACAAGTAGAACTGTTGGATCAATTATTGACCTTCATCATACATCTGGATTGGTACCAAAATACGCGTTCTCACTTAATTTTGTATCCTTAAACTGGATAATAACAATTTTTTTCATCTCCAGGGAATGTTTTAACACCTTATCATTGAAAAAATGAATTAATCGTATCAAAAGTAAATCCTTACCTATTACTCTCGCACAAAGACTAAGGAATATCAATAAACTTATATCATTCTTGAAATGCAAAATCCTAACTCTGTTCCTAAATGCTGTCTATGTAGATTGCAGCAAATTTGAAAGAAGAAATCATACATCACTCAATTTCACCAGAGAGGAAATCATCAGAAGCAAAATCATTGCCTCAGAACAATAAATCACCGTCACAAAGGCCACTTTCCATATTGATAGAGATGGCAGAACTCTCATAAGGTAAATAACTAAGATAAAATCCAATATTTGATTTTTGAAGAATAATTATTCAATAATGCTATCACAATTCTAGCAATTCTAAAGAACCGATAAAAGAAGACCATGTTAGTTTATACACTAAAAAAAACTAATATCACAACCATGCCCTGGCCTACTTTATATCATTAGAATAATTGTTTTTCAACAGATATATGAGTGCAACTTCATTTGAAAAATACTAAATAAATGAAGGCTCTCAAACCCTCTAGATGTCAAAGCACGGCAATTGAAAACAAAAAAAAGTAATTATCTTTGCCCTTATCTATCAGATCTAGAATGAAAAAGGCACCAGCAATTGTTATGCAACAACAAAAACAGCCTATGCAGTGCAATAATCTAAACAGAGACAACAAGGGAAAACGTCTCATAATTAATAAAATTTTCCATCATTACTCCAAATTAAAATCTTTACTAACAGAAAAAAATTGAAGCAGATGTTGGAATAGTTGCTGGTTGATAGCATAGAATCAAGTCAGGCAGGAAGCATTGATATAATCAAGTCCTCAAGACTGAAAATTAAATACCTTGGCTCGCTTAAAAAATGATACAAAATCATCATCTGGAAGCTGCCCAATACACCATTGAATCCAAATGACATCATATCTTCCAGCTTCAGGAGTAAATTCCTTTAAGAGAAAACTGGACTTCAGCAGCAGCAAGGCATCTACAGATGAAGCAAGGAGAATATATACACCAAAGAAGGAAAGCATATCAGGCTGATAACCTGAAGGGGGACACAAAAGAAATTGACAGCCTTGTGTGTATCTATATCCATATCACCCTCAGAAGACAATTTTTCATGAGCAGCCTCTAGAAAATGTGACACAGGTTCAACAAGATCAACCTGATTCAAGGGCATTTATAGATGATTATTTGTGCCAATGCATGCACATTGAAAATAATATTCACAAGTTGCAATTTTGTGTATAATTATATGCAAAACATATACAAGCAAAATTCATATAAAACCAAAATGGAATCATGCAATGAAAGCAAAATTCATCCAAAGAGTTTGACAATACAAATTATGCAGTACCATCACACACCTCATTAAAATATCTCAGTAAAAGATTTTTTGTAACCCTTCCTATTCCGGAACCGCAATCTGCATCAGATAAAATCACCCAAAAAAAAACCATAATTCCTCATGTAAACAGTCATAAGAAGCCAAAGTTACTTAAAAACAAAATGAAAGGCAAACAATAATGCATCCATCCAAAAACGCTTAAAAGTTAACACCAAGCATAAACAAGTAAAGTGATCAAACAAGATACCGAACAAATTTCAAACATAGATAACCATCAAAATTATATTTCTCACAAACACTTTGGGAGGAAAAAAAAACTATACAAGCTTTGATAGACCTCACTCCAAATCGAAATTCGTAATTCCTAATCAAAACAAGTTCCAATCTTTTCTTATCCAAATCATTTCTCAATCTAAATCCACTGTCCTCAAATCAAGACACTAAAAAAAAAAGAAAGAAAAAAAGCAATCCTTCTTATGCATATTCAAATTAAAAGAAAAAAAAAATAAGAAAAGAAAACAACAAACAAGGAGAAGGATTACCAAGAGCCACAAGATGTCGTTTTTGCTTGCCAAACCGATCAGCCAGCAAGGGTTTAAGAAAACCCTCGCTCCCCTTCACGTCAGGCTCATTGACACAACCATAGCCCCCAAGAACTCCATCCACAGAAGCCTCCACACCCTAAATAGAATCCAAAAAAAATCACAACAATAACAACAAATCAACAAGAAACCAATCAAATACAAAGAAGCAGTAATGAAGACGTTCTTAGAAACATTTACTTGCCAATAGGCGATGCCCTTCCGATACCAGTCCCTGCGCTTGTCGCCGCCGCCGCCGCCGCAGCAAGTGCCGTTTCCTTCTCCTCCAGCGGAACCGGTACCGATCTCTAGCTCCCACATCTCACTGGCTTTAGCGAACTGACGGCCATCGGAATCCAATCCACTGCCGTCCATTGTTGCTCTCCGCCGAGTGGAAGAGAAACGAAGCCCTTTTTGCCTTTAAACCTTTCATTTTAAATATTGTAAATATATATATAAATATATATATATATATATATATACAAAATACGCATGTTCATAATTATTTAGCAAAATGCGTATTTTTGGGAAAAAAAAAATTCCGTTTTCTTGTTTTATTATTTTATTTATTAATTATGGAAAATAAGAATTTCTCTCCAGTTTTATTTAAAAAAATTAATGAAAAGTGGAAAACAGGAGAATTTCTCCCCATTTTTTTTCTCATTTATAACATAAGTTGCGTAAGAAGAAAGTCCAAGCAGGTAGTATTACAATCGCCAACAGTAAAGTACCTTTGTACTTGTCATAAACATGTGTGCCATCTATCTGGATGACCAGTTTACAATATTTGAACACCTCCATACATGTGGGGAAGCTCCAGAAAACTATGAAAGATTCAAGTATCACGTAGCAGGTAAGGTCCCTCGTATGCTGGCTGAGTCTCAAGATCAACTATTGTCCCAGGAACAAACTGTTGTAACGCTGATAACCATCTTGGTAATTCATTATAGGACTCCTCCCAATTGCCGAATGTTGCTTCAACAGTTTTTTGCTTAGTTTTCCATACTTTCTTATATGTCCGTGTGTATTCATATCGGTTCTTGATCTTCGCTATTAAAACCAATACATCGATGCTTGGCTGCTGTTGGACTAGTGCTCGTATTTGCCAACAAATCATGTTTGAATCCATATTGAATGATCCCGTGAGATCATTACTGATGTACATGTGTGAAGGCCAGTGTACTTTGTAATTTCCTAAAGCTGTCTCGCTTGTTGTAGGATGCACGAACCCTCCAATTGCATCCATCGCCATATGACTTGCATTTACCTGAGTACCGAATCAGATCAGATTGGATAACTTTGTATTCTACAGAATTAAATAAGCAGTAATGCTTAATTGCGGTGACAACATCATCTTTGCTTTGAAATCTCATGCCTATATGCAGATCTCCATTTGTTGTTGCTGCACTTAATGTATCGACGTACAATAAAAGGTACTACAAGAATTCTTGTACGGACATTGCTTCCAAATCAAGAGTCCACATATGTGCTGGAGGCTCCATTGGTGCCATCGTGAAATTATGGTCGGGCAAAGGAACATCTTCGAAATTGCGGTCTTCTAAGCGAATGTCATCAACGCTTGCTTTAGTGTCCTCCCCAAAGCTGTCATCGTCGTCATCCTCATCATCTCCACTGAATCACCCATACCGATGAATTCGGTTTCATGAGTATCATGAAAAGAACTTGTTCCGTCTTCTGGATGTTGTGAATTAGTAAAATCAATATTGGGTGGTGGATCATCTTGTGCCCTCCACTCCGTAGAGAGTCTTTCAGGTTCATTAACTTGGCATGGTGATGAAATCCTTTCCCGTCCCATGTTGCATTGAACTTGGTCATCTATGGCAGTTTGTTGTCAAGAAGAAACATCCTTGAAAGTTGCAGCGCTAAACTCCACGTACAATTCAATAATGCCAATATTAAGATTTTTTTGTGGCAGTCGAACATCATCCAAGCATCTCGGTCATTAGGCAATTCAAATGACTAATAGCAAATCTTGCCGGATCCTGAAGAAATTGGGAGCCGATATTTGATATGTGAAACTCCTTGGTTGTCCGCAATCTCAATACTTTCTTCAATGGATCTCTTTAAGTTTTCATAAGAGATGTCGTCTTCGACATAAACATATGATTGATCCTCCGATGAACATATAATTGTGTCTTCACTTGCAGTGATTGAACCATTGTAGTAAACCAATTGTTGAAGACAAGAAAAAGAAGTACGGGTGAGTGAGTTGAAAGAGAGTAAATAGTATGCAAGAATGAAAATGGGCTACTAAGGTTGGTTTATATAAAAAGCTCAAATTTTGACTATTTTCATTTATGATCATTGTAGGTTTGACCGTCCTAATTGCTGACCAGTGCAAGTTTGACAGTCCTAATTTGTGATAATTACTGACCGATGTAGGTTTGACTGCCCTACTTTGTGCTAATTACCGATCAGTGCAAGTTTGACCCTTCTAATTACTGACCGGTGTAGGTTTGACTGTCCTACTTTGTGATAATTACTAACCGGTGCATGTTTGATCATTCAATTTTATGTTAATTACTGACAGGTGTAGGTTTGATCAACCTTCTTTGTGCTAATTACTGACTGGTGCAGGTTTGACCGACCTACTTTGTGCTAATTACTGATCAGTGCAGGTTTGATCGTCCTACTTTGTGCTAATTACTGACCGGTGCAAGTTTGACCAACCTATTTTGTGCTAATTACTGACTGATACATGTTTGACTAACCTACTTTGTGTTAATTACTAACCGATACAGGTTTAACCATCCTATTTTGTATTAAGTGCTGACCGGTGTAGGTTTGACTGTCCTACTTTGTACTAATTACTGACCGGTGCATGTTTTACTATCCTAATTACTGACCTATGCATGTTTGACAGCCCTACTTTGTACTAAATACTTCTCTTAATAATTTTTTACTAGTGCAAGTTTGATTGTTTTATTTCTAATATTTTTCGGGATTCCTAGTTTTTTTTTTAAAATAAAAGTTTATATATATATATATATATCTTAACTATTATTTTCTAGTTAAGAAATTAACTATATTAAAAAAATATATATATTTGTTTAACTCCTAACGGCAGCATGCAATTTCCGTTAAGATTTTTTTTTTTTAAAAAAAAAGGGAAAACGGGAGATAATCTCCCGTTTTCTAATTTTTTATTAAAAAATTAAAAAAAAAAAACAAGAAAGCCGGAGAAACTCTCCCTTTTTCACATTTTTTAATTAAAAAAATAGGAAAGGTTCTCCCGTTTTCTATTTTTTTAAATTAAAAAAGTTGAAAATGGGAAAGTTTTCCTATTTTTCCCAAACATGCATATTTTGGTAAATATTTTTTTATAATATTTAAAAAAACCCCAAGATTATGACACATTTACTTATTTAAGCAAATAAGAAATAATAATAATAATAATTATTATTATTATTATTAAAAAATATTATAGTATTAATAAATAATTTCCATTGATTTAAAAAACAAGGGACGAGGAGTTCATTCCTAACACATTTCTTTCTTCATCAATTCATGAATTAAAATTTGAATATATCTCTGTCTTGGCTTTTAAATAATTTTAATTTAATATAAAATATTTTATTATTAATTCAAATTTTATCCTAAACAATTTAACTATTATATAATATTTTAACCTTAATACGAAAAAATCAAAATATATTTTTCAATTTTTTTTATAAAATTTACTTTTTTTTAACAGGAGTAAAAACCATTCATGCTTTCTATATTTTAAACAATCACAAAGACTAACAATTAAAAGTTCATGATATAAATTTTCTTTTGTCAAGTGATTTTATATTCCTCCAAAACTTAATAATAATAAAGAATAAAATAAATAATATTATGAAATATTAGAGGAAGCCAAATTTCTATGAAAATAATCTAAAAAATATTTTAATTACAATAATATTTTTATTAAAATTGTGAAAAATCTAATAAATAAAATTGGTGTTTAATTATTAGCATAAGTTTGTTGATAATTTAATATCAATCAAATCTGTCTTTAATATTTATATTAGAATGTAAATAAAATTTGAGGTGAAACTTCAAATTGAAATCTTTAGTAGAAGAAATTTTGGTGCTCTTCTAATCTATTCCATTGTCTTTCTTTTGAAGGGTTTTGAACGGTGAATACATAAACCTTTTCATTTAATAATTACTTTACTTTGAATTCTAAATTTTAAAGTGGGTTAATGTCTAAAATATTAATTATAATTAATATATAATATAATTTAAATGATAATATTACCCAATTTAATTTTATTTTAAACTTATAAAAGTAAGATTTACGATTATATTTAGCCCAAATATTAATTAATTATTTTTCTACACGAATTTATTATGTTATTTTATTTTATGTAATTTTAAAATAGTTTAATCATAGAATATATTGTGGTATAGATTTAATTAATATAAATTGCATTCACGGGAGATAAAATGATTAATTTATTCAAAACATTAATTGTAATATTTTATTATTATTAATAAATTTGTAATTACAAATGTAAATTTGTGGTGGGAAAAGTTTCCTTAGGCACCAAAATTATAATTTAATTGAGATTTTCATTTATGTTTGTTTAATTTAAAATAAAAGCTTAATGTTGAATTAATTTTTAATTAGAAAAATTCTCAAAATAATGACTGACTTTAATGTTAATATATCAAAGGGCTTGTAGCCCAGCGGTACCTCGGGTCTCCTCGTTGGGAGAGACGCGAGTTCGATTCCCCCTGACCACGCTCTCCAGTTTCAAGAGGGTGAGGACGGTTGTGGCAATTCCCCCGCTCGCGTACGCCCCTGAGAGTTGGCGCTTGTCGCCCTACCTCAAAAAAAAAAAAAAAAAAACTTTAATGTTAATATAATCTGAAAATTAAAGATAAGTTTAAAACTCTAAACTAATAGCATTTAAAATTTAAATGGAGAAGTAGAAGAAGGGGAAAAATTTGAATTAAAAAAAATGAGGATTTGATTAAGTACAATTTTTCCAAGGGATATACAATTATATTTATATTTTCATGCATCAATATAATAAACTGGTTATTTACAGAAGAATAATAAACATACACATATTTTCTTTTTTCAAATAAGATATGGTAGCTCTAAAATAACAAATAAATAGCGTGGTTTTTATATATAAAAAAAACCTTTTTTTTCCTTTAAGTATTACTGTTAATTATAAGAGTTAGTAAAACTCGTTGGTCTCTTTTGAAGGAAGGATAAATAGCTTTATTTAAAAAAAAAAAACTGAATTGATAAATATTTTTCCCCTTGAAAGAAAGGGAAATGGCTTCCTCTGACCATATATTTTTTTTTATTATATTAAATATATATATATGATAAAGTTGAATTTATACACCAGTCATTATATTTTTTGAATGATATTTTAACAATGCTACAAAAATATAATTAAAAAAAAAAAACTTATTGGAACAAAGAGATTATTGATTATCAATCTAAATGAATCTTTTTTAGGGGAAAACCAAATTAACAAAATTAGTCAAAATATTCTTAGTAGATTTTAAGAGATTTCAATTACTTGAAATTAAAAAAAAAAGAGTTTATATATATGACTTTATCCACTTTTTCAAATATATATAGATTCATGTATTTCATATTTTTTATAATAAAAATAGTGATAGAAAATTGTTTGTAGTATAAATTCTTTGGCATGGAACAAAATAAAAATAAAAATAAATAAATAAATAATGAAAAAACAAATTTATAAATAATATGGAGTATTAGAGTTAACCAAATAAACAAACTTTATATACATATGATATGATGATGATGATAAAAATAATTAGTATGCACTCTATTATCTAGTTGAAGCTATATTTTGGTTCTTGTTTGTCTTAATGATTCATGAATTTTACATATATTAAACTTATTTATTTATTTATTTATTTATGCAAGAGTTTAAATACATATTGTTGTTTATCTTCAATTATTAAAAACTGAGGAACCAACGACCGCTAGGTCAATTGGTACTGGGTCCTTGCGTAAGGTGTTCGGTTTCGGGAAGACCCGGGATCGAATCCTTGTTCGCGCAAGTGAGTGCAAGTGAGTGCACGGTTCGGTGAGCGCCGCTCCCACGTGCCCGTCCCTGACTTACCCTTAGATGGGGGGCGCTTGTTGCCTATTTGTCAAAAAAAAAAAAAAAAAAAAAAACTGAGGAATCATTTTATAATGATAATATATAAATATAAACCATTTTTATTTTAGCTTTTCTTTTTAAAATTTGTTTTTTTCTTTTGGGAGAAATCATTGTAAAATAAATAATGAAATCCAAAATTTAATAATTGCGGAGCTAGAAATAGCTATGGATGGTTATAAGTTATAACTAATAAAGTGGCGTCCGATCTATTTTCCATGTATTTTTTTTCTATATTTTTCTATATATTTTTTCTCAAAACAAACACATCGTAAAAAAAATTGTCTCATTCCAAGCAATTTAATTAATATAAATCCAAGTTTATTTAAAAAAAATAAACAGCGAGGTTAAAAGAAAAATATAAAACTTTGATTACAATTGTTTTGATTGAGAAATAATTAACTACATAAAATTTATTTAATAACATCAATAATAGAAAAAATTGTTTTTACAATAAAATAAATAAATTTATTTTACATAATTTTAATTAATTCAACCAAGTTTTCCAATATGCATCTCAACCATTGGATTAATGTAAATTTATACAATAAAGTACATATTCTTTAGAGTTTTAAAATAAATAAATTTATTTTACATAATTTTAATTAATTCAACCAAGTTTTCCAATATGCATCTCAACCATTGGATTAATGTAAATTTATACAATAAAGTACATATTCTTAAGAGTAAATATTTTGGTGATAAAATTAAATTATGAATTAATTATTCATGTAAAATTTTAAATATATATTATTGTTTATCTTTCATTATCAAAAACCAACCAAATTTGTTATATATATATATATATATATATATATATATATATAATGCTTTGTAGAGCGAACCAGGTGGCCACCCCTTTTATTTTTTTAAATTTTAAAATAAAAAATAAATAAAATATCGTTGCTTTTTGTCTCTCTCTCTAGCACACACTCTCTCTCTCTCGCGTGGCTCTCTCTCTCTCGTCTTACCCTAACTTGCAAGAGAGAGGAAAGAGGTTGGCCGCCGCTCCCCTCCTCTCTCGTGTTTTGCCCTAATTTCTCTTAGAAGCCAAAGGGGTTGGTGGTAGCTGCTCCCCCCTCCTCTCTCGTGTCTGTGCCCTTGGAAGGGCACAGACACGAGAGAGGAGGGGTAAGCGGCGGCCAATAAATTATTCATGTAAAATTTTAAATATATATTGTTGTTTATCTTTCATTATCAAAAACCAACCAAATTTGTTATATATATATATATATATATATATATATATATATATATATATATATATATATATATATATATATCCAAGGAGTAATGCTATGTAAAGTGAACCAGCGCGACGTGGCCACCCCTTTTATTATTTTTTTTAATTTTTAAAATAAATAAATATCATTGCCTTTTGTCTCTCTCTCGTGTCTTGCCCTAACTTGGAAGAAAGGGGAAAGGCTGGCCGCCGCTCCCCTCCTCTCTTCCTCTCTTGTGTTTTGCCGTAACTTCTCTTTAGAGAAGCCAAAGTGGTTGGTGGTAGCCGCTCCCGCTCCCTTCCCCTCTTTTGTGTCTATGCCCTAGCTTGGAAGAGAAGCAGGCTGGCCGTCGTTTCCCTCTCTTCTCTCGTGTCTGTGCCCTAGCTTCTTTTCCAAGCCTGGTCGCCGCTTTCCTCTTTCTTGAGGCATGAGTGACCGGCAATCGCTCCCCTCTCGGTTCCCAGCCTCCGTCCACCGTTCCCCTCTTGATTGTACCCCCGATCCCGGCAACTGCTCCCCTTTCGATTCTCAGCTCTCGTCTACCGCTCCCCTCTCTGGTGCCTTTGTGAATCTTGGCTCACCTTGAAATCAGGTACAGAGGCAATGATGATGCCCTAAAAAATTCTCTCATGCCATCGTATCTCTATAACGACGGAGTGGTAGCTTGGATGGCCTTGTAGGCAACTGCTACTCCTATTGTTGTAGAGGGAAGGGGAAATGTGAGAGAAAATTTCCACCATTGAATATGAGCCTCTTGTTTGATTCTGTTTCTTGATATTTTATATATATTCAGCATGAATCATTTTGTTGCATCATGTATTTCTTTCTGTCGACGTGGCTAGTTCGTGTATTTGGTTCGCTCTATATAGCATTACTCTTTAGTAATGGGTGTTCTTGTGGCCATGATGATTTGCCTATAAAAGAGTATGGAGATTGGGTGGCGTGGCAACTTTAGTTGCAGCCCTTGATTCAGGTTTATCCATGTGAAAGAATAGGGGGGCAAGATCTGAGCCTAAAATGAAACATGAATTCATTCTTTCAATTTTTCCTTGTCTATCTTTTGTGTTTGTGTATGGCATTTAAAGCATATCACCATTGTCATGCCATGCATGTAAAATTTCTCTAATAATTTGAAGAGGATTTTTTAGGGCTTGGTGAATCTTGTACTCTATGTGAAATGCAGGTAAAATGATGTAATAGTTTGGGATCAATTAATTTGGTTCAGTACTTGACTAACAAGTGCTTGATTGTGCATTGGTTTTAGGATTATATTGCACTTATTGTTTTTAAGATTATATTGCACTTAAAAATGCAATATTTCTGAGAAAGTTTATTGTTGGGCGCAAGATATATGGCTGAAGCCAATTAGGAAAGATGGAGAAATTTTAATGAAGCAAGTGTGCATCTATTGCTAAATGCTAATATTCTAAATATAATTATTGACTTAAAAAGTTTTGAATGCTATTTTCCTATTATTAAAGTTTATGGTGAATCAGTGATTTCATTTACCTTGGAGTAATGTAAAATATGTTGTATTTTTCAACGCTTTGTTTGTTGTTCGAATCAGTAGATTTTTATACCTCGAGTTACGAGGTTCAAATCTTTGTTCATTGTCAAAACTTCATTTATCTTATAATCTTTGTTTCTTTCCTCTAATCTAAATTTTTTTGAACTAATTTTAGTTTTATATACCATGTTCTTCTTGTTTATGTATATACCATAGAAGTATAATATTGTCAAATATTCTTGCTGTAAATTTTATTTTCCTTGACAATGTTTGATAATTGATTGCGCATATTTGATGCTGTGATGCATTTTGCTGGGTTGAAAGCTGTTGCTGAAAGCTAGTTGTCTACATTTTATTTTCTGACTCATCTTTTAATTTGATAGTGCAAATTACATCCGAATTGAATTGAGACCTACCTCAATTGAGAAAAAGGTCTTCCCCCAAATTGCTGCAGATCAGAAGTTATTTGCAATGGTCCTTCCAGGTTTTTGGATGGATGTTGGCCAACTAAAGGATTACATCACAGGCCTAAGGCTTTACCTGAGTTCTTTGAGAAAGAGGTCTCTTTCCAAACTACTGGTGGTTCTCATATTGTTGGAAATGTCCAGTAATGGAGGTGTGTTTCTTCCTCACAAGGAGATCAAATCTAGCATCCTTAAACCAGAGATCGTCATGTGACCATTGCGAATAATGTGCTATGTTTAGGTGTGTACGTGTTTGTTGCTTCTTCATTTCCAGATTATGAAGGTGAGCTTAAGTCAAGCCTCATTTATGTTAATGTATAGGTGGCTAGTCTGCCTTTTAGCATGTGACAAGCTCACCCATTCTCAGATGATTGAGTACATCTTTGTTTCATGTATTCTATCAGTCACAGTAAAAGCGTAATAATAATGAGAAGATTTCAACCAAGTTTTGGGTTTATTTCTATGGTTCCGAATGCGTTCCATTTTCATATTAGCATTTTATTTAGAGAAAGCAATCTGAAAATGAAACGCATTATGAACCAAAGAAATAAACCCAAAACTTGGCTGGAATCTTCTCATTATTATTATACCTTTACTGTGACTGATAGAATACATGAAACAAAGACGTACTCACTCATCTAAGAATGGATGAGCTTTTCATATGTTAAAAGGCAGACTAGCTACCTCTAGATTAACATAAATGAGGCTTGACTTAAGCTCACCTTCATAATTTGGAAATGAAGAAACAACAAATAGGTACACACCTAAACATAGCACATTGTTCGCAATGGTCACATGATGATCTCTGGTTTTAGGATGCTAGATTTGATCTCCTTGTGAGGAAGAACCACACCTCCATTACTGGACATTTCCAACAATATGAGAACTACCAACTAGTTTGGAAGGAGACCTCTTTCTCAAAGAACTAAGGTAAAGCCTTAGGCCTATGATGTAATCCCTTGGTTGGCCAACATCCATCCAAAAACCTGGAAGGGCCATTGTAAATAACTTCTGATCTGCAACAATTTGGGGGAAGACCTCTTTCTCAATTAAGGTAGGTCTCAATTCAATGCGGATGTAATTTGCACTATCAAATTAAAAGATGAGTTAGAAAATGAAATGTAGACAACTAGCTTTCAGCAACAGCTTTCAACCCAGCAAAATGCATCACAACATCAAATATGCGCAATCAATTATAGAACGTAGTCAAGGAAAATAAAATTTACAGCAAAAATATTTGACAATATTATACTTCTACGGTATATACATAAACAAGAAGAACATGGCATATAAAACTGAAATTAGTTCAAAAAAATTTAGATTAGAGGAAAGAAACAAAGATTATAAGATAAATGAAGTTTTGACAATGAACAAAGATTTGAACCTCCTAACTTGAGTTATAAAAATCTACTGATTCGAACAATAAACAAAGGGTAGAAAAATACAACATATTTTACATTACTCCAAGGTAAATGAAATCACTGATTCACCATAAACTTTAATAATAGGAAAATAACATTCAAAACTTTGTAAGTCAATAATTATATTTAGAATATTAACATTTAGCTACAGATGCACACGTGCTTCATTAAAATTTCTCCATATTTCCTAATTGGCTTCAGCCATATATCTTGCGCCCAACAATAAACTATCTTAGAATATTGCATTTTTAAGTGCAATATAATCCTAAAACCAATGCACAATCAAGCACTTGTTAGTTAAGTACTGAACCAAATTAATTGATCCCAAACTATTACATTATTTTACATGCATTTTACATAGAGTACAAGATTCACCAAGCCCTAAAAAATCCTCTTCAAATTATTACAGAATTTTACATGCATGGCATGACAATGGTGATATGCTTTAAATGCCATACACAAACACAAAAGATAAACAAGAAAAAATTCAGAGAATGAATTCATGTTTCATTCTAGGCTCAGATCTTGCCCCTTTTATTCTTTCACATGGATAAACCTGAATCAAGGGCTGCAACTAAAGTTGCCATGCCACCCAATCTCCATACTCTTTTATAGGGCAAATCATCATGGCCACAAGAACATCCATTACTAAAAGTAATGCTATATAGAGCAAACCAAATACACGAACCAGCCACGTCGACAAAAAGAAATACATGATGCAACAAAATGATTCATGCTGAATATATATAAAATATCAAGCAACAGAATCAAACAAGAGGCTCATGTTCAACAGTGAAAATTTTGTCTCACTCTTCCTCCTCCCTCTACAACAATAGGAGTAGCGGTTGCCTATTTGGCCATCCAAGCTACTACGCCATCGTTGTAGAGATACAAGGGCATGAGAGAATTTTTTAGGGCATCATCATTGCCTTTGTACCTAATTTCAAGGGGAGCCGAGACTCTCGAACAAGGACACCAGAAACTGGAGTAATGGACCGGAGCTGGGAACCAAGAGGCTAGGGGAGTGGTTGTCGGGCACTTGTGCCGCAAGAGAGAGAAAACGGCGGTCGGGCTTGGAAGAGAAGCTAGGGCACAGACACGAGAGAGGAGGCACTACATCAAATTTGAGCTTTCACGCAACTTTTATGGCGGCATTTTCAATAAACGCCGGCAATATATGACATTTTATGACGTTTTTTGAACAAAACACCAGGGATGTTGATTCGTGAACTAAGACAAAATTGGGTGCGAGAAATTATGTTTTGGCATGGCGTTTATATATTAAAAACATCGGGCATATGCTTTATTTGAACGATGTTTTTGGAATAAACGCCTGGGACATTCGTTTTTCTCAGTAATTTATAAAAGAATAAATTTTAATTAGCGTTGTTTAGATGTATAAACGCCGGGAGGTTTGTTTTCTAAAACTTACAAAATCGGCCCGTCTCTAGCTAGCTCTATCTTTCTCTCTTTTTCTCAGCTCTCGCTATCTCTTTCTAAACTTACAAAATTGGCCAGCCAAGAGAGCATTGCTTCCCGATTTTTCCTTGATCGTCGCCCTCACAGTAGACATCTACATCCGTTAGGATTTGAAGGCGTTACTCCCTGATAGTGCCTTTTTTAGGTATTTTTCGTTTCATAGGGGTTCGTATGTTGTAATCTTTTTATATTAAGTAATTTGTGGTAAATCTTTGCGAAATCACTGTATTCGCATACGTGTTGTAGCTCCTCAAGGATGGTTTTGATGTGGAGGAGGCTGTTGATTGGCGGTTGTGGATTTCCTTAAGAATCTAAAGTTCTATCTGGTGAGCACCCCGATCGTTCTCTAAAGTGCATGCATTTAGAGATTCAGTTATGAACCCTTGTGATGGTTTTTATGCATTCAAGCAACGTTGAAGGAAATTCACTTTTATGAAATTATTTACATAAATCTGATGGATTTGACTCTTTACTGAATTTGGAATCGAAGTAATAAGACAACACACAAATGGTCTTAACCTCATAAGATTGTTCTTTAGGATTAAGTTCTTGACTTTAACCTTGTGATTACAAGTTCATAAGTGGTCTGTTTGAAATGAAATTATGATTGTTTGAGATGTGTACGTTCTTCTTTTAACTTTTTTACTTTGGTACCTTAGATGCCATGTCAGTCTAAAACTCTAGAACTGTTTACCTAAGTTTCCAATTAATTGATTTGTGATTTTGTACCAACTCTCTGAGTCTTTTTTTATTTTAAGGTCAAGTAATTACTTATACTCTTCTGAATGCATTGGATGCTACTTCATTGTCTCAAGGGATTAGAGAAACATATATGTTGTTGATTTTGTTTCCACCAAACTCGATCAAATGCATATATGCTGGTTTTTTTTATGGCTGTCAATTATGTTAAAGGAAAGTGAAAAGTTTGTTTTCAAGTGATTCTTATTAAAGGCATGAGCATTATAATAGGCTACTTTGTTTATTGAGAGTGCCAGTGTGTTTCATGGTTTTGGTTTTGTGTTTGGGTATTCAGTTTTTGTTGGATTATTTTGTGTTTGGTTTTTATGAGATTTTTGTGTGATTTTAAGGAATAAGGAGGATCTCCTAGGACCTATACTTGAGTCCGCCTTCCCCTCATTTGAAGAAAAGATCATTTGATCTAGAGGTTAAGCAGGTACTTTATGATTTTATTTGTTCTGATACTAACATAATTTACATGCACAAAGTACTGTACTAACCTTGCAATCTTTGCATACCTAAATTATTTAAAAAGATAATTGCATAAATGTTTGAGTGATTTAAAATTAGTTAGTTTTTTTTTGTTGCAAAGTACAGATATATCTTTGGACTAGCCTCTGATTAGCGGTTGAATTATTATCTTATTTTGTAGCTATTACACCTTAGTTATAGGTTAATGTCTATATATATACATTTTGATAACCTATTTAAGAATTTATTTGTTTTTGGTTCAAATACCAAATGAAGTTGATATATATATACATATATATGTTATCAATTGAATAGTCTCAATTTAGTTTAAAACCTTATATTTCTTAATAGTTTTAGATTTAAATTAGTTTTATATTATGCATTGTATGGGACATACATACATAACATTAATTGCAAGGTAGGGATTTCTCTTTTATAATAATCAATATTTAATCTTCACGACACATAAACATATAATTTGTAACTATCAAATTCTTATTTTTTATATATTAAGTAGAAATGAATAAGAGTTGGATGCATAAGTCAAGGTTGAGCCAAGAATATGAACATGGAGTGGAAGAATTTCTTAAGTTTGCATTCAATAATGCAAGTCAAGATGGTATGATTATATGCCCTTGCGTAAAGTGCGTAAATATTCATTGGCGAACCTGTGAAGTAGTGATGATTGAACATTTAATATGTGATGGAATTCTACAAGGATATACATGTTGGTTTTTCCATGGAGAACGTGTTCCATCACCCATTACTAATATAACAACCACTTTCATAGATGCTTCAATTTTAAATTCTCATAACATAACCCCTCAAGTTAGGAAAGATGGCATGGATGAATTGTTAAGGGATGCTTTTAATATACATCAAGTTGATCAAGAGACTTCGGATTCTAATATCTGTGAAATTGATGTTGAAGTGAATGTTGGGGATGGAACTTACACAGGGGGGTAGATGATGAAAAACCTTCAGAGGAAGCTGCAAAGTTTTACAAGTTGCTGACATAAATGAATGAAAACCTTTATGAGGGCCAAGCATTCTAGATTGTACTTCTACATTCGCTTGTTTCATCTTAAATGCATGTGTGGGATGACTGGAAAAGGGCTCGATCTGTTGATTGAATTTCTAAGAGAATTCTTTCCCTCAATTGCTATTCCTAGAAGTAGTCATGAGTCCAAGAAAGTCATCAAGGATTTGGGTCTTCGGTATGAAAAAAATCCATAGTTTCCCTAACGACTGCATGCTATATTGGGAGCTTAATGAACATCAACAATCTTGTCATGTGTGTGGGCGTTCTCGTTGGGTGTCGAATGATCCCAAACAATCTTTGTATGATGATGATGATATCGTTAATAAGAGACCTACAAAGGTTTTACAATATTTTCCTTTAATACCATGATTACAGAGGATTTTCATCTCTTCTTAAGATTGTAGTTGATATGGTTTGGCATACTACTGGTCGAACAAATGTGGCTATTTGAGACACCCTGCCGATGTTGAGGCATGGAAATCATTTGATGCAAGATATCCAGATTTTTTTCTAAACCACGAAATATTAGGCTTGGGCTTTCTTCTTATGGATTTAGCCCATTCAAGATTTTAAGTACATCTTATAATATGTGGCCAGTAGTTTTGATTACCTATAATTTGCCGCCATGGATTGAGATAAAGCAACATTTTTTCATCTTATCAATGATTATTCTAGGCGACAAAGGTCCTGGAAATGATATTGACATCTACTTGCAACCTCTTATTAAAGAGTTAAAGCAATTGTGGGTCGGTGCTAAGACATATGATGTATCAAGGAGAAGGAATTTTCAGCTGAGGATTGTTTTATTATGGACTATTAACGATTTTCCTGCTTACGCAAATTTATTATGTAGGAGCACCGAAGGAAAATATGCATGTCCTTGTTGTGCGGCACAAACTTCTTTAAGATGATTATCTAATGGGAAAAAGTTTTTTCATGGCACATCGACGGTGGTTAGAAAATGATCATCCATTTTGATCATAGAAACATATGTTTGATGGTATAGTTGAGATGCGTGGAGCTCCTCCGGCAATTTCTGGATCAGATATTTTGTTAATGTTAAAAGATTTGCAATTTACATATGGGAAAGGTGTTTATATAAAAAAAAAATTCGCATGTCCTAATTCAAATCAAATTAAAATTTTAAATCACATATAGCCAAATCCTAATCGGATTAGGACAACATATGGTTAAGATAAATTAATATTTGGATATATTCTAGATTATCTGAGAACACATATTTCAAGGTAATCTAAGCCAAATCCTAATCGGATTAGGACAACATATGGTTAAGATAAATTATAATTTGATATATTCTAGATTATCTGAGAACACATATTTCAAGGTAATCCAAAAAATACAAATCCCTAGATCAACCGAAGACAAAGATCTCGAGACGATCTAAAATACACAAATCTCAAGATCAGCCGAGAGCACCGATCTCAAGGCGATCCAAAAATACTCAAATATTAAGATCAGCCAAGAGCACTGATCTCGAGGCGATCCAAAAATACTCAAATCTTAAGATCAGCCGAGAGCACCGATCTCGAGGCGATCTAAAATACACAAAATCTCAAGATCAGCTAAGAGCACCGATCTCGAGGCGATCTAAAAAAAAATATATATATATTCAAATATCAAGATTAGCCAAGAGCACAGATCTCGAGACGATCCAAAATACAAAAAAATCTCAAGATCAGCCGAGAGCACCGATCTCAAGGCGATCCAAAAATACTCAAATCTTAAGATCAGCCGAGAACACCGATCACGAGGCGATCTAAAAAAAATATTCAAATATCAAGATCAGCTATGAGCAGATCTCGAGGCGATCTAAAATGTTTAAATCCCGAGGCGATCCCTGTCCCAAGATCAAATATGGATACAAATCACTTGGCAAAAAAAAAAAAAAAGTTAATTTAAATCAAAATATATCAAAATCAAACAAGATAATATATATATATATATATATATATATATATAAAATCAAATCAAATCAAATTAAATATATAAAAATAATAATAATAAAATAAAATCAGATAAAAAAAGATAAATCAAATCAAATCAAATAAAATTAAATATATATATCTAAAAAAATTAATATATTAAAATATATATATAATATAAGAAAAAAATATAATAATAATGATAATAATAATAATAATAATAATAATAAAATATAAAAATATAATATAAAATATATAAAATATATATATATATAATAAAATAAAATAAAATAAAACGAAATAATAATAATAATAATAATAATAATAATAATAATAATAATAATAATATACATATATAAATCAAATCAGATAAATAAAGCAAATTCATAAATATATGTATATAAACAATAATATTTATAATAAATAGATAATATAAAATAAAACAAATATAATAAATTAAAAAAAAAAAAAAAGGAAGATGTGGAGGACCGAGAAGGCGTGGTCGTCCACGTCGCGCACAACTGCTCCACGGTTCCACGTCCCACACAACCTCGCGTACAACCGTTGCACATCGCGACGAGAGCTTTTAAAATGAAGAGGTTCTCGGTTTCTAGGAGGAGGAGAGAAAAAAAAGAGAGAAGGAGGGCGGAGAGATCCTCTCCCACAGACTGATATACATATTTAAAGATATAAAAAAAAGAGGGTTTTGGTTCTATCATCGCGGCCCGCCGACAGATGCCGTTCTTGATCGGATCCTGTGAAGACTGACGGAGGAGCCCGGCAAGGGGGAGCGAAGAGAGGGTGAGATGATTCTTCGTCTTTTTCTCGGCAAAATATATCTAAAAAAAAAAAAAAAAAAAAGAGAAGCATCTCCAATATCCAAGAACGCCACCAAGAAGAAGAAAGAAGAAAGAGACGAACCACAGAGGAGCCTGGCCAAAAAGAAGCATCCATGCTGTCGCTCGTCGCTTGTCATCATCACCGGAGCCTGATGTCGCTGCTGCTGCCGCCTGCCGCCACTTCCTGTCGCCGCTGCCTCCATTACTACCTCGCTGCCATTGCACCTATCTATCTGCAAAATAAAAATGGGAGACTGAGAACAGGCGAAGAGAATCTCATCCATAGCCAAGGATAGACGACGATGGTGCTTCCCTTTCCGGCGGTGCTCCCGTTTCACCATCCTCCGACTCTTAGGATCATGAAAAGCCTTGAGAAAGAGAGAAGAAGTCTGAAGATGAAGACACCTAGCCGCCATGGAGAAATCAGAGATAACAACGTTGGTACCTCCGTAGTTATCTCGATGCCCCTCTCTAACTTGTCGCCGGATTCTTCATCGGAGATCCCAGAGATCATTGTCAAGTTCGTTGATCTTGAGCCAATCAGTAAGAAACCTCACCCGGTGCCAATGTTGGGTTCAACATCAAGAATGTTGCTGTCAAGGATCTGAGGCAGTCTTCATTGCTTCCAATCTTGGCTTCTCCATCCCTCCCGTCAGAAAGACTGCCAAGAGCATTGCCGATCAACAAGCGGAGCTTGAAAGGGCGCAAGGATGACAAGAAGAATATCAGAGGCAGTGCCTTGACAACTTTGGTAGTTGATTTCCAATGGATCCATAATTTCGTGAAAGCACTTTCAGGGGAAGATGTTGCGGCCAATCTCTTCTGCTCAAACATCATATCAACTGAAGAAATTCTTGAAGGAAGGCAACAAGAGACTGAAATCTCTTCCTTTCAAAAAGTCGGAGCAAGGACTGCTCGTGGGTGGGTCAGACCTCCTCGTCAATGGAAAGAAATCAAGTACAATTATATGGAAATTTGTTGATAAACACTCAATGAAGAGCATGGGCTTAACCTCTGGAATGTGAAAAATGTATAATATTACTTTTGACTTCAAGAAAGACTAGCAAAAACTGGGAAGCACTCGAAGCATAAGGGACGAGAAAGGACGCAAACGTAGAAAGCATAAGTTATGGTGAAAATCCAGTGAATTTATAACATAAGCAAATGAAATCTGCTTCAAATTCTGATTGATGTCAACCATAAGGATAAAGTATATGTTGGCAAGTGACAAATATCATTGATAATGTAATCATAGAATTTGACAATGGATCTTATGGCCTGCCTGATCTGTGCACGTTAAATGTTCATTATATATTGTGTATGTTATATTACTTCATGTTCAGATTTACAAAATCTAATGCCAGGAACAGAGCTATCATGGGAAATAACTCTTGTGCTCTTCTAGATTTTTGATAGAAGCCTTCCATCGACTTTGGGATATTTCGTATGGCAAACAAATCGAGCATCTTGTCTACGCCCTGAAATTATGAAGTCCATGGACTTGCAGTTAAAGTATGGCTGAAATATAGACATGGTGTTGTCATACCAGGAATTAAAAAAAAAATGTCTATGAACGAATCCAAACTGCCATGCAACATAAAGCCACACCTACTTTATGTTTGAGAATTTAAAAACACACTACAGTGATGTTCTTCTCAAATGATGAAATGCATTTAAATTGGCCAGATTCTATAAACAGTACTTGTTTGCATGAAAATGGTCAAGAATTGGAAATTCATAAAGATTATGTATCAAAAGCATTGGATGTGCAAAAATAAATTTGATGGAAGAGAACCCATGTTCTTGATCAAATGGTATAAAGGACTTGATCAGACTTTGCAAGATCTTGAAGTCCATTTAAAGCCGAAGTTCGCCGCACTAAGGGAATCAGTCCAAACTAATGGAATCAGCTGACATGGATACAAAAGCTTGAGATGTTGATATATATATACACACACAAGGTCATCGGTTCATCCATATTGATTCTCGGTTTATAAACAGTGAACAATTCCATCAGTGCAGAAGTGCCGAGCTAATCACAATATTGTTCATCCAAGTTTTAGTTTTATCAAATCATGTTGGAGTGATTAGAATATGGAAGCTTGTAGATTTTTCTCAGTGATGCTCAAATTCTCATGTTCCATAGAAATGAAACTTCTCTTCAATATTAATATACAAACCTTTGTATGGAATTTCATTTCAAAGCTTAGAGAATATTATTATTGAAGAACGAAGGATAAATATGTAAAGTTTTCAAAAGAATTAACAAAATGCATGCATGGAAAGCAAATTCACGTGATTTGCATATGAAATTCCAAATAAATGATTTATGCTGTTAAAATAAAATAATAATAATAATAATAATAAACGAAAAAGAAAAAAAAAGCATGGCCCACCATAAAAGAGATATAATATTAAGGAAAAATATGAGATATATATCATGAAATGCATGCAACTCACGTAAAAAAAAAATTATTGGGCCCCATCATGCACATGGTGATATATATATATATATATATATGTATATATATATATATATATATCCCCAAACCATGGCAAGGATGTTCAAAAAATATATATACATCCCAAAACAATGACAAAGATGTTCATCTCTAGGCAGCGGCATGCTTTAATAATATATAAATTTCAAGTGGTAATGAGACACATACCTCTAGATGGCAACGATGACGAAGCACGTGTAGCAACTATGTTTGAATATACACATATATTATGTGATAATATACATATATATACATGTAGTTAAAGCCAAAATAGCAAAGTCAAGATTCAAAGATATGAATGAATCAAGATTTGGAGGTTCATATAAATTGACAATTGGACTCAATAGCCTCAAGACTTCAAAAGTCGAATACTCAAAGAGTTTCACAAGTCAAGACTTGAAGAAAGCTTCACAAAACTAAAAGCCGGAGCTTATGGAAAGTCAAAATCAAGTTCATGACTCGTCAACATAGCGAAGTCATAACTTCAAATTCAAATCAAACTCAAGATGCAAATCAAACCCAAAATGCAAAAAAGTCCAAGACACAAGTTCAGATACAAGTTAATTCACAAGTCAAGATAATTTCAAATTCCTTATATTTTCAATGAGTCTACAAATTCATATTTATTGAAATGAATGAAATTCATTACCACAACTTGTTTCTTTGTTCACACTCGTTTCTTAATCGGAGGTTCCTGCGACAATGTCCGGGGTAATTAACATTAAGAGCTTGCCCCTAATGGAAGTCATGAACCCATAATCTCTTGAAGTCATAAAAATTAAAATATGATTTGTGATCCATTATTTTCTTAACCGGTCTAACCATAATCAAAGGCCGGGTGAGAAAAAAGGAGCCCACAAAAGGGATGAAACATAATTTCAATAAATCCAAATCTACTTCTACATCAGTGATCAAAAGATGACATCAAGTGTCCAATGTCACCATAGAAAATGATGAGGATGAGGTAGAGGTAGATGAATCACATGCGGCAATACTATGGAAGAAGCGAGCAATTTTCTTCGAATTACCTTATTGGGAGCATAATCTTTTGCGCCATAATCTCGATTTCATGCACATTGACAAAAATATTTGTGAAAATATTGTTGGAACAATTCTTAATGTGGATGGGAAATCAAAAGACAATTTAAAAAGTAGACTAGATTTGGTGGAATTGGGCATTCATCAAGAGCTTCATTGTTGTACCCTATCCTATTTTTTTTTAACCCTAATCTTTTTTTTTTTTTAATATTTGTGGCATTCTTGGAATTAGAAGGGCAATTTGGTCTTTTTACATGACCTTTCTTTTTGCCATACCCCAACCATATCCCTTCATTTCAAGGCCATACCATGACAACTCAAGGCCATGCCTTGTCATTTCCAAACCATTCCTTGTCATTTCCATCCATACCATGTCACTTCAAGCCATGTCATCTTAAAAGCCAAGATTTATTACCATTTTCCTTTCATTTCCTCTTGTTTTTCTCTTGGAGAAGAAGGAGACCTTGAATGAAATCCTTCTCTTGATTGAAGCTCCATCTTTCCTTTATCCTTATCTCTTAAAGCTAGCAAGGTAAACACCATATTCTTCCTTGTTTTTTTTCAAAATATTGTGGAAATCTTGAGTGAACCTAGTGCTTGCAATCTCCGAGTTACTGTAGCACCGAACCAAGCTTGGTCTTTCTTGCTTTCCTTGTTGATTTCAAGAGTTGTGATGGGTCTATTCTTGCTAGAACTTTTTGTTAAAGTGTTTAGCAAACCCTAGAAGTAATTATTCTCCATTTTCTCCTCCATTTTAGTTAAGCAAGTGTTTGATGGTGTGTGGTTGCTTGTTTTGGTGGTTTAAATACTTCTAGGAGGTGAGACTTCAAGTAAGGGCAAAGAGCCGGTGGAGGAGTAACACCGGGTGTTTCACTCGCCAAGTTTGTGAGTGGGAAAATTACTAACATTGGACTATGACTCATGCATGATATTTGTTATTTGAATTGCCTATTTGAATGAGGGATTTCTTATTGCTAAATTTTCCTTGAAAGCTTTGACTAAAGATTTGAATCATGATGATTTATGAAATTGACTTATCTCTTAAATTCTTGCAATACATATGTATTTATATATATATGTTGATTATGATTTGGGACTCTATGTTCAAAATACATGTTTTAAGCCATGTCTTCATGAGAATTGATGTTCTCATTTTGATGACCAAAAAGCATATGAAACCAATTTGATTTCATTGTGATTAAGTCAATATTGATGTGTATTTTCAAAAGACACCTTCCTATGATATTTTTGATGAAAAGTGGTTTCATTGTTAATATTATGATCAAATTGATCACCCTTGGGGTGGGAATTGCCATTGTGAACATTTATTATCACTTGTCGAGAATTATGCTATCATGATGTATATATTGAGCCTACGGGCTAAGTTATTGGTTATATCTTTTGTTGGTGACATGGGAGCCGAGCTCCAGAACTTGCTGCAGTAAGAAGTTGATGGTTTCTACTGGCCGACCTATATAGAGGTGGCGTGGAATACTGTCAAAAACGGTTATACCATGTCAGGTGGGAGCGTAGATCCCTGATATGGGTATAGTTGGGTTGTTCGGAGTCACCACACGAACTTCTCAACGGCCAATGCCAAGATATGCGAATCTTGGTAGCTCCAGACCTAACCAAGGCCATGGTTAGCGATGGAGAGTTTTGAGGCCATTCTGGACATTGTTATTGATTTACGATCGATGAGTTATTTGCTTATATGCATTTTGATATTTGATTCTATAAATAAGAATTGTGCTATATTAGGTCCAGGATGGCATATGTTTTCATGATGATTTTCAAAGAACATTTATTTGCACTTCAATAGAGAAAAGCTATGTTCTTATGAGATATTGTTACTTAAAGCATGTTTCATTCTCATTGAGTATTGAACTATTATTTTGATGTTTTATATCCATTTAATCATACTTGAACTATAGTCCATGACTAACCCCTCATTGAGTAACTTAGTTACTCACCCCCCCCCCTCTCTTTTCCTCCTCCCAGGTGATAGCATAGTGCAGGGGTGAAGACGTGAAGTGCTTGGCTAGAGTCATCACAGTCTTTTCGTTTTGGGTTGTGTATGTTATCTTTTGCCTTGGCACGTATTAATAGGGATCCACTATGTATTATTAAACCCTTTCATGTTTCTCCATACTCAGAATATTTTGTATGCCAGTCTAGACTATGTTTTGTATGAGGAGTGTATCCTCTATTTGGAGTGGTTGTTATTATCTCTCTTAGGTACTCCTTGTCATGAGTATCAGTGTGTGGTACTTTGTTGAGAAATATAAGTATTTGAATGTTGAGTTATGTATTGTGGTTATAGATGCATTGTACAGAAAACAGGTTAGCCTTACGGCTACCTAGGGTTGAGGCAGTGTTAGACCTCCCCTGGGTTGTCGTGGCGGTATGTCGCGCCTGGGACCCGCGGGTCGGGGCGTGACATTCATCCTGAATATCTTTCCAATGGAAATACAAGACTACCACCAACATCCTTTTCCATGTCCAAAGCTGAAAAAAATCTCTTTTGTCATGTATTGAGGAATATAAAAGTTCCAGATGCATACTCTTCAAATATTTTCAAAGCTGTGAATGAAAAAGAACGAAAACTTCAAGGGTTAAAATCTCATGACTTTCATATATTACTACATGATTTACTTCCAATTGCTTTGCGCTCATCCTTGTCAAAACAAGTGACTCTTGCCATTATAGAACTTTCAAATATATTCAAAATCCTTTGTGGTAAAGTACTTAAGGTGGAAAACATTGACAAGCTTCAAGATCGAGCAGCAATAGCTTTATGCCACTTAGAAAATATTTTCCCACCTTCATTCTTCACTATAATGGTGCACCTGGTTATACATCTTCCATTGGAGGCTAAGTTTGGCGGTCCTGTTTATTACCAATAGATGTATCCAATCGAACGGTATTACTTTCCTCGTTTAATAATTTTTATAATATCTTATCAAGCTAAATTCGTGGCCTTAATATTTTTAGCTTATTGTTATAGGTTTTTGCTCAAGTTGAAAAATTATGTCCGAAATAAGAGATTTCCTGAAGGGTCTATTGCAAAAGGATATCTGGTAGAAGAATGTGTAACTTTTTATTTGAGATATTTGGTTGATGTTGAAACTGTATTTGATATACCTGTGAGAAATCTAAGACAAGTGCATTATGAGAGTATTGCAAGCTGTTATTTATTCCAAAGTGGAGGAGAGCCAATAGGGAAAATTGATGTGGTGGAGTTGGATGATAGATCATGGGCACAAGCACATCATTATGTGCTATTACATCCTGAAGCTATTGAACCATTCTAGGAGTAAGCCAAACATTTTTGGTTTTTTTATTTGGTGATGGAATAGTGTGTTGACATGCTATATTATCCTTACTTGCAGTGTATAAAAATATATTGAGATATCAAATGCATGGTCGACGTTCAAACACACGGGATGTTGATAGGAAATTTACTGAAACTTTCCATGAATGGCTGGGACAAAATGTAAGCAATTGGAAAACCTTTTAACTATATCAATTCCCCATTACTGAAACTTTCCATGAATGCCTGGGGCAAAATGTAAGCAATTTGGGCAGATTTCTCATCGTAGTGATGTGGTTGAAGAAGTTAAATTCCTTTCACATTGCTCAAACAAGATTATAAAAAGGTATAAAGGGCTCATCATTAATGGATTTCAATTTCATACAAAATCTCGGGAAAGATGTAGAATAACACAAATTTCTGGAGTTCTTGTTACTTCTTCCACGATGAGCTATGGCAGTGCATAGGATGCTAATCCATTAGAAGGAAATGTCGACTATTATGGGATATTGACTGATATAATTAAGTTGGATTATTTCAACAAGTTCAAGGTTTGCTATTTTCAATGTGATTGGGCTGATGTGAATAATAGTAGGGGAATCAAGAATAATAAATATGGGTTCACAATGGTTGATTTTTCTCGCACAATTCACATGAGCGAACACATTCTCAATGAGCCATATGTGCTTTCATCTCTAGTGAAGCAAGTTTTTTTATTCTGAAGACCCAAAAGAACTTGGTTAGTTCATTGTGATACGCAATCAACCGAGGGAGGTGTGTGACATGGGTAATGAAATTGCAAATTTTGCACCTACAATCAAATGTTTTCCTTCCATTGATGAGGATATTCTTAGTGCATATGATGCCGCCCATTGGGCCTGTCAAGATGTTGACGATGACATTTATGATTGTTGACACTCGCCATTAAATTTTGATTTGTAGATATTTTCAGTTTCGATTGTTGACAACCGCCCATTGTTCCATTTTTCATGTTCCTTTTAATAATTCCATAGTAATTTTAGGGGTTGCTCCATCTCAAAAGGTGTTTTCTTAAGCTTACCGCTGGCCCGAAGAAAGTAGGTTAGTCTTTGTGTTATTTTGAAGTTAGCTTCGATTGTATGAATATGGCTGACTGTTTGCTTGTGTGTGATTAATTACTCTCCATTTGCTTGTGTGTGGAGTTACTATAGCATGGAGAAATTAGATTTATTTTCTGATTTTGTACTTTCTGAATGTTGTCTTGCTCATCTAAGTTTGTAGATTTAGCCATTCAAAAACATGAATTATATTCTAAGTTTGTAGATTTAGCCACAACGTTCTTAGGAATTATTCTGTAAAATGAATGTTTTTAATAGAACTAACATACAGCTTGGGATTTTGGATGATTAGATCAATGAGGTTGATATCCTGATTAGCTTTTGGTTGTAAACGTGGCTTGCTTTTTGAGCATGTACCTATGCAATTTGTGCTTGATATCCTGATTAGCTTGGAATTTTGTTTTTTTTTTTTTTTGTCCCTTCCTAATGCAGTAATCGTCAATGCAGAGATTTGAGTTTTAACAATTTGACTGGGAAGATTCCAAACACGTTTAGCAACCTGAAGCATAACCTTCAGTATCGGTGAGATCATTGCTGATATATTTATTTATTTAAAATCTTGCTATGGTTAAGCTTCGCATCTTGGGATGTCTTTAATATTCTTCTTTCTTGTGTATGCTGGCAAACTGATAAAAAAAACATTTATGCAGGTTTCTTACCCACAACAAGCTAACTGGAGAAATACCAGGCTGGATTTTGAATAATAATAAAAATCGTATGTGACATTTTAACTAGAGCTATTTCAAATTGTTTTGATCATTAGTTTTTGCCATTTTTTAAATGATGCATACCATTCATTCATGATACTAGATATTGCAGTGATTTATCCTATAACAATTTTCACAGCTCTAACACACTCTCTGAGTGGTTAATACAAGAGCCATATATATATATATGGCTCTTGTATTAATGTGATATGATGTTGAACAATTAATGGATAAAACTAAATAAAGGTAGTTTAATTTGATTAAGTAATTATCATAACATAATGAATAGTAATTGGATTGAATTTCTTCAGTGAAGGAGTTCCACTACAGTGACACCAATAAGCCTGCAATGACAGAGCACTTCATTGTGCCAAACTTACCACAAGAACACCATTTTATGCAACTTTGATGCATTACCAAGACTATTTCATTTCCCTGTACAATACTGATTTCATAAATTTATAATTCACTACTTTAGGCCTGTTTGTGGGAGTGGTGTATTGCCTGACGAGTTGAACCGTTGGGCTGCCGAAGCACACAATAAGTCCTTGCCTTTAAATTTATACGTTTTCTGCAATTTATGTTCATTATGCCTTGTTCTGATGTGGAATTATTTATGAGTTGATAAGTTATTATAAGTACTGCTTGTTTTACAGTAAAGTTAAGTTGGAGCCATAACAAGACTACCATCTTACTAGCCATAATATTAATTTGTTTCAAAGTCTCATATTAATGTTTGAGTTATGTGGTCAGAGAGTAATGGAAATATAGAATAAGAGATCTAAAATTCTCTCATTCATTTGATTCATTGAAGAATAGAATATTTTCCTTGATTCAACCAAACAGAAAATCACAAGAGGTTTAGTTGATTTATAATGTTTTAGTGAATGAAGAAAACAAGATAGGAAAAAAATAAGAGTTCATGATCATGTCACCTGCTCTAACTGGATGAAACCAAAACAGTCTTCAAGCGAGCATCAAGAATGAAACACTAGAATGACATTGAAGCTAGGACAAGATCTATCATGCTTGCTATATATTTATGAATCTATTTTCTTTGTCCTGTTAATAGATTTATGAATCTATTTCTGTTGCATTGCTGCTCAAATAGGGTTGGACTATGCATCAAAATAATATATATAGAAATGTATTTCAGCTTGTATCTTAGATAATATTTATGAATCTTTTGTATCTTAGAAAATTAAACAAAAGTTAGCCACAAAAGCACCATTCTTTTTAGAAATGTATTCCAGCCTTTAAATAAATTTCTGTCCAGCATGAGTAATTATAGTGGAACAAAGACAATGCCAAAAATCTAATCAGTAACTTATATGCATACATGAGCTTATCGCAATCTGTTCTTGAATATGATGATATTAAGAGACACCTACTAACAAGTGCAAAAGATGAAGCTATTTCATCTTTCACTGTTGTTGACAAACTCTTGTTCCTTTCAAATAAACAATAAAACTGTCCCTTTCTACATATGTTGGTTCTCGATATGTGAACCAAATGAACCATTGGAAATCAAGCATAGCTTCAAAGTTTTCCCCAGACTACTATTCCATAAAAAAAGTGAAAAACAACCAAAAAAGCTAGACTAAACAAATATTTTGACCTATCAAGAGGTTCTTCTTCTGCTATTGTTGACTAAAAACAACTCATGCACAGCAAAGCCCACTCAATCATAGATAATACTAAGTCCTAATTAAACATGCATACCCAGTACAATGCATAATGACATCAGCATGAGTTGAGCTTCCATCTTGTAAAACCCAGAAATTTGAGGTGTAATTAAATATGCATACCTAGTATAATGCATACCTAGAAATTTGAGGTGTAACTATAGCATGAGACAATAAGACAACTAAATTTGATCAATCAGACCAATATATGATGATCATATGAAGTTGTGATATCATAAGACTGTAACATATATAATTCAGTAGAAAAGAGAAAGAAGCCAATTGGATGCATACTTGATCATAGAAGGGGCAAGGGACACGATAATTATGGATGTGTATTTGTTGGCCGGGCCAACAAATACCCTTGTTCCTTTCTACATTCTACAAGTATTTCATAAAGGGGACCTCTGGAAATCATTTCCACAAGAAAATATATCTAACTTGTTCTATCTTACACAGAACATATATCACGCGCAGAATTTTATAGTTTCAAATTCTTGACATATTTGTTTGCCTTTTTTTCTTGTTTTCCTGAATTGGTACTACTGTATTAATATTCAGAAATAAGGAGTAATCAGTAAAGTGAACAAAGAAGTGTGTGAATTCCTGGTGATAGATCTTCAGAACCTGCTGCCTGGAATTGCATGTTGATATCTGATGCATCCATCTTGTTTTTAATGTATGCATTACATTGTTAGTTGAAAGCAATTTCATATACTTTGGGAGGTTTTTGGCTATCATTTACTCCCATTTTCTGAATTCATGTCACTATCTTGTAAAAGTTTGGCATCATTTCTGGTCTTTATAATCTTGAGACCAGAAATGATGCCAAACTGAATGCATATTAACTGCATCAAATTTTTTTTTTTTGTTACAGACAAGGGAAAACATGTGGAGGTTAAAGTTGAAGGGTATTAAGATGGTCCAATCTGACCATGCTGCGAAAAATGTAAGTGGATGTGATGCTGGTGATGTTACTAGGTTTGATCCAGTACTTGACGTTACTCCACATAGCTCGATTCCACCAATCCATGTTGGTTCTACAATGTATGCTCCATTACCTAACGTTACTCCACATAGCTCAACTCCGTCATCCTTGGATGATTCAAACCTTAATGATGAAGTTGCAACCAATGACATATGCACAAGATTAGATAATCTTCACCCAATCAATGAAGGAAGTGATTTAAATTCAGGTTATTTCATGGTCTTCAACTGTAATAAAAAATCACTGTATTTGCATGGATAGCAATATTTTATGATATGTGTATATATTATTGCAGTTGATAATCAAGGATAACAAAGAAAAAGAGGTCGAACTACTATCAAAGAGTTATGGACATTACCTTCTCAAGCAAGGATTTTAGTGAGTTCCATTCAATTAGGACAACCAGTTGGATCCGAAGCACAATTATTGGCTACATTTCTAGGTATGCTTGCTCGATCAGGTCAACATATTGGCCTCAAATATGAGAGTTGGCATAAAGTACCAAAAACATTGAAGGATGAATTATTCAAATTTATTGAGGTAAATTCACTTAACTTAATTGTTCAGATGCTATGCTTATAAATATGTAAGCGTAGGTAGTAAGTTCTATTACTAATCCTAATGGTTTATAATGTTTTCATACAGTTACGATTTTCCCTTGAAATTTCAAGAGAGTATGTGCTCAAATCTCTGGGGAAGAAATTGAGGGATTATAAGCATGATTTGAAAACAAAACATTTCAAACGAGAAGAAGGTTTGCAAGCAAACAAGGACAAACATCCAAGTACTACTATTCTATGAAAATGGGAACAATTAGTTGACTTTTGATATTCAAAGAAAGGAGAGGTTGGAGTAAATATTTTGCTTATTTCAATGAAAGTATCCTATCTTTGTTATTTATAATTTAAAATGCATGTTGTATGTATGATTCAGAAAAACTTGGGGTTGCTAGTAGAAAGCAACAAAAATATACACACACTTATGGATCAAAGAGTTTTGCGAGAAAGAAAAAAGAAATGGTATGTAACTATAAACTTTTTATGTTTGTCATTCAAACTAATTTGTGTTCAATTACTTGTAGGAGGTTAGCACATGAAGAAATGTAGGTCGCCTTGAACTTTTTAGAGCAGCCCATACTAAGAAGGATGGGCCTCACATGATTGCGGAAACATAACAAATTATGGTAATACCTTTGTTTTTAGTGTTCTTTAATCACTTTACAATTAGTTTTAAAGTATATTATTTCTTTTAAAAATTGTTTCTTGATATAGGAGTCGGCAAATGAGAAGTTAGTTGGATGTCAAACAACAGATGAGGATATGCAAATGGTTGAAACTGAAATTTTGACACAAGTTATTGGAAAAGAACGTTGTGGCCGAGTAAGAGGGGTTAGGTTAGGTCCAACACCCAAAAGGTATTACGGAGGCTTGAGTAACCGAAAGTCTACCAACTCAAACACTCAATCAAGTGAAGTTGTTGAGAGACTTCATCAAATGGAACAAGAAATGCAAAAAATGAAAGACGAGCGTATGCAAGAACGAGCTCAAGTAGAACAACAAAACAATCAATACAATGCTCTTCTTAGCTTTTTACAAAATCAGTTTCCTAGTGCTACTATCCCCGGAATTAACAATATTGGTTCATCCTCGCAGTCGCAGATATTATAAAAGTGCATGAATTATTTTGGTTATGCCTAGGTCCATCTTTTAATGATTTTATTTTATTTGCAGGATAACTTTTCTGCAGATCATTAATTAATGGCGTTGGTGATGTATTGAGGTCTTTAGCCATTTATATAGATGTTATGTTATGACTTTATGTGAAACAAGAATCACAGACATTGATATTAGTGGTTTTAGTGTTTTTGGAACTTATTGTGTTATGATTGGAATCCCTAATATGTGACTTCTTGTTGGTATGAATGTGGATTATTAGAAATCATCAACTATTACATATGATTAATTGTTTGTGTGTGTAAACAAGAATATTTGTAAGTGTTATAATCGCAGTGGCTATTAATTTCAGGTTTCTTAGTGGCATTAATTACAAAATGGCCAGAAAAAATGTGAATTTCCGGGCGTTTATTTAAAAAAATGTCGCGAACACCGAAAAAATAAAATCCTACACGGCGGAGACCTCACGGCATTTTAATACAAAAACGACGGGGAAACACTGGTAAAAGCACGTCGTTTTATAGTAAAAACGTTGCCATATGCGCGAATAATTGGCGGCGTTTATGTCTATAAACGCCATTAACAACCCCTGTTGATGTTGAACATCGTGGAAATTTTACCGGCGCTTTTAATGTTTAAATGCTGCTAAATGGGCGGCAATTATAGGTAAAACGCTGGGAATATCTCGACGAATGTATCACCCACACTTGAGCCGGCGTTTTAATGTAGCGCAAGTTTTATATATAGCGGCGTTTAAAAGCACCAGTAAATCGAATTATAAATGCCACAAACGGTCTACTATGGTGTAGTGAGGGGGAACGACGGCCAGTCTCTTTCTCTCTCTTCTAAGCTAGGGCATAGACACGAGAAAGAGATAGAGAGAGAAAGAGACAAAAGACAATGATATTTATTTATTTTAAAATTTAAAAAAAAAATAAAAAGGGTGGCCATGCCACCAGCCACATCAGTGTTGTGGCTGGTTGGTGTGGTTGGTTTGCCCTATATAATATTACTCTTTATATAATTTTAGGTTCCTCATGTGTTCCCGGTAAATTGACACTAAACCTATAATTTGAGAAGAATAGAATGAATAGGATTTTTTTAAAAAAAAAAGTTTTTCGGAAAACCTATTATTTAAATATTTTTTTCTTAATTAAATATTTGTTTCAAGGGAAGGCTAATTTCTTTTAATTTTCGTCTCTCAAATATCAATATATTTTATATAATTTTAAGTTGGTTTTCAATAATAGCTTATAAGAAACTAAATCTTGGTCTCAGAAAGGTTTTAATTTGATTTAAATAATTTAACTATTATAAAACATTTCAATACTAATATTTCGAAATTTCAAAATATTTTCTTTTGATTTTTTAATAAAATTTAACTTTTATAAACAACAAATAAAGAATGAGCTTGCCCCAGGAGTGACAACCATTCATGCATTCTATATTTTAAACAATCACAAAGATTGTGAGAATCCGAAGTTGCTAGTATAAATCTTTTCTCATCAAATAATTTTATATTTTTTTTAAATATTGGAAACTTAACAAATAATAAAAGATGAGATAAATATTATTATGAAATATTAGAGGTAACCAAATAAAAATAATATTTGAAATATCTCTACCATAACAAATTTTTATTAGAAACTTAAAAAAATATTACAAATATAAATGGTATGTGATTCTTAGCATAACTTCAGCTATGTTGATGGTTTAATCTTTTTCTTAGCTACTATAAATATCTTTATTATAATATATCTTAATAAAAATTAAACGATTTATGATTACGTTTAACCGGGTAATTTTTGTGTTATAAATTTTATTAATGTGACGTTTAATTAGTCGTAGTTGAATTTCAAATTATAATGTATTTATAAATCTTATATTTGTAAATGCAGGGATTAGATGTATTTGAAACGAGGGTTATTTCACCTTGGACCATCATTAAGTATTATTAATTATAAAATACATCATTATATTTTATTAATTATAAAATAAAAAATTAGGTATATATTTAATTAATTTTATATATTATTATGTTTTTATTGAATTAATTCAATTTATATGTTCTGTTTATATTAAATATAGTATGTACCATCAATTATTGTTTGATGAGAAAATCATTATTTTTTTATGTAGTTATCAAACACTATATAAATGTAATCAAATACATTTTTTTAATGTCTTAGACTATTAATAAGCATATATTTTATAATTAATTATTTAATCACACTTCTTTTTAAATTTAAATATACTGGCCAATATATAATGATGATTAAAGTATATCTTCTCCTAAAAAAAGGAGCATTATGATGTAAAAATAAATTAATAATTAATAATAATTAATAAAAATATCATAAATTTATTCACATTTTAAATAAAAAAATTTACATTAAAGTTTTGTTTAATGGAAGCGTATATTTTTTTTAAATGCGATGTAATTGCAGGTCCAATATTCAAACAAAAATTTTTAATCAGTTAGAATTAAATTAATATTATTGATTTAATATTCGAGATTGTCGGACCCTCTTAAATATGTTTCTGTCTTATGAAATTTATTTTAGTAATGTTTTTATTTAATCAAATATTTGTTTCAAAAGACTAATATTTTTTAATTTTCTTCTCTCAAATATTATTATATTTTGTATGATTTTTAAATTGGGTTTTAATAATAGCATATATATATATGGTCTTTCAAATGGTTTATTTTATTTTATTTTTTGTGTGTGTGTTTTAATTCAAGGCTCATTGTAAATAATACTGTTATATGTAATATTTCAGTCCTGATATAATAAAAAATTAAAAAAAAATCTAATTTTCTTGTAAAATTTAGCCTTCTTTTTAATAACAAATATAGAGTGAGCTTCATGAGAAATGAAAACCATTCATGCATCTTATATTTTTAACAATCACAAACATTATAACAATTGCCTGTTAATAGTATATACTTTTTTCTAGTCAAGCAATTTGATATTTCTTTAAATAATAGAAAATTGATGATTAATGAAAAATAAGATAAATAATATTATGAAATATCAGATGTTACGAAATATTTATGAAAATAATCATGAATATATCCTAATTTTAATAATTTTTTATTAAAAATATAAAATATCTTACAAATATAAATAATATTTAATTTTTAGTATAACTTAGAGCATCTCCAATCATACGCCGTAAATACTTTGATTTGGCGCAGGATGAGCTCCAATCAAGCGCCAAATCACCAAAGTGCTACAGTGAAAAGCAAGTAATTGTGTTGTAGCTAGCTTTATTTTTGTTTTCTGTTTTTTTTTTCATTTTTTTGTTTTTTTGTTTATTTATTTTTTATTTATAATTTCATATTTTATTCAAATTAATAAATTTTATGATTTAAGTTTATTAATAAAAAATAATAAATTAAAGAAAATAACACAAGAAATATAAATTCATTAAAATTAAAAAAATTACATTAACATTTATCGTTGTGTATTGATTAAATTTGATGATGGTAGGAATATATAAATTGTGAAGTAAGAAGAATATTTTTAGAATATTTTGTTTTAGAGTTAAAAATAGAGTTGATTGTTGGAGAAATTTTTTAGAAGCTGTATTTTTATATGTTAAGCTTCAAATATAGAGTTTTGGGTTGGAAATGGCTTTAGTAGATAATTTAATATTTATCTTATCTACTATAAATATTTATATTAAATTGTATCTTAATAAACTTTGAAGTGTAATTGTAGTAAAATAAAATTATTAGAAATTAGCAGATTGAAATTTCCAACAAAAGAAATTTGAAGTACTTTTTTAATTTACTCAGTTCTTTCCATCAATGAGGCTGGCATTAAAATAATATCGTGTGAAAAAGATTAATATTATAAGTATCTATAGTATTTACATCTAGTTAATCTTATTTAAACTAATAAAAATAAGATTTATAATTATATTTAACCTAAGTATTAATTGGTTATTTTTCTACACAAATTTATTATCTTGTTTTATTTTATGTAATTCTAATAAATGTAATCATTAATTTTATTTTGATATCGATTTAATCAATATAAATGCATTTCGTGGGAGATAAAATTATTAATTTACTCAAAATATTAATTATAATATTTTATTATATATAATTTCAAATATTATTAATAAAAATGTATTGGTTTATAATTATAATTATAAATATGTGGCGGAAAAATTTTGATTGAGATTTTTGTTTATGTCGTTTAATTTCTAATAAATGCTTAACGCTAAATTATTTTTTAATTAAGAAAATTCTCCAAAATGATAATTGGCTTTAGTGGTAATATAATTTGAAAATTTTAAATGATTTTAAAAATTTAAAATAATAATATGTAACAAAATTAAATGAAGAAGATGCGGAAAAAGGAAAGTTTGAAATAGAAAACAAGGATTTGATTAAGCAAAATTTCCTCTGAACAAAATGATAATAACAACAAACAAACAAATGAACACAAACAAAAACAAAAATAACCTTTTTTTTTCAAATAAGATAAAGGTGGGTTTAAAACAAAAAATAAACAATGTGGTATTTGCATAAGAGATATTTGCAATTTATTTTTTTTATTATAATATTATCAATATAATCGGCAATAAAGCAATAAAAACATCTTTATATATTTAAAAAGAATTATAAATACTTGTTTTTTTCTTAAAATGGTCTTGATAAATAATTTTTTTTCTTTGAAAAAAAATGATAAATAACTTTGAGTCGGGAGGCCATGAGTTTATTTCTCATGTGAAAGATGAAGAGTGTAAGTTGTGATAGTTTGTCCGTATTATAAATAAAAATGAATTAGGTGAAATAAAAAAAATATCTACCAAATATATATGTATACACACATATAATGTTACAAGGAATCAAAGGCATTCATATATTTTATATTTTTAAAAATAAAACAAATGTGATTGAACATGTTGTAGTATAAATTGTTTTGCAATTAAACACATGAACTGATAAACAATGAAAAAGCAGATTTATAAATAATATGAAATATTAGAGTTAACCAAATAGATAAAAAAACTTTCAACACATGAGTTGGTTTACCAGAGAGGTTGAAGAACTTGCTGAGGAGCTTAGATAGATTCCTTGGTTTTCCAAGGATGACAAGGCAAAATTCAAGGGACTCTTGATAAGCTTGATCTATTATTCATAATTTTATAAAGGCAAAAACCTAAAAAGAAAATCTTTATAGAAGATGAGATAACTATAATAACTAATTTGAATTTTAATCAACTATTTAAATCTCAACAAAGATATTTTAATCAAATTAAAACAAACATCATTATTTCAATACCCTCCCTTAAACTTATGTTTTCATATAAATTTAAATATTTTAAAATTATCTCCCATGCATGAATGTTTTGTGTAAACACCAATCAATGTCTTGAGCTTATGAAACATGGCTATTTTGAGAGGTTTTGTAAATAAACTAGCAATCTAATCTTTATGTAGTAGATGAGATTAATAATTTTCTCATTTGTAAGATCACACAAAAATGATATCTTACATCAATATGTTTGCTTCTATCATAAAAACTTGAATTTTTAGATAGCTTGATAGTTGAGCTATTATCACAATATATTGGAGTGAAACCTTCCTGCTTTAATTAAAGTTCTCCAAAAATGTTTCTTAACCACACTGCTTGAGATGCACATGTTGTTGATGCTACAAATTCAACCTCAACAGTTGAAAGAGTAATAATATGTTGCTTCTTTGATGACCATGAGATAGCTCCAAAACCTATCATAAATACATAACTAGATGTGTTTTTCCGATCATCTAAATCTCCTGCATAATCACAAGTAATAGGGGATTCAGTTGTTATCTCTGTTGTTATTTTGGATATTTCAGTAGTGGCTGAGGCTTCATTAGTTAAAATTTCTTGATGTTGGACTTGCTCTCCTTCTTCTTTGGCTTCATCACTAATTATAATTGAAGTAGGTTGCTGCTCACTTCAATTCCAAGTGTTCTCCTCATAAAAAATAACGTCACTACTCACCCCAATTTTCTTTGTCAATGGATTATACAATTTAAAAGCTTTAGATATTTCATTAACCCAAGATAAACACACTTTTGCCCCTTATTATCAAGTTTCTTTCTTTTCTCATTTGGAATACGTGCATGTGTAATGCAACCAAAAATTCTGAAGTGATCTATTGTTGGTATTTTTCCACTCCATGCTCCAAAAATTCTTCAGAATTCTCCTCTTTGTTAACAAGGTTCGCACCATATTGAAGATGGTTCGATTTTTTCTTTCCAATACACCATTCTATTGTGGGGAATTGAAAACTATGAGCTCTCTTCGAATGTCATGATCATTACAAAAACTTTCAAAGTCTTTTGAGTAGTACTCTCCTCCATGATCAATGTGACTTGTTTTAATAGGTTTCCCAGTTTCATTTTCAACATATGCCTTAAAGCTTTTAAATGCACTAAAAGCTTCTGATTTCTTCTGTAAAAAATAAACCCAAGTTTTCCGAGAATAATCATCAGTGAAAGTAATAAAATACCTTTTACCTCCATTAGAAGTAGGATTTATTGGTCCACAAATGTCAGAGTGAACAAGTTCCAGAACATCTTTTGCTCTCTAAGACATCCCTTGTGGGAAAGGAGTACGATGTTGTTTACCAACAACTCATTCTTCACAAACTTGGGTGGGGAACATCAATTTTAGGAAGCAGCATATCTTTTTCTTAAAGTGCCTCTTCAATCCTCCAAAGCTCAAGTGACCATACCAATATTGTCATAGCCATGAGGAGTCTTTTGTTTTAGCCATCAAACAAGGTTAAGCACATTCAATCTTCATAGGAAATAACCTGTTTGTACTAATGGACACAATTATAATTGCACCTCTTCAAGGATCATATATTTCACAAGTACTCTTTTGAATAGTAATTATATATCCCTTCTCTTGTAACTGACCAGCACTCAACAAGTTACATTTCATGTCAGGACCATAAAAAATGTTAGAAATTTTTTTTATAAAATCATTCTTGGTTTTTATATTAATATCACTATTTCCATCACATTCACCGTAGAGCAATCTCCAAAGCTAACGGTAGAGTGAAAATCTTCATTTAAGTAATAAAAGAAGGACTTACTTCCACATATATCATTGCTACAACCAGCGTCCACAAATCAAATATTTGATTTGTGAGATTCCTGACTATCTTGAATTCTCATTAGCAAAGTCTTAACTTCTTTATTTTCTACAAAATTTGACCTTTCTCCTTTGTCTTTGTCATTAGGTAGCTTGGTGTAACATTCAAAACAAATTTATAGCCTCTATAAAACTGTTGACCCCTTCCTCTTCCTTTACTTTGTAGATAACCATCATCAGTATTATTGCTGCCACCTTTATAGCATCTATTTGATCTTCCTCTTCCTCTACTTCTACCCCGACCTCTACCTCTTAATATTGAGAAGTTGTTGGTTATAGAGGCCTTCACAGCTTGCTTCTCAATAGTAAAATTACCGCTCATCTTCTGCTCATGAACTAAGAAAGAGCTTTGAAGTTCATCAATGAAGAGTGCATCTATGTAATTTGATTCTTCAATTGAACATACTATATAGTCAAATTTTGTTGTCAAAGATTGCAATATATTTTCAACAATAGCAACATCATCCATCTTCTCCCAATGAAAACGCATATTATTGGCTAACCCCATGGTTTTTGCAAAATAGTTGTTAACATATTCTCCATCCTTCATATATATAGATTTTCAAAATCCCTTCTCAAGGCTTGAATTTGTGCACGCTTCACTCTTGATGAGCCTTGATATTTTCTTTTCATCAAATCCCATATATCCTTGAAGTTTTCTTTGCAAAGAATCGTCTCCAAGATAAATCAATCAATGACTTGAAATAAATAATTCTTCGCCTTCAAATATTTCGACTTTAATGCCTCAAGTTCCTTCCATTGTGCTTCTGTAGGTACCACTGCAACATCTAGGGTTGCAACTTCAAATTCAACAATATTCCAATACTCGTTGGATTTTAAGAAAATTTTCATCAATATGCTCCAATGATCGTAATGACCATCAAAACGTGGAATAAATGGTTGCACAAAGTTAAATGCAAACATTGTAAATTTCTTCACTACAAAGAACTCTCCCTTTTGTTAAAGACCTGGCTCTAATACTACGGTTAACTTGAAAAGTAGAGATGAGAAAATTGCATCTATTATTCATAACCACTGAAGCTTTTATAAATGCAAAAATTTGAAAAGATAATCTCTACAGAAGATGAGATAGCTATAATAACTAATTTGAATTTTAATCAACAAACAACTAATTTAAATATTTAAATCTCAAATTAAAACAGATATTATTATCTCAACAAGGTGATGTCATTTCGCCAGAATCAGGGTATTCTCTGATCCTCCCATATCACATCCTAACACACTATTATTTTTTTATGTTGTAGTTGGGGGGACACGTGTCAAGCTGTAATAAGGCAAGAGCAGAGAATAACCTGGTTCTGGAGACATATGAGATGACTTCAAGGGAGACGGTGATGTTATGAAGTAATGGCGATCCTATATAGGGTGTGCGGATTGTTGGTGATGTTATTGAGGTTGAGTGTGTAATGCCTGAGACCATTATAATGATTGGTTGAAGAGCTTGTTGTTAGTTAAGTCTTTTAATAAAAAGATTGAGTTGGCTGCTTAGTTGGCAGTTGAGTTGGATGCATCTAATTGCGTCATCAAAGTTTAATCCTAACCGTCCATTCTCATGTAAATTTGGGACTCATGGATAAGGAAAGATCTGGACCTTTCATTCATCTGCTTGTTTCTTGTTTCTAAAGTTAGTGGTTGCCTACATGTCACTTTGTACACCACACAGGAACTAAATTTTTTTTTTGGGCTTTTAAATAAACTAGCCCTATTTTTTTTTATTTTACCAAATGGCCATAGGGCCATTTTAATTGTCAAAATGACCCTAAGACCATCACATCACCCACATGGGTGATGTGCTCTGCTGACTCAGCGCTGACTGGACTGCTGATGCGGTATTTTCAAATAAAAAATTATGGTTTTTTGCATTTTAACCCCCGAATTGTTTTATAATCAATAAATTGATTTATTCTTGGTTTTTTATAACCAATTTTTAAAAAAAAATTATTATTGTTTTAAAATTTATTAACCTTATAAATAACGTTTTAAGAAATTTATAAGTGTGTTTTTTATTTAAATCCCTTATTTGTTTTATAATTAACAAATTATATTTTTCCCTTGATTATTTAACCCAAATTTTGTTTAAACAAATTATGTATTTTTTAAATTTATTAAAAAAATCATTTTAAAGACTTATAATTTTTTTTTATTTAAACAATTTTTTTTTAATTAAATCATGAAACCCTGATCCGACGTAGACGAATGTATATGGATAGAAACCAAAGATCCGACGTAGACGAATGCATATGGATAGAAACCCTGATCCTATTAGACGTAATTTATGCTCTATATGTAAACAACCCGCTCATTATAAAACTACTTGTCTATGCAAGGGAGAAATATGTGATGTAACTTTATTTATATTTAAATGCAATTATGTTTTTTAACTCTAAATAATTTTAGAAGTTATTATTGATTTCATGATTTAATTAAAAAAAATTATAAGTCTTTAAAATGAATTTTTTAATAAATTTAAAAAGTTACATAATTTGTTTAAACAAAATTTGGGTTAAATAATCATGGGAAAAATATAATTTTTTAATTATAAAACAAATAAGGGATTTAAATAAAAAAAACACACTTATATATTTCTTAAAAAGTTATTTAAAAGTTTAATAAATTTTAAAACGCTAATAATTTTTTAAAAAAAATGGTTAAAAACCCCAAGAATAAATTAATTTATTGATTATAAAACAATTCGGGGGTTAAAATGCAAAAAATCATAATTTTTTATTTGAAAATGTCATACCAGTGCTGAGTCAGCGACCAGTCAGCAGAGCACATCACTCATATGAGTGATGTGATGGATTTAGGGCCATTTTGACATTTAAAATGGCCCTAGGACTATTGGTAAATAAAAAAAAATAGGGCTAGTTTATTTAAAAGCCCTTTTTTTTTTTTTAAAGAGAATATACAACATAAGTGACAATTAGGTATCTACATCATTTAGTAGTATATTCCTCCAATCACGTTGACCTAAAACACATCTTTCATTAAATATTCTCAAGAGAGAAGGTTAATTTTAATATGATAAAATTCGAGAAATATTTAAATAATTAAAATAATTTTCAAACAATCTATATGAAAGTTTTTTCCTCCTACAAATTTATCTCTATTTCATGAAATATATTTTTAGAAATTTATTTAAGTGCTCTTTTCCGTTAATTAAGTATTCGTCTAAAGAGATGGCTCATTTTTTAAATTTTCTTCTCTCAAATACTACTATGTTTTATACATGATTTTTAATTTGGCTTTTAACAATAACTTACATAAAACTAAATCTTGCTCTTTTAAATAGTTTTAATTTGATTTAAAACATTTTTTATTGATTCAAGCTTCATCACAAACAATTTAATTATTATACAATATTTCACTTCTAACATAACAAAAAATTAAAAATATGTTTTCAATTTTCCTAAAAAATAATTAACTTCTTTCTAACAAAAAAATAAAAGAAAATAAAAGAAAATTTTAATTGCTTAACGAGTGAAAATCATTCATACTTTTTATATTTTAAACATTCACAAAGATTGTGATATAAAATTTTCTTGTCAAACAATTTAATATTTCTCTGAAAATAATAAAAAATAATAAAAATATGACAAATAACATTATGAAATATTAGAGGCAACCAAATATTCATGAAAATAGTATAAAAGATGTCTTAATTTCAATATTTTTTTTATTAAAAATGTAAAAGAAAACTTACAAAAATATATGGTATTTAATTCTTAAAATAAGTTTGTTAATAATTTTTATCTATATCAATTATCAGATTTTCACTCACATAAACCAAGAAAACAAAGAGCTTTCTGTACTTTATTTTAAATTTTTAAATTTTCAAAAATACCCTTACCTAAAATACTAAGTAGGATTAAGATATGATTCAAATAATACTTTGATGGACTTTATTTTAAATTAATTAAACTAAGATCTACTATGATATTTAACCCAAATATTAATTTGTTATTTTTCTACACATTTTTATTTTCTTGTTTTATTTATATAATTCTAATATAAGTTAATTATGAAAAATTATTTGATATAAATTTAATTAATAAATTGCATTTCATGGGAGATAAAATGATTCATTTATTCAAAACATTTATGATTATATTTTATTATATATAATTTTAAATATTATTAATAATATATATTAATTTATGATTAAAAAGGCAAATTTGTAGGGGGAAAGTTTCATTAAGCAACAAGATTATAATTTAATTGAGATTTTCATTTATGTTGTTTAATTTCAAATAAAAAATTTAAGTCAAATTATTTTTTTGTTAATAAAATTCCCAAAATGATGATTGGTTTTAATGTTAGTATATGATGAGTGTAAAATGTTCATGTATTTCATATAAATTTGTCTACTCAATTGGCATGTATTAAAAACATATTGTGGAATTCGATACTAAATATAGTATATTGTGCATTAATAGGTTTAAGGTAGTGCTTAAAGATGAGAGAGAGCCAAAAGAAGCATTTCAGACTTTTAAACAAGGATTTAAAAACCGGACCGGTTGGTCAACCGGTTCGCGGTTCAACCAGTTCAACCGGTTCGACCGGCCGGTTCAACATTTTTTTTTATTTTTTTAATAAATAAAATTAAAAAAAAAAGAAAATTTTCATAAAATTATAAAAAAAATCCAAAAAAATCAGGAAAAATAGGAAAAAATATAAATTTAATAAATATAACTATAAAATTAAAATTTTATTACTTTTACTAGCTCACAAGTCACAATTTCTACAAAAAAAATGAATTTTATTTTTAAAATACAAATATACAACTACATGGCTAACTCTCCATCACAAGATTTACAAGTTATAACCACAAGGCACAAGCTTGAAGAGAATTCAACTTCCACTTCTACATAAAATTTAATTTCTCAACATGAACAAAGTACCAAATAAGTCAACATGCATCAATTGATTCAATTGATTCAATTCACTACTTCTACAAAATAAAATTCAAAATTTTCAATGTTAATACAACCATGAACCCCCAAATAAATTCACAAGCATTAGTAATTCAAACTCCAACATAATAAAATTCATTGTTTCAAAATACAACATTCAAATTCAAACAAGTCCAAAATCATAAGGAATAAGATATAAGTCATAGAATATAACACCACCACAAAAAAAGTAAGCTCAAGTTTTTCATCTTCTCTCATTCATGTTTCATTAGTCATTACCATCATTTCCATGAATTTCATCTTCTTCATTGCCTTGGTTGACATCAAAGGATGGGAAATTAAGTCCATCGTGAACAATGACAACATCCTCCTCTTGAACCCCCAAAACATCATTATCATCATCATAATTTGTTGAATCTATAAAAAAAAAGAGTATTTTGTAAATTATAAGTAATTAATTTTAAATAGAATATAAACTTTAACTTGCAATCATACTGGTCACTTATTTGTTAGTAACTTAGTACTAACCATGAATATTATGGACAAATTCATTTTGCCCTCCTTCTCTTTGTCCTTGTCCTTGTCCTCCTCCTTATGCTGTTATAAAAAATTCTAAGGTTATATATATATTACTCAAGTATCACAGCTTTAGATGGGATACATTAATTCACAGTTTGCTACTAACAAGAATGAAAGAAAGAGATACACCCAATTGAATTTGTTGATGCAACTAATATATATATATATATATATATATATATAAGGCAAAAAGAAAATAAAAAATCATGAGATTGTGAGATGTAGGCAGGCCTCATAATTGTGCTCTGCTCACACATGTAGGGGCAGCAGAAATAATTTACACAAGCACTGACATCAAAGTAAATGCATTTAGTGATAGATTAAATTTGCTAAGTTTGCACATATAAGTTTATATTCTTATTTGGTAACAAGATAGCCCAAACCATATAGCTCTAGCGCACAACAAATTCCATCTACATTCATTGCAGGGAGCGAGTTGCATATGATGGTGAACAATACTAGAATGAGCTACATGCTTGGCTGAGTCATGGCATTATCAATTCATGTATGTATTTACATAATTACATGTAATTATGCAGGCTTGTGCTTGTGTATGCAGGCACATTGATATGTTGCCAAATCCACATATCGGGTCGTGATTAAACTTGCTTGTCAGAGACTTCAATATATTAGACACTCAACTCTCGTGCCTTGTCTTACTAGCACATCTGATTATGAAAAATCAAAGAGTCAAATTGGATTTTATGCCCTTGACAAGTGCCAACCAGACAAGCTTTATAGAAAGATGAAATAAAATAAGATCTATCATGGACGGTAAAGATTGGGAAGCATGCATCAGGAAAAAAAATTTGGTAGAAAATTGTCATGTTTGAACAATGGAGTACTGCCTGCAAACCTATAATTCAGAACTTCAAGATTTAGAAAATTTCAGTACCCAAATTTCAATCATAAGGCTACCGATTCAGTAGACAAACTAACTTGTGATTTAGACTCAGCTGGGGCTATGGCATAAATTTCTCCATTACTAACTTCTGGATCAAAATCACACATATATGATATATCCCCCTTATTGTTTGTGCATGATTAATAGTAGGTAGTTAGGAGGGGCAAGGAAAGATTACTTGAGACTTGAGAGAGAGTCTGTCCGGCCAGCAGGCCCAGCACTTCTTCTTCGCCGTTCTTCTTCTTCTCCGTGGAGCTTGAGAGAGAGTCCGTCCAGCCGTCCGTGAGAGAGAGAGTCCTTGGTCTGAAAAATCCTTCGTCTGAGATAGTGAGATACTCCCGTGACTCCATGCCTCACTGCCTTGAAACAATGAAATTTTTAATTTTTTATTATTTTTTAAACCCGGTCCGGTCTAACCGGTTTGCCGGTTTTTGGTCTAATCCCGGTTCATAACCGGTTCAATCCAAATCTGGTTCAATCTATATAATTGAACCGGACTGGCGGCCGGTTCCCGGTTGAACCGGCCGGTCCGGTCCGGTTTTTAATTCCTTGCTATTAAACGATGAAATTGGAACTCTCTCGGCATCATTAGAATAAGGACAAGGCAAACTGGGAGGCTTACGAGCAGCTTACAGTCGTATTTAAGGCTGTAAGTCAATTCTAAAAGACCTTACAAGTATGCTTATGCTCGTAAGGGGATTCAAAACCAATTCAGAGAACCTTACAAGCACGGCTTACACCTACAAGGACCATCAAGAGGAGCTTATGATCACAGCATGCACCTGTAAGGGCGGTTGTAAAGAGCATAATAATTAAGCTTACGGTCTAGAGCTTATGGCTATAAGTTAGGCCGCAACACAAACAGAAAACCTTACGAACGGGGCTTACGGCAGTAAGCATTCCCACAAGGCTTGTTACCATCTTCTCTAGCTTCTTTACGACTATAAGTAGTCTTGTATAAATAGAATTTATGAGGATTTTGAGGGCATTCTCTTTCTATTTTTCTATTCTTTGGGGGCGATTCTTGGAGGCGAGGTTAAGGAGGAAAATAGATGAATCTCCATCACCTAAGGAGTTATTTAGAGAGGAATTCAGATCTACATTCAAGGGGATTGAAGATCGTAGCCGTCAAGCTCATCTTGACAGCATGCGTGGAGATTTCTCTGGTGATTCTTCATCCTATGGATTGAAAAAGGGGTTTTCATGGCTTTCATGTTTTTCTCCATTATTTGTATTTTGAATGCTTACCCTTCATTAATGGAATGTTAATTTGTAGATATTTGGCCATTGTTGAACTCTAGGGTTTATTTTCTTGACTTTGTTTATTAGATCTTTGATGCTTAATTGATTTCTTATTTGCAATCATATTTATTTGAGTTTAATTGTGTGATTGAATACTTGATTGCTAACAAGACTAAATCCTTAGTAATCATACTTGATATTGCTACGTGACGAGAAGAAATTTCCATTAGCATAGACTTATGGCAACTCAAGATTATAGTGGGTATACCTTTGGTTAGAGTATTTAGGAGATTTTGTCTCCCACAATCCTTCCAAGTGGATTGATGATAATTTCCATGCTCTTTGAAATCATGTGGAGCTAATTTAGGAGAAATCGTATTTCTGGTTTGTATTCAGATTAGGGGTAATCTCCCTTTTTGGGGAGAAATTATCTACTTAAGAGATCATTATTAGTCCACAATAAGGTTTTATAGAGTGTTAATACGATTGTGTAGATATTTGTATCAGCTCTATACCTATTCAGTTACACGCCTGAGAAATCAGGGTTTTGTATATTTCTGGAAACCTTTCGGTTCAAATAGGATTACATATTTAGACAACCATTGTCATGTACCTCATAACCCTAGAGGGATGCTATGCCCAGACATCATTTTCTTCCTTGATTTCTCTCCTATTACTTCCCATATTTTCTTGTGTTCATTTGTTTTTATTCACACATACATCACTCGAGGCTATATTTTGGATCTAGAGTCATTACTAGTATTCACCTCCTTCTCTGTAGACCGACACTTTGCACTTATGCATACTTTATCATTATAATTTGAAAGTTAAAAGTGAGTTTAAAATTTTAAAGAATATTATTTAAAAATTAAACCAAGAATATGTGGAGCAAGGAAAAAAATTGAATTAGTATATAACGATTTGATTAAATAGAATTTCTTCAAAAAAAAATATAAAATTATATTTATAATTTTTATGCATCAATATAATATATCGGATGTTTATATAATAATAATAATAATAATATATTGTCAAAGAAGATATGGTAGGTCTAAAACAATAAATAAATCACGTCTTATTTATATTAAAAAAACCTTTACCATTTAAGAATATCTTTAAAATATTTTTAAAATTTTTTAGTATTGTTAATATAAGAAGCAATAAAAACATGTTGGTCTCTTTTAAAAACAATGATAGATAACTTTTATATTTTCGTTGAAGTTGAATTAATAAATAAATTTTTTCCCTTGAAAAGAAGGGAAACAACTGCCTCTCTCACAAAATTATGTCCATATATATGTACATTTTGCATGAAAAATTATATATGCTAAAGTTGGATTTACACACCAGTATATTTTTTTTAATAATATGTTGTCAATGCTACAAAAAATTGATTAAAAAACTTAGTGGGACAAAAAGTTCATTAATATTAAATGCAAATGAGTCTTTTGAGGGAAAAAAAAGCAAATTAACAAAATTAGTCAAAATAAAAAAAGTTTTCTAGAAAATATATATATTCATGCATTTCACATTTTGGACCATAAAAATAATGTGATTAAAAATTGTAGTATAAATTCTTTGGCATCAAACAAAAATGAACAAAGAAATAATGGAAAAAAAATTACAAATATAATGAAATATTAGAGTTAACCAAATAAACAAACTTTATATACAAGGTGGTCACTACACTGAGCTTGAATTTCCTACTTTCAATGAAAATGGACTTGAGGATTGGCTCCATAAAGTAGAGAAGTTTTTTGAGACTGATCACACCTTCATTTAGGAGGGAAGGCTTTGCATTGGTAGCACCAGGCCTTCATAAAAACTCATGAAAAAACAGAATGTCACAAGCTATCAATCATGAAAAAAGAGTTTCATTGGGTTGATAGAGGAGATTGAAATGTCGGTATGGTTTTTTAATCTTGTAAATTTGTGGTTAGCCTATGCTCTAGCCAAAGTACAAGAAACTCTTTGGTCTAAGAAATATTTGGTAGTTATTCCTGTAGGGTTTTAGGTGAATGGAACTGGCAGTGCTAAAATAACAGTTCAACCGGTGCAACAAAGTCAAGCGTGCAAGCCTACCCTATTTCAAGCAATGTTGTTAATAAACAAATCAGAAAAATTTCCAACAAGGAAATTGATGAAATAATAATGAAAGGGTTATGTTTCTTATGTGAAGAAAATTTTTCTCTGGGACAATAGATGTAAGAAGAAATAGTTTTACATGTTGACAATTGACAATGAAAATCAAGAGTGTGTTGAATTGGGTAAGGATTTTCAGAATTTAATTGTGGTTGATAACGCTATATATGTCTCAAAAATACTTGTATCGTAACACAATTACTATTATTTGTATTGATATTTTTAATTCCATATCAAACAACTTTTTATATTTTTTTTTTAATAAATTATGATTTATTCACTTTATTCAAATAAAAATTATAAAATTCTCCGGTTAAAATTTCAAACAAAATTGTTTGATATGATTAAAAAATAAAAATAGAATTTTAATCCTTTCAGAACCTCTTTTTAATTTTATTAAAATAAAATTCATATTTATATATTAGGACAAATGTGAAGTAAAATAGTTGTGATTTTTTTTAGTAAAATAGAAGATTTGTTATTTTTATATTGGGAACTATCCATAATTATTTTTTTATATTTATTTTTTCTGTCTCAAATTAAAAATATTATTTCATATTAAAATTGTTTTGAATTCATGATCTTTGTGTGAAGCAACTAAAATTAAATTCAAAATGTATGGGCAAAAGTTTATATATTCATATGCTGCAAGTTATTTATTTATTTATTTATTTATTTTAATATTGAATCTGAAAAAAAGATATTGAAGAAAATTGATAAAAAAAAGTTTATACCATCATAAAATGTTGAGCAATTTCTCTCTACCAACAAACTTTTAATTTAATTCAATGCATTTTTTTTTTTGTAAATATCACTTTGCAAAAAATGGAATCTTAAATATACATATAGATATACTATAATAGTGATATTTATATTGAAGTAAAAAACTTAAAGAAAATTCACACTTTTTTAATAAAAATTTAAGTTTAGAACATGTTCAAAAGCAGTGTATATTTTTTAAAAAAAGAGATATAATTGGAGGTCAAATATTTAAGCGAAATTTTTTGAGCACTTGAAATTAAATTACATATTATATTTGGCAATAAGGTGGCATCAATATCCACATCATCAATGATGTGGCATACATGTGGTACCCTTTCAACTAGGTCTCCATTTTATAAATTTTATTTTTGAAAATTCACTTCATTAATTTTGTAGTTAATTAAATATTTGTTTAAAAATATAATATTTTTAATTTTCTTCTCTCAAATATTATTACATTTATATAATTTTTAAGTTGGTGTTTAAGAATATCATATATGAGATATAACATTAGGTCTTTTGCGTAAGGATTTTTGTGTCTTTCCTGAGATGGTATAACTTTTTCTTTGGTTAATTACTTAATTCACGCATCATTGTAAACAATTTAACAATTATGTATAACATTTCAATCATAATAAAATAAAATATTTTAAAATATTTTCAATTTCCTTACCGAATTTAATGTTTTTAAAACAACAAATAAAGGGGGAGCTTGCATGAGAAATGAAAACCATTCATGCATCATATATATTTAACAATCCACAAATCACAAACATTATAACAGAACTTGGTACTTTGTGGTAATTACTTTTTTGCAAGCAATTCTATATTTCTCTAAATAATAGAAACTTGATAATTAATGATAAATAAGATAAATAGTATTAAGAAATATTAGAGGTAAGCAAATATTTATGAAAAAAAAGCAAGAGTATATCCTAATTTTTATAAGTTTTTTTATTAAAAATGTAAAAAATCTTGTATAGTATTTAGTTCTTAGTCATGCCTTTATTGTGATGGAGATTCAATTAATATAAATGCATTTCATTAAAGAAAAATGACTAATTTATTCAAAACATTAATTATAATATTTTATCATATATAATTTTAAATATTATTAATATTGAATTTTCATTTTCATTTATGTCGTTTAATTTTAAATACAAGCTTAATGCTAATTTTTTTAATCAAGATATTCTCAAAAATATATTCAGGCTCTAATGTTAATATAATTTCAAAATTAAAAATGAGTTTAAAATTTTAAAATAATAACATTTAAAAATTAAATGAAGATGCGGAAGAAGGAAAAAATTGAATTAGAAAATGGAAATTTGCTCAATCAGAATTTCTTCAAATAATATAGAATTAAATTTATAATTTTCATGCATAAATATAATAGAATGGTTGTTTCATAATAATAACAACAAAAATAAAAAAAATATTTTTTTTTCAAATAGGATATGATAGCTCTATAATAATAAAAAATAATGTGGTTTTTATAGAAAACATTTAAATTATTTTTAAATATTATTATTGTATTATTGTTAATATAAGAGCCAATAAAAACATATTACTATATTTTAAAGAATGATAAATAGCTTTATTTTTCACAACACAATCATTAATTTTAAGTAAAAAAGGATCATTTTGAGAAAAAAAAATTATTCGAAATACTCTTAGTATTAATTTACTGAAAACATTGATGATAATATTTTATAATATGTAATTGTAAATAGTATTAATAAAACCATATGAAAAAAAATGTATATGCTAAAATTGATTTTATAACCTAGTATTTAATTTTTTTTCTATGATATTTTTGTTAATGCCACAAAATTTTGATTTAAAAAACTTAGTGAGACAAAAAAAAAATCATTAATTTTAAATAAAAAATGAATCTTTTTTAGGGAAAAAAAATAGCAAAATTATTGAAATTATTCCTAGTAGATTTCAGGAAGCTTAAGTGAGTTGGGTGAAATATATATATATATAGTCATTCATTGATTTTACATTTTTGAGAATAAAAATAATGTGATTAAAAAATTTTGTAGTATAAATTCTTAGGCCATTGAACAAATTGAACTATTAAATAATGAAAATTAACAAGTTTACTAATAACATGGAATATTAGAGTTAACCAAATAAATAAACTTTAAATACATATCACGAAAATAAGAATAATATTTTATAATTAAAATGTTATCAAATAATATATATTTTTTAAATACAGCTCTAATGTTTTATTGTTCCATTGTTTTATATTTTCCCCTGCTATTATAAAATAGAATATATAAATTAAAAACCTTAGAAATTTAAACTTTTTTCTCATGGTCTAGTTTGAAAAGGGACAAGTATAAAAATGACCATTGAGGGTTTTATGTTTGGGTGAAAATGATTTCTATTTTACACAAATAATTATTATCATTATTTATTTTATCACTTTAAACTTACTACTATTCTTAATTTTCGTAATTTGTAAACTAAATTTAAAATTGAACTTGCATTTATCCGTTTTATGTTTCCAACAATCACAAATCAAACAATGTAAACAACTAATCAGGTCAAATTGAGAGGAATATGGTGAGATTACTTTTTTGACCTTTTGAAGTAAAAAGATATACTTCTATATGAAATAGTGAAATATGTGTAATAACTTTATAAAAACTATATTTTCATTCATAAACTATTTTAAATATTATTATTGATTTTAATTACTATAATTAAATATTTAAATAAATATCTCAATTTAATAATTACTTTTTGATTAATATATATTAAGTAAATAATTTTTTATTTATAAATAGAATATGATTGTTATTTTAATTGCTGTAATTAAATTTTAAATTAAACATTTCACTTTAATATTTACTTAATTTAATCATTATTAATTAACTATATAAATCATATAATAATTTTGATTTTTTAAATTATTTTATTATATAATATTCCAAATTTGCCCTTACCGCTTTAATCTAATTCTTTTCTCACTTTTCTTCAAAATTTCAAAAAATACAAGGGTATTTTGGGAATTTTTTAAAATTTTAATATTTTTTATTATAATGAATTTTTTTATGTAAAGTTTTTATTTTATTTTAACTTTAAATTTGCTCAAAATTTTAGATACAAGTTATTTTGGGAAAATGTGTAAAAAAATTAATTTTTGATATTATAATTTAATTATTTTTATCTAAAGCTTTATTTTACTATAAATTTAAATTTTCTCAAAATTTTAGCTATAGGGGTATTTTGGAAAATTTAGAAAATTTTCACAAAATACCAAAAATTTTAATTTTTGGTATTATAATTTAATTATTTTTATTTAAAACTTTATTTTACTGTAAATGTGAATTTTCTCAAAATTTTAATTACAGGGATATTTTGGAAATTTTAAAATATGTTCCCAAAATATCAAAAAATAATTTTTGGTATTATAGTTTAATTTTTTTTTTATCTAAAACTTTATTTCACTTTAAATTTGAACTTTCTCAAAATTTTAGCTACAATTATTTTGGGAAATTTAAAATATGTTCCCAAAATATCAAAAATTATTTTTTGGTACTATAATTTAATTATTTTTATCTAAAACTTTATTTCACTTTAAATTTAATTTTTCACATAATTTTAGCTACAGCAGTATTTTTTGAAAATTTAGAACATTATGAAGTTGATTACTATAGCCAACCAAACATGGTAATGAGATTACCGTGATAATATATCATTACAAATGCAAATTTGTGGTGGAAAAATGTTTCCAAGCAACAAGATTATAATTTAATTTAACTTTTCATTTATATCGTTTACTTTCAAATAAAAGCTTAATGTTAACTTTTTTTTTAATAAAGAAATTCTCAAAAATAAAGGCAGGCCCTAATGTTAATGTAATTTCAAAATTAAAAATGAGTTTTAAATTTTAAAATAATAACATTTAAAAATTAAATGAAAATGCGTAAGAAAGAAAATTTGAATTAGAAAATGGGAATTTGATTAAGCAGAATTTATTCAAATAATATAGAATTAAATTTATAATTTTCTTGCATAAATATAATAGACTGGTTGTTTACATAATATTAACAATAGCAACAACAACAAAAATAGAAAATTTAATTTTTCAAATAGGATATGGTAGGTATAAAATAATAAATAAATACGTGGTTTTATATAGAAAAATAGTTAAAATATTTTTAAATTTTTATTATTGTATTATTGCTAATACAAGAGTCAATAAAAACATTTTGGTACATTTTAAAAGAATGATAAATAGCTTTCTTTTCCACAAAATAATCATTAATTTTAAGTAAAAATGGATCATTTGTGAAAAAAAAACAAAATTATTAGAAATATTCCTAGTATTAATTTATTCAAAGCATTGATGATGATATTTTATTATATATAAGTTTAAACAGTATTAATAAAACTATATGAAGAAAATGTATATGCCAATCTTGAATTTATACACAAGTATTTATTATTATTATTATTATTATTATTATTATTATTATTATTAAATTATATTTTGTCAATGCTACAAAATTTGATTAAAAAAGCTTAGTGAGAACAACATATCATTAGTTTTAAATAGGCCTTCATATATTTTACATTGTTTAACAATAAAAATAACGTGATTAAAAAAAATTGTAGTATAAATTCTTTGGCCATTCAACAAAATGAACTAATAAACAATGAAAAATAATTTTACATATAATATGAAATATTAGAGTTAACCAAATAAACAAGCTCTAATGGTGACTTAAAAATTAGAGTGAGGTTAAGATTTTATAAAAGAGATTGTCACCACACCATACTTAATTTCCAGCAGAAGATCATATGGTCAAAAGGGCTTTGATTTTTATGAAATTTTTTCTACATTGTAAGGGTGTTCTGATTTTCAATATGAACTGTAAAGACTGAATTCCAAATTCATATGCCCATCATAACAATTTCTGTAATTCAGAGGCAGAATCTATCTAAATTCATGTACAACTATCTGGTCATCAAGTCAAGGGTCACCTTACCAAATTGTGTTCAATTTTAGTAAAATTTTTACAGAAGCTTGTAAGGTCCTTGTCTCCAATATGAACGGTGGAGATTGAATTTTAAGCCCATAAGCTAGTCATAAAATTTTTTAGTTTAGGGACAGAATCTATCTAGTTTCCTGTCCGCCCATTGTGTTATCAAATTGATGATCAACTTATTAAATTATGCCAAATTTGGGTGAAAAAAATTTATAAATGCTTACAAGCTTTTTCATATTCATAAAGAAAGTGAGAAAGATTTATTGTTAAAAAGAAGACTACAAAGACATGGAATTTCATTCTATTTATTAGAATGGGTTAATAAAGATATAAAATAGTGAATGTATAAAAATAAAAATAAAAACAAAAAATTAGAAAGAAAGTTGAGTTAAGTTAAAGTTGTGATTTCAATTGCTCAAAGTTAAAGATGATTAGTGTGAATTGTCACCCCCTTTGAGTGTTTCGAGCTTCTCTAAAACAATAGCCAAGGATTTGTCTATTTCTTCAATTGAAGTGGTGGATTTTAATAAATCCAAACTTGAGTTGATGAGGTATTTGTCTTCTTCTTCTTGTGCTTTCAACTTTTCTCTTTGGGCTTCCAACTCTTGTAGTTTATTTTGGGTTTGTGCGAGCCTCATTTTAGCCTGCACTCTTCATCAATTCATTCTTCTCTACCATGTTGGGATTTTCTTCTTTATTTTTCATGTTTTGGGCAAGCTTTGCTGTGTCAAGTACTTCGTATACCTTGTCCCTTGTGGCCGAAATATCAATCCCAAGCAACATCATGGTTTTATGAAGTTTAATAGTTTCTTCTCTTAAGAATTCATGTTCATGAGGTTGTGATGACTTCACCTTGTGAAAAAGCTTCTGTACCCAAAAAGCTTGTAAGATATGACTTTTGTCACTAGATTAGGGATGAGAAGGGTTCACGGATATAATAAGCATTTTAAGACTAGTTTCAATGCAAGAAGAAAAAGTTACCAACAATCACAAATAAAACAATGTGACAAAAGAATAAGGTACTTTTCTGGGTTTATTTTTCTTTGAAATTGTTCTAACACTTTAAAAACACAAATTCAAAGTTTATTTCTAATATGTACAGAATCAACAACCCATGAAGTCATTGATCATCAAATTGCAGCATGTAACAAACTTCGATTAGATTTTGAGTTATAAGAATACAATACTGTACATTTTGATATCAGCTTAAAAAATTTATACAATTTAAAATTAGCTTGAGAATTCTATACAGCATCAACAAAAATATTCAGAATCCGTTGATCAGAAATGCAGGAATTCAGTTCACAGCAAAGTGACAGTATCTCCTTCATTTCAGCACAATGCATATCTTTCCCTGCTCTAAATTTGTGTACAGCGCCACCGATTTCAATCCAACTGTAACCTGCACCCTTAATTATTCCTTGACAATTCATCAATTCACGAATCTCAGCAGCTTCATCAAACCGGCCTTTAGCTGCAAATATACTCGCCAATGCAACATACGGCGCAGATTTCCCCGGCTCTAGCTCAAACAACTTTCTAGCAGCAATCTCTCCGATCTCAGCATCACACAATGTCACACAAGCATTCAGTAAAGCCCCCCAAACCGACTGCTCAGGCTCATGATCACAGCTAAGTATAAAGTCATATGCCTTTCGTACCATTCCGGCACGGCCTAAGAGATCTATAATGCAACAGTAATGCTCATTCCGAGCAGCTATTCCATGAACATTAGTCATCAAATCAAACAACTTCCAACCCTCGTCAATGAATCCAGAATGGCTACAAGCTGAAAGAAGGCATGTAAAAGTGATTTGATTTGGAGATACTGAAGCCGAAGCCATTGAATTGAATACCTCAAGAGCCTCTATAGTGTGGCCATGTTTCCCATAACCACAAATCATTGAGTTCCAAACAACAATATTTTTCTTAGCTCCCATTCTATCAAATGCGGCACGGCCAGCTTTCAAGTCACCACATTTTGCGTACATATCAATAATGACTGCTTGAACATTGTCATCAGAACCGAATCCTCGAAGCACCGCTTGCGCATGGAATTGTTTTGACAGGCCTAAGAATCCAAAACTAGCACAAGAACTGAGCAATGATATGAATGTAGATTGATTTGGCAGGATTTGATACATAACCATTTCAATGAAAACTGATACAGTCTCCTCCTTTGTTGAACCATTACAGCCATAACCCGATATCAAGCTATTATAGCACACCACATCCTTGTGCTCAATCCCATCAAAAACCAATCTTGAAACGCTGAGCATTCCATTCCTAGAATACAAATCCACCAATGCACTGCCAACAAATGCATCAAAGCTCCAACCTTTTTTCACAACAAATGCATGTAGCTGCTTCCCTTGCTCCAACGTGGCGCACTGGATAACAACAGTGATTGTGTGGCGGTTTGGTGTTATACCACTGCTTAACATCTCCTGCAACAAAGACGTGACTTCATTGTCACATCCCTCTCGATCAACATAAGCCATCAGGATGACAGTCCAAGAGACAACATCTCTATAAGGCATTCTATCAAACACTTGTCGAGCACTAGCCAAAACCCCACATTTAGCATAGAAACTCACAAGAGAGGTATCCGAGCAGCAAGCGTCCCGTTCATTAGTCCAATGCTTGATCATGAAACCATGGAGCTCCTTCCCGTGCTTGACAGCGCCGAGAGAAGCACAGCAGTTCAGCGCGCTACTGATGGGGAGCTGGCACGGCTCTCGGGTGCGGTGACAATGAAGAGCAAGCTCACGAAAGAGGGAAAGAGCCTCGTGTGGGCGTCCTTCCCGAGCGCAGCGCTGGATTTGGGTAGGTGACAGAGAAGGAACATCTCGGTGAGGCATTTCGTCGAACAGGTTGAAGGGAGTGGTTGTACACGATGAGAGTATCATGTATTGCTTTGTTTTCTTTACAAAACGAAAACTGGAAAACGGAAACACGAAAAAAGGGTATTTGATCGAGAATCGGGATCAGAACCCGATGGATAAAACTAATCTCGAGGCAAATCGAGTGGTGGATTAATTGATCACTAGCCTCAATCTCGTCTCGTCCTTCTCCCTCTGCCTCGCAAGATGAAGGCTCAAAGCTTCGGCTTTCTCTCTCCTTCGCTCCCCAAAACCCTCGCAAGCTCTAGGGTTAGGGTTTATAAATCCTTCAGCCGTAACGTCCCCAATCCATCTCTCCGTTTTCTGCCCTCCTCTCCAAGTCCCAGATTGCCTTGTCTCGCCATGGCCGCTGTCTCCTCTTCCGGCGCTTTTAATGGTTCTGAATCTTGTAAGTCTCCCCTTGAATTCTAATTTTCGTAGAATAGTATGTTTAGAATGATTGTTTGTTGTTTTGGTGCTTGATTTTTGCTTTGTTTGGATGGAAAAATTGTGACTTTTGTGTTTCTAGTAGGTTGTCGGATTGGGGAGGTTAGGAGGGTTACCAAAGAGACGAATGTGTTTGTGAAGGTGAATTTGGATGGCACTGGTGTTTCTGAATGTAGTACTGGGATTCCTTTCTTGGATCATATGCTTGATGTGAGTGTAAATGGCTTAGTGCTCTTAGATTGTTCATGTTTTTTTCTTTTCATTTAATTTTCAATATTTCTTTTTTTTATTTCTTGTGATGAAATCAAACCTGCCTTTGTCCATTGAAAGCCGTTGTGGTGTTTGTTAAACTAACTGGGATGAATAGTGCAGCAATTGGCATCACATGGACTGTTTGATTTGAATGTAAAGGCGAGTGGTGATATCCACATTGATGATCACCATACCAATGAAGATGTTGCTCTTGCTATTGGAACGGTATTTATACATTGTATAATTTTGTCTAATGAATTATTTTGAGTGGAATTTTGCAATTATCTGCATTCACGTTCATTCTTTTTGTTCTCTGGGGTATTTTAGGCACTTCTTCAAGCTCTTGGAGATAGAAAAGGAATCCATCGGTTTGGGCATTTTTCTGCTCCTCTTGATGAAGCTGCAATTGATGTTATACTGGTAAAATTTGGATTTATATTTGGTGCTTTCTTACCCATGCATATGTAGGTAAAAGTTCTTGTTCATATGGTAACCATTGGATCTCTTATTGTCAGGTTATATTGATGTATGCTATTGGTATTATGAAAGAGTAAGAATTCTGTTTGCAAAATATGGAATAAATACAATGTGTTTTGTGTTTAACTTGTCTTAAGAACACAACTTAATTGTCCTAGTCAGATTTTGTCATGAAGGTGATTTATCAGCATTTGACTGTAACCATTTCAGCTACAATCGCATTTGAGTGGACCTTACCAAGATAGTCTGGTGTTGACAATTGAATATATTTTTGGATCGTGTACATAGATATCTTCATGGCTTCCTTTTCACTGCAAAAAGCATAAGAAATAATTATTTGATTTGGGTCTTGTAGCCTTTTGAATACTTCATTTTCGCCTTATATATTCTTATATTAGAGGGTACACTTATGCTTCAGATATATTTTCTCATAATTTATTGATAAGTCCTAATGTTAGTCATGTAACATATCATATGCTCCCTTGTTTCTGATATTGGTTTGTCAAAATCTCTCTATTCAGGATCTTTCAGGCCGCCCTCACCTAAATTATGATCTGCACATCCCCACAGAAAGAGTTGGGACATATGATACTCAGGTAGTTTTCCTTTCCTAGTTTTGTGAAGTGCATTACAGTATCAACTGCCATTATATTGCTTGTATTTAATGCTTAAGGGATGTCCTTGTGAATTCTATTATATTGATTCTGGTCTTTAGTAGCTTTCACCTGAAAATTAACTAGGAAACATGCGCAGCAATCCTAGTATTGCAACATTAGATGCCTGTTATTATAACTTTGTGCTAGGGGAGGTTTCTTAGTTGCATTTCGATATGATCATTAATGTAGAATACTATTGAAGAAACTAGATTTTCACAAAAAGTTCTTTTAAAAAAAAAAAAAAAAATTTAACAAGGCGCATGGGTATCTAGTTTGGATTCTGTGGAATATCCATCTTTATCTATTTTTAACTCTAGCTTAGTGTCTGTTCTGCATAAATTCATTTCTTCCTTGGTGAACTTATGTTGTAATAGAAGTGCAAAACTGATCAAATCATTATCTTGTTTTTAGTCCACAAAAGAACATGAGTGTTTTATATGTGATAGTCTAACTGTTATTTGGCAATATATTTCATTCCATAAAATACTATTGAACTGTTTTCTTAGTGTTTTTAGTATGATTCTATAGATAAGGTCTGTAAAATGCATCTTTATTGTTGTTATTGTTATTCTTACAAATAACAACGTTGTTATGTGGGAAAAAGTTCTTCCAATGTGTTTCAAAAGCCAACAAACAAAGGTCTCCCCCAGTTGCATGTCATTATAATGCTTAAGGATGCTTGTATCCACAAATACTTTTTTCAGGCTCTTGCTCATGCATCTATTGTTTGTTAATGTGTGCTAACTGTTTCTTAGTAAAAAAAAAAATCATTTAAAATAGACTGCACACTTAAATTGGCTAACTTTTGACTCATTTTTCCTATTTCCAAGATCTTTGAACTATAGAATTTTTTTTTTTTTATAACTCGTCATAGTTCGCTTAGTTTATGTTTATTGAGTCCTTGGACTCATATTTAGTCAAGGATAAATCAAGATTGTCTATGAGAAAGCTGCCTTCTTGGTTTTGTTCAAGTTATTGCTTTCATTGGTTTTATTTCATTTTGTGGATTAGAAAATACTTCAATCACCATAAGAAAAAAAAGAAAAAGAAACTTGGGACATGTTAAAAATCTATTTTACTTGTAATCTTCTTGTGTAAGTTGGTGATAAGTTTTCCCTCATCGTTTGTTTTCTTCAATCTTTGTGAATGTAACTTGGCCTATTTGTCATCAACTTTTAGCTGGTGGAGCATTTCTTTCAGTCACTTGTCAACACATCTGGCATGACTCTTCACATCCTGCAGGTAATAGAAATTGATGTTCTTCATTATGCTTGTCCTTTCTTGACTTTTAGCTGGAGGTTGTACAGAATAAGTAACTGAAGTTCATATACTTAGATTTTTTGACAGCACAAAGAGATTGCACATGCCCTTTAGAAAGTAGCTGCTGGACATGATTGAAAATTCTTGTTTGGGTATTCAGTCATTAGGTATATCTTATAATTTATGATCACTGGATAGATAGTAATGCTTGGAGAGCCAGAAGTAAAGTAAGTCATTTATACAGAGTCCGAAGGACATTACCTTGATAAGGAGAGCAGCAAAGCTGGTGTCAGTCAGCTTTAGGCTGATTGCCAAAAAAAATACCATTCTGATTTATGATGTTTTTAAAGCCAAAACACTGTTGGCATCCAAAGCCACTTTTTAGAACTACTGCAATAGATTCCAAATTTATGAAGATTTTGTAGCCATGTTATGACATAAATCTCAAATATGCCAATCTACCCAATCCTCTCAGCCTCATTGAGATTTGATATCATTAGCAAGACTTACGTAGACATCCATGCAAAGCATAACGAGCTGTACGAAGCATCTTCTAATTTTATGTGCTTAGTTTCAGATTTATGCTCTGTTTTTTTTTAAATCGTTAACAATCTTCTGGTTGGTTTTCCTTGAAATGGATTTTATTTCTTCTGTAAACAGCGTGCTGGTAAGAATTCACACCACATTATTGAGGCAACCTTCAAGGCTTTTGCAAGAGCTCTTCGGCAAGCTACTGAGTATGATCTGCGTCGGCAGGGGACTGTGCCCAGGTATGTTCAAAATAATCTGAGTACATGTTTTCATGGAGAACAATCACATTTTTCTTAACAACATTGATGTGCATGAATGGAAAAGAATTTGGAAGCACAAGATGACGCCTTTTCTTTTTTGGAATTTGCCTACCCTGCTACAGATGGGCCTCCTCATTGCAATGATTTCTTCCTAATCTGTGCAATCCTTATGCTTTTGACATAGAAACCACGCACATTTTAGTTGGTAAACATTCAAGAAAATGAAGTAGAAAGAATAGGTCTTCATTGTATTTGTCTGAACAAAGAATTTGAGAGCAGATCTGTATTCTTCCCAAATTTTCATTCTAATTGCATGTTGTTGGCATATTATGCTTATGCACACTGCTTGTTTAATTTAATTGCACATAACAAAAGGAGTTACACAACAAATCACAAAAATGGTTTTTGAGTGTACTTGGCATTCCTCAGGAAGTAAAGGAAACCATTTGGATTGGCCATTACATTTCATTGCAAAAACAAATGAATGCAAAACATTATAAAAATTTAGAAATTATGCATGTACGAATTGTGTCATTACTGCTAGAATTATGTCATACTTGTACTTGTCTTTGCTTTTGATGAAGTTTAAGATGAAAAGCAGCATCTTTGGATTTTCTTTGTTATCATCATATTATTACCTGAAAATGGAAATGATCAACTAGTGATAGTCAGTGAGCTTACAAATTCCTTTTATTGTTTGCTGATTGCAGCTCTAAAGGTGTTCTATCACGGTCTTGAGACTGAACGACAGATATCAGGGCAAGTATTGCAGAAATATTTCTCCAATCCAGTGATTGTTGATAACATAATTGATGGGTTGGGGATTTTTCTTGTATACTACAATCATAAGCGCAGATACGCCGAACAATTGGATCTTGGATGTATTTAAATTAGGATGTTGTTTCATGTATCTCCACTCCTTGTGTTAAAGAACTTGTGTATTTTGGTAGAAGAGTTCACTCTTTGCCTTTCAAATAAGATTATATAATTGTTTGCATTTTTAACCCTGTAAATAAATACATTTGCATTCAAGCCTTAAAAAGAAAAAAATCAAAATGGTGTAGGGTAGGGTCTCTTGTCATGAACTGTCTGGGCACATTTGGGATGACTTAGAGTGAAATCCAAGTATCAATTTAAGAATCAAAACCAACAATAAGAATAAATTAAATTAAATTAAAAATCACATCCAAATGGGTCCTAACATCCATCATATTCTCAACCATCTCTTTTTGGGACTTTGTTTGATATACACGCCAACACATAAGTTTGGGCAGACTTCATTTTTATCTCTTTTAATTATTCTATAATACAACAGTCTCGTTAATGTATCACCAAATTATTTTCCAAAAAAAAATATATATATATAGAACTCATCACAACAAAACACCCAATTTTAGTAAATCCATGTCAATATTTCTGACAAGCACCAACCACAACCTCAAAAAAGCATAAAAAGTGGGTTTCTTTGCAAATTACCACATATCCAACTATTTCAGGGGCCTTTGTGAGAATAATCCTAACCGTGTCCCTCACGTTCTCTCCTCGTGACCTCTCTCATCATGGTTGACACCCTGGACAAAGCACCATACACTCACCTCCCGGTAATCAGTTTGACCGTGTCTCACCACCAAAAATAACTACAATTCAAATCCCTTTCCTGAGAGGTAACCATAAAGGAGGTAATCTCACCCACCCCTTCTCCCCCTCTTTTTTAAACCACGATCTTGAGGAACTCCTTCTCCAAACCAGCGCCTTTTCTCCATCTCCGGCGACCGGCGAATCTCAGAGCTTCAGGGAGGGACTTCGGATCGCGATCCAACACCGACGATGAGGGAGATCCTGCACATCCAGGGCGGGCAATGTGGGAACCAGATCGGAGCGAAGTTCTGGGAGGTCATCTGTGACGAGCATGGCATCGACCCGACGGGGCGCTACGGTGGCGACTCGACGTTGCAGCTTGAGCGTGTCAATGTCTACTACAATGAGGCTAGCGGTGGCCGATTTGTCCCCCGCGCTGTGCTTATGGATCTGGAGCCTGGGACCATGGACTCCGTTCGCTCCGGCCCTTTTGGGCAGATCTTCCGGCCGGATAACTTCGTCTTTGGCCAGTCCGGTGCTGGGAATAATTGGGCCAAGGGGCATTACACTGAGGGCGCAGAGCTCATCGATTCCGTCCTCGATGTCGTTCGCAAGGAGGCCGAGAACTGCGATTGTCTCCAAGGTTGTTTCTCTAATCTTTTATAATTTCATTTTTCGTATCAGACATTTGGTATCTTTTTTCTTAATTTTCAGTCTCTTTTGGAATCAGGGTTCATGGAAATATTGTTGCAGAAATCAGTCCCCGTTTTATATTTTTAGCCCGAATTTCTTTTAAAGTTCTAACCTTTAATTCCTTTTGTATATCATTTTCAAAAGATTTTTGGGAAGTTGCAAAATTAAATTTAAGTTTGGTGCTTCTTTAATTTGGTTGATGTTATAATGTCCTAATTTGTAGGATCTGATGCTTTTTTATTCTTTCTTTTTTTGTTTAGTTTGAAGAAAATGGATTCTTTTAGTTGTTTAGAGATCAAGTTCATAGATATAGTTCATAATTTGTGCGAGATTTTTATCTTGTATAACAATCTCTTATGTATTGTTCTATTGCAACCGAGTGTGTATATTTGCTGAGATGTGTAACATTGTTGCTGTATTGATCTTTATTAGGGCATTTTATTATTATCTTGCAGTGCACATTTCAAAATTCATGGTAGGTATGACGCTTAGGAACCTTCTTTGGGCATTTCTTATCAAGAGAATTGTCATGCTTGTTCAAGCAAATGTATTAATCGCATTGATCCTCTTTGTAGATGCCTTTGTACAACCTATATAGGAATCGTATGTCTTTTTGTGCCCCCTTTGTGGTTTTCTGCAACCTGGGATTCCAGTTCAGAATCCTAGATGTAACTACTGAGTAGTGTTAGTGGGCCAGATTTCTGGCAGTTCTGCTACTTTTGTTGTCTATTTTCTTCCATCTCACACGTGGGCCTTAGGATAGTGGTGGGTTGAGAACGATCCACTTTTTTTTTTTATGCTTAAGAAAGTTTTCAGAATTATTTGTTTGGAAGTGTTATATTATTTTGAAACTATGCACCTGAAGCTCTAAATTGTAAATAGTGTAAATTGTTTTAAAGGCAGCACCCAGAACAAACCAAATTTTCACCAATGTTTTGGTTTTTTTAATGATCATGCTGATTTCTTCTGTTGTGAATATTTTAACTTATTACGTTGAGCCTGGTGAAGTATATGCTCATCTTTCTTCTGTTATTGAATTATGCAATGCAAAGACATCCAATTTATGGTACCATAAGACGCTTGGGGAATATATATTTATGTCAGTTTGCTCATAATTTGAAAAACTTCTGACTTCACTTCTGAAAGGAAGCTTTGTTTTGTTGTGCATGCTTTATCTTGTTTAGGAAATGGAATTATTGGTCTTTCAAGTTTTATTTATTATTGTCTTTGCTTTCACAGGATTCCAAGTGTGTCATTCCCTTGGAGGAGGCACGGGATCTGGAATGGGAACTCTTCTCATCTCCAAAATCAGGGAAGAGTACCCTGATCGTATGATGTTGACATTCTCGGTTTTCCCATCACCCAAGGTTTCTGACACTGTTGTGGAACCATACAACGCCACACTCTCTGTTCACCAGCTTGTGGAGAATGCTGATGAATGTATGGTCCTTGACAATGAAGCTCTGTATGATATCTGCTTCCGCACTCTCAAGCTTGCCACTCCTACCTGTAAGATCAGTTTCTCATCTCTGATGGGATTTTTTTTTGCTTTTTATTATCTTATATTGAGTGTTTCAGCCTTTGATAATGAATTAATAAATTTGGTAATGATTGTCTTTCTTTGGGATTGGGGATCTATGGCCTCTCCTTTCTATTTACGATCCATGAAAGTGTTTGTTTTTTTTGTAATTCAACACAAATCTGTAGGCCTCTGATTTCCTTTCTTACGAATAATCAATAGGATTTTTTAGTGTCATTCTGTTTTTCAATTGATATGTACTAAGAGTTATTTCATTCATTGATATATGTGGCAATGGTATCTGAGGGCCACACAGACAAGGGTACTTGTTAGCTTATTTAACAGTGGCTCTATTAAGGAGGAAAATTGAGGCAATTATCTTTTGAATCTATATGCATTATGGTATAGGAAATTGTGACCTTGCTACATTGGTGCCATACAGAATTGCATGCTAGGCTGAATTTTGTGATTGCACTTCAATTAAATTACACACAGATGTACAGTTGTCAAATATATACATTGCATTGATTTTTTTTTTTCTCCCAAATGGAAATGTGTTTCCTCATGGTTTGTAGTATTTTATATATGCTCTAACACTTGTGCGTTTTTCTTTTTCTTCTTGTGTCAGTTGGTGACCTTAATCACCTCATCTCTGCTACCATGAGTGGGGTCACATGCTGTCTGCGGTTTCCTGGTCAGCTGAACTCTGACCTCAGGAAGCTTGCAGTCAACCTGATCCCTTTCCCTCGGCTCCACTTCTTCATGGTGGGCTTTGCACCCCTGACCTCCAGAGGCTCCCAGCAGTATCGCGCTCTTACCGTGCCCGAACTGACCCAGCAGATGTGGGATTCAAAGAACATGATGTGTGCTGCTGATCCTCGGCACGGCCGCTACCTCACTGCTTCAGCCATGTTCCGCGGGAAAATGAGCACAAAGGAAGTGGATGAACAAATGATCAATGTCCAGAACAAGAACTCATCCTACTTTGTAGAGTGGATTCCAAACAATGTAAAATCCAGTGTTTGTGACATCCCACCCAGGGGTCTAAAAATGGCAGCTACATTCATGGGGAACTCAACATCTATTCAGGAGATGTTCCGGCGAGTTAGTGAACAGTTCACAGCCATGTTCAGGAGAAAGGCTTTCTTGCATTGGTACACTGGAGAAGGCATGGATGAGATGGAATTCACCGAAGCCGAGAGTAATATGAATGATCTTGTGGCTGAGTATCAACAGTATCAGGATGCAACAGCTGATGAGGAGTATGAGGAAGAGGAGGAAGAGGAAGTTGATGCCTGAGGCATGATTTTATTCACTGAGTGCTTGTTTTCTCCTAATCTCATTCTTGATCTTTGTGTGTGAGGTTTTGTTTGAATCAACAACAGAGGAATATTGATTGAATGTCTTGTGTTTCTTTGTATGAGACTTTGAGAGTCTATATTTATGTGTCTCTGGAGTTTATGATTTGGTTACTTAGAATCTTCATGGCTAACACCAACTCTTTTGATCATATTGTTGTTGAATCTTATTAGATTTTGTCTGTAGCCAAGTTTGATGAAATTTAGTATTGGTTTATTAGTTACTACACAAAGCAAATTGCAATTATGTGCTGTTGATTTTATTTAGTTTCATAATGCTTGAATTACAACCATAATGTGATGTTACAAATTTTATTCTTTATTTTTTTAATATATATATGTAATTTTATGATTTTCTAGGATATTTAATTTTTGTTTTTTAAGGAATATTAGAGGGATTTTAATGGCCCTAATTTAAATCAATTAAATTGAGGCATCATTATAGTAACAGTTTTTTTATATCTGTAACAAGTTATTAAGAGGAACATATATCACATAATGGTTGTTTAAAAAAATAATAATTCTACAAATTTTCAAAATATAAATAAAACAAGAAGTAAAAAAGAGCAGAAAAAAATTATTTTTTGTGCTAAATTTGTTAATTATTTTTTTTCTTCAAATTTTAAAAATAAATGAAGTATTTATAAATTTAATATTATTTTGACGACCAGATATGAGCTGTAAAAGTCCAAAAAAGGCTGATCTGGCGACCTGGACATACAATAGGAATGAACGGTCAAGATTCAATCACGGTGCTTGTTTTTCCCAAAAATCCACCAATAAATAAATAAAGATATAAACTATAAATTTCATTAAAAAAAAAAAAGAAAAGAAAATTCACTGCTCTCACTTCTCTCTCGTTCGCGTTCTAGTACACTTGCCCTCTTCTTCTCTGAGCTCTTGCGGCTCGCGGAGAAGAGGGTGCTGATCGAGCGGCATTGTACTAGGGAGGTAAACTCTTCTTTTGATTCTTTGTTTTGATGCCTTTACTGATCGTTTATTAGATCTGTGACATTTTTACTGTGTTTTTTTTTTTCTCAGATTGGTTGTTTTTTTTATTTTTTTTTGGATGGTTTGATGTAGTAGCTGTAATTTTGTGTGCTTTTTTTAGAAATTGTGTTCTTGGTTTTGTTGTTTTTAAGGTTTCTTGTTTAGAGGATCTGATCTGATGATGTGCTTTATGGTGAAAAGGTTGGGTTTTTTTATCTATCTTGCCTTAATTATCCTTTTTTTCTTTGTGTTTTCTAAATTTTTTTTTTGTTTAATTGTTTAGATTTCTCTTTCAAGTGGAGTCTTTTTCATGGAGATTGAGATCTGATGGGATTTCTCTTTTGGAATATCTTGCGAAAAAATGTTTTTTTTTTTTTAATTATTTGGGTTTATGATGATCTTACTTTTTGTTTCAACCAGTGTGCTTTTTTTTCAGTTGTCATGGAAACTATAAGATCCACTTTTGTATTCGTTTTTGAAATATTATAATTTGAAAGATTCTGTTTTTTTTTTTTATTAATTTATTTAGGTTTATGATATATGATTTTTTTTTTGTTATGTATAAAGGAAGTAAAATTATCACTAAATAATTATTAACTTCTTACTAACAGAAGTCTATAAAAGAACTTATTAGTTTTCTAGTTACCCTGACTACAGTAAATAAAATTTACTTATTTTAGTAAACATAAAGTAAATAACAGTATCAGTTTGCAACTTTTTATTATAGAAATGCTTGAACTGGCTTTTTGACATCCTAGTATTGTGCATTTGGGTGATTTTGATCGCTGATGTGCTAATTGAAGTGTTTTATTTATTTATTTTTCATTTGTTTGCTTACTCAGTGAATAGATTTTTCGTATTTCTTGTGTCCTGTTTGGTGGGATTTCATTTTCATAGATGCTGTCTTGAGTTCCTTTTTGCTTTTTCATTCTTTAGTTTCTTTTGATATTTTTGCACAGGATAAGGTAGGCAAAATGGTTGCGCAGGAGTTCACTGTGGACTTGACTAAGCCTCTTGTTTTCCAGGTAAAATGCATGCCAAAATTTAAATTTTGATCTCACTAAGCACTGTGCATATAAAATAATCATAGATTGTTTTAGTTTGAGCAGATGTTATTCTTATGCTTTACATTCAATCTTTACTACTACAACAACAATAACAAGCTATTAGTTCCAACTATTTGGGTCAGTTAAGTTTCATGTTCTTTGTGTTCTGACATAACTTTACCAGCTGGCTATCAGCTGCATAAACCTTCCCCTTTTCTCATCCGGGCTTGGGACCGGCAATGGCAGAATGAATCTTTATTACTTCTATAATATATGATAAGATTATCTGTTGTAAATGCATTAGGAGTTCATTTGCTTGTAATGGTACTAGTGATCTAAATTTTTGTTCTTTTTTTTATCATTAACACCTTGTATCATTGCTAGTTTGGTGGTTGTTATAATCTTTGCAATTGGTGTGTTTGTCGGGTAACATCTGATTATCATTCTAGGTAGGGCATCTTGGGGAAGCATACCAAGAATGGGTTCATCAGCCTATTGTTGGCAAGGAAGGTCCACGTTTTTTTGCAAGTGACTTCTGGGAGGTAATATTTTTTTTTTCCTATATCACCAACTCAAAGTGTTTCCAAGAAAAATTGATACTTATCTGGTATTTCAAATTATCAGTCCTTAACTCGCACGGTATGGTGGGCAATTCCAAGTATCTGGCTGCCTGTTGTGTGCTGGTGTACATCAATGTCTTACCGCATGGGCCACACACCGTCTCAAATAGCTCTAATGCTTGGAACTGGAATCTTTATCTGGACTTTAATCGAGTATACGTTGCATCGCTTCCTTTTCCACATCCAAACAAGAAGTTACTGGTATGCTGACGCTGTACCTTTTTCTCTTGTCAATGTGCTTAATTTTTCAACAAAAAAAGTTCAACGGAGTATAAAACTTAAGAAACTTATTGCAGGTGGAATACCGTTCATTATCTTCTTCATGGATGCCATCATAAGCACCCTATGGACGGTTTACGTCTTGTCTTCCCACCTGCAGCAACTGCTGTTCTCCTCATTCCAGTATGTCCCCATTTGAAGTTCAGAAATTCTTAAGTCTTAGTGATGTTTCTATTTATGCCATAACAACCAATGTTACTCTTATTCTCCGTTCGCCTTCTAATTCTCCTTCAAATTGTTCTTTATGGGCTACTAGTTCTGGAACCTGGTGAAACTCATATCAACCCCTTCAACGACCCCGGCCTTATTTGGGGGTGGATTATTGGGCTATGTGATGTATGATTGCACACATTATTATCTACATCATGGGCAGCCAACTAAAGACCCTGCTCGGCATCTTAAGGTTGAAAGAAATGCATTTTCAACTTCTTCATTAGAAAGTTTAAAACTGTTCCATTTCATTTGCACAATTTGTGACAACCTTTTTCCTATGTTCCAGAGATATCATCTGAACCATCACTTCAGGATACAAACTTCTGGTTTCGGGATCACATCTTCACTGTGGGATAATGTATTTGGTACACTACCTCCGGCGAAAACCATTGAGAAGAGCAGTTGATTATTTTCATGTCTTTCTGTGTTCTATTTTGTGGAGGTGAGATCTGCATCGTTTATTTTACATTGAAATCCATTCATGTTAGTGAATTTTGCAGACCTCTGATACTATCACTTGTTTGATGATTATCTGCAGGATCACTGTTGTTAAGTTTTCTTCCTTAGAGATGTCTGATTGATTTGTGATTTTGAATGGCAAAAAAAAAAAAAAAAAAAACAATCAATGATGATCTCCTGTTTTGTAGAAAGTTCAATGAATCCATTGATCATTTGGTGATGAAACTCATTGCATGTGGAACATTTACTGTAATTGGTTGTCCCAATATGTGTTTATGATTTGCTTGTTCATAATTGGTCTAGTTTTAATTTGTCTTAAAGTTTTATTGGATTGAATTAATGGTTAAACAGGATACCATATACCTATGTCCTTGAAAATTTTAATTTTCTTTTATGCCCCTATAAAATGTTAACCATAATTATAATTTTTACTAAGGTATTATATATATATATATAAGGTATGTAGACTTATAAAAGATGTTTGTTATGATTGTGAAAATTATATATTTTACATTTGGTTCACATTTCCTTTGCATGATATCTTGGTTTATCCGAAAAAAAAAATTATTTTAGTTTCAATCTTATTTTTACCATTTCATTCTCATCTTAATTTTTTTTCTTTTAAATTTTAACATTAATTTGTATATTGACATTTTTTTCCATTTATATAAATTTTGATAGCTCATATGTATTGTTGAACAAGGTTATCAAACTCGGACCGGGCATCGACTCGGAGAAAGATAGAGGTCAGGGGTTGAGGGGTTTAACTAGGTTGAACCGGGGTCAATCATTTTTATTAAAAATAATCTCAATTTTAGCTATATAAGAATAAAAAAAGAAAAACATGATTTTTAAAAATTTAAGATTTTACATTAATAAATATTAAAGTACACTATATTGAAAATGTAAAATCTACCAAATAATATAAAAATAAACTAGCATAAAATTAATTAAAAAAATAAAAATATTCACGGCGGAAATAAACAATTAAGAAATTTATAAAAAAAAAATATAAACAATGAAAGGAAGAACTCTTGTAACCTAGCAAGTTTCGCGTCGAGGTATACCAAGCACAACCACAAGGTAAAAGAGCACACTCAGGAAAAGAAAAGAATGTAAGCAAATATGTGTTTTAGGTTCATGGTTTTGATACATACTTATAACAAAAAAATATCCAAAAATTCTCTTAAATATACAATGTGGGACTAAAACATGAAGTTTGGTTTGAGTACACCAGCATGTGGGATAAGCTTAGACATGCAGGACCCACATCCAACATTGGTGTTGTACACAAATTTGAGAGCAGGGAAAAATATGCATTGTGCCGAAATGAAGGAGATAATGTCACTTTTTGCTGTAAACTGAATTCCTGCATTTCTGATCAGCAGATTCTTAATATTTTTTTGTTGATATTGCATAGAATTCTTAAACTCCTGTTAAAATGTGCATTATTGTGATTCTTGTAACTCGTTACATGTTGCAATTTGATGGATGATTTAATCTGTTGTTGATTCTGCATTTATAATCGAAGATTTTCAAATTGTTTGATGTGTGATCGTGTGATGAATGCAAGTGCATTTTTAATTTTTAATTTTTTGGAAAATTTTGATATTTAAGAATAATAATAATAATAATAATAATAATAATAATAATAATAATAATAATAAACGTCAATGGAACACAAACTTGAAATTTTAATTTATAGGAATTTTTTATTTTTTATTTTAAATTCTATTGTAAAATAAATTTAAAAAAATAGCCAATTCACTATTATACAATCTAAAAACCGAACACTACTTCTGTGCAATATATATATATATTATATATATATAAACAATAAGAAATACATCTATTTCCACAATTGTGGAACAATGGGTTCTGTTAATTTTATTTTTATTAGTAATAAAATAAATTTTTTTATTTATTTTGAAAATAAATGAAACGTTAGATTTATTTTAAATTAAACAGATAAAATTAGCAAATCCCATGTATATATAATTTGGATTAGATCAAGAACAACTAGTGATTTGATAATGGTCACCACTCCTTGTATATTCTTTCGGAGAAAATGAAAAGTTACGTTTCAAACTAAGAATTTAGGCTTCAAATTTTAAATATGAAAATCACATAATTTTTAAACAGGTAATTACCAAAGAAACCCCAAAAGTTTGCAATATGCACAAAAAAACCCCACACATTTTCATATCCCTAAAAACACCCTCCTTTTGATTTTATAGAAATTTAAACCCCCCAATGCTGTAACGGTGATTGACGGTGTTAAGTTTGAATATATATGACGAAATTGCCCTTACGTGGGATGCTGTGTCATTTGAAGCGTGGATTGACTATAATGCCCTTGTGTGCAATGATGTTTCCGCTTAAAGAGGAAGCGGTTTATTTTTATTTGTTTAATCACTGGAGAACACCATTACTGGCGCCGGTTATTTCCTATCATCGCCGCTTCATCGGTTGGGCATCTTGCTATCATCGCCTGTTCGGCAGTGTTTCGAAGGAGAACTCCCGCTCTAGTCTTCGTCATTTCGTCGATTTTCCAACCAAGGTAATGAGGCGATGAAGCTGTGCGGTTTTTCTTTTGTTTTTCGCCATTTCGTTTGTAAAGTATCGTCTCTGTTGTTTTTTTGGCCATACATTTTCATGGTTTCATTATTGGATGATATTGTAGTTTGCAGTGAGATTTTCCGTCTAGGGTTTTCTTTGTCTGTGCACAGTATCGAGAGCGAGAGTGTTGTAGTGCAGGAGATTTTTCGATGGTTATGCAAACTCATTCTGTTTTCAAATGATTATAATGTGTGTTTCCCCGTTAATTTGATGTGGGTATGAGTTGTGTTTAAAAGTATCAGTGTAATGGTTGGATTTTATGTTGAATACATGTCGTTTCCGTTTAACAATCGTACTCTCCGTTTAACAAAGGAAGTTTCTGTTTAATTAATAGAGTTATTGTTTAATAAATCACTCTAAACAAATGTATTGTTCTTCTTGTAGTGTATTGGTCATGGCGGTCAACCTAGTTAACGGCCGATGCTACTTGACACCGGTGGTCCAGACTTTGAATGAATTGAAAGTTCACATGACTGGACGACACTGGGAGATCATCAGAAGGACACCGTTCGCGGCTTTGACCGAGATTGAAGCCGTCCTCCAAGAGAGAGCCCTCCTTGATTCTCTGCTGCAGAGGTTCGATGGCCGCAGCAGCAAATTCAGGATCGGGGCCAGCCTCGTGAGTTTCAGACCTCAAGATGTGGGTCTCATCCTTGGTCTACGCTGTGATGGGAACGCAGTCGTATTCCAGAAGAAGAAGACACACTCGCCGTTCGAGCTGAGGTATTTTTCAAGATCTTACGAGAGAAATAAAGACTCCATCAAGAACACACTTGAGCGGATAGTTCGCGAGAGGGGGGAAGAGGAGAATTTTGTAAAGCTCCTCATGGTGTACCTCATGGGTACTATCCTCTTCCCTAACACTTCCTGCTCTGTTCCTGTTTGGATCGTTGACTACATCGACGACCTACCAGCCATGGGACGATTTGCATGGGCTCAAGCGACCCACAAGTGGATAATGGAGGACGTTCCACAAGCGGCCGCTCGAGTGCAAGCGAGATGCGCCGGGAACAAGACCAACACGGGGTACGTCAAAGGTTGCTCGGTTGCGTTGACCACCTGGTTCTATGAGCTCACCGGCACCGGCAAGAAGTTGCATTTCGGAAAGACCCCAAGGATCCTGTGCTACGGTGAAAACAGCTACCGGAAGCAAGTGTCGACGGGGACTTTATTTTCATCACTTGAAGGAAAAGAGGTAATGAATCTATTTAATGAATCTTCATTTAAGTTTACCGTTTTTGTGTTTGACAATCTGTGTTAGTGTTTAAATATAATAATTCGTATTTAACAACTATGTTTACAATTTAAATTATTTTCTTAACATTTAACTCGTATGTTTATTGTTTAAACGTATTGGATTTTTACAATTGTTAGTTTCCCGAACTGGTCGCCGCCAACCAGGACGAACAAATATTTGTTGGGGCCATCCGCGGAGCTGCCACCGGCCACGGAGGTGTTATTCCTCCCGCTTCCGCTCCCGTTCCGCTGGCGAGCAAGACTCCCGCTCCGCCTGCGAGAAAGAGAGATGATCGGGCAGCATCGTCAAAGCGCGTCCGACGCCGATCACCTTCTCGGAGCCCGCACCGCGCACGGACTGCTCGCCGACGGGCAAGCCCCCTTCCACCCCCCTCCCCGACACCAACAGGCGACGAGCTGACCAGACGTCTATTGCAGACGTGCGAGTTAATGTTGCAAGAGATCCCACGTCTTGTTGCTCGCGTTGATGCTCTGGAGGCGCGTTCGCAGGCCACGACGAGGCCGGATGACTATGATACGATCTCCGGCAGCCCGAATGCAACGGACGCAGCCCCGGCGATTGCCAGAGACGACGTTCTCGCGAGGGCATTCGCGAGAGTCCCGCGCAGGAAGAGGCTTATGTGGAGGACTGCAACGATGTGTCTCCCTCCGCCGGCCGACGTCGAGGCAACAGAAGTACCAAATGCTGTCGAACCAACAATGGCGGAGGCTCAGCCAACTTCAGGTCCGAGCTCGCCATTGGAAAAAGGACAGGCAGCGGTGCCGCCGGCTGCAATGGATGTGTCTCTGCCCGATGATGCGACTGCCGCCGTCGACACGTTAATTGAATCCCTTGTCAGTGACCTCCCTGTGTTGGAGGCACCGGCGCCGGCGTACGATTGCTGCGCGACGAAGGCAGACACAATCCTGGCGCCAGTGGCACCAGAAGTGAATAAAGACTCCGTGGCATTGCCGGTGTCGAGTCAGCCCACGTTAGCAGCTGAAACGAAAAAAGACGCTGTCGCCGACGCTGTGGCCTTACCGGCACCGTCACATGTTAAAGACTCTGTGGCAGTACCGGAGTCGAATAAAGAGGCTGCCAAGGAAGGGCAACGAGACGTCGACGACGCTGTGGCCGTACCGGCACCGTCACATGTTAAAGACTCTGTGGCAGTACCGGAGTCGAATAAAGAGGCTGCCAAGGAAGGGCAACGAGACGTCGACGAGGCGCAGAAAAAATTCGTTCCAAAGAAGAAAAAATATGCCGGAATGTCGCGTCTCGACCAATTCGAAGAGAAGATAATAAGAATCTTCCTCAACTGTGTCATGGACTCGTAAGTATATTTATGTTAACAGTTAAATAAATACACTTGCGGTTTAACTATCTCCTTTAATATTTAATTGTTTGTAAATTGTATGTAACTATTTAAGTTATCAATTAACTATATCATTATCCACTTAACTATGAACGTTATTGTTTAACATCAGGACTACCGTATGGAGGACTGACGCAGTTCAGACGACACGCGAGGCCGTGTTCACGTTGGTCGAGGGTAAGGAGAATGTGACAGACGATGTCGTCGATGCCTTCGTCTGCATCATCCAGAAGTCGCTGAAGCTTCAACCGTATCCTTATAAGAAGCGCGCTTCCATTACCCGTCCACTTGCACTATTCCTCTCCCAAAGGGAGGACACGGCGGAAGACGCTCTCCACATGATAGACGATGCTGCGCGGAACGTCCACGAAGTCGACATCGTAATAATGCCTATAATTTTGCATGACCATTTCCATATCGTCGTTCTCAACAACATAGCGCAAGAGTACAGGCATTACTCTTCCTGCCAGAGCGAGGAATACGACGAAGACGCCGCCGAAATGGTAAGCTCCCGTGTTAACTATAACGGAAATAACTTACTTCCTAATTTTCCATCTCGACTTCAAAATTTATTTGTTTACAGCGGAAACTATTCGATAATTGCATCGAGATGGAGCTTGGCGAGGCGGCGACGTCCTCGTACGCCCTCATTCACGACAGGAGCACTCCAAGACAAAAACGAGGAAGTCTTGACTGCTCGGTGTATGTGATGCGGTTCATTGAGCAACTTCTTGCTGACGAAAAGCTTCGGGTACCGCAAACGGACGTGCCGTACTTACGTCTGAAATACGCCGCACGCATACTTTTGGATGGGAGGGCAGCCGGCGTCGGGGATAAAGGGGAGACGTCCTCGAGAGTCAATCCTGTATAAAGTTCTTTCTCAATTTTACTGTAAAGTTTGTAACATACATTCTTTTGCAATAACTAAGATAGTTAACATTTAACGAAAACCTTTAACTATACATACGATAAAAACCCTGTGTTTCTCATTCTTTATGAATTTGAAGTCGAAATTCCTCTTGATTGCAAAATTCCGAAGCGCGTCTCTTAAATGGTCAACGTCTACGAAACGTTGTCCGATATCCAACGACAGCACTTCGGGATGATCCGAGGAGGACGGAAGACATGCTCCACCGTCCGGGTCGCCATGAGATGGAACAGGTGCGCTGGCAGAATCAGAATTCCTGCCAACACTTCAGTTAAGCGGAAAACATCAGTAACTTAATCGGAAACAAAATAAGTTACCTTGAAACATGTATATTTAAACAATAAAATAATAAGTTAAACACAGAAACTATTTGTTAAACGGAAAATGGTGTAGTTAAATAAAAAATACAATATTTAAACGGTAACTATAATAATTAGGCGAACACATATGACTTCAAAAGTAAAGATAAAGGATAAGAACTTTACAATGACAAGAATTCGTTTTGACTATGATGCGACAATGGCACATCATCTGTCTCAACAACGAGATCGACTGCAGCGCATTTGAAGAGTGAGTATACATGACACATGCGCTGGAAGTCAACCTCATTTTCTATTGGACAAATCGTTTTATGTCCATCGGGTGTGATAAACTTCACCCTAACATGGGAAACATCAAGACCCCATCGGTCACATATCTCCGCTAAGATTGAATCCCAAGAAGTCTGTGCCGTGAACACTAGCACTCGTCCCTCACCGTTGTATCTTGCAATTGCACAAAAACTCTCCATTAAAAACCTGAAACCTGCATATAAATAAATATAAATTGGTACTCTCACTTAAAGGATGATCAAAGTGATGGAAAGGAAGACATTCTCACCTTATCTCAGCTTATCGGCCAACCGGCGGAGTTCAAACGAATGCAAACGATGAATCTTCCAAACTTTATTTCAGAAAAATCAACGCAAGCAGGGATAAAAAAGATTGACAAAAGCCAAATAAAAAATGTTTAACATGATGTGACTGGGCGGTTTTTTTCCCACCATTTGCAAGGGCACGCACGGTATTTCACAGCATAAACCTTGTACAAATGAACGACATGGGGGAAAAAGGAATTCAAACACTAACGGAAGGGCTTTCTGGGGTATTACAAACTTGCAGGGGCTGTCTGGGAAGTTTTGCAATTCGCGAGGGGTGAATAGTAATTTTCCCATTTTTAAATTATAAGTATAAAAACAAACAATATAAAATTTTAAAATTTTTTATGCATATATATTCTATTTTATAATAGTATAATATATATATATAATAATAATTTAATTAGAAAATTACTGTCATTACCTTTAACACCGATTATGCTTACAAGTTTGTTTATTTGGTTAGCTCTAATATTTCATTTTATTTTTAAATTTAGCTTCTCATTGTTTATAAGTTCATTTTGCTCATTTGTCAAAGAGTTCATACTACAAAAAAGTTTTAATCACATTTTATTTATTGTCAAAAAATGTAAAATATATGAATGCCTTTGATTCCTTGTGATGGAATATATATATATATATATATATATATATATATATATATATATATATATATATCTTTTCAGATAATTTTTTTATACTAGAATGTAATAATAGAATATTTGGGCTTTTATTTTTCAAAATGATTCATTATTATTAAAATTAATGATCTTCATGTCACATTAAGTTTATTTATATAAAATTTTTGTGGCATTAATAAAATATCATAAATTTATATATGCTTTTCTAAAATCTACAATTCCTACTGTGTATATTCTAAAACCAAACTTTAGAGTACAAGAGAAAGTTATTTATCACTTTTTTAAAGGAAAAAATTGATTATCAAATTTATTTAAAAAAGTTATTTAAATTAAAAATAAACTTCTCTTGAAAGTAATGAATACGTAATCTACAAAGTTAGGTTTTGAAATGATAATAAATAAAGGTTTGAACATATAAATATTAAAATTACTTAATTTTTAAATTAAAAATTCTATTTTTATGACACCTGGGAAAAAAATGAGGAAAATGTTATATTAGAAACCCACTCTTAAAAATTATATATATATATATATATATATATATATATATATATATATATATATATATATATATATAACATTTTAATTTGAAAAGTATTATTTTTAGGGAAAATTACTATTCACCCCCGCGAATTGCAAAACTTTCCAGATAGCCCCTGCAAGTTTGTAATACCCCAGAAAACCCTTCCGTTAGTGTTTGAATTCCTTTTTCCCCCCTGTCGTTCATTTGTACAAGGGTTATGCTGTGAAATTCCGTGTGTACCCTTGGAAATGGTGGGAAAAAAACCGCCCAGTCACATCATGTTAAACATTTTTTATTTGGCTTTTGTCAATCTTTTTCATTCTTTCTTGCATTGATTTTTCTGAAACAAAGTTTGGAAGACTCATCGTTTGCATTCTTTTGAACTCCGCCGGTTGGCCGATAAGGTGAGAATGTCTTCTTTTCCATCACTTTAATCATCCTTTAATGGAGGTTTATTTATATGCAGGTTTTTAATGGAGAGTTTTTGTGCAATTGCAAGATATAACGGTGAGGGACGAGTGCTAGTGTTCACGGCACAGACTTGTTGGGACTCAATCTTAGCGGAGATATGTGACCGATGGGGTCTTGATGTTTCCCATGTTAGGGTGAAGTTTATCACACCCGATGGACATAAAACGATTTGTCCAATAGAAAATGAGATTGACTTCCAGCGCATGTGTCATGTATACTCACTCTTCAAATGCGCTGCAGTCGATCTCGTTGTTGAGACAGATGATGTGCCATTGTCGCATCATAGTCAAAACGAATTCTTGTCATTGTAAAGTTCTTATCCTTTATCTTTACTCTTAAAGTCATATGTGTTCGCGTAATTATTATAGTTACCGTTTAATTAATATATTTTTACGTTAAGTATTCCATTCTCCGTTTAAAACAATAAATTCCCCTTTTAAACCAATAAGTTATGCTTTGTTAACCGGTCTCATCCCAGTTCCCGTTTAAACATATATTTTATCGTTTAACTAATTGTGTCTGTGTTTAACTTACTATGTTTTAGTTTAAATATACATGTTTCAAGTGAACTTATTTTGTTTCCGATTAACTTACTGATGTTTTCCGCTTAACTGAAGTGTTGGCAGGAATTCTGATTCTGCCAGCGCACCTATTCCATCTCATGGCGACCCGGACGGTTCAGCATGCCTTCCGTCGTCCTCGGATCATCCCGAAGTGTTGTCGTTGGATATCGGACAACGTTTCGTAGACGTTCAACATTTCAGAGACGCGCTTCGGAATTTTGCAATCAAGAGGAATTTCGACTTCAAATTCATAAAGAATGAGAAACACAGGGTGACTGTAGAATGCGCTGCCGTTGGTTGTGGCTGGCGCCTTCATGCATCAAAGGAATACAATAAAAATACGTTCAGAATAAAGACAATGCACCCATCACACACTTGCGGTGGTGGAATTGGCTCGGTGTCACATCCGAAAGCGTCGAAAAAATGGGTAAGCGCACGAGTGATTGATAAGCTTAAAAGTAAGCCATTGTACAGGCCTATCGACATTCAGAAGGACATGTTACGGGAACACGGTGTCCACATTCCATACAAGCAAGCTTGGTTGGGTAAAGAGCGTGCCTGGGTGATCCTCGACGGCAGCGACGTCTCCAGCTATGATCTGCTGCTCTGGTACGTGGATAAGGTGGCTGAGACAAATCCCGGCAGCATTGCGGTTGTAGAAAGAGACGGCGAGCGTTTTAAACGTGCATTCTTCTCGTTCGGTGCTTGTATCATGGGATTCAAGCGGGGTTGCAGGCCGCTGCTGTTTGTCGACGGTACCCATCTTCTTGGAAAATATCGTGGTACGTTGCTGGGCGCTACAGGCAAAGATGGAAACAATGGGTTTTTCCACTTGGCCTTCGGTATCGTCGACAACGAGACAGATGCGAATTGGACGTGGTTCATTTCCAAGTTAGGTGATGCGTTATACGATGACGGCGATTATGAAGAGATTATTACATTTGTGTCGGACAGGTCTAAGGGGCTTGTGAACGCCATTGCAAGGGTCTTCCCCTCTTCCCCACATGCCTATTACCTTCGACACTTGGAGGCCAATTTTATGAAAGCCAATGGAGGACTTGGTAAGGCATTGAAGAACGAGTGCTGGTCCATATGCTTTCGTATTACGTGGGCATCAACGGCTAAAGAATTTGATGATACGGTGAATGAATTGCGAGCCACATCACCAGAAGCGCATCGCTGGTTGCTTCAGAAGTCAGATTTGTCACATTGGTGTAATTATTTGTTCAAAGGTCAACGTTGGGGCAATATGTATTCAAATGTAGCAGAGTCCTTCAATGAGTGGATAAAAGAAGCTCGCCATTTACCCGTGATGAGAATAGTCGACTCCATACGGTATTTGAATGTTTGATTTTCAATCTGATTAAAAATCTTTGTCATTCTTTAACTTCTTTTACTTTACGTTTGCCTATAATGGTTTCCTTTTAATTATGTTTGTTCGTGTTTAATTATAATTGTTTTCGTTTAACTATCTACTTTTATGTTTAACTATTCTTGGCTTACCTTAACAATCAATTATAATTTGTTATGGTACAGGTTCAAATTAATGTGGATGTTATGTACCCGTCGTGAGCAAGCGAACAAATGGCCCACCTACTTATGCCCCGATATACATAAGACGGTAGACGAACTGGTTGCGGAAAGCCGAAATCTTTATGTTGGTCGTTGTGTTGATGATCGTTATGAAGTCCTCGACCATTGCAGCAACTCCGTCGATCTATCGAGTAGAACATGCTCATGTCGCAGGTGGCAAATTTATGGTATCCCGTGCACACACGCTTGCGCTGCAATAATGCAGACAGACACTAACGTTCATCAATTTATTAGCGCCTACTTCACCGTGGAGACATACAAACTTGCGTATAGGGAAGCTATTTTCCCTATACCAGACGATGACAAGCCTACAGACGAAAATCGAGAACTCCATCTGCGTCCGCCTGTTACGAGAAGGCCACATGGGCAACCCAGACGGAAGAGAATCAAGTCGCAAGCGTCTGAGGTCCGCGAGTTACGGTGCAGCCGATGCCACGCGTCCGGCCACAATCGTAGATCTTGTAATGAACCTGTCGCCGACTAGGCATCGTAAATTAACTCATAATAAGCATATTTATGTCTACGTGTTTGATATTTACACAGTCAGTTTAAACATAAATATATTATTTTAATGAGTAACAATGTTTGTTAAATGGAGACGTCAATATTTCAATGGTTTAAGTCTTATTTAAATGGTGAACGTTATGTTTAAGTGATAACATAGAAATGTAATACGTATAATACCAAAGCGTAGTTGTCCGGTCAAAATTGATCGACCCTTGGAATTCGCATTCAAAGACATTCAATATATCTCCTGAATTCAAGTAGCCAAGTTGAACGACCCTTTCATTTCCCGTCTACTCTATAAATTGCCTTCGCGTGGAGTGATTAGATTATAAAGTTACAAAAACAATTGATGCGACATCTGCTCGACCAGGGGATCGCCTGGACACATCCTGGTAATGTAATCGGAGTATCCTTCGAGATCAGAGAATCCGCAGGTTGTCGTTCAAATTGTAAAAAATGTATTTGGTTAGCAATTTGAACAACCCCATGGGAAGCCTCTGATTTGCAAGATACCAACGATTACATTGCTGAGATGCATCCAGGACATCCCCTGTTCGATCAGATATCCCATCAATTGTTTTAACACTTTATAAAGGTTTCTAGATATCACAGGTTTTGGATGCAGTTGGATGATGTTTGCAGGCGAAGATGAACTTTCCAGCTTGAAATGATTCCAATAAAAGTGCTGCTCAAATTCCCTGAAGGTTCATCTTCGATTGGAATCATTTCAAGATGGAAGGTTCATCATCGTCGGTTTCATATCAAGTTCATTGTGTAAATGCACACTTGTTATGTAATCATTTATTCTCGTAATTGCAATAAACATATTGCATTTCAAGTGTAAAACTGCCCCTAAGATTAATATTTATTCTCGTAATTGCAATAAACATATTTCATTGCAATAAACATATTTCATTTCACATAATATTGTTAAAGGACTGAAATGCAGATAGTCCGATGGCCAGGTTGAAGTTTAAATCGAACCAGTTAAAATTAAATATACATACTTATAGTTATACAGAAATAGGGTTCGTTAAACATTAACATATATAGTTAAACTGAATATTTCAAAACAATAACTTAAGTCGGTTTCCCCTCCCCAGTCGAAGACTCGCCTCTTTCTATGTTTCCGGTTATTCGACCTTGAATAAGTATGCGGGCAACATACTTTAATCGGAAATATGGTACATCCTTTCGAGGAAGGTGTAGCTTCTCACCTTCGAGTATTTGTTCGATAAATCGCATCACATAAACGGCGCAGTCGACACTTCCTCGTCTGTGTCGCGGGGTGTGACCGTCGTGAATTAGCGGGTACATCATAGTCACCGTCTCGTAGAACTCCATATCCACACAATAGTCAAATAGTTTCTTCTGTTGAGATATACAACCTGATGTTATTAAAATACTGTTCATTAAATGGTGAAGGACTGAGGAACTTACCATTTCAGATGCGTCTGTGGTGTACTCATCGCTTTGGAATGACGAATAATGCCTGTATTCCTGTTTGTCATTGTCAAGCACCATCACATGGAAACGGCCGTTCATGATTATTGGAAAGATAACAATGTCAACTTCATGCAGGTTTCGCGCGGCGTCTCCGATCATAGCGAGCGACGACTCGCACGCGTCAGGTTGTTTGGACATAAACAGTGCCAGTGGACGTGTGATGGAGGCGCGCTTCTTATAAGGGTATGGTACCCTCTTCATGGACGTTTGAATTATGCATACGAACGCGTCCATCAACTCGTCGGCCACCATTTCCTTCCCTTCAAGCAGAGTGAAGAGTTGTCTTCGTGTAGTGCTGACAAAGGCATTAGTCCAGACGACAGTGCTGAGGTTAAACAGTAACAGATATGGTCAGACAAAGAAACAAATAATTAAATGTTGAAAGACTTAGTTAAACATTAAAGTATAATTGCAAAGGGTAATGTCAATGTCTAAAGGATGTAGTTAATATTTAAACATCCCATGCAAAAACAACAAACATGCTCGTCAATTATGCAGTTGGTGAAGATCGTTATTAACTCTTGCTCAAGTATGTCCAGTCGCGAGTACCCGGGGTATTTCAAATGTACCGGAATGAAGTCGTGCCGTACCTGTTCGTATGGTTCATCGTTGCTACTCTCTGTATGCGATGCAGCGACGACGACAAAGTTCACCGGATTTCTGTCTGTCTGCGTTGCTTCCATAGTCTCCTCGGCAGCCTGCGGAGAGAGATGCGTTGTTCTTCTTGTTTTTTTCGCACGTCTCTTCAAACGTGACCGTCTTCGAATGGCGACCCCAATGACCTCGTCCGAGTCAAATTCCGAGCTGTGGCTGTCCTTCGAACCGGGAACTTCATTTGTTTGTATGGACGGCGCATTCGATTGTGGCTGCCCTTCTATTGCCGCAACCCGAGCAACAAGCTGAGGGAACTCGGTTGTCAGTAACTGGCACGCCTGCAGCAGACGTGCAGTGACATCATCGCTTTGTGCCGTCGGGGTGACTGCCGAAGTCGGTGGGGACAGTCGACATCAAGGGGGGTGTTCCCGTCTGCCGGCTTCCGCGCTCGGAAGAGATTGGCGTTTCATCTTGCATTGTCTGGCGGGCGGCCGCAACAATTATATATTCATTCGCATTCTCGGTAACCAGCTCACGAAACTAACATACGTAAGATAAGGTTTTGGTTACCATGTCTTTTTAAACGAAGAAGTACAAATGTAAATGTTAAACGTAATAGTCAAATAGTAATCCCTATAGTTAAACAGAGACTTCGATATATGTACCTCCTTCCCTTCGAGGGATGGCAAAATGGTTTGTATTGACCCTTGGTTGTCGTAGCACAGCATCCTCGGTTTATTGCTAAAGTTCACTTTGTTTCCGTAACCGGTTACCTCGTAAAACCATATGTTCAATGCGAGCGAGCAACCCTTCACGAACCCCGTCTGGATCTTCTCCCCTGCACATCTTGCTCGAACTCTCGCGGCAGCTAGTGGGACGTCATCCATAAGCTACTTGTGAGTCGCCTGCGCCCAAGCGTAACTGCTCATGGCCGGTAGATCATCGACGTAATCAACGACCCAATTTGGTACCGAGCATGACGTATTTGGGAAAATAACTGTACCCATGAGGTACACCATCAGGAGTTTGACAAAATTTTCCTCTTCTCCACTCTGCCGAACAAGTTGCTGAAGAGTGCTCTTGATAGAGTCGTTGTGCCTCTCGTAGCTTTTCGAGAAATACCTATCTTGGAAAGATGAGCGTGATTTCTTCTTCTGAAAGACGACTTCCTGTCCATCGCAGCGCAGACCAAGAACGAGGGCGACATCTTCAGGCTTGAAACTTAGCATGCTTGCCCCGATCCTGAATTTACTAGTGCGGTCATCGTACCTTTGCAACAGGAAATCAAGAAGGGCCCTATCTTGGAATACCGCTCCCACCGCAGTAAATGCTTCGAACGGTGTCAATCGTATAAGTTCCCAATGCTGTTCATTCATGTAAACCTTCAATTCCGCCATCGTGTCCGCCACCGCTGTCATGGAGCATCGGCCATTAATTAGGGTTGCCGCCATAAGCCCTCCGTCGAGACAATGATCGGAAGGTTAATTCCGGTCGTACAGAAGCTGTTACAGAATGTATTTCAAAATCCCTGACCTCCTCCCAAGACGGAGAAATTATTGCAGTGGCCGTTAAGATTAAACCACGTCGCACGCCCACGATTTCCCATGTAGAGTTCAAAGCAAAAACTTTTCTGTTTGTCACTCAGTGTTTATGAAACAGAAGCCTACTCACTTACACGAAGACATTGATATTTAAAACGAGACCGTTTTATTTAAACATAGACACTGATATTCAAATGTAATTTTCTATAGTTAAACACTGATACAAAAAATTTACATATGTTTTTGGAAAAAACTGCCTACGATACGGACAACCGTTGTTTGTTATGTTAGGAAGATTACATTGTAATTAACAAACTAAGTTATACTTGTGCATCGGATGAGGTTCTCTTCTCGCCTTTGTCGCTTACACCGGCTGGACTCCCATCGATAAGTATGCGTGCGACATACTTCTGGATGATGCAGACGAGAACGCCGACGACGTCGTCTTTCACCATTTCCTTCCCGTCCAATAACGTGAACACGTTGGCTCGTGTTGTGTAAACATAGTCATTCCTCCATACGACAGTCCTGATATTTAAACGAAAAATAAAACTATTTAAATGCTAACTAACATACTTAAACCAAGAAATGATATAGTTAAAGAATAAGTCGGATAGTTAAATAGAAAAGTAAAATACTTAATTGATAACATATATAGTTAAACGAAACTTACGAGTCCATATAGCAGTTCAAGAATATTGATATGATTTCCTGTTCGAATTGCGCGAGATGCGGTAACCCGGCATATTTTTTCTTCGTCGGAAGAAAGTTCTTCTGCACGTCATCGAACTGTTGATTTGCAAGGAGTGTCCTCTCAGCTTGAGTTAGTGTTCTTTGCTCATTGACGACTCCTTGGCCTTCGGTGGCAGCCTCTTTATTTCCGGTAGCTACGGCAACGTCTTTATTAGAATCCGGTACTGCCACAGAGTCTTTCTTCGATGCCGATGTCGGTGCAGGTAACGCAGCAGCGTCTTTGTTCGATTCCAGGGATACTATCACCTGCATTGTGTCATCCTTCGTTGCCGGTGCAGCTACCGGTAACAAGCCAGCGTCTTTCTCCGTTTCCACGGAAATCACCGCATGGATGGTGTTCTCCTTCGTTGCCGGTGCCAGTGCCTCCAACGAAGGGACTTCATTGGCAAGAGATTCTATTATCCTGTCGACATCGCCAGCGGCATCGACGGGCGAGCCCACAGCCAGTGCAGCCCGCGCGTCCAGTACTTGCCCCTTTTCCAATGGCGCGCTCGGAGTTAAAGTTGGCTGAGGCTCAGCCATTGTTGGTTCAACATCAATTGGTGCTTCCGTTGCGACGACGTCCGCCGGCGAAGGACAGCGACATTGTTGGTTCCTTCCACCTAAGCCTCTTCCGACGCCGGCCTCGCGGGACTATTTTCGCAATGACGTCGTCGTCGGAGATGGTAGCACAGTCACCCAGCGGATGGATGGGGGCTCTTGCGTCAACATCGGCCTGCGAACGTGCCTCCAGAGCCGCCACGCGAGCAACAAGCCTGGGGAACTCTACAGTGAATATCTCGCACGCATGTAATAGACGTGCGGTCAGGTCGTCGGATGTTACTATCGGGGGTGTGGAGGGGGGCTTGCCCGTCGCCGAGCAGTCCGTGCGCGGGGTGGGCTCCGGGAAGGTGTTTCGCGTCAGACGCGCTTCGAGGATGTTGGCCGATCATCTCTCCTTGATGCCAACAGAACGGGAGCGGGAATATCACCTCCGTGTGTAGTTGTATCAACCCGACGGCTGGCCCCAACAAATATTTCTTCGTCCTGGTTCGCGGCGACCAATTCGGGAAACTGACAATTGTAAACAATAATAATGTTAAATACTAAATACTATGTTTGTAACAAAAACACGTAAGGTAAACAATACCCAATATAGTTAAACGTTAAATCATATGTTTAAACACTAATATATTTTGTTAAACGACAAATACGGTACTTAAATCGATTTATTACCTCTTTTCCTTCAAAAGATGAAAATAAGGTTCCCGAGGACACTTGCTTCCGGTAGCTGTTCTCACCGTAGCACAGGATCCTTGGGGTCTTGCCAAAACGAATCTTCTTGCCGGTGCCGGTGAGCTCATAAAACCAAGTCGTTAGCGCAACCGAGCAACATTTGACGTACCCCGTGTTGGTCTTGTTCCCGGCGCACCTCGCTTGCACTCGAGCGGCCGCTTGTGGAACGTCCTCCATCATCCACTTGTGGGTCGCTTGCGCCCATGCATACCGTCCCATGCCCGCTAGGTCGTCGACGTAGTCAACGATCCAGATTGGAACAGAGCAGGAGGTGTTCGGGAAGAGGATAGTACCCATGAGGTACACCATGAGGAGTTTTACAAAATTCTCCTCTTTCCCCCCTCTGCCGAACTAGCTGCTCAAGTGTTTTCTTGATGGAGTCTTTATTTCTCTCGTACGATTTTGATAGAAACCTCGATTCGAATTCCGAGCGTGGTTTCTTCTTTTGGAACACGACGGCGTCTCCAACACACCGTAACCCCAGGATGAGAGCCACATCTTGAGGCCTGAAACTGACTAGGCTGGCCCCGATCCTGAATTTGTTGCTGCGGTCATCAAACCTCTGCAGCAGAGAATCAAGAAGGGTTCTCTCTTGGAGGACGGCTTAAATCTCGGTCAAAGCCGCGAACGGTGTCCTTCTGATGATCTCCCAGTGACGTCCACTCATGTGAGCTTTCAATTCACTCAAAGTCTGGACAACAGGTGTCAAGTAGCATCGGCCGTTAACTAGGTTGACCGCCATGACCAAAACCCTACAAGAAGAACAATACATCTGTTTAGACTCGTATAGTTAAACAGAAACCAAAATAGTCAAACAGTGAACTCAATACTTAAACGGAGACATGCATTGTTAAACGGAGACAATATTATAAAACACGAAAATCAGATTTATCACACAGAAAACTCAACCATCAGATTCATCAACGACCTTCTTACCTTGGTGTGAAAACTGATGAAATTCCGAAGACTTGAGCGGGAGTTCTCCTTCCAGACAATGGTGAAGAGGCGATGATAGCGTGATGCCCAGCCAATGACAACTTCGGAAATGGAAAACGTGAAGAGGCGATGGTAGCAAGATGCCCAGCCAATGACAACTTCGGAAACGGAAAGGTGAAGAGGTGATGATCGCAGTTAACCGGCCGGCGGAAATGGTGTTCTTTCGGTAATAAACAAAGAAAAATAAACCGCTCCCTCTATAAGCGGTAACATCATTCCACGTAAGGGCATTACCGTCAAACCAAGTCGTGATTTCACAACTTCCCACGTAAGGGCAATTTCGTCCAATAAATTCAAATTTAACTCCGTCAAATTCCGTTATAGCCCTGGGGGGTTTGAAATTCATTCTATAGAAAAGGAGGGGTTTTTTAGGGATATCAAAATTTGTGGGTTTTTTTTTATGAATATTGCAAATTTTGGGGGTTTCTTTGGTAATTTCCTGTTATTTTTATTACCGTTGCCACTAATATGGATATTAAGTGTAATTATTTGGTAAACTCTAATATCTCATATTATTTATAAACTTGGGTTTTCATTAATTTTGTTCAACAGCCAAAGAATTTATATTACAAAAATCTTTTAAACACATTTTTTTTAATTATCAAATAATAATAATAATAATAACAACAACAACAACAATATTTTAAAGATTTTCTTAAAGGGTAAACATTTTTATTATGAGTAATGCTATATTTGACGAATTCCTCGGCCGAATTAGTTAGCCGAATGATGTGGAGTTCCACGTGTCACCCATCTTTTATCCAACTCACCCCCTCCATAAGTTAAAACAAATAATCCACGTCTTCTCCATCATACGACCGCCGCCGTCACACCTCCCACACCATGATTGTCGTCTTGCCTGACGCCACCGGCACCGTCGCCAACGTCGTCGCCACCACCGCACCACCATCAAGCAGCACATTCACCACAAAGTCCTCTCCGAAAGAACAAGTCTCCATTTTTTTTTATCCAAATTAATCATTGACGGCCAAAAAACAAACAAATTTACAATCATTTAGACTTCAAATCCTCCACAAAAAGCCCCTGCAAAAAACACCTAAAAGAAAAACAGAAAAGCCAAATTTCCAGCAGAACAACAAAAACATTCAAACAAATAAAGATCATGTTATCAGATCCTTCATCAAATCAAATCATCATATTCCACTATTGACTCCGGATCAACAAGAAGCACCTCCAAGAGATCCAACTTCTGAATCCACTCAACCATACCTCCCCTTCACATCTCTCTTCTACCCTACATTTTTTTTAAAATTTGGAATTAAATAATTGGGAATAAGGAACGTGATTTGAGGCTATAAATGAAGGGAAGTAGTGATGGTGGCAGTCGCCACTTCCACGACCACCGCACCACCATCACACCGGTTTAAAGAGATTATGAGATGGTGATGAAGCTGAGACGACGAGACCCTCTCAATGGTGAGGGCTTGCGATTGTGGCACAAATAGGAAGGTGATTGTGGTGCGGCGGCAGTGGCGACGGCGCTGGTAGCATCAGGCGAGACGACGATCATGGTGTGAGAGGTTTGATGGTGGCGGTCAGATGATGAAGAAGACGATGAGATTAGGATAATTTGTTTTAACTTTTAGAGGGGGTAAGTAGGATAAAAGAAGGGTGACACGTGGAACTCCACATCATTCGGCTAAGTAATTCGGCCGAGAAATTCGTCAAATGTAGCATTACTCTTTTATTATATATGAATGTTACATTCTATATTTCTTAATTTTAGACCTATTGCTATCGTATTTGACAATATATATATATATACTGTTGTATGAAAAATATAAATATAATTATATTTGTTATATGCCCGTAATTCTGAAAAAGAAAAAAGAAAAAACCAAAAATATAATTCTATATTCTTTGAAGACATTCTCCTTAATCAAATCTATATTTTCTGATTCAAAATTTTTTTTCTTGCACATTTGATTCCTTTAATTTTTTAAAATTATTATTTTAAATTTTAAACTAATTTTTAATTATTATATATATAATTGTACTGATTAGAAATTATGTATTTGATTAATCAAGCTTTTATTCAAAATTAAACAACATAAATGAAAATCACAATCAAATTATAATTTATCCTTTAACTTTTCCACCATATAAATTTGCATTTTTAGTCTAATTAATAATATTTAAAATTATATATAATAATAAAATATAATGTTTAATACATTAAATAAATAAATTTAAATTTTTATCTCCCATGAAATTCATTTTATATTAGTTAAAGGAATCAATATCACAATCTAAACGGTGATTAAATTTCATTAGAATTACAAAATATAAAACAAATATAATACGTACATACATACATACATATATATATAATAAATAAAGTTCCACTTAAAAGTTTATCTAAATACATTGTAATATAAATATTTACCATAGATAAGATAGATACTAATTAAATTATCAAGAAAGCAATGCACCTTGTCTAATAATTAAATGCTGTTACATTTGTTTAATTAAAAATTTATTAAGGGCATGGTTAGATGATGAAAAATTATGGCATAATCTGTACAACATGCCATAATTTAGATAATTATATAATATTATAATAATTATGTTATATTGGTTGTTTGGACACTTAATTTGGAATATAGAATTATGGCATAATATGTGTTTTACAGCATAAAAATAATATATTCTACTTGGAGTGGAATATTTTTTTATTGTAAGTGTGTAGTAGTCCGACCATCATCCGGCCGGCCTCTGGCGACTTACCGATGGTCTACTGACGGTCCAGTTGGGCTCTGGCGACTTACCGATGATCTACCGGTGATCTACTAGCGGCCCAGCCGGCCTCCAACAATTGACCATCGATCCACCTGCAGTCCAACCACCGTCCGTCCAACCTTCAACAACTGGCAATCACTAAGCATCAGTTCACCGACAGTCCTCTGGCGGTCCAGCCGTCGACCGGCCAATCTCCAGAGACTGATCGCCCGGTTACAATTTTTTATTTGGTTAAACCAAACACTAAGAATAAAATATGACAAAATTTCTGTAATAATGACTTGCACTTCTTACATAATAAAATTATGCTATATTATTTTATTTTGTACCCAAACATGTCCTAAACTCGGTTGATCATCTCTCTTATTTTCATAAATATTTGATTACCTCTAATATTTCATAATATCAATTATATTATTTTTCATTATTTGTTAAGTTTCTATCCCTTAGAAATAAAAAAATTTATATAGCTCAATTTTAATTGTCACAATGTTTGTAATTGTTAAAAAGATATAACGCATGAATGGTTTCATTTCTTATGCAAGCTTAATTTTTGCTTAAAAAAAGTTAAATTTTATTGAAAATATATTTTTTACATTTTTTTTTACATTAGGATTCAAATTTTATATATCACGGTTAAATTATTCACAATACAGCTTGAATTAAAAATAATTAATTAGATTAAAACCATTTGAAAGGTGAAGATTTGACGTTATATAAGCTATCAGTATATTTTAAGAACATTTTCCGCATCCTTTTGTTTTATTTTTATTTTAAAAAAAGCTTTTATTTTGTTTTTTTTTTAATTTAATATAGTTCATAAGCGTATTTTTTAATTGAAAATAGAAAATATATTGGTTATATAATTATGCCCAATATAATTTAAAAAAATAATATGTCATGAGTACACTTGCACATGTGCATTATATATACACATTAAAAAATATAAAAATAAACAAATTGAAACATAACATTACATATATATTAATGATAAACTTGGGTGTTTATTCAAATTTTACAAAGATCAAGATCTATGATGCAATTTGATTTCAACAAAAATCAATTCTATATTAATGTATTAAAAAAAAAAACCATGTTGCAATTTGATCTATGATTTCATCTATTGTTGATTCTGCATTTTTTTATTAAAGTTTTCACATTGTTTAGTTTATTATTATTGTTGGAAATATAGAAGGGATGAATTTAGTTTGCAAATTATGATATTTAATAATAATAATAATAATAATAATTTTAAAATGCGAAAAAGGAAAATTAAAACAATCAAAGATTCATTTGTTTTTCACATCCCAAATCGTGAAATAATGGATTATATTAATTTTATTTTTAAAATAATAAAATAAAACTTTTGATTTTTTTTTAATAAATGAAAAATTAGATATTTATATATAATTTTGTGACAGACAGTTATTAATCAATTTCTTCAACCAATAAATTTATTTATCAATTCTATTTTGAGAAAAAAAAATGTTATTTAAGTTAAATATGAATTTTTCTTGGCTGAGATGAACATAAATATACAAAACTAGGTTTTGAAATGAGAACGGATGAAGGTTTGGACATGTAAATATTAAAATCATATATTTTTTAACTAAAAAGAAAAATATAAATAATATAGATTTATAAATTTTTAATTTAAATGTTCTATTCTATGATTGTAAGGCAAAATGGAAAAAAATGGAATAATCAAGACTTACAAATAGAATATATATATTTTTGATAACATTTAGAAAATATTATTTTTATTATCCTGGGCACTAATTTTGCATATAAAATTTATTTATTTGGTTAACTCTGATATCTCATATTACTTATAAATTTGGTTTTTCATCATTTATTGGTTCATTATGTTCAACTGCCAAAGAATTTATAGTACAAAATTTTTAATCATATTTTTTTAACAAAAATGTAAAATATATGAATTGCTTTTACTCATTTGAAATCTTCTAGAATCCATGCTGAATAATGCAATAATAAACTTTTTAAAAATGATTTAAGTTTTTTATTAAAAGAAAAAACTTTTTTATTATATAAATACCACATTATTTATTTATTATTATTAACAACCTATCTATTATATTAATGTTAATATAAACAAAATCTTATTCGTGTATTATTCACACTTCTAATATATATATATTCTTAGAAGAAATTCTACTTAATCACCTTCTTATTTTATAACTTAATTTTTTTCTCCAACGTCTACTTCATTTAATATTTTAGAATTTAAAACTAATTTAAAATTTTCAAATTCAATTAACATTAAAGCAGGCCATCACCTTTGGATGTTCTTTTAATTAAAAAATATTCAAGCTTTTATTATAGTTTGTTGTTTAATGATATTTTTCACACCATAAATTTGGGTTTGTAATCCTAAATCAATATAGTTTAATTAATATTAATTTCTTGAAATTAATAATTTGATATTGTCTGAAATGCATGTATATTAATTAATTTATGTCATAATAAAAGTTAATGATTAAATTATATTAGAATAACGAAATATAAAATAAACATAATAAATGTGTACTTAAAAAAACTTAAAAATAACCTATTTATGCTTGGTCTAAAGACAATCATAAATCTTAATTTATTTTATCTGAGTCAAAGTTTATTAAGGTACATTGTAATATAACTATTTATGATAAAAAAATATATATATGTTAAACTATTAATAAAGTTATGCTCATAATCAAATAGCGGTATACGACCTCTTCTTATTTTAATAAAAATCACAATCAAATTATAATTTGTGGTTTAATAAAACTTTTCTCACCATAATTTGAATTTGTAATCATAAATCAATATAGACTATATAGCCTTGTTAGTAATATTTAAAATTATATATAATAAAAAATACAATATTTAATGTTTTGAATGAATTTAAAATTTTATCTCCCATGAAATGCATTTATATAAATTAAATCTATATCACAATTCAGACAGTGATTAAATTACATTACAATTAAAAATATATAAAACAAATGCCATACATTTATGCAAAAAAAACCAATAAAGTTCCATTAAAATACATTGTAACATAAATATTTATGATAGATAAGATAGACATTAAACTTTTGAGAAATTTATGCTTTTTTCCTAATAATTAAGTGTTTTTACATTTATACAATTTTTTAAATTGTTAATTATGCAAAAAAAAAAAAAAAAAAAAAAAACCAATAAAAGAGTGATGATCAAAGGTTTAGTAATCAGTGATTCGGTAATGAATTGAGGAGGAGTTGGGTTTGTTAAGGATAGGGGTAATAAAAGGGAGAGTGTGGTTGGGAGGTAGAGGGTGTTGGGTGCCGATGAGAAGGTTTATGAGAGACCGGCCTAGTGAGACTCAGAAATTTATGATCAATTGATGAGAGGCGCTCACTTTAAGTGAGACAAAAGGCTTAAGTCCCGGGTTCGACTCCGAGGGAATGCTAATTATTGTGTGACCAAGCAAAATAATACCTACCTTGTGATGAGTTCTGTTCTGGGTCTTACTAAGGTGGGCCGATCTCTCACAAGGTTGAGAAAATGGAGGTCAAGAGAGGGATTACAAGAGACAGTAACCAGTCAACCATTGGAGGAGCAGATGAAGAGATGACGGCGGATGAAGAGGGAAGGGATGATGGCTTCATAAGAGATGGTTTTGGCTTGGGGGAGGAATTTGAGGCCGGTGAAACTGTAGCTGGGGAGGATAAGCCAGGGAGAGGATGAGATAGGAGAAGAGAGGTTGAAAGACTTGGTGCAGTGATAGTGCCAGCAGACGGAGATGAGATGAAGATGATCATCTAAGGAGAGTTTTGCCATGATCAACCCAAGAAGGGCTAGAGGAAGTTTTGACCACACTTCTTTTGCTGCCATCGTTATTGTATGTGTGTCAATATATATATATATATATAGATACAGAGTTTAAGGGTATGTAGATATGTTTATATATCTGTATAAGATATATGGTTGTATTCTGTAGATATATAAGATGTATATAAGGAAGAAGATTTGAATATTGGGATAAGACGATGGTGACGATGAAAAAGAACACTGGGTGGGAGAGAATTAGGGTTAGGGTTTATGCATGCATGGTCAGTGAGGGGATTAGGAGGTGGTGGAAAGATGAAGGGTTTTGTGATAACTCTGGAAGTTTGAAATTATGGGGAGATATGGTAACTGTTTTTTAGAATTTAGAATTTAAAGAATAAAAAAAAGTAAGAGAGTTTTTTTTTAGATTTGTTTGAACTTTAATTTTAAGAATAATAGAAATCTAATAATCGTGAATAAAAAAAAGTTTAATTTTAAATTTGGCCAATATATATATATATATATATATATATATATATATATATATATATATATATATAATATTTTTTTATTTTATTTTCAAAATATTATAATTATTTATTTATATATCATTGGAGATTTCAAATTACTTGTTAATTAAAGGATATATAATTAAGGGATCAAATCTCTCTTATAATATTGGTTATAATATTAGATTTGATATATTGTCTCTTTTAAGAAATTAAAAGTGAGGGTTTTATCATGTCTATATTTTACCAAATAAATAAAATTAAATTAAATTAAATTAAAAATATTTTCAGAATATATAAAAATAATTATTTATAAACATAAATGAAAATGCTTCATCATATGCTTCATCTTATATAACATTAGAAAACAATTGAAGATTTATAATGATAATATAATAAAATGGTTTTTTCGATGCTTATGAACCCCTAGGATTTATTAACTTGGTTAAACGTTATTATGTAACTTAGTGATCAGAAGATTTTTAGAAACCAAACAAATTGAGTGAATAAATTTTTGATATTATGTAATTCTAGAAGGAAGAGAAAAGGTATTTTTCTATACGGTAAATAATGAATAAACAGTACAACTATAGTATTTTTACAATAGTTACACAATTTACTATGGATCTGGGGATTGGACCTTCAACAAACAATCCACTGCACTTCTATGATAAAACTTCATCATCATCTTCCATTGTTTGTGTAAACAAGAGCAGCTCATTCACTTCCCTTTCAACGTGGGTCTATGGGAGGAACCTCAACCTTTCAAGCTTGCTCTGTTTGCTCTGTTTACTCTGTTTCTAGAGCAGAGAAATGAGACTGTGAATGCAATCCATTCACAACATCTCCCATACTCGTTCGATCTTTCACTCTTTTATTTAAGCAAAATAAACCAATCTTCATAACCGATGTTAAGCTATCAAGCATTGCTTCTATTTCACTATTCTCTTCACCATCATCATCAAAATCTAGCAAGCTTTGATAACTTCTTTTAACTCTTTCAGGCAATGCCATCTCATCAAATGAGTTTATTACACAGTTAGATTTTTGCACTTACAGTTGGATTGTCAGATATGAATAACAACATGAAGTTACAACAAAATCCGGTGCTTGTATTGTATATATGTTGTTTTATGTCAAATACTTATACTAATTCTTTTAATCTGTCAAGAACCCTAATGCAACAACAACATGAAGTTGCAGAAAATCTTTTGCCTCAGTTGCATCAGGGGAAGCATCAAACATGGACTGCAATTTAAGCTTCTAAAATGCTCTCTTATTGTAAAAGTAAGAACTGATGTCAGGCTAGTGGTGTGTACTTCACCATTGCTTGGATAATCATATTGCTTAGAATGATAAATAGTTTCACACACATATATATACTGCATGAAAAACTCTTATCACATATTCAATAATTTCTTATCACATTATCATTCTCATATTATGTTAGACAAAAAGGATAGTAATTATAATTCAAATGCATACTCTAATAAATCAAAACAAAAGTAATATCAGTACCATGTCATTGTTCTGGTTGCTTACAACTGGCTGACCTCTGGTTCAGGATCCTTCTTCCTTCAGTGAAGTAAATACAGTTCCTTTGAAGTTCTGGATACTTCAAAGCAGAAAAGACCATGGATTCATTGTCCCAAAGAAACAAACACTGCTCCCACAGATCATCCACATGTTTCCAATACTTCTGATCATTGTTCTCATTCTCAATCCTATGCACCTCAAAGTCACACGTCCTGAAGTCATGGAGGTGAATGTCAATTTTCTCAAAGAGTTGGCGTTGTCCCTGCACCATTAATAAATCTCCATCAGAGGTTTTGAAAATAAGTAAAATTGAAACATAACATTATATATCTCTCTACATATATATTAATGAAAAACTTGGGCATTTATTCTAGTTTTACAAGAATTAAGATCTAAGCAAATGTATGTTTAAAAATAAATAAATGATGTTGTAATTTGATCAATGGTTTCATCTGTAGTTGATTCTGCATTTTTAATAAAAAATTTTGCATTATTTGGTTTGTAATTATTGTTAAAAATATGAAAGGAATAACTAAGGATGAATGCAAGCTCATTTCTAACTTTAGTTTTCAAATTATGATATCTAATAATAATAGTAATTTTAAAATGATTGATCCAATAATAATTTTTCAAAGTGTCAATCTTGAAATTTTGATTTCTAGAAAATTTTTATTTTTTACTTTTTTTAAACATCAATCTATTATAAAATAGAAAATAGTCAATGCATTGTTTTAAAATCTAAAAATGGAAAATACTTTGTATTATATATATATATATAAACAATCAAAGATTCATTTATATTTCACATTCCACAGCTGGGAAATAATGGTTTCTATTATTTTTATTTTTAAAATAATAAAATAAAACTTATGATTTTCTTAAATAAATGAAAAGAATTAGAGTTATTTAAATCAAATACATCAAATTAAGAAGTCATTTATATAAATAATCATGATTTAGCATTAGGGCAAGATGCGAGTGAAGGATGGCCACTCTTTTCCATAACCTTTTTAGAAGAAAATGAAGATATAATATATAAAATTAGGTTTTAAAGTAAGAATAAAGTTAAACTTCAAAAATTAAATATTAAAATTACATATTTATTTTATTTATAAATTTCTAATTTTTTTATGCATATACAATAGCATTTTAATTATAAAATATTACTTTTGTTACCTCATAAATTTTTATCTATTTGGTTAACTCTAATATTTCATATGATTTATGAATTTGATTTCTCAATGTCTATCAGTCTATTTTCTTCAACTGCGAAAGAGTTTATATTACAAAAAAATAAAAATAATAAATAATAATAATAATAATAATAATAATCACATTTTTTTATTGTCAAAAATGTAAATCATATGAACACCTTTGATAACTTGTGATAGTTTATATTATTCCTTTCAAATAACTTTTTTTATTTCACCAAATTACTTGAAATCTTCTAGAATGTACTATAATATTTTGAATAATTTTTTTTCCTCAAAATGATCTATTTTTATTTAAAATTAATGATTTCCTTGTCACCGTAATTTTTTAAATAAAATATTTGTTGTATTGATAAAATATTATAAATTATTATATGATTTTCTAAAAACTATAAAGCCTAGTGTATAAATTCCAAAACCAAAACTTTCGCATATACATTTTATTCCTGGAAATAAAAAAATTTATTATTATTATAATATAGAAAATTATTTATCATTTTCTTCAAGCAATAAAATTTATTTATCAATTATATTTTTGAGAAAACAAATGTTATTTAAATTAAAAATGAATTTGTCTTGGTGGAAGTGAACATAAATCTACAAAATTAGGCTTTGAAAATGAGAATGGATTAGGGTTTGGACATGTCAATATTAAAATCACATAATTTTAAAATTTTAATTTAAATGTTCTATTTTATGATTGCCATGGAATAATACAATACTGGATTTACAATCCAAAAATATATTTTTTTTAATAACATTTTAATTAGAAAATAGTAATTTTATTTTTTTAATAAAATTTTTAATCACATTTTTTTTGTTAACTAATATGTAAAATATATGAATAGCTTTTCTTATTATACAAATACCACATTATTTATGTATTATTTTAGACTTTTTAATCTTATTTGACATTATTATTATTATTATTATTATTATTAGTATTATTAGTATTAGTATTATTATTATATTGATAAATGGAAAATATAAATATAATCCTACTCATGCCTTATTCACAGTTCATAATATATATATATATATATATATATATATATATATATAAAGAAATTCTACTTATTATTTTTTTCTCCAAAATCAACTTCATTTAATCTTTAAATATTATTATTTAATATTGTAAACTAATTTTTAATTTTCAAAATTCTTTAAACATTAAAACCAGTCATCATGTTTGGATTTTTTTTAATTAAAAAAATAATCAAGCTTTTTATTATAGTTTATTGTTTAATGAAACTTTTTGGTATAATACCCGAATTGGTCTCTCTACTCAGAAATGCTCTAAATTAGTCCCTCTACACTTGAAAATGACCCAACTAGTTCCCATGTTTTTAAGAGTAGAGGGGTTAGTTGGGAAGAGACTAAGATTAGAGGTAGAGAGGGGCACGAGCCGGTTAATCGGGCCCACTGGGCCCAGGTCGGTTTTTGGCCGACCCGTGCAACGGCAATAACCCGCCGGGCGGGGTTGACGATGCGGGTCACAGGTCGGCCGAAAGCAACCTGGACCCGGCTCGGTAAGTTTACAAACCCGCCAGGTCCGGGCCCGGCCTTTTTTTCTTTATTTTTTGATTTTTTAATTATTATATTAAAATTAAAAATTCAAAGTTGTTGATAGAATTCAAACCTTGGTCACCTTATAAAAATTTTCACCTTCTAACCATTCTATTCAACTTTTCTTTTGAGTATAAGTATTAAAAATAAATAAATAAAATTTGAAACCCGGTTTAGAACCGGGCTTGACCCGCTGGGTCACGGGTTGGGATTTCCCTAACCCGTAACCGGCCCGTCTACAGTACGGGACGGTCACAGGCCAGGCACGGGCCAAGGTACTAAATAGAGTCATTTTCAAAAATAGAGGGACTATTTGGGAGCATTTATGAGTAAAAGGGCCAAAAGGGACGAGAGAGAAAAGTAAATAGACCAATTCAGGTATTATACCAAACTTTTTCCACCATACATTTGGATTTGGGTTTGAAATCATAAATAAATATATTTTTATTAATAATATTTAAAATTATATATAATAATAAACTATAATACTTAATATCTTGAAATTAATAATTTTATCTCCCATGAAATGGATTATTATTAATAAAAGTTAATGATTAATAGAATTACAAAATATAAAACAGACATAATAAATCTGTACTAGAAACATAAATAACCAATTGATGCTTGGGCTAAGGACAATCATAAATCTTAATTTATCTTATATGAGTCAAAGTTTATTAAGATACATTTATAATATAAATATTTATGATAAAGAAAGAATTTTAATATGTTAAACTATGTTACAAATCTAATAGCATTACAAGACCTCTTTTTTATATCAATAAATGAAGATCCTCGGCGTTATTTTCATAAATTTTTTGTTACCTTTAATATTTCATAATATTATTTGTTTGCATTTTGCATTATTTATTAATTCTATTAATTAAAGAAACATAAAATTTATACCACAATATTTGTTATTACTAAAAACGCATGAATGATTTTCATTTCTCTTGTAAGCCCAATTTTTATTTGTTTAAAAAAATATTAAATTTATATGAAATTAAAAATTATGTGTGTGTGTGTGTGTGTGTTACATGTGATAGTTAAATTATTTACAATGAAGCTTGAACTAACTAAAAAAAAAGAGTTTTTAATCAAATTAAAACCCTTGGAAAGGGGAAGATTTCCTTTTATATAAGCCATTACTCTTTTAAAAAGAACATTTTCCATATTTTTGATTATTTTATTTTATTTTTGGAAAACACTTTTATTTTAAAATTTTAAATATATTTCATAAGTCTGTTTTTAAAATGAAATATGAGATATATTTGTTATAAATTTATGTACAAATAATTTAAAAAAAAATATTTTGTCATGGCTACATATGCATGATATATTTACAAACAAAATTGTAACATTATGCATCTACATTAATGATAAAGTTAGGTGTTTATTCGTGTTTTATAAAAATCAAGATCTAAGCTTATGCATTTTCCAAAAATTCACATAAACTGATTGCCATACAATACAATGCATACATACATACATATATAAATTAAACTTGTTTTTTTTTTTATATATAACCACCTTAAAAAGTGGGCATTTTAGAGATGCATATATTGGATTCTTATCAATATGAAATTATATATTTTTCTATTCAATTTAAATAAGTTTGTTACTCTTAAAATGATATGCATTTATTATAAACCTATGTCATGACCATCTTTAATTAGGGTTGTATGCAAATATGATTTTTTTTTTTCATATACAAACAAATATATATATATATTGTTGATTTTTAAATATCATCATATGTACATTTGAAAGCAAAATATAATAATAAAATGATATATCATACGGGTCTTGGAGGGCTTTCTTTTCTTGACATGCATTGTATTAACATTGACCCGTGACTATTATTCCATTGGCTTTTGGTCCACATGGTCCTCCACGTGACTTCATTTTATTTTATATTTCCTTTAATTTATGAACATCTACTGAATGGAAACTTCTAGGATTTTTTTTTTTTTATGAATTGATAACGAGAGCCACCAATTGAAGAGATTATATATAAAAAAATATATAGATATGTACATCAATTATAATAAAAAAAAATCTTACTATCATGTAACTTTTGAGGGGGTGAAACAATGTTTGTCCAACAGGGTTAGAACTTTTCTCCTTCCATAACACTTTCGTTCCATACCATACTGCTATTTAGTTGTTGACTCTAGAATTTTGCTATATATAGTATATATATACTTGTTTGGTTTTGTTTATATATTTATTTTAACATATCTATATATATTAAGAAAATTTATTAAAATTAATTGATATTGTTAAATTTATAAAAAAATTGTATCTATTTTTTAAAATTATTTTTATTTAAAAATTCATCAAAATTCCACTATGAGTTCACTTATTTAGGTTATCTCTTTTATTCTCTCTTAAGTGTAACAACTACTCCCCTAAAATCCCTTTTTTAAATAGTTTTTTTAACATTACCTTTTTCATTTCATATACTCGTATTTTTTTTTAATTTTTGTTAAAAAAAAAACTAAAACACTATGTTGAGGGAATGAAAAATATGATAAAAAAAATTTAATTATGAATAAAATTAATAAAATTTGATTCGTTTTAAAATTAGGGTAATTCTGGAAAGTTAATGCAATTTTTTATAAATTTAAGACAACAACTAATTTTAACTGATATGGAATGTAAATAAGACCCGTGGGAGTACTATTAAAAAAGCATAATTATTAAAAAAATGTAGGAGTAACCATTTAGATTTTCCAAGTAACTAACATCATTTACATTAAAAATAAAAAAAAATGAAAAAAAATTAATATTTTATAAATTTTCTAAGTAAATATATGAAAAAGAAAAACAAAAGGACCACTATCAGTATAAGCGAAGTTTTCATGGTAATCTTTTTAGAAGTGATTGTTATTAATCATCATTATTTAAATAATCTCTTCAATTTTAAGGAAAATAAAAAATAAAAAAGATAAGAAATGTTTGGTGCTTTGAAGTGTTCCTGTAAAATAAAATTGCAATGTTTGTTATATCTTATGAAAGTTGGCATTAAAATATATATAAAGTTAATTTTAACCATTTGATATGAACACACTTCTCCTGTAAAGTTATCTTAATTTTTAAATTTGATCTTTGATCAAGGTTTTATATCGCATTTGTTTTGCCCCAGTAGCCATTCATGATGTCACAATTTTCTATTGACTAAATAATAGTTAATAATTCAAGCAAATTAATATGAGCCTCCATAAATAAAGTAACAAAATGAATTAAACAATTGCAAGTATGTATAGACTCATAAAATTTGCAATAATAATAAAAAATTAGCACACCATAACTAATTTATTGCACAATTTAAAAATTATATCCAGACTAAAAACAAGGCTAAAAATTTTGGGTTGAGCTTTGGAAAAGAATAAAGGAAAAAAAAGAAATTTTCTTTTATATATAAAAAAAAATAATATGAAAATTTTGTATTTCCCACACTTTTACAGCTCAATTTATAATTCTTTTCATACCCGCTTGTGAATCTTTTTCTTTATAAAGAAATCGTCTATTTTATATAGTTCATTTACGAACTAAATATGTTAAAGTGTTTCATAGATTTTACTTAACCTGGAAAGTGTTAACTTTCACATATAACCCGTGGGCCCATAAAGTCAAACTAACATTTCGCTTTTATTTTTTTATTATTATTCTTAAAAAACTATACCAACTGATAGTCTTGATTTTTTTTTTTTAATCATTGGGACCGCTAAAATTTTATTATATTTATTTTGAATTTTCATTTTTTATTTTATTATATCAATTGTTCTTACTAAAGTGAAAATAAAGATTGAACTATGAGTTGATATTAAATAAATTATTTTAAAAAAGAAAATATATTATTGCATAAAATATGATATATTATTTTAAAAAAAATAATGCGAATTGAGTATAGCCTCTGTTGAGTAAGGTTTAAAAAAAAAACAAAAGATAATTTTATATTCTTATTTATTTAGTTATGATTCCCTCATAGATTCTTGTTTATTAAACCATCTAGAATACTTTATATTCACGTTATAAAATATAATAATTTATTCATTTGACCTTCTTGTTGCCAAATCACATGCACAAATCTTGGAAATAATTAAAAAATAAAAAAGCAAGGGCCATGAGAAAGGTCCCAAACCAAGACAATGTGAACCCCATGGTGCATGAGTGACATAATTTAATATTTTCAACGTTAGTGTCTTAGAGACATAAATATTATATAATTTGTTTTTTGATAAAGAATATTATATAAATATTAGAATTAACTTTTGATTTTTTTTTTTTAAATTAATGTGACCATGACTCAAATGCTTTTCATGACTCTCATAATTCTTTCTTCTTTCGTTTTTTCTAGACCGTGTGGAACTTTTGACTCAAATAGGTATGTTGTGACCTGAATTTTATTTAAGTTAATTTATAAAACTTATATTTATCCTAATAAAATATGAATAAAATCATATCAGGGATATGCACTTATATTGTGTGAGCTAATGTTCAAATTTGTTTTTTTCCGGCTCGGACACGGATACCTTATACATTAGATTCATTGTCAATAGACCAAAAAATTATTAGTCTCATCATCATGTGATTTACGAGAATTTTTTTAAATAATAAATGTTTTTTTTTAGAGATTGTTAATAGGCTACTGAATCTACATAATAAAAAGAATTTAGGAAACCAAACCCCACTTAAGAAGCACTAAAGTTTGGTTATGACTAGAATGAATCTAAATCAAATTGACTTGTAATTAAATCACAGTCTTTTTAAATATATTTAGGTAATATGATAAAATAATTGTGACAGTACTCAATTTTCAACATGACAAAATTATGTATGTTTTGCTTTTCTTACTTTTGCTATTGTCATTTCTTGTTTCTTTCATGAACAATGAGTCATTTTATTTATTTATTTATTTATATGCTAGTTTAGAACACGTGTATAATTATAGAATTCTATCTAAGTCAGCTACTAATAGTGCCCATTAATCTTATTAAAAATCTCTATTTATATAAAAAAATATTATAATAAAAATAAATAAATTTTATAATTAAAAAATATTATAAATAAGACAGGGTTGAAAACCTTAAATCATATAATTATAATTTTAAATTTTTTAATAGTGCCTGTTCTTTATATTGTAATAATTTAAAAAAAAATGATTTACTTGCGTTATCAAACTAATTAAGTTGAATATTACTTAAACCCTATGTTTTATGAGTAACAAAAATTTATATGATCATATTAATTAGTAATTTTTTTTTTTTGCATGTATCTCAATAAAAGAATTTAACTTTTTGTGTGTATATTTCTCGGTAAAACCAAATATCATATATAATTTTTATTTGTGTATATATATACATATCTATCTGTCTCATATACACTATTAAAATATATTAAATAGATTACATAAATATTAATTCTATGATAATAAAAATAAAATTTTAGTTAAATTCTAAAACTAGCATGCCAATGCTAATTTTTATTAAAAATAATAAATAAAATGAATTTAAATTTTTTTAAACTATTTGTATAAATTAACTTAATAACCAAATTAGCTAAATTTCTTTAGGGATATAAATGCATAAGTTTTTTTTTCAGTCATTTAACATGCATGTAATATTATTTATTTTAATAGTTAATGTAAAGCAACTAATTAATCATAATCATAATTTAATAAAATTTTATAAGCCACAACTATTAACATATGCCAACTTATGGTGCTCATATTAACATAACATTCTATTAATCAAAGTTTTCATGCTTCATGTGCACGTTGGAACATGCAATTGCAATTAAATTAATAACATATATTTCTCAAATAATTATTAAACTAACGAAGCTTTTAATAAAATAAAGAATAAAAAAATAATAATTCTTTACCTGAGTTATGGATGGCGTGTTTCATGCTCTGTATAGCTGTGTAATATAACTATTAAAATGGTTTTTCATTTAAGTCCCTGAAAAATCTCTTACCTATATAACACTCCTTGCAAAAAGTTCAGAGAAAGGTTTTCTTTTATTGTCTATAGAATTCTAAAATTAAAGCTAGTTTTCTATTTCTTCTTCAAATTTACTATTTATTGTTAATAAATAAATAATTTTTAAGGTTTAATACCATATGACAATTATTTAAGGGCTTGTTGGATGAACATGATAAATTCAGAGCGAATAAGATTAGAGGGTTTGATAAAAATAGGAAATGATACATATGACAAGCTCTACTGTGTTTGATATGTATCAAATAAACCATCAGATAACATTTTTATTATCTTATCTTATATTTGAAGCGAATCAAATAATAACATGATGTGATATAAATTATATATAAATAATTTTTTAAAATAGATTTTTGGAATTTTTTTTCTCCATAGTTTGTCTTATTTGTATATTAGTTCTTATTCTAAAAATTATTTAAATATTCATTAACATGTTTCACTCTCTCCACAACGGTTTCTCTGTGTGTGGGCAGGAAAAAAATGATAGCTCTTTAATTTGTTTGATGAGCCAATAGTATATAATAGCCTTATCCTATTGACCCACTTTATCCTACGATTCTTACCTATCGACCACCTTTTAATTAATCCTATGGAAATCAATAGAATATGATAGAAAATTAAATTTATTTATTTTACCTTTTACTTGATCTCTCTTCCTTATATGGCGTTTGACTATATCTTTTATTTTTTTAATCGCCACAATCTAGGTTTGGAACGAGAAGCCTCTCAACGATGAGAGTTTCACTATATCTCTCCTTCTTTTCGATCATCACACTCTAGGCTTATATTAGAAGCCTCTCAGCAACGAGATAAGTCACAAAAGATCTATATATTTTTTTAAATCTAACTTTAATTTTATCAATTTACATACAATTCATATCATATCCTACCATTATTTGGCCCGTAAAATAGGATAATAAAATTCTATTTAATGGCTTATTTGATGCACACATCTTTACCTACATCTATATAGTACTCATATCCTATTTGTCTTTATTCTATTCTGTTCACCAAACAGATCTTAGAAGTAACTTGCAAAAATTACAGATCATACATAACTCATTATGAAAAATCATAAACAAAATTATCAACATAGTCAAGAAGCAGAGTAATAAACTCATTACTAAAAATTAAAGTTATCAAGTCATTGTCAAATAACAAACTCATGGTCTTAAAACAAAACAGATAATCTTAAAAAAATCTATATAAATGATTTTCAAATGAGCTAGGGTAATAATAATAATAATAATAATAATAATAATAATAATAATAATAATAATAAATTTCTTCATAAACTAATATAATAGATTTAGAAATCCTAAACAAGCGAACAAAAGGAAGAGAATAAAATTTCTTATAGGGAGAAAAGAGATTAAGTTAAAAGGGTAAAAGTGCAAACATCATTTTCATCCTATACCAAACAAAGCCTATTATATCTTAATATATAATAGCTTATCACATCTTATCATTCTTATTTGTCCACCGACTGCCTAAATTATAAATGTTTTTTTATTATATTTAAACCCAAGATAACTAACTTAATATACATTATAAGCAATAATCCTTTACAAAAATATTCTCAAACTAAATTTCCACATTCTTCACAGGGAAAAAAAAAAATTCTCCAAAGAAAAGCATCCCTTTACATAATTATGTAGTTTTACAAGGCAATACAAGCAAAAACTCCAATTCAAAAAATTAATATTCAATCCCCGGCTTCTCTGTCTCTTCCCAATGACCACGTGGTCATGCAAAACCTTTTTGACTATCTTAATACAAAAAAAACAAAACCAAACCTTAATATATTCCTACTAATCGTTAGACCAATACACCAAACCTTTGTATATTACTACTAATAGTTAGACTCACACACTGACACACAGATATATATATATATATATATACATTCATATATATATTATACAAGCTTGGGAGAAGAGAAGGAGAAGAGAAAGGTGGTGAAGAGGAATATCAAAAGAGAGAGAGAGAGAGAGAGATGGGAAGGATGAGAAGAAGAGAGTGTTGTGAGAAAGATGGAGAGTTGAACAAGGGTTTATGGACACCAGAGGAGGATAAGAAGCTTATTCAACATATTGAGAAGCATGGGCATGCTAATTGGAGAGCTCTTCCTAAACTTGCAGGTGCTCTTCTTTCTGTTTTCTCTATTTCTTTCTAATTTTCATTTTATTAGATCTTATTTTTATTGTTATTGTGGAGGGATAAGTTTATTTTTATTTTATAAAAAAATTTGTAAAAATTTGTAAAAAATCATTTTGTGTTGTTGGGAAACGAAGTTCTAGTATTGAAAGATCAAACAAAGTGCATTTTAGTGTGTCTGTGTATATATTGAAAAAAAGAAGATAAGATGATGATGAGAAAAAAAAAAACGAAAGAAAGAAAAATGAAATTTAATGTAATTTTTTAATAATAATATTTGGATTTTTTTTTTTTTGAAAAATATAGACAAATCACTGAACAATAATTTGTAAAAGAAAAATGAAATAAATAATATACTAAAAGACTAATAATACAAAATATATAAATTTTAATACGGTAAATATTATCATGTTAAATGAAGTACATTTTCAAGAGTTCTTTTATATATATATATATATATATATATATATATATATATATATATATATACAGCTAGACAATCATCGAATGATATAATTTTTTAATTTTATTTTAATAAAATTGACCAAATACATTCTCTCTCTTCTCTTAAATTAAAATTTATATTTTCATAAAATTATTTGTATCTCACTATTTTTTTTTAATATATATATATACACAGGATTATCAAGATGTGGGAAGAGTTGCCGATTAAGATGGATAAATTACCTACGGCCTGATGTCAAACGTGGTAACTTCACTAAAGAAGAAGAGAACATGATTATCAAATTACATCAATCATGGGGCAATAAGTATGTTTCTCTTCAATTAATCTATTATTTTATTAGCTTAAAATTTTAAATTAAATCAAAGAAAATTAATATATGTTTATCACTTGATATTATACAGATGGTCGAAAATAGCATCTTGCTTACCAGGAAGAACTGATAATGAGATCAAGAACATTTGGAACATTTATCTAAAGAAACAAATACAAAACAAAAGTACAAATCCTCCAAATGATCAAACACCAACCTCATCATCGTCATCATCATCATCATCATCCATGAATTCATGCGCATTTAATAATCAAAATGAAGGAGATGGCACAAGCAAACAAAATCATGAACCTTCAAACAACATTGACTTGTTTGATGATTTGGAAGTTGAACATTGGTTGATGCTTGAAGAGTCTCATGGTCTTATAAACAATGAGAACATTGAGAACAACAACAACAACAACAACAATAAAGAAGGAGATGATGATGAAGAAGACCCAACCAAGTTCATTGATGATGAAATGGATTACCAAATTGAGCCAGAGTTTTGGAGCTTAATTGATGATCAAACTTGTTTCAACGAAACAATTAGCCAAGATGAGTCAAGAACAATGGTTGAGAACAAGAGTTGGTTGGCTTACTTAGAGGAGGAACTTGGTTTGAAGGAATAGACCATTGGTTCTATGTTTTATATTATGTATATCCTTTAATTATCTTTGACTTAGGTTGATCAAGTATAAGAGATTTTGGGCATTATGAACTGTGTTATGTGGTGTTTGATATTGGTCATCGATCTTTTGCCGTATTTATTAGAAACTCTAAATTGCGTCGAACTGTAATTCAATATAATGATTAAATAAAATCAAACAAGAGTTAAGAGCCATTTGGTTTACAGAATTTTATATTACCGCCGGGATAAAATTATTAGGAATATAATTTATAAGTCATATTTATGAAAAATATGTGTAATTTTTGTTTGGTTGACCGGACAATAATGTGGTCGGGATGTAATATTATAGTGTTTGGTTAGTTGAGAATTTTTTACTATAAATTATTTTTTTGCTAAAATATCCTTATCTAATTAGTATTAAATATATCAAAATTAATAATAGTGTGGAGTAAATATTAACATTATTAAATAATAAATAATTTTTATTTAATAAAAATATTAATTTTTAATTTTTAAAATTTAAAAAGTTAATATTTTTGAGATTTTATTGAATTTAAAAGATATAATGTGAAAAAATTTATATTCATGTGCGAATGTGAGAGTTAGTACTCAACTTTCGGCTAATATTGGTCAAATTATCACATTCCAAGAATATGATATTCCCGCTCTATATAACCCAATGAAGTAATATGAAATTATTTTGCCACATTTCAGGGTGTAATATCCCTAATGAAAACAACTCCCACTTATTATTTCATTTCTCTGTTAAATAAAAGAATAATAAGAGTTGATTCACGTGGTTTTCATATAATAATAATAATAATTATAATAATAATAATAATAATTATTAAAATATACAAATACAACCTCTACCATTGTTCCACACTTATATAATGATTTTTAATGTTTTTATTTTATTAGTAAATACATTATGTAGAATTTCTAAGCCTTTTTAGTAACCTCTTTTTGCAATTTATAAAATAACTGATTTAACTTTCATTTTTTTATTATAAATGAAAAGATTTTTTTTAAATATTACCACTCTTTTATATCTATTTTGGATATTTATTAGAAAATAAACGAAATTATTTTTTTAATAAATTATACTCTTTTATTCAAAAATTTGAATTTAGGCCATTAATTACATTGAGCTCTCCCTTGTTAAAATAGAGTCCCATATTATAGAGATATATAAGAAAAAAACAATTCCATAAATTATTTAGTGTAAATTAAATATTTACAATAAATCAATATCTCACTTTTTTAAGAATTAATTAATTTTTTTTATTAAAAAAAAGGTTAACAATAAAACATAAAATGCTTCAAAGAAGCATTTGGATAATTATTAAAAAAATTAGGGTTAATTTGAAAAAAAAACACCCAATAAAAGCCCAAAACCAAAACTAAAACCCTCTCTTCTCTCGGCCCGCTCAGCTCCAAACCCTAACCCTAACCCTAACCCTACCTCTCGCCCTTCGATCTCATTGCGACAGCTATCTCCTTCTCAATAGTGTCTCAACGTGCTCTCTGATCTCCTTCTTCATCGGTTCTAGGGTTCGGTACTGGTATGTTTCTCTTCTCATCCTCTCCTTAACCCATCTGGAAAAATTTTCTCTAGGTTTAACACCTCGTGCTTCCTTGTCACCCTTTTTTTCACTTTATTATCTATAAGTTCGTACAATTTCAAGAATCTACAGTCGTAGTGAACCAAATCACCATGATACTTAGCTGATTATCTTGTGTTTTTGCTGCTGAAGCTTATTGAATCTTCGTTTCTGTTTGTTCTTCTGAGATACTGGAATTATTGAAAGATTTGGTATTTTATGTGTTTGATGTGTGCCATGTTGAATTTCTGTCTACAAAATTGCAAATTTTATAACTGTTTATTCATTTGTTTTGATACTGGAAAGACTGCAGTATATCCTCTGTAGGAGTGTTCATTATGATGCAGTAATTCTTAACTTATTATATTAGTGTTCGTCTGGTTCTTATGTTAATGGCCCAAATGTAATGTTTGCATAATTGGTTTACAAACTTTCATAATTTTTTTTGTCGCCCGCCCACCTCTGATCAAATGAGTGAATTCTGGTCAGCATGAGTTGCAATTAGTTGGTTTGGTGGTTGTGAAGTTTGGATTTGATTTGGAGGAAAAACTTTTATTTGAAGGTGATCCAGCCTTTAAATAATTACTTTGTGATTAAAATTCTATCTGAATGTAAATTGTCTCCCAAATTTTCCTGGCGAGAATAGATGATAATGAAAATTTTGGATTAGGACCAAATGGGAGAAGAAATTGTAATGACAATATTGGATATGGATCAAGTAAAACTTGTTACATAACTAAGGGGAGGAAATTGTAAATTTATAAGGTCGCAAATGAATCTACTAATTAGAAGCTATCACTCCCATCTTTTGCATCCTTAAACTTGTACAGGGACTATATTTTGCAGATCCTGCTGGCTATATTGGCAATCTCTGGAAGCCCTGTTCAAAGAGGGTGGAGCAATCTTGGGAGCAACAAGACCTACTTGGTTTCTAGGTAATCAATTGCTCTAGCTAAACTTCTTAGGTTTGCAATTGCTTGACATGATAAGCAATGCTAGTTTAGAAAGTATCATCATGTTATGTTCTTTTGTTCCGATTGAGGATGCACTCTACGGGTGACAGACCTAATTTGTCATGCCTGGGCATATGCTTCAGTCATGCATACAGCATTCCTTTAAAAGCTTCCTGGTATAATCTGTTTCCACTGTTAGACTGGCAGGAGATGATAACTCTGTCATTTCTTTGGCATAAGCATGTTTTCTTATTTATATATAAATATATGTATACTTGAACTTCTCTGGCAACAGTTGATAAATTTGACTGCTTATTTTTTTGATGAAATTTGTTTAAGCTTCGCTGCTACAAACCTTAATTTGTATCCTCTATGCTGTCCTACTATGATGGGCATTTACAATGTCAACTTGCAGTTGTATCTGTACTATGAGAATTTATCTTGCATATCTGAATCTCACTTGGTATTTTTTTATTAATTTAGTGTTTCATCTTAGATCCATCCTTTAGGTGGACCTCTTTTGGATTTTCTCACCCTTTTCTTCAATCATAGTGATGATTTAAAATCCTCCAAGTACCCATTTTTATTGATTTAGATCTTCCTAAATTAAGTTTATCCTTCTCATTGTTTCCTCGATATTGACAATTTGTGAAGACTGATTTTTGTTTTTGTTCACAAGTTAATATCAATTTAGTTAGTAAAATGCACTGCCATTTTGCTTTCTAGCGAAATCCGTTCAGTGTTGTTTGTCTTCCCTTGATGCTTTCTAAAATTATGTGATTAATTCATGCCATCTCCTTTATTTGTAGGTATACAATGCAATATTCTTTGTATTGTTTTTTTGCTACATGTTATATTGATATAACATGTTAGGTGTTGGTTGACATGCAGTCATCCTAATCAAGTATTTTTCCCCCTAAAAAATATATTGATAAATATTTATGTTAGTCTAATCAATCAGTACTTTTCCATGTTGTCAGTGATGAATACTTGTTTACATTGTCTCCTGTATTGCAGCTTTGTACAATCACAATGAGCTTGGTTTCACGAACATCATGGGAGCAGAAGAAAAAGTTTGAAGAGGTTGCAAACAAGACAACACTTGATTCTATTGGTCAAGAATTGAACTCAGAGGACAAACATAATTCAGATAACCTCAAGAGGAAGAAGAGGAGAAGAGAACATGTTGCATCCTCAGGTGAGAAGGACTCAAAGGTTGAGCAAGAAAAGGAGATGAAAAGACTCGAAAGTTTCTTGTTTGGAACCATTTATTCTCCTCTGGACTTTGGAAAAGAAGCCAGTGAATATAGAGAAGAAGAGGGTCTTGCTGAACCTTTGTTCATCGTGAATAAATCAACCAACAATGAGATAGAGTCTTATGTAGAAGAGTTGAATGAAGAGAGGGAGCCTCTGTCTGATGATGGAGAAGATAGAGAAGAAATGGACGGTGCACAACCTGCGCCACCCATGAAAATGTTGACAGGCAATCAGATAGTGGTTCACGAGGAAGAGTTAAACAAAGAGAAGAAACCTGCGTGGATTGATGAGGAAGAGAGTATGACAAAGGTTGACATAATGAAGGTGCCTAGGTTGAGAAAATTGAGGAAGGAAGCTGGGGAAGGGTTGATCTCGGGCACTGATTATGTCTCTAGATTGCGTGCACAGCATTCTAGGCTGAACCCTGGAACAGAATGGGCACATATTGACCGGAAATCAGAGCGTGTTCGTGATTCTGACAATGAGTCCGATGATGAAAGTGGCATCACTGTTGCTCCTGGATATGAGCGCATTGTTAGTGATGACATACTGAGGAGCAATGATGAGCTTGTTGTGAAAGATCGTGTGAAGCTCTTGCCTGGGCTTCTGGAGTACTCAAGGCTTATGGATGCCAATGGTGAAGAACCCTCCAATGGCCCCATAAACTCCATCCAATTTCACAGGAATGGCCAGTTGCTGCTGACTGCTGGACTTGATAGGCGGCTTAGGTTTTTCCAAGTGGATGGAAAACGCAATACTAAAGTTCAGAGTATTTTTATCGAAGATTGCCCAATCCATAAAGCCTCATTCTTACCTGACGGATCTCAGGTTATCTTATCAGGCAGAAGGAAGTTCTTTTACAGTGTTGATTTGGTCAAAGCAAGTGTCGATAAAATTGGTCCATTGACAGGCAGGGAAGAAAAAAGTCTAGAGGTCTTTGAAGTTTCTAATGATTCAAGTATAATTGCATTCATTGGCAATGAAGGTTACATCCTACTGGTTTCTACAAGAACGAAAGAGCTGATCGGGACTCTGAAGATGAATGGAAGTGCCCGCTCTCTTGCTTTTGCAGATGGCGGGCAACGGCTTTTGAGCAGTGGTGGTGATGGACATGTTTACCACTGGGATCTCAGAACCAGGACTTGCATTCATAAGGCTGTTGACGAGGGTTGCCTGTCCGGTTCTTCCCTTTGTACTTCACCTGACAGCAGTTTGTTTGCAGCTGGCTCAACCAGCGGAATTGTGAACATCTACAAAGAAGACGAGTTTCTCGGCGGAAAGCGGAAGCCATTGAAGACAATTGAGAGTCTATCCACCCAGATTGATTGCCTGAAATTTAATCCTGATGCACAGATACTAGCGTTGTGTTCAAGGATGAAGAAGAACAGTTTGAGACTTGTCCATGTTCCCTCCTTCAACATTTTCTCGAACTGGCCTCCCCCGAGGTCCAGCCTGCAGTATCCTCGGTGTTTAGATTTCAGTCCAGGTGGAGGCTTCATGGCTGTGGGTAATGCCTCCGGAAAGGTTCTGTTGTACAAACTGCATCATTACCAGAAGGCCTAAACTTGCGAAACCCTAGTTTTCCAAAACGCTGAAGTTATCACATAATGGTTATATTTTCATCAGTTAAGTTCAGTTCAGTTCGATGCTGCATTTTTGTTGAAAACTCCAAATGGCTGTGTTGTGTTGTTCTCGTATTCGTATTGTTTTTGTGTTTGTTCGAAAACCTCGAGAAGGACATGCTATTAAATTAATTACGATGAAACATTCGTCTGTTGTTTTCTGTGATGTAGCATAACACGCAGGGATTGTTTCATATTCAATCTCTGTTCATTTTTGCAGCAATTGTTTCATATGTGACATCCATGCATCTGATTATAACTTTCTAATGCCATTATTTATTCATCATATTCAATATATATATATATATATATATTAATTTTACATGTCATGTGGATTGACCAGGAAATAACTCTTATTTGACCAAGATAAAATGAGTTTTCTAAGTCTGCTATGAGGAGGTATTTTCTACCCTTCTTCTGCTTTATATACATTTTGTTTGTGATATATAAAAATTATGATATTTCACTGTTAATTGTCTATTTAATATCAAAAGATTGACATTTTATGTAGGCCTTAAACTTGGATAAAATGAAGCAATACCTTTAAATTATGATATTCTATCTTTTAGTATAATTTTAATATTTATTAGGAAAAGTATGCAAAATTTATTTTAAGGATATACAAAACAACTATGATATTTTACAAGTAAAAGAGAAAATATTTAAAATTATAAAAAAAATTAAAAAAAAATGACAAGCATATGTTTATATATTTATTGAAAATTGAAATGATATAATATGCAAAGCAAGCCACTCAAAAGGCAAGGAGTGGCGAACTTTGTTTTGGGATGAGGATGAAATCCAGCCACACATCCCAATGGGACCACCACCGCACTCACAACTCCAACCGTACGATCAAATTCCCCAGCATTTGATATTGCGCTGGACCAGGCCCAAGCCCAAGCCCACTAATCACATGATCATCGTCATCACTGACCGAAAGTGCTACGAAGACCAACACTTCCCAACAATCTCAGCCGTCCATCTTTGATCCAACGGTTTTGATTCTCCCGACCAACGAATCTTTTCCTCAGTCCCACAACGCGAATCTCATCTCGTTCTTTCTTTTTCTCCATCTTTTTTTCTTCTTCTTTATTTTTCTCGTATTTAATCGTCCTCGAGGGTTTCTCGTTTTGCTGTGATCGTTGAAATCCTTGGATTGATTGTTTGATCGATCGCTGCTATGGCTTTTCTTCGATCATCGGTGAGTTTCCGATCATCAAATTGATGTTTTTTTTTTTTTTTATTGTTTGGATTTTGATTGTATGTCTGTGAATTCGATTTTTGGTTTTTTTTTTTATATATATATTTTGTGAGACTGTGTTTCTTATTAGATCCGGTTTTTGGTTTTGATCTTATTCTTTTTTGCTCTTCTTGTTAGTGATTTTTGGGGATTTTTTTTTAGAATTCTAATTTTTTTTTGTGAGGTTGTTGTTGTGTTTGTGATGAAGTAAACTGGAAGTATTTATGTGGGATAAATTCACAATTTGATTTGAAGGGATGGAATTCGAATTTCATTAAACTGATTTAGCACAAGGAGCAAAAATGGAGGAAATTTGCACAACTTTGATGCTTTTCTTAGAAACATATGGGAACTTAGTCTTTGATTCTTGGTTAGGATGTCCAACTAGTATGATTTTGGATTTATGTTTTTGGTATTGCTCTTGATCAGTTTCATGCTTTTTTTTTTTTTTTTCTTTCTTGTTTATATTTTTGTGTTCTTTTTTGAAGAACCCTGATGTTCATTGAGATCTAAGTTTCTTGTGATTTTGTTTGTGCTTGCGATGATGAGCCAAATTGGGGTTTCTTATGTGATGTAGCGAACACTATTTTGAGTTGAAAGTAGGGTTTCAGGCCCAATGAGCAAAAATGGAGGTAGATTGTAGAACTTGCACAGTTCAAAACATGTGGTAGTCAAGTCTTTGATTGGTTGGTTAGAAGCATCAAGAAGCATGTGGTTTCTGAGCATAGCATGATCTTCAAGTAAAAGATGTGTGTTTTTGTTTTCTATTTCTTCAAGATTCTTGTGTTAGAGTCATGAATGGAAAGCAATTTAGATTATGTTTTCTGTTGGTATAAACTTTGAAATTTTTGACTGTTTGCTGGAATTTGCTGTGATTCTTTAAACTGTTATCTTTAAAATATTGATTCTTTTGGTCATTATAGAGCAAGTTATCTTCTTAATTCGAAGTCTGAGAGTGTTTAGGTTGTTATAGTTGGCTAGTTGCTTTATTGCTTCCTTACGGTATCAAACTTGTCTATGTTTGTGGATGGAATTGAATTTGATTATTGTCTTCTCTGGTCATTTGAATTGAAAGGTTTGTGAAAAGATATGATAGTTTTATTTGAGTTCTAGCAGGAAGCAAAACTTGGCACGTATGCAGAGGCTTTTATGCAAAGTTTTGCCTTGTTTTCTTCCTTGTTGTTTAATGGTTACCATTTCGATGATATCAGAAACAAGTTTTGTTCCATTTTTTATAAGACCAGAAGCAAGTCTAGAGGAATGGATGAATCCTAATTACCCCTTTATATTCTGTAACTTTGTTTTTCTGCTCCCTGTAGTGGATTGCCCCTTTCTGTTTTTATTTGTCTATAATCTGCTCCCTGTCTTTCAATATTTAAAATGAATAAAACGTTTAGGAGCTTTAAAGTATGCCATTTATGAGCCATAACAGAGATAGACTAACTGCTAAAATTTCTATGAGATGATTTAAAACTTCCATCAATCAGTAGAAAAGCAAAGGCTTCTACTTAGCAGCAAGTGCCAGTGCCATAATCAATATAGTACCTTGTTCAACAATTTCCCACTTTTTGTTTTGATGTAAAACTAGGATGCACTCGACGGGTGACAGATATGCTTCAGTGATGCATTGAGCATTCCTTTAAAAGCTTCCTAGTATACTCTGTTTCCTCTGTTAGATTGGCAGCAGGCATTAACTCTGTCATAAGCATGTTGGCAATATATATACACCTGAACTTCTCTGGCAAGTCATTAGTTGATAAATTTGATTGCTTAGTTTCTGATGAAATTCTTTTAAGCTTCGTTAGCACAAACTTAATTTGCATCCTCTATGCTATCCTACTATGATGGGTGTTTATAATGTCAACTTGCAGTGATATTTGAACGATGAGAATTTAGCATGGTTCATCTTAAAATATGTAAATTTGCATAGATCCGGCCTTTAGGTTGGACCTCTTTTGAATTTTCTCGCTCTTTTTCTTCAATCATAGTGACAACCTAAATTCTTCGAATTACCCATTTTTATTGATTTAGATCTTCATAAAATAAGTTTGTCCTTCCTTCTTGGTTTTTCCTTGATATTAACATTTTGTGAAGATTGCTTTTTGTTTTGTTCACAATTTTATTTGAATTTAGAATTTTAGATGCAATATTTTCCAGAGCACATGTTTAACCTACTATCAGTAGACAAATAGCATCTAACAATGTGTACATCAACTGAAAGAGGGTATATTGTTATCATTATTAGTACAACAGTGCGATGGTTGATATTATGTATAGTGTTAACTGTATAAAATTATTTTAGCCTTCATTTGAAGCAAAATTTATGCCAAGCCTCATCATTGGGTAATGGTGGAATTACAAAACCAAATAGCAAAGTTGGCCCTCATGCGACAGTTATTGATTGAAACTTCCTCATCTTTGTTTCAAATCTGGTTCATACTCCTACTGTAAATGTAATGCTGAGGTCAACATTTGGCTGGACATTTGGATATCTGCACAATTTGGGCAGCTTTAGTCTCAACTTCATGTAGTTATTCACAAATTTCACAAAATGCAAGTTAAAAGATTATGGAACTGACTGTTTTCTTCTTTAATGGTAGTTGGATTCATTATTTGAACCTCTCAAAGTATGCTTGTATGAATTCAGTTGTGTGGTGTAAATTGGTGTCCTTTTGTTTCCCCTGGTGTTTTATTTTTGTTTCATATGTAATTAAAAGTTAACAATGGTGTGGTACACAGTTTTATTATAAGAATGAAACTGATCGGTTTCAATTTGACTGCTGTAATATGAGTCATATATGATCATTGATTTTAACTGCCTAGAGAGTTTGGGTTGTTGATTCCTGTTTCTGATTCAAAGGGCTATAATATGCAGTAAGCTAGTATTTCAATTTTAACTTTTGGTAATTCATTCATTTGTTGGTGTTTTACATAGTGGTGTTGTCCTACTTTTAGAAAATAAATCACTTGAACTTGCCTGATGCTAAGCTTTTAGAGAGCCTCTTATCTTGTACAGTGGTAAGGGATTTCCAACTCAAGTTTGGCTTTGATTAATCTTAGAACTCTATTATCAATCTTTTGTTTTATGTCCTTGTATTTATCGTAAATTCATGTGAATATCCTTTACCTCTATTCAAAATTTGTCATATTCCTGTGTTGTTCATTGTAGCACTGTCCAAATCTCACCACAATGAATGATAGTTGAGCTAGCCAAAAATTGGTCGAATCGGCTACTGCCAGCTCTCCATCTTTATTTGGTTTTTCCTTTCAAAAAATTATAAAGTATTGGATTTAATCAATATTTAATGTTTGTGCTGATCTCCAAATTCTGAATCTTTGCATCAGTGAGTTTTTTAATGTTGACAATCAAATTTCATTTTCAGTCAAATGCTTCCTCTGGAATGGGTGTTGCTGATGATTGCAAGCACATCTTCTCAGAGCTTCAAAGGAAGAAGATGCACCGTTACGTGGTTTTCAAAATTGATGAAAAGCGAAAAGAGGTTATTGTGGAGAAGACTGGGGCTGCAACTGAGAGTTATGATGAATTTGTGGCTTCTCTGCCAGAGAACGATTGTCGCTACGCCGTTTATGATTTTGACTTTGTTACTGAAGAGAACTGTCAGAAAAGCAAGATCTTCTTCGTTGCATGGTGAGTTTCATCTTACACCATGCCTTTTCTGTTGTGAGTTCTGATTGATGATGGAAGTGTTGATTATTACTGGTGAATGATGTTTCCATCTTTTATTTATTTTCCATATATATCTAATACGATTTCCATGCATAAATGCACTATACGTATCTTAATAACAAAACAATATTGGAATATCTTATTGGCACTTACTGAAAAACGATATTATTTTGTGAATGTAAGATTGAGTATCAAGCAGGATATCACTGTGCTAGGAACTCTTGGTCTGAGTTCAGTGGTGTTTTTGGGTTTTTGTTTTTTTTTACGTTCTTGATCCTTATCACTGAAACTAGTATTATGTTTCCGGAAGTTGTGAATAAATGCACAATTATCTTACTTGTAATATGATGATTAGGTCACCAGCAGTTTCCCGAATCCGAGCAAAGATGTTGTATGCTGCCTCGAAGGATCGGTTCAGGCGGGAGCTAGACGGGATTCACTATGAGATCCAGGCAACTGACCCTACTGAGATGGATATTGATGTTCTCAGAGAGAGGGCAAATTGATCCCCTGATCAGGTATCTGAGACTTTGCAATGAAATCAATCATGGAAAATTGAGCAGAGTCTCTTTATTGTTAAGATTTTTAGTTTCTGGATAAAACTCTTATCATGATGATTGAACATCATATATATATATATATATATGTATAAGAACATAAATGGGGTGCTACTAAAAGAAGCTTTGTCATATCATTTGTGTACCAAGAGAACTTGTAAAACCAAGACAACTCTTTTACAGACCTGATACTGTGTAAAATTTCTATTATTTGGTGATGGTAAAGTTATGAAACTTTGAATTATTATAAGCTCTGTTTGGCTCTAGGCCTGTTGTTTGGAAACCATTGGAAGCCTGTGAGGAAATACTAGATATGAGTACTTCTTTTGGTCTATTTATTTATTTATTTTATTTTGAATTTTCATGAAATTAATGTCCCAAGTTTGATTAGGTACTTTAAGAATATATGCTTATCTTAATAGATTTCAACGGCGTTTTATTTTATTTTGGTCAGTCAATATACTCCATAAACTAAATGAGTATCTTTATATATATATATATATATATATATATATATATAGAATAGTATTTCAGAATTTTTTTTTTCCAAATTTTTTTTAATTGAAGTTTATTATTTCCAAAATCATGAAAATTTGATGTTATGCGGGAGAAAATTAGTGGAGTAATGATCGATTTAAGTTATCAAATAATTTTCCTAATTTTAATATTAAAATGTTAAAAGACATTTACATGGGCTTATTTGGAAATGGCAAGAGTGACATTTACATGGCCTTATTTGGAAATGTTCATGCATTGATCGATTGTGAGAGATGTTCACAGCTTATTTACATTTATGGGTTATTTGGCTATTTTGTTAGTAGCCGTACTGACTAATTTGTTATGAAATGAGTTTTACATGTACAAAATTTTGCAGTTTTGTTTTGTGTATTTTTGCAGTATTTCAACTTACAGCAAAATTTGTTGTAAGTTGAAATGTAGCAAAACATTTGGGTTAAAATCATCATTCTTCACTTTCCACATTATGCATCAAAAGCAAAGGTAAGCTTGCATGGTAATTAATTGTTACCATAATTAAACTTATAGTTATTTATGCTTTATTGTTTACTTATACAAAACAATTAGCCCCTTGCAAACATAGTTTTTTTTCACACAACCAATGTCTTACAAATTATTTAAACTTTAAAGGAAATATTAGCTTAAGAGATTTTAGCTTAAGAAGGACAAGGTTTATAATAGGATTAAATATATTAGTAAATTTCTTTCATGGATGCATGATAAATTCTTTAGGAATAAGTTTTTTAGGTGTCCCTTTTTTACCATATACTTAGAATTTCTCCTTGAACACCAACCAATTAAAAAACCAAATTGTTGTAACAATTGTACCAATTTTACAGGATGGGGGTTACTGTATTCTAGTGACCTAAGGTCAATGAAATACCATAGGAGAGGAGCCTAAGATCATTGTTCTAAATTATAATATAAAGGTTCAGTACTGGAAAATGGACTATAATCTTCATATATATTCTTAATTTCTTCTAAAATAAGATATAATAGATCTAACCGGCAAGAAATATTAAAAGTATTCTTAATATCTTGCATATAATAATAGTATATATATAAATCATATTTAAAAAGATAAAGATTTCTGACGAAATTATATATTTCTATAATCATAATATTCTTACTAGTTCTATGGGTCATTACCGTAGAATAACCCAAGAAAACTTATTACTAAGTACCCTATTAATATAGTTATAATAGAAATAGGAAGTAACTTAATTAGAAGAAAGAAAGAAAGTAAAATACTAACTCTTCTTACTAGATCCATAGGTTTTTGCCGTAGCAAAACCCACGGGATCGTATAATAATAACTAAATACCCTACTAAAGTAACTATAATAGAAGCTGAATTTGAGCTTGCAAGAATTAAAACTAAGATAATTATAAGAAATAAAACTAAGATAATTACTTTTACAACTATAACAAATAAGAAACTAAAATTTACATCTACTAAAGCAAATAACTTATCAGAATTCATAATTTTAAAATCCTTACTCAGTACTCAGAAAGTTATTACTAAGATAATCTCTGCCCGCCCGCCTGTTTCATTTTATGTTCATTTCCTTACCTCTGATATATACCTCTCACTGTTACCAGGCTTCAGCGTTTCTCTTACTTGTTCCTTCTCAGACATCATACCTACGCTATTTTTTCCCCTCACACGGCTTCCATGCCTTCAACGGGTACTTCTTCGCCGGTCCTTTAGTCTGAGAAGAGCCAAGTAAGGTACTTTGCCTGATGCCCTTCACCTAGACGAGGTAAACATCTTCACCAAACTTTTGACTAGAATGGTTAGAGGTATAACCCTTAATACCAATCTTTTGCAGAGATTAGCTTAACAAAACCTTCCTTTCCCTTTCGGGAGAGGAGTGTTAAGCTACCATAAGATAAGCAAGCAAAACTCTATTCTGAAAATCTACTTCTATTCTACTTCTACTATTAAAAGAGAGAAACTAACTTTGAAAGGAAGAACTCAAGAGAAGGCTCAGAAATTTCTCACAAACTCAAACTTTCATTCAAGGTTTTTCCACACACAAACATATTACATGGGGTCTGCTTTTATAGGCAAGCAGGGTCATAGTACAATACCAAAATGCCCTTATTATTTTTACAAAGAAAGGAACATTTGTGGAAAGCAGAAAAAGTACAAGTAATAGGGGTATTACCCTATTTTAAACTGTACACTTTTCTTGCTTTCTAGACCAAATCTTACATATCAAGTACATGCACTCAAATAATTTACATGTGAATAAGATAAGAAGGAATCTACTTATCCTTCCATAGCATTGTCTAGGTTAGCTTCACCAATGTCATCTAGGATGTTTAGATTTGAGTTATCATTGAAACGCATAGCATAATCTAAGAAATCATCATCTAATTCATTTATAAAAGTTCTGTCATCTCCCAGAGTGGTTTCGAACCATGAAGAGTTGCATTTCTTTAGATGTTCTGTGAGTTCTGGTTCTGTTATCAATGTTCCTTGCATAGGAGATTTATAGCTCCGTGTGCAAACTGAAGAGAAGACCTTCAAATTTGATTGTTCTCCTATAAGATAATTTGATTTGAATTTCTTAGGAGTAGTTCCTAACGAATAAGCTCTCCATCTCTTAAGTCTTTCAGTAATTGGGATATTAATATGATTTGAAGAAAAACTCCTCATTGTCCCATTGATGAACTGCTGGTTTGCCACAATGGACCATGTCTATGCGAACATAATGTTGTACTTAAGAAAAATAATTCTGGAAACTTGGAGGAATACTCATAATGTCTAAGACTGCAAAATGCTTTGGATAATATTCTAACATGGAACTCAAAAGGATCTTTATCTTTGAAGGAAATTGTCTTAGGAACCTCATCTGTCGGGCTTCAGTAAGAATTAACTTATTTAATAATCCTAATTCGAACAAAAGATCAATAGAAACCTTTTCTTGATCAACAGAAAAAACATCCTCCCATTCTCGAATATTTATAGTAGCTTGCGTTATTGAGAATCCTTCAGTGCAAATACATTCTGCTGATTTAGGATGATTCGGACCTTTATACTTAGTCATGTAAAAACTAAGGCCTTTGATCTTGGATTGTTGTGGCGGTAAACTGGCAATTTCTTGTAAAGCTTCAATTATCTTAAACTGTGTTTTCTGTTTTTCAGAATAAATTATTTTTATTACAATAGATTGGACTGGACTAATTTTTTGCGAACATTTTTCAAATGTTTTCTCCTTTTGTTCTAGATCTTTTTCCCATTCTTTTTTAAGCAATTCTTTTTCATTTCTTTCTTTTTCAAAATCTCTTTTCATTATTTCTAGTTGCTGCTTGAGATCCATCACCTCTTCAGAGAGAATTTGATTTGTTTGTTGAAGCTCTAAAAAGGCATCTAAAGATTTTGGCCTGAGGGTAGGGTCATTCATTTGGGTTTTCAGATTTTTTGTATGGAGATAATCACTAAAGTTAGTGAGGATTTTAGGAAAACTTGGATTGCGATTATTTGCCCACAGATTATCAATATAATTTCTCTCATAAGCATCTAATGAAAGATGGGGTGGTATATTGAAAGAAAGAGGTGATCCTAAAGGATAACTGGCTAATCCAGTATAAGGATTTTCCGGGAATTGGACTTTTGAAGCAGGGAAAGTATGATTTTTGGCTAATGCTGATTCCATCTGCAAAATCAAATAAACATTTATTAGTAACTTTTCTAAATATTTTAATTGGGGAAAAGAAACTTAGCTTTCACATTAGCTCTTAACACAAAGGAGCTTATTGGCATTATAATCCCCGTTAAGGCTAAGCGTATGAACAAGCTAAGGTCTGGTATAGGATACTTTACTTCCACATTAGAACAGATACAGAGGAATTTACTGGCTTTGTAATCCCCATCTGTTTCTAAGCATATGGTCAAGTAAAGGTTCATCCTTACAGTATAAATTAAGGAGGCTTTTCGATAACTTGTTCTGCAAATAAACATCTAGAGAGTCTGTCTGCAAGAGTATTATCTTTTCCTTTAATATGTTCGAAATTTACCCTATAGTTACCATTGAGTATTCTGTCTTTAAATGATAACCGCCTACGTTGACTAATTCTTTTACTATTTTTATTTTCAAAAAACTTTACTATAGCTTCACAGTCTGTTCTAACCAAGATGTCTTTTTTATTGATTAGAAATAGTCTAAAGCTATCTAATACATAACATACTGCTAGGACTTCTTGATCTATACTATGTGTGGGTCCTTTTTCTTTGTATTTGCCACTACTATATCTACAAATTGTTTCTTCAGTTTTTGAAGAGTATTTATTAGGTTTGGCTTTTAAAACTGCTCCCCAGCCAAGTTCACAACCATATGATTCTACAATCATATAGTCTGTATCCAATGGTAATCTAAGATCTGGTAGATCTTTTACTAATTCTTTTATTTTTTCTACTTGTTTATCATCTTCAATATTAAATTTTTTAACTCCAGTAAGAGAACTTTTACTATATAAAGGTCCTATTAATTTTTCTAAATTTTTTATAAATGGTCTTGCATAATTTACTAGTCCTAAAAATTGTTGTAAACATTTTATGTCTCTGATAGGAGGGGTGTCCAATATTTTCTTAGCTATGTGGGGTTGTAATTTTATTTGGCCATTTCCAATTTTCACTCCTAGAAATTCTATATTGTTACGAAAAAATTGAGCTTTCTTTCCGCTAATTACGATACCATTTTTTAGAAATTCACTAAGAACTAATTTTAAATGACTAACATGCTCTTGTTTAGTTTTACTATGGACTAAAATATCATCTATATAGACACAGACAAATTGTTTATATTTTCCAAAAATATTATCCATTTTTCTTTGAAATATACTAGGGGCATTTTTTTAATCCAAAAGGCATTACGAGCCATTCAAAATGTCCTAAAGGGTATGTAAAAGCTGTCCATTCTATACTAGCAGGATCCATTTTTACTTGCCAAAATCCAGACTTACAGTCAAATTTATTAAAAATTTTACTTACTTGTATTGAATTTATAAGTTCAGTTTTATCAGGAATATCATAAGCATCTTCTATAGTATTATCATTTAGCCTTCGATAGTCGATAACCATTCTGCTTTTACCTCTAACTTGTTCACTATGTTTATTAACAATAAAAGCCGGACTTCTATGTCTACTAGTACTTCTTCGTATTACTCCTAATTTTAATAATTCTTCTATATGCATTTTATAGTCGTTTATATTTTTATTTGTAGATTCTATTTTTTTGTTTTGTATTCTAAATTCTGGATCTTTTAATTCTAATTTACAAACTATTTTATTTTTATCCCAATAAAACAACAGATGAAGAAGGTAATATATTATGGAATTTAACACAAATTAAACAAAAAATTTTAGACCAATAGATTATGAAATAGCACTACAAAAATTGGTTTATCAAGAACATAGACTTGTAATTATATACGAAAATATAAGAAATTTCGAGAATTAAAATGTAATTCTTATTAGAAATCACCGACGAAAACCCTCACAGGTCTATATCTAATTTGGTCTTTTAATTTTACATTATGTCTGGTTAAATATTTTCTTACCATTTTAAGATAAGGTTCTATAAACCTGTGAGGGTTTTCGTCGGTGATATCTAATAAGAATAACATTTTAATTCTCGAAATTTCTTATATTTTCGTATAGAATTACAAGTCTTTGTTCTTGATAAACCAATTTTTGTAGTGCTATTTCATAATCTATTGGTCTAAAATCTTTTTGTTTAATTTGTGTTAAATTCCATAATATATTACCTTCTTCATCTGTTGTTTTATTGGGATAAAAATAAAATAGTTTGTAAATTAGAATTAAAAGATCCAGAATTTAGAATACAAAAGAAAAAAAATATAATCTACAAATGAAAATATAAGTGACTATAAAATGCATATAGAAGAATTATTAAAATTAGGAGTAATACGAAGAAGTACTAGTAGACATAGAAGTCCGGCTTTTATTGTTAATAAACATAGTGAACAAGTTAGAGGTAAAAGCAGAATGGTTATCGACTATCGAAGGCTAAATGATAATACTATAGAAGATGCTTATGATATGTGGATTGTTACTGTGCATAGCATGATTTGAGTGTTGAAAATAACATTTTAGGCTAAAATTATTTTCTATTATAACTATATCTTGAAACTATAGAATTATACCTATTATCTTTTAGGAAATATATAGGAGCTTCTGTAAAGATAGAAGACCAAATTAAAGGAAGGAAAGCAATATGGTTAGGAGAAGTACAAAGCTATCTAAGAATGAACGAAGAACTTGAACAAAGAGGAGAAACTCTAGTAGAAGAAAAATTCATAGAAATAAATCAAAATGAAATAATACTCCATAAAACATATATTCCATGGAGAATTAGTAACTTAGAAGCCTATAATAAACATAATAACACTTTACTTAAGTGGAAACAAAGTTTAATTAATAAATATAAAAGTATTGAAGTTTGTTATAATTAAAATGGGTTCAACGGAATTAAAATATTTAGATTTAGCATTACCCGAGAAAGATGGACATTTGATAATAGAAAATAATTTTAGTCTAAAATGTTATTTTCAACACTCAAATCATGATATGCACAGTAACAATCCACATATGAATACTATAATAGATTTAATAATTTCCTTAGGAAACAATTTAGAAAAATTTAATAAACGAATAAATAGAATTAATACACATATTTATAATTGCATATTTACACGAAATAAGCTATTAGAAGAATTAATAATTAATATTGATTATATAAAAAACCAAAATAATGAAATAATATGTTACTTAAATAATATTAAAATAGTACATGAAGACCATACAATATCCAATATCCATATTATTTAGAGAAATAGAAAAAATAAATAGATATAATGAGAAAATGATAACTCTCTTAAAAGAAATAAACCATTTAAATTTGACATAATAAGTAGTGGAACCAACGCATATCTTAAAGCCCTAGAAGATACTAAAGGATTCCAGTCTGACGGTAGTATAGGATATAGTCATTATTCAGCATCTGGGAGAGCAGACCAAGAATTTATTAAACAAAATAATACAATAATTAATTTATTGATGCAAATAATTGATAAACTTGAACAATTAGAACATAGGGTGAAACAAATAGAAGAAGAAAAAGAAGATAACACAAAGATAAAACTAGATTCTTTAATAAATCAAATAAATAACCTAAAAATAGAAGAAAAATCCAATAACAATATCAAGAAAAAAGAAAATTACAGCATTTTATTCGGAAGAAAATAAGATGAATCTAACCCCTTTTCAAGGAAGAAGTAGGACATTAGCTAGTACTTCAGATAATAATGTGACAAATGAAAAAAGTAGTATAGGACAACCTTCATTTATTAACAAACTATTCTACAATAAGAACAAAACAAACCACCTTACTTTAGAAGAAATTGTAGATATTGATAAAGATATTGAAATATATAATACTCATCAAATAGAATTATTAAACCCTAAAGTCTTGTATAAAACAGGTAATTTTAATTTTAATACTCAATTAATTAGAATCAATAGAGAAGAAGAAATTTTTGTATCCACAGAAGATGTTGGAATTCCTTTAATCAGTAAACACAGTATTAGAAAAATAAAAGAATCTGGAAAAAGATTGATCCATTTAGGATTAATTGTTATTGGAATTAAAGGATTAGTTAGAAGGGAAATTATTGGCAAAGTATTAATAACTATATCAGACAAAGGTTGGCAGTCTGATGCAAAAAATGCTCTTATAGCTGCTGTAGAAGTAGACATGAGTAATAATTTTGGATTATTTTATTGTAGTCCTGATTTTTCAATAAGCATAAGAGACTTAGATTTAATAGAAATAGGAATTCAGGCTAAAGGATATGATGATTTAATAAAACATAGCAATTTTTTAATAAATATAGGCTTTATTGGAAAATTAACATATAACAGTACCACTAAATATAAACTAGATATAAATGGTATTATAAGCGCCATAAGTAGTAGAGGCGTTAAAATGATTAAACCAATGATAAGTGATTCTTCAAAATTCAATGGTCTTGAGTGGACATTATATTAAAATTCAAAAAAGAAAGTAGCAGTACCCGAAACATCTATTATTTATAAAAATTTAAATAACGATTATAGTATCAGGTTTGGTAATTATAAAGAAATCCCTATTGAAAACCAACAATCAAGCCTAGAAGCAGATTTCCAAAACTTAGATAATTAAAATGGCTTGATTACCAGAAGGAACAATAATAATACAAAGAGGTATTCAATTATTTGAGGAAGAAATCTTAAGATTAGAAATAGAAATGATAGAAAAAGAACATATAGGAGTTTATGATAGACTAGAATATGATACATATAATAATTTAATCATAGTATATGATAAAACTCTAACCCAACAAGAAGAAGATAAGACACAAAAAGACGAATTACATAACCAAAATAATATCCCAACGAATCTTATGGAATCAGGAATAGGTAGTCATACACCTGCACCCACACCTATAACAACAGCACAACCCACTACTAGTAGTAGTAGCACTCATTTATTTGCAACTTCTGTTTCAACCCCAAGTGGACAACCAAGTAGAGTTCCTTATAATACCTATGATCCTGAACATGATATTTCAGACAGAAATAGACCAAGAGGAAAAAGATTGGACTTAGAAACCATTGATAAAAAATTATTAATAGATGATGGAAGATTATTAAATCTTACGGCACATGACCCTAAAAAATGGACAACAATTATTGAAATATGGGGTCAGATGGTATGTAGAAAATATGATGAATTAGATTATACAAAAACACCAGTAGAAATGTATAGCTACCTAGAAAAATTTTTAGGAGAAGCTGCAAGAGCAGTATGGGAATCATATGAGTTGAATTATCCCCAAGATTTTGCCCGAGATCTTGAATTAGGAGATGATCCTTATAATTTTGTAAATAAAGTTAGATTATTACTTCTAGAAGATTCTCCTAATGCAAATTACGGAAAATAACAAATTGACGCTATCAAAAAATTAGAACAATTACAAATAAAAAATTGGACATTTATAAAACATTTTTTATTAGATTTTATGTATTACAATAGTATAGCTGGATGTTTTTATGATAAGACAATAGGAGAAAAACTATTTATGAAGTTACCAGAACCTCTAGGAACCATAATACATAAGAAATATAAAGATATACAAAGGCCACCCCAATTAGACAATATTGGAACTAGAATAAAATTTATTATGGAACAATTGGTAGAAAAATGTACTGAAATACAGATAACGAAACAATTTAAAGGAAAAGGTGAATATAGTTTCTGTAAGAATATATATACACCCCAAAGATATGACCAAAAAGATAAACCTAAGAAAAAATATTACAAAAATAAGTATCCTTCTAAAAAGAAATACTACTTAAAAAGAAGTACATTCCGAAAACCTTACCTAAATAAAGATAAACACGTAAGAAAATTTGATAAAAATAGAGAATATAAAAATAAACTAAGCTGTTTTACTTGTGGAAGTACTAACCATTTAGTAAGAGATTGTACTAAAAGAAAAAATTACCATAATAAAGAATCAATTCTAGTTGACTGTGTCAATGAGGATTTATTATAAATAGATGAATGTATTAGTGATACAGAAAGCATTTATAGCATAATAAGTTATCCTGATCCTGAAAACATAGATGACTATGATAGTTCTATTGAAGATGATGAATTTATGGAAAACATATTAGAATCCAGTAGAAAATATAGTAATTGGAATGACAAAAATTTTGATCAATTAGACCAATTAGGAGATATGCTAACTTATTTAGATATTTAAAATGAGAAGACCTCCAGCATATCATAGAGGTAAATATCATAAAACAAATAAAGATCATCCAAAACAATTAAAAGAAGTTAACTTAATAGAATATATGTTTGCAAAAATAAGAGGTATTATAAAACAAAATGAAAGAATTAAGATCATACGGAGCTTAGTACTAGATAGATAAAATGATGACATGACTTGTATCCGAAAACATATAAAAAGACTTTGTTATAAAGATATTCCAGAATCGTCTCATGAACCTGAAATGATAGATCCTTTAGATTTCCTTGTTACAGAAGCAGAATTAGATGATCTTGAATCTGGATTAAATAATTTAGAAAAAATAATTTTTCTAGAATGAATATAGAATGTAACCATAATTGGCTTAGAAATAGTGACAGTAGTGATAAACCATGTTACTATTGTAATTTATATCCATCATTAAAGCTAAGATTTAGATGTCTAAGATGCTTAAAAGAAAGTTGTAAATTTTGCCTAATAGATAAAAATCAATTACCCACAGAATCTTCTTCCCTTAATGAAATACCTAGAATTAATAGATATGAAACATTAGAATTACGTATCCTATATTTAGAAACAATTATACAACAGCTCCAAGATAGAATACAAAAACTAGAAAATGGAACTAGATAGATCTATACTCTTAAACCATCCTTATATCTCTCAAGAAGTTAAAAATTCTTATATAAAGATGTGGGCAAATATAGATCAATACTATGAAGCACTAAAAAATAAAACATAGTCCGTTGATAAAAATGAAATAATAAATATTATTGAAGAAAATGATAAACAATCAGATAATAGTGTAGAAATAGAAAAAATATATAATGACTCTAAACAGATAAGTCCTGATATAATTAATAACCTAAAAGAAAATGATAAACCATCAGATAATAGTGTAGAAATAGAAGAAATATATAATGACTCTAAATAGATAAGTCCTAATATAATTAATAACCCAATTTATAGTATAAAAATCTTATGCATAATACAAATAGATGAATGGAAATTAGATGTTATAGGATTAATTGATACAGGTTGTTCTACTTCTGTCTTAGATGAAAATTTAGTTCCTACTCCATATATAAAATCTTTACTACCTGAAAATCAATATAGAGCAGAACAAATGGATGGCAAATTGTTTACTTATACAAAACAATTAGCCCCTTGCAAACTTAGTTTTTTTTTACACAACCAACGTCTTACAAATTATTTAAACTTTAAAGGAAATATTAGCTTAAGAAGGACAAGGTTTATAATAGGATTAAATATATTAGTAAATTTCTTTCATGGATGCATGATAAATTCTTTATGAATAAGTTTTTTAGGTGTCCCCTTTTTACCATATACTTCAGAATTTATTCTTGAATACCAACCAATTAAAAAACCAAATTGTTGTAACAATTGTAAAAATAACCAAACTTGTTGTCAAGAAAAAACCAACGAAACACTTCTGGAATTTAGTAAATGTAGCCTCTTTGATGAGTTAACACTTGAACCACCTTTAGAACAATTAATAAGTCATAATTTCCTTTATGATTTATTATCTTCTGGTAATTTAGAAATTGATGACATACTTAGTAAATTAGAAAAAGAAGAAATAATAGGAGAAAACCCTTGGAAACATTGGGATAAAAATAAAATAGTTTGTAAATTAGAATTAAAAGATCCAGAATTTAGAATACAAAACAAAAAAAAATAGAATCTGCAAATGAAAATATAAACGACTATAAAATGCATATAGAAGAATTATTAAAATTAGGAGTAATACGAAGAAGTACTAGTAGACATAGAAGTCCGGCTTTTATTGTTAATAAACATAGTGAACAAGTTAGAGGTAAAAGCAGAATGGTTATCGACTATCGAAGGCTAAATGATAATACTATAGAAGATGCTTATGATATTCCTGATAAAACTGAACTTATAAATTCAATACAAGTAAGTAAAATTTTTAATAAATTTGACTGTAAGTCTGGATTTTGGCAAGTAAAAATGGATCCTGCTAGTATAGAATGGACAGCTTTTACATGCCCTTTAGGACATTTTGAATGGCTCGTAATGCCTTTTGGATTAAAAAAATGCCCCTAGTATATTTCAAAGAAAAATGGATAATATTTTTTGGAAAATATAAACAATTTGTCTGTGTCTATATAGATGATATTTTAGTCCATAGTAAAACTAAACAAGAGCATGTTAGTCATTTAAAATTAGTTCTTAGTGAATTTCTAAAAAATGGTATCGTAATTAGCGGAAAGAAAGCTCAGTTTTTTCGTAACAATATAGAATTTCTAGGAGTGGAAATTGGAAATGGCCAAATAAAATTACAACCCCACATAGCTAAGAAAATATTGGACACCCCTCCTATCAGAGACATAAAATCTTTACAACAATTTTTAGGACTAGTAAATTATGCAAGACCATTTATAAAAAATTTAGGAAAATTAATAGGACCTTTATATAGTAAAAGTTCTCTTACTGGAGTTAAAAAATTTAATATTGAAGATGATAAACAAGTAGAAAAAAATAAAAGAATTAGTAAAAGATCTACCAGATCTTAGATTACCATTAGATACAGACTATATGATTGTAGAATCAGATGGTTGTGAACTTGGCTGGGGGAGCAGTTTTAAAAGCCAAACCTAATAAATACTCTTCAAAAACTGAAGAAACAATTTGTAGATATAGTAGTGGGAAATACAAAGAAAAAGGACCCACACATAGTATAGATCAAGAAGTCCTAGCAGTATGTTATGCATTAGATAGCTTTAGACTATTTCTAATCAATAAAAAAAGACATCTTGGTTAGAAAAGACTGTGAAGCTATAGTAAAGTTTTTTGAAAATAAAAATAGTAAAAGAATTAGTCAACGTAGGTGGTTATCATTTAAAGACAGAATACTCAATGGTAACTATAGGGTAAATTTCGAACATATTAAAGGAAAAGATAATACTCTTGCAGACAGACTCTCTAGATGTTTATTTGCAGAACAAGTTATCGAAAAGCCTCCTTAATTTATACTGTAAGTATGAACCTTTACTTGACCATATGCTTAGAAACAGATGGGGATTACAAAGCCAGTAAGTTCCTCTGTATCTGTTCTAATGTGGAAGTAAAGTATCCTATACCAGACCTTAGCTTGTTCATACGCTTAGCCTTAACGGTGATTATAATGCCAATAAGCTCCTCTGTGTTAAGAGCTAATGTGAAAGCTAAGTTTCTTTTCCCCAATTAAAATATTTATAAAAGTTACTAATAAATGTTTATTTGATTTTGCAGATGGAATCAGCATTAGCCAAAAATCATACTTTTCCTGCTTCAAAAGTCCAATTCCCGGAAAATCCTTATACTGGATTAGCCAGTTATCCTTTAGGATCACCACTTTCTTTCAATATACCACCCCATCTTTCATTAGATGCTTATGGGAGAAATTATATTGATAATCTGTGGGTAAATAATCGCAATCCAAGTTTTCCTAAAATCCTCACTAACTTTAGTGATTACCTCCATACAAAAAATCTGAAAACCCAAATGAATGACCCTACCCTCAGGCCAAAATCTTTAGATGCCTTTTTAGAGCTTCAACAAACAAATCAAATTCTCTCTGGAGAGGTGATGGATCTCAAGCAGCAACTAGAAATCATGAAAAGAGATTTTGAAAAAGAAAGAAATGAAAAAGAATTGCTTAAAAAAGAATGGGAAAAAGATCTAGAACAAAAAGAGAAAACATTTGAAAAATGTTCGCAAAAAATTAGTCCAGTCCAATCTATTGTAATGAAAATAATTTATTCTGAAAAACAGAAAACACAGTTTAAGATAATTGAAGCTTTACAAGAAATTGCCAGTTTACCGCCACAACAATCCAAGATCAAAGGCCTTAGTTTTTACATGACTAAGTATAAAGGTCCGAATCATCCTAAATCAGCAGAATGTATTTGCACTGAAGGATTCTCAATAACGCAAGCTACTATAAATATTCGAGAATGGGAGGATGTTTTTTCTGTTGATCAAGAAAAGGTTTCTATTGATCTTTTGTTCGAATTAGGATTATTAAATAAGTTAATTCTTACTGAAGCCCGACAGATGAGGTTCCTAAGACAATTTCCTTCAAAGATAAAGATCCTTTTGAGTTCCATGTTAGAATATTATCCAAAGCATTTTGCAGTCTTAGACATTATGAGTATTCCTCCAAGTTTCCAGAATTATTTTTCTTAAGTACAACATTATGTTCGCATAGACATGGTCCATTGTGGCAAACCAGCAGTTCATCAATGGGACAATGAGGAGTTTTCTTCAAATCATATTAATATCCCAATTACTGAAAGACTTAAGAGATGGAGAGCTTATTCGTTAGGAACTACTCCTAAGAAATTCAGATCAAATTATCTTATAGGAGAACAGTCAAATTTGAAGGTCTTCTCTTCAGTTTGCACACGGAGCTATAAATCTCCTATGCAAGGAACATTGATAACAGAACCAGAACTCACAGAACATCTGAAGAAATGCAACTCTTCATGGTTCGAAAGCACTCTAGGAAATGACAGAACTTTTATAAATGAATTAGATGATGATTTCTTAGATTATGATATGCGTTTCAATGATAACTCAGATCTAAACATCCTAGATGACATTGGTGAAGCTAACCTAGACGATGCTATGGAAGGATAAGTAGATTCCTTCTTATCTTATTCACATGTAAATTATTTGAGTGCATGTACTTGATATGTAAGATTTGGTCTAGAAAGCAAGAAAAGTGTACAGTTTAAAATAGGGTAATACCCCTATTACTTGTACTTTTTCTGCTTTCCACAAATGCCCCTTTCTTTGTAAAAATAATAAGGGCATTTTGGTATTGTACTATGACCCTGCTTGCCTATAAAAGCAGACCCCATGTAATATGTTTGTGTGTGGAAAAACCTTGAATGAAAGTTTGAGTTTGTGAGAAATTCCTGAGCCTTCTCTTGAGTTCTTCCTTTCAAAGTTAGTTTCTCTCTTTTAATAGTAGAAGTAGAATAGAAGTAGATTTTCATAATAGAGTTTTGCTTGCTTATCTTATGGTAGCTTAACACTCCTCTCCCGAAAGGGAAAGGAAGGTTTTGCTAAGCTAATCTCTGCAAAAGATTGGTATTAAGGGTTATACCTCTAACCATTCTAGTCAAAAGTTTGGTGAAGATGTTTACCTCGTCTAGGTGAAGGGCATCAGGCAAAGTACCTTACTTGGCTCTTCTCAGACTAAAGGACCGGCAAAGAAGTACCCGTTGAAGGCATGGAAGCCGTGTGAGGGGAAAAAGTAGCGTAGGTATGATGTCTGAGAATGAACAAGTAAGAGAAACGCTGAAGCCTGGAAACAGTGAGAGGTATATATCAGAGGTAAGGAAATGAACATAAAATGAAACAGCCGAGCAGAGATTATCTTAGTAATAACTTTCTGAGTACTGAGTAAGGATTTTAAAATTATGAATTCTGATAAGTTATTTGCTTTAGTAGATGTAAATTTTTGTTTCTTATTTGTTATAGTTGTAAAAGTAATTATCTTAGTTTTATTTCTTGTAATTATCTTAGTTTTAATTCTTGCAAGTTCAAATTCAGCTTCTATTATAGTTACTTTAGTAGGGTATTTAGTTATTATTATACGATCCCGTGGGTTTCATTACGGCAAAAACCTATGGATCTAGTAAGAAGAGTTAGTATTTTACTTTCTGTCTTTCTTCTAATTAAGTTACTTCCTATTTCTATTATAACTATATTAGTAGGGTACTTAGTAATAAGTTTTCTTGAGTTACTATACGGTAATGACCCATAGAACTAGTAATAATATTGTAATTTCACTTACAGTAAACTAAACAACTTTTTAGGTTTATACCATTTATTTATCCTATATTCTCCACCTAAAATTTATATGTAATATAATAATGAAAATAACCAAACAAGGATCCAAATTCCAGACAAAACTAACAACCACCACTTTTAAAGATTGAGAGTTCATAAATTGGTCTTTTATGGCATTTATTTTGAACTACCAGTTTTCATAAATGCTATTTAGGTAGTAGGTTTTACATCACCATTGAATTTGACATCCATTCAATATATATATATATATATATATATATATATATATATATATATATATATATATATATATATAATTTGGAGACGTTAACAGTAACACCCCTAGATCATTTAGAGATAATAAGGATGAAAGAGATAAGAATAGATGAGTGCATAAACAGTGCAATCAACAATATCTAAGCATGGTACTTGTTCTAAACAAGTTGTTCTAATGTGTCTGATTTGGACGGTTGAGATTGATTTAACATTTTTGATAATCATAATCTATAGCTTAGATTAAAATACTGTATATCCAACTTTTTACTATTTACTATTCATAAAAATATAGTAAAACTATTTAGATGTATGATCAAAACTGTTGGTTTACGATCCTACTGCACTTGGCCTAGTTTAGTTTTACTCTCTCTAGTCCTATTTATATGTCTCCTTTTATAATTTTTTTCTTTTTTTCTTTTTTATATATCCATTTAGCAAATTTAGAAAGTATTAAATAATTTTTATTCAAGATTACTGTTTTATCTTTGATGCACTCCTATTCTTTTAAACATATTTTTGGAAAATGTAAAACAATATTTTGATAAATTGAATAAAAATATAATGAAAATAGAAAGAGAAATTAATTATATTTTAATATATTAAAAAACAAAATGCTACAATTTTTATAAATTTAATACTATCAACTAATTAACCCATCACCTAAATCTTAATTAATGTCTTGAATCTCTATTGTTTTTATTTGGTTTGGAGCTTAGGCTCTCACTCTCATCATTGGCCGGCCCAGCCCAAAAAATTTAAGTTTTAAACCAGTCCAAGCCCCAAATCCGACGAGCCTCATGCATAGTTTGGGTCGGGCCGAGCCGGCCTAAATTTTTAGATCAATTATTGGATCGGCCTGTTAGATTCGACTTGAATCAACCTGCTATTATTTTTCTTAAGAAAAATATTGCAAAACTAAAATATGGGTAAATGCCAACTAAGTTGACACCTACTCATTCTATCACTGTATATTTTTTGTGTAATTTTTAAAAAAATATTTAATTAATATTTAATAATAAATTCAATGAATTAGCTCTGTTGGATCAACCTAAAAAAAAAATGATATTCATATCCAATCAAAGGTTTGTTTGGGTCGTGCTTTGACTGACCCGTCAAACATTAACTTTGGATTGGGTTTGGCTCGGGCTTAAGCTGTCCGTAGGCTTTGGACCAAATAATGAGAGTGAGGTGACTCATAAGGGTTAAAATAGCTCTATTTTAATTTTCTATATATATATATATATATATATATATATATTCTAATTCTGAAGTTATATAAATTTCTTTATTTTTTTATCTGTCGAACGCATTATTTACCGTATCAACCAAGAGCTAAAAAATACATCAATTTAATGATCTTAAAGTTTTTTATTTTTATTTTGATACTCTCATTTTAACATTGAAAATAACAATAAATTATTTAAATTTTGAAATAAAAATAAATTAAATGACAACTATTTCTTAAGACTATAATATAATAATATAATTTATTTTTAAATTCCTTTTGTTTTATTCATTAATGAGCATCTTTTTCCTCTTTTTCCAAGATAATTGGCATGTTTTACCACTAAGATTTTCAATTTAAAATTTTAAAAATCAACACACTTTCCATGTATAAAACTTTTTCCACTAAGATTTTCAATTTAAAATTTTAAAAATCAACACACTTTCCATGTATAGAAATTTTTCCACTAAAATTTTTAATTTAAAATTATGAATATTTATATCTCTCACACAAACTTGTTCTATAAAACAAAAAAGAGCAAACACAAATTCATTTACTAGATTTTAATGTTCATATTTGTAGTAGTTCCACATTTTAATTGCTATCATTACTTTCTTCTATTGGAAAATTAAAAAAAAAAATTAATATGCTCTTATAAATAAATGAAATAAACAAATAATTTATTTTAAATCTTATTAATAAATAAATCATTTTTATCGCATATTATGCGGACCAATTTTAATATAAATAAAATTTTATTTTTAATAAAACTCTATTTTTATTATCAAATCTTTGGTCTTAAAATAAAAGGTCAAATGTAAACAAAATTATGTTTTTACCTTATGTAACAAGTTTATTTATCTATAAATAATTGTTTTAATTTAAAGAAAACTTTTTTAAACGAGATAATATTATTTAAAAGAAATATGTGAATTCCATTAGTAGATTTGAAGAAATTAAAATTACTTTAATAAAAAATTGAATAAAGATATAGTTAAAAAAAAAAATCAATGTTAATTTGGAATTCCAAAATAACAAGTTTCTTTGGAACTTTATTTTATTTTTTGTTTTGTTAAAACAACATCTAATAAAAGAATGATGAAGGGAGAATGGAGGGAGTAAATGGAAGGAGAACAACATTCCTATCCATACCATGTCTATAAAACCACAAAGTCATAAATGCATTGCTTTTTTGTACCTAAAAAATATAAGTTTCTCTTTCATTTGCTCATTAATTAATAATTGTTCACCATTTAATACATTGCCGTCTTTGATGGTTTCTAAATTTCCACCGTTTATTATTAGTATTGAATTGAGAATTATAAAAAAAAAAAACATGGAATTGCAATCAAAGCTGCAATTTAAGGGTCAATTTAGTAATAATTGCACCTATATATAGGGGTATAAAAGTAATTATAAATAGAGCAGGGTAGGGTAAAGAAGCAACATTAAATTGCATAATAATTTGTCCATCTTAAAAGCCTATGAAAAGTCTTTGTTTACACCTGCAACTATTAATATGAAGAAATAAAGTCTTTCAAGTAATTAATGAAGATTGGTGCCCAATTGATTTATGAGCAGAATTTTCAACAATTGTGGCAATAAATATTTATGGACAGAACTAAGGTAGAGCTACTTATAACATTTTTAGAGACCTGTTAATATCTCCATTTATTATACAATTAATTAAATCACCAAAGGTCTGACCAACCACTTAATATACATTAAAACAAACCCATCTTCATCTTCTTTCATTAAAAGCATTTGAAGGGGCTAAAGAATAGGCAAAATCTTCATAGTTTTCAAATGATCATAATTAAATGGAGGAATGGTATTAGGGTACAAGAGCATTTATTACCTGAGACCATACTTATCCTTTATTACCAAGATTTGATGTGCATGATGGAGTGACTTCACAAACCTTTTATTTATCTTGCTGACTTTTAACCAACAAAACAGTAATAATGAATGTTTTTTTTTTTTTGTAACTTTAAGAATGAAAATCTGAGATAAAATCTAAAGAATTTCTCAGTGTCAATGAATACTATTCTCTCACTAAAAAAAGATAATTCTAGTCCTTTAAAACTATAGCTCTATATTTACCAATGTAGCTCCAGGTTGATCTACAACAAGTTAGCAAAAGAAGGGAAAGGTTCTAATTAATGTCTGTTTTCATGAGGGGGAGGTAAACACATGCAAACTGGTCATTTTGTCTAGCTAGCATTATAATGAGAGGATGATAGCCAATGCACAGTTGATGCAAGGATAATGAGAGAATTTAGGCACATGACACCTGATTTTTTTTCAGTATCATGTCTGGTAATCTTTGAGTTTCTGGTCTTTGACATGACTAATGACAAGATGGTTTTATAGTTCTGAAGAGTACTACTTCTGTGCTTCATGAGGGAAAAACAATGAGAGATAAGTTGGGTTTATATTTAATTTGCATCTGAATAAAGCTAAACAATAGTTTTAAGGGAGAAATAAAGAAAGCATGCATCACAGTGATGTGGGCAATAGAAAAAATGTTGATAAGATCAGTAGAAACATACCTGCTTCTGCATCATCAATCATCATGTCTGGCAATTTTAAAATCCCTGGTCTTTGACATGACTGATGAGATTTTTGGTGAGTTCCAGCATTTGTTTTCAGTTTCCAACAGTAACTTTAAAAAACAATCTTGAGGTAAAGAAAGCTTGCATCAGCGTTGTAACAAATATAAAATTGGATAGAGCCACTCTTTTAGTTCAAACGGACTGTTTATTTTTCTTTATAAATGCATTTTTTTACTTTGGTTCTTTCAATTACATATAAATTATTAACATTTAATCATTTTATTAGTTTTTTAAATCAAATCACATGAACCTAGTTAAATGAAAAGATGATGGTTTACATGGCATGTTATATGATTAATTCTATTGTTGAAAGGATCATATGTCATTGTAAAATAATTATTTATAATTTTAGAGTTATTGCTAATGTGAGCAAAATTATCACGTCAATACTGATACTAAAAGAATAATTACATACTAGTTAAATTCCTTTACTTTGCATCAAAATTTTTATAATTTGCGTGATTTTGAGATAATATTATTTATAGATAAATAATTTAAAACAAAAACAACTTAGCTAAATAATTTAAATTATAACATCATATACACAATATTAATGACAAAATAAGCAAAACAACTCTAGATGAAGTAATAGTAACAAATAAAACAACTCCAAATTGTTAGTTCATTTAGATGAAGTTGCCATATATATAAAAGTAAAAAAAAAAAAATTCTAGTTAAATGACATGACTATAGAAAAATGACAAACATCTATATTTTTTACCTACTTTTTATAAAAAAAAAAAATTAATATTCATTATCAACAAAAATATAGGACCCACAAACTCTAATGTTTAAATAACTTCCTATAATGCAAGCTATCAATATACTTTTTCTACATAAAATGTTTTCAACGATTATAATTAATTTTGAAAAACCTAATGGAACATCTAAAACAAAACAAATAAATAAAATAAAACATTTTTTATTACTAATAACACATTTAATATAAATAAAAAATTAAATATAATAAAATATTATTACTTTTTAATCATTTAAAAAAATTAAAATTATTTCTTAAAACCTTTAAAAGGAGATTATACAAATAACAGGTAGAGATGCCAATATATTTTTTAAGGTGTAAAATGATCCACTGTAACTGCCTGCTCTGGTTTTAACTCTATAAAATGAATAAAATCTACAACATTTGAAAGGTGAACAAAGGTTGACAAAAGTTACCTGGCCGTGCAGCGTGCCATGCCTTCGGATATTGGCAGTGCGCCATGCCTAGCATGATTTTCTAACCCTAGGTTAGATATGACTGACAGGATGATTGCAGAGTCACATGCTGTGTCAGTTACCTGCAAATCCAGCACTTCTGCATATTTGTTGACCAAAAAGAAGACCAACCAATTGCGGCTGTTCCTGATCACAATTTACTGTGTGCAATGTCATTAGTAACTTCTTCTGTTATAACAAATAGTTCAGGGTGGAAACTACAAGTAATCATTCAGATGGTATGCTAACAGTTATTCACAAAGAAGAGGGGCCAGAAAAAAAAAATATTGAAGGCTAACAAAACTGTTACTGACTTTTCAATGGGACAATAAAGAAAAAACTATTCCTACTTAAAAATCAAGCATTCATTTGACTGTATCAACGAAAACGTGTATGTACCCACCATCATTATTCAAAAACACATCACTAATAGCAACTCAATTTCTGCATGAAATAAATGAATGGGTCAGTGCACCATTTCAACACAAACTAATTTTGGGAACAGCATCCCATGTTAAGTCCTAACACAAAAGATTTTTTATATAAGAATTAAATTGGTAGTAATTGATGGATTGGAACTATATAAGGTGCAGGCTTGCATCAGAAAACTTAGGGTCAATGCTGGTATAATAATGGCCTGCTGAGCTCCTTCAAGATCTCATAATTGCACATTGATCAGCACCACACAATGAATGGAAGAGGGTGGGATATTTAAAGGGTTTTAGAAATGAGGAAGTTTCATAGGCCCAAAAATGGTCCCACTGGAGTTTGGTTGATTAATAGTCCTTGTCCTGGTCCTTCATTGCACCACATAATATTAATTACATAAGCCCCAAAGGGATCCTTTCAAATCTTCTACTTACACTCACCATCAACTTAAGAAGATTTAAACCAATTAAATAAGAGACAGTACAAGTGCCATGTAAAACCATAACTTTGAATTTAAGTTTTCATTTTCGTTTCAAATTATCCCCATATAACTTATCTGATATATTTTCAGTTTTTTTTTTGACAAATTAAAAAAAAAGTATAGAAAAAGACTTCAAACGTGTTTCAGAAAATCTTAACAACCACTTGTAGGCCTTTTTTTCCAGCCATGTAAAGTAGACTTCTGGTATTTTTAGGGAAAAAAGAAATTTAATAAACTAGACGGAAATTTTAAATAAAGACTTTAAAAATTAGAAAATTTCCTTTTTATTTTAATTTTTTTTTCAAAAACTAAAGTCTATGAGGGAGTTTTGGAACAAGCAGGTCCAAACACACGTCCTGATTGTTTTTTAAGGTTTAAATATTGCTATCCTTTTTTGTATTGTGTTCAATATGCACAAATTACTACTTCAGTATTTTTAAAATATTGAAATACAACCAATAAATAACTAGTTCCAAAGTTTTGACTCACAAAATTTCTAATAAATAAATAGAATATGATGCAGTAAAATTTGGATGCAAGAAGATAAAGTTTACAAAGAAAAGAAAAGAGAGAAAGTACCATGAGATAAAAAGAGCAAAACATAAAACTTATTGAGATAAATACGAAACTTCGATGCATAATTGACCAAATTATCTCTCAATAAATCCAAACGCATCATCTCCAAAAAAACAAAAAAAAAATCTTGCATGGTAACTACTCCATATAATCCCTAAATAAATCTAAGAAATTCATCCACATTTAATAAGAATTTATACCTCAATAAACACACTTGTCAATACTGTGGACAAGTAAAACTACTAAAACATGGGTGCCAGCAAGATAGCTACGAGACAGAAAGATAAAAACACAAACATTAATGCATTAATGAGATAAATATGATAACTTTCCTGCATGATTCACTGAACAATTCCTCAATAAATCTAAAAATTCATTCACATTTAATAAGAATTCATTACTTAATAACCACACTTAGATAGTAAAAATTGAATGCCAGTAAGACAGAAAGTACCATGAGATACAAAGAAGAAAACCACCAAAATTAATGAGATAAAAATGTCAACTTTCTTGCATGGGTTACCATTAAAAAGACAGTAACTTTTTTGCATTAATCATTAAATAAATCTTCCAAAAAAAAAATTCATACACAATGAATAAGGAATTTATCACTTAATAACTACACCTGTGAATCCTTGTGGTCATGGTTCTTGACTTCTTTCCCTATCCTAACATTAATTGCCCTAAATTTGGTTGCATTCCTCTTCTCTTGCTCATTAAAAACTCCAACAAAATAATCAAACCATTAATGGCCATTCTTATCCCAATCCCAATGTCTCCTTAGTCCTTGCTTTCAATTCATTAAATATCACACCTTTCACTACTCTTTATCAATCTTTCTAGTTCTTCACGTAACCCACCCCATTCTATGCTTTCTATGAACAACATCGTCTCTTTGTTGTTCTTCTTCTCCCAACCCAAGAAACCCTAAAACACCCTAATTTGAAACCCTAGAAACCCTAGGTCAAGAATTCTAGTTTCATCGCCGTGGATGGCGGCGGACGTGAGCGCAAGGTTGAGGATGATGAAGGACGGCAGCGGCGATGGCAAAGGCCAGCGCGACCTGATCACAAGAGACCTCCTCGGTGGCTGTGATCTCGGAGGACAAGATCGGCGTCTTGATCTCATGGTATTATATAGATTTCTTCGAATTTCTCTCTCGATTTCATCTAATTTTGTACTAATTTGATCTAAAATCGAAATTGAATTGATAGCCGGAGAAGGCGTACCTCGAGAGGAGAGGTCTCCATGATCTGAACCTCCCGCCGCCGGCAGCAGCGATCGGAACTCAAGCGATCGCGGAGGACTCCACAGCGCTGGATCTCAGGCTCGTGTCGCCGTCCTCCTCCGCGGCGCCGGAGTACCAAAGCGTGTGCACGCTTGAGAAGGTGAAGTCCGCGCTGGAGAGGGCGGAGAGGGAAGCAAGGGGAAGGAGGAGGATGTCGGAGGGCTCGCCTTCGCCGTCGTCATCGACGACGTCTTCGTCGGCGAAGAGACGGGCAGCGGAGGCGGAGGCGGAGGCGGAGGAGGAGGAGGGATTGGACGGCTGGGATTCGTCGGCGGAGACGGGGATGATGGCGGCTGGATGCCCTGGATGCTTGCTTTATGTGCTGATCTCGAGGCGGAATCCACGGTGCCCACGCTGTGATTCTCACGTGCCGATCACGGCGATTCCGAAGAAGCCCAAGATTGATCTCAACTACACCTCTCCATAATTTCAATAAATAAATAAATAAATAATAATAATAATGAAGAATTATAGAAATTTTTTTTATATAAATTTGGGGAGAAAAAAAGAAAAATTAGAGAATATGAGTGGTTTTGTAAAATATTTCCTTTTTTAAAAAAATGAGAAAAATAGACTTGTTTATTGTGTTGCAAATTCTCTTGTTTTTTTTTTTGGTCTATTTTGAAGCACTGAATTGCTGTAAATATATTGGGAATTTTATTGTTATGCTTTCAATATAATTATGGAATAATAATATTAAATTTTATATTTAAAATTTTAAACATAAGTAAATTATTATAACAAATATGGAAAAAAAAAATTTTACTCTACAAATTGAGGTTTTGTATTGATATCAAAATTAATATGAGAAATATCTAAACGTTAGAGAAACCATATGATATGTCATGCATATATGGTTGGGAACAACCTTCATCTTCCAATCAACACACAATTATTTGATCAATTTTTTTAAAAAAAATGAGATTTAATTATTTAAATAGATATATTAAATTTTTATTTTAGAATAATATTTTGACATATCAGGGTGTGCAATTTAGCACTAACTTAATATATAATTTTTAATTTTATTTAATATTAAAAAATTAAAATGAACTAGAATAAACCATTTTTTTTAATTATTTTATATTCTATAATTTTTATATATATATATCGCATTTTATTATGGCGTGGTGTGATTTGTGAGAATAAAAAAGAATTAATAATAATAACAATAATAATAATAATTTTTAATAAATGAAAGGCATCAGAAATCCTACGTGGCAGGCATGGACACGTGTCTACAATGACCAAGCATTTAATGCGGGCTTTTGTTTGCATTGCACGCGTGAAGGCTTGTGGGCCAGGGTTCGCATTAAATTTATGGGCCCCGCGCATTTAATGCAAAATTATTAGCTAGGGTTTTAGGTAAGTGGGCCCCCAAGAGAGCGGGTGGGCCCACTCGTAATTATGGCATTTTGGTGTTTTATCTGGTGAGCATTTTAATAATAATATCAATATTATTATTATTATTATATATATATTTAATGCATTATAAGGAATTGGGACCCTTCCACACATTATTTCATTATAAATGTCAATATATATATATATATATATATATATATAATAAGAATATTTCTAATCATATTAATTTCGATATAAATGTGAAATAAATGCTTCATTATTGTTTTGTGTAAAACGTTACAGGCGCCTAATCAATGGGTCACATTAACATATGTATTTATGCTCATATAAGTGTAAATTATTGACTTTAATTTCTATTTAATTAAATTAAGAGAAACTTTTTGAAAATCTCAAATGATAATATTATTATGTAAATTTTTTAAAAAATGAGGGTTTTTTATAAAATAAAATATCTAAAAAATGTGAATGTGAAAAATTGAAAATTTTGAAAACTTAAAGTGATTTTTTAAAAAAAAATTTGTAGGATTGTAATTAACCAAAAGTTTAGGGGTTTATTTAATAATTTCTAAAATTTGTGGATGTGAAAATCGGACGTGGGATTCGATCTCGGATCTCTCCGAAACGAAAGCCGTACGGAAGAGACTCGGTGCTAATTGAGCTAACAACCGTTGGTTTAAAGGCGGTTTTTAAAAGAAAATTTGTAATGTTTATAGGTTATTTTTATTATTATTATTATAAAAAAAAGGCGTTATTGTAATGAACCAAGAGTTTAGGGGTAGTTTGGGAATATAAACATTGTTGTACGTGATGAATAATATGCTTGTAATTTTAAGAGAGGATTAGGGGTAGTTTGGGAATATTAAAATTAGGGGATTTGATTGATGAATAATATGCTTGTAATTTTAAAAGAGGATGAGGGGTAGTTTGGGAATTCTGAAATTGGATTTGAAGCATAAGCATGATGATATGCTTGCATTTAAATTTTAAATATATGTTTTTTTTGTTTTAAATTAAGTTGAAGATATTCAAAATTTTAAAATATTTCTAACATTTTAATAATATTAAAATTTTAAGGGGGTTTTATTGGGGAAAAGATATTTTTAATAGTATATTTTAAACATCAAAAAACTAGAATAAAATTAAAATCATATTATTATTTGGACATTATTGGTGTGAATATAGAGAATACTTCTAACCCAATAAAAATTTTCTTATAAAAATAGATTGTAAAAACTATATAAAAAAAAATCCCTTGTATTTTTAATTAAAAAATAATATTTTGGGCTTTTAAATAAAGTAGTCATATTTTATTTTTTATTTAACCAAATGGCCCTAAAGCCATTTTAATTGTCAAAATGGCCCTAGAACCTTGTTAAAAAACATAATTGCATTTAAATATAAATAAAGTTACTTCTAGTAGGATCAGGGATTCTATCCATATGCATTCTTCTACGTCTGATTTTTGGTCGGCGAGCAGTATGTTGGCGCAGGTACAGGCTGCCAAAATTGTGAACTCGGTACCGGATGAAAACATGGAGCATAAATTTGTCTGTATGACATTATAGTCAACTAATGGAGCATAAGTTATTAATACTTATTATTGATTTCATGATTTAATTAAAGAATAAATTATAAACCCTATGTATTTTCATATTCAAATATATTCTTTTAAATTAATTTTTTAATAAATTTAAAAAATTACATAATTTTTTAAACAAAAATTAGGTTAAATAATCAAAGAAAAAAATATAATTTGTTAATTATAAAACAAATAAGGGATTTAAATTAAAAAAAAAACACACTTATATATTTCTTAAAAAGTTATTTAAAAGTTTAATAAATTTTAAAACACTAATAATTTTTTTAAAAAAAAATTGGTTAAAAAAACCCAAGAATATATCAACTTATTGATTATAAAATAATTCATGGGTAAAATATAAAAAATCATAATTTTTTATTTAAAAATACCACGTCAGCAGTCCAGTCAGCACTGACTTAGCTCCCAGTCAGCAGATCACAACACCCATGTGGGTGATGTGATGGTTCTAGGGCCATTTTGACAATTAAAATGGCCTTATGGTCATTTGGTTAAATAAAAAATAAAATAGGGCTATTTTATTAAAAAGCCCTAATATTTTTTAAATTTAAATGTAATCGGTGGCTTGTATTTTTATTACAGTATAAATTATATCGAATAGCTTTATTTTTACATTATGAGGTAAAATGCATATTATATAAAAATTTCATACTTGATTAATAGAATTTCTATAATTTTCTAAGCCATGTATTTTTTTTTTATAAAAACTATAAGGGTGTGTTTGATTGGCCATATTTTCCATGGAAAATTTTTTCATCAAGGATTTTCTATTAAAATAAGTTGTTTGATTGCAAATATTTTCTATGGAAATTTTTTTCACAAAACGGGTCACGTGACCACTTTTTCCTCAAATTTGTGGAAAACTTTTCTCTCTCCCAACTCAAAGAATAGTATTTCGTGAAAAGCTGAGAGGGCTATTTTAAAAAAAAATTGATGGGCAATTTGAAATTTTTTTATAATGTTGGAAAAAAATATCCTTAAATAATCTCTTTTTTTTTCAAATTCAGATAAATAAAAAATTAAAAATAAAACAACCCATCTTTATTTAGGATTCAAAAAAAGGAAATATATAGATTTTTTATTATTAAAATAATAAATTCGGGAAAAAACGAGAGATAAATCCTTAATAAAGCCAAAAATTTTTTTAAAAATAATAAACCTAGAAAAAAAAGAGATAAATACGTGCTGTCGAAGATTCGTCTTGGATTGTGGTTTTGCTTTAAAAGATTACTACAAAGTTTGAATAAAAAATTAATTAATTAAATTATAAATAAACATTAACATATATTTACACATTTATGAAGATTTGATTTTATAATTTGACAGACGCTTACCTAGTAGCAAAAAGTCAAGGAAGTTGATGATATGATGACAGGGTAGCCGACGACCTAAACTATAGTGAACGACGGCCATAACTATAATAGTTTTAAAATAGCGAAATTTCATGTCAAGTTCTGATTATAATTTGATTTAGCTTTTGTCCATGACTTAAATTTTTATATAAATAAATATTTTTATTAGAATGCACAACCAAATATGAACTTTTTTTTAAGTATTTATATGCAAATATAAATCTTTATCAGAGATTATAAATTTTATGAACATTTGTCTATTTGCTATACTAGATAAAATAAGAAAAAGATAAATAATAAGGTAGAATTTCTATAAAATTTCTTAATTAATTGTTAATTGAAAGATATATAAACAAATAAAAATAATTTATTGAAATATATAATTAAATATTATTTTTACATAAACTTGAAAATAATTTTCATTTTTACAATTTATATTGGGGAACATTTTAGATCTCACCCACCTTCTTCAACATCACTTAGCTCTCAATTTCATGTCATGCATACTGTTCAAACTAGTGACTTTTTAACATGACTTTGTGACCACTCATTAATGCAATATTTTCAAAACATGACAACCAAAATAATAATAATAATAACTTAAAATTTAATGTTTAATGTTTAATAAATAGATTAGATGGTCACCTGTTCTTTGATCATAATTCTATACCATCAAACTTGTATAAATTTTTTTTTTTTTTTTTTTTTTTTTTTTTTTTGAGGTAGGGCGACAAGCGCCAACCCTCAGGGGCGTACACTTGTATAAATTAATACCTTCCCGCCGTGGACATTATTTAATCATTATTTTATATATCAATTAATAAAACATAATTTGTCAAAATATTTAAAAAATATATATTGAATGAAGTACATGTCTTGTGTATTGCGGTTATACTAATATGACCTAATTAATGAATTATGAATTATAAGTTCATCATCATGGTTATTAATTTATGGAACAAGTAAAAATATTCAGTGATCAAGGTTATTAATTTATCAAAGTTATATTCTACTATAAAAAATTTTACTCCGATCGGATCTTATCTAATACATATATATTTTTTTAAATGAAGATATATTCTATTATAAAAATTTTTTCTAATTTGATCTTACCTGATATTAACTTTGTTGTATTATAAATGTTTTCTTCTTTGTTTGACTTTAATCCACATGAGTTTTAAACTAGTTTAAAAAAAGTACTGAAAACTTCTATAAGAAATAGATCTCTATCATTTAAATTATCTTTTGTTGCACTGTAGATGCTATAATAAGTACTATAAAAATAGATATTTTGCGAATTTTTTAAAATCTAAATTTTAATGAATGAATGCTGAACTCCCAAATAAATGAAAATAAAGGAAAAGAGGTACTAGTTTAATATAGCTAAAAATTAAATTAAATGATATGAATTTTGAATAAGCTTATAATGCTAGGAGTCACGCATTTTAAACCAATCCAAAATAAACATTGAAAACTCTATTGAAAACAAAATGTAGACTTCTATCTTTTAAACTAACTTTATTTGTATTATAGATACTATAAAAGGTATTATCAAAACAGATATTTTGCGAATCATTTTAAAGTCAAAATTTTAATGAATTATTTTTTAACTTCCAAATAAATGAAAAGTGTGTACTAGTTACATACCGCTAAAAATTAAATGAAATTAAATGAATTTGAATAAGCCTATAATACTAGGTGCCACGGGTTTTAAACAAGTCTAAAAGTACTAATATCTCTGTAAAAAAAAGTAGACTTATATCGTTACACTAATTTTATTGGTATTATAAATACTATAAAAGGTACTATAAAAGCAGATATTTTGTGAATATTTTTAAAATCAACATTGAAAACTCTATTAAAAACAAAATGTAGACTTCCATTATTTAAACTAACTTTATTCGTATTAGATACTATAAAAGTTACTATAAAAACAGATATTTTGTTAATCTTTTTTAAATCAAAATTTTAATTAATGAATTTTGAACCCTTGAATAAATGAAATTAAATGAAAGCTGTACAAGTTAAATATAGGTAAAAGTTAAATTAAATGATATGAAATTTAAATAAGCATAATCCTATGAGCCATTGGCTTAAAACTAATCTAGAAGTACTGAAAAGCTCTACAAAAAAAATAGACCTCTGTCATATAGATTAACTTTGTTGGTATTATAAAGGTACTTTAAAACGGATATTTTGTGAATTTTTTAAAATAAAAATTCTAATGAATGAATTTTTAACTCTCAAATAAATAAAAATGTGTACTTGTTAAATATAGCTAAAAATTAAATTAGATGATATGAATTTTGAATAATCCTTACCCTATGCTATGTATATAGGCATAGGTAGATGTAGTTATCTATTTTGGTTGGAAAAAAAAGACTTTGGGTTCATATTTGTATGCATCAATTAAATAGTTCAAATCAATTTTTAGTTGAACTACTAGACCTTGATAATAAAAATACAATGTTTTGTTTTGAAATCAATAGTCCATAATTCACTTTCAATCATTTTCAATTTTGTTTTAAATTTATTCAAATAAATTCAATATAAATTATTTCATAACAAAGCATTTAAAACTTATATTTTTTATTTTTGGAAATTATATATTTTATTACAACATGAAATATGGGTGGAAAAGAAAATTTTTTTATGGAATATTTTCCCATGGAAAACAAAAAAAATGGTTGTTTGATTGGTATTATTTTCTAGCTAGAAAATCAAAAAAAAAATTATGAAAAATTCTTATTTTGTTATTTGATTGCACCAATTTTCCTCGAAAAAATTACATTTTTCATGGAAATTTTTTTATATTCTCCAAGGAAATTATATTTTTGGCTACCTAAAATGGTATTAATCATAATCAACCGTTTTTCTATTTTGTGATCATTCCAAATAAAATTATTTATGCATTACTGATTTTAAAAAATCATCGTACTAAATTATTCAAATAACATAAGTCATTTATATTCCTTAAAAAATTGATATAGTAAACCACAAAATTCAAAATTATTTTTTGCTAATATGTTTATTGTTTCAGATGATTCCAACAAAAAAAAAAAAAATTCAAAGTACACATATTTCTTCCGTTTATAGAACTAAATAAATTGATAAATATCTTTACCTAAAATAGAAAATTACACTCCTAATTCCATTGAGTTCTAGAATGATGAAATTTTAGGCACAAAATGGGTATAAACCATATGATTAAAATTAAACAATAAATATGAAGAACAAACCAATAAACCCAAAAATCATCATGAATTTAATACATTGAGTAATTAATTTTTTTCATTTACATTAAGTTTCGGTAATTTCATTTATTAAAGTATTACACAAATAATTCATCATTCAGCCATTATATTATTAAAAATGTCACCTAATTAATATAAATCTCATATTTTTTCTTTGATCTTAATCTATCATCTTAATTAAATTGTTAAACCTCATTTAACATTCCATCAAACAAATCAAATCAAAAGTATATATAACAAACTTCTCAACTTTATTATATTTGAAACCGTAAACTAATTAATACAATATAGTTAATTATCATTCAAACATAATATAAATCTCCCCTTTTCCTTTGTCCCATCATCTTAATCAAATTCTCAAACCTCATTTAAAAAAATTAATTAAAAAAATCAAATAATAATAACTTCTCAACTTCATTAGATTTGAAACCATGAACTAAAAATACATCCAAAAAAATGAAAAATTAGTATGAAGTTATTTGATCTTAAAGATCACATATATATGCAAAAACTATATATACACACACAATAGAGGTCTACTTTTTATAGAAATATTAGTATTTTTAGACTTATTTAAAGCCCATGGCACCTAGGATTATAGGCTTATTCAAAATCATTTAATTTCATTTAATTTTTAGCGATATGTAACTAGTACACACTTTTCATTTATTTGGAAGTTAAAAAATAATTTATTAAAATTTTGATTTTAAAATGATTCGCAAAATATCTGTTTTGATAATACCTTTTATAGTATCTATAATACAAATACAGTTAGTTTAAATGATAAAGGTCTATTTTTTATTTTTATAGAGTTTTCGGTGTTTGTTTTGGATAATTGGTTTAAAACTCGTAACTCCTTGCATTATAAGCTTATTCAAAATTCATATCATTTAATTTAATTATTTAACTATATTTAACTAGTATTGCTTTTCATTTATTTAATTTGGATTTTAATACAACAAAGTTAATTTAAATAATAGAGGTCTATATTTTCATAGAGGTTTCAATACTTCTTTTAGATTGGTTTAAAACTCGTGGCTTTTATCGGTGGATTAAACACAAACAAACAAAAAAACATTTATAATACATCATCATCTTCAATTTTTTCTTAAAAAAAATATTAGGTAACATACAATTAGATTAAAAATTTTTTATAGTAGAATATAACTTTAATAAATTAATAACCTTGATTAGCGAATATTTTTTATCAATTCAATAAATTAGTATTCATGAATATGAACTTATAATTCATAATTCAGTAATTAGGTCATATTGGTATAATCACAATACACAAGACATGTACTTCATTCAATATATTTTTTTAAATATTTTGACAAATTATTTTTTATTAATTGATATATAAAATAATGATTAAATAATGTCCACGGGGGGAAGGTATTAATTTATACAAGTTTGATGGTATAGAATTATGATCAAAGAAAAGGTGACCGTCTAATCTATTTTTTAAACATTAAACATTAAATTTTAAGTTATTATTATTATTATTATTATTATTATTATTATTATTATTATTATTTTGGTTGTCATGGTTTGAAATATTGCATCAATGAGTGGTTAAAAAATCATGTTAAAAAGTCACTAGTTTGAACAGTATGCATTTCATGAGATTGAGAGCTACGTGATGTTGAAGGTGGCTGAGATCTAAAATATTCTCCGATATATATTGTGAAAATGAAAATTATTTTCATGTTTATGTAAAAATAATATTTAATTATGTTTTTGGATAAATTATTTTTTTATATATCTTTCAATTAACAATTAATTAAGAATTTTTATAAAAATGCTACCTTATTATTTACCTTTTTCTTTATTTATCTCGCATTACGAATAGTCATGTGTTCATAAAATTTATAAGTTAATTCATATATATGATAAAATTTTATATTCATAATGCATATAAACACTTAAAAAAAATTTATATTTTGTTGTGAATTCTAATAAAAATATTCAAGTAAATATGCTATGAAAATATTTATTTATAATAAAGTTTAAACTATGGACAAAAGCTAGATCAATATATTGTAATTAAAATTTGACAAGGAATTTGTCTACCTTAGAACTATTATAATTATGGCCATCACTCACTGTAGTTTTGGTCACCGGCTACCATGTCATCAGATCATCAACTTCCTTAATTTTCTACTATTTGGTAGCCGTTAGTCAAATTATAATGTGAAATCTTCATAAGTGTTTTGTCATAAAATATATGTTGATGTTTATTTATAATTTAATTAATTAATTTTTTTCAAAATTCGTAGTAACTTTTCTAGAACTAAATAAATTGACAAATATCTTTACCTAAAATAGAAATTACACTCCTAACTCTCTATTGAGTTTTAGAATGATGAAATTTTAGGCACATATAAACTATATGATTAAAATTAAGCGATAAATATGAATAACAGACCAATAAACCCAAAAATCATCACGAATTTAATACTTTGAATGATTAATTTTTTTCATTTACATGAAGTTTAGATAATTTCATTTATTAAAGTATTACACAAATAATTCATCATTCAAACATTATATTAATAAAAATCGTCACCTAATTAATATAAATCTCATATTTTGCTTTGATCTTAATCCATCATCTTAATTAAATTGTTAAACCTCATTCAACATTCCATCAAAGAAATCAAATCAAAAGTATATATGACAAACTTCTCAACTTCATTATATTTGAAGCCATAAACTAATCAATACAATATAGTTAATTATCATTCAAAAATAATATAAAACTCCCCATTTCCTTTGTTTCATCATCTTAATTAAATTCTCAAACCTCATTTAAAAAAATTAATTAAAAAAAATCAAATAATAATAACTTCTCAACTTCATTAGATTTGAAACCATGAACTAAAACTTCATCCAAAAAAAGAAAAAATTAGTATGAAGTTATTTGATCTTAAAGATCACATGTATACAAAAACTATATATGTATATATATATAAACAATGTTAAAAACTTCTCAACTTCATTACATGTGGAAGCATAAAATAAAATCAAATAAAGAAAAAAGATTAACTATGAAGTTATTTAGATTTAGAGATAACATTAACAACTTGTTGAAAATGATCAACATCACATAAAATTCTCAATGCACCATCTTGCTTATGCCCTAGCTCATTCTCTGCCATCTCAAGCAATACAACCATGCAAGGGTCCTTAAACAACTTAACATGCACCAAGAACCTCTTCACTCTTGGCTCTTTTCCGACGATCACCGGAATAAACCCTCTTGGAGCTTGCTTCTCCTCTTTTTCCTCCGACGATCCCTCGACAAGCCTTTCATAGACGCTGAGCTCCCTCTTCTTCCCCTTGAACCCCATGCCTCCTCCTTCAATGAGAAGATGATTATGTGTGTGTGTCTGTGTGTATATATATATTAAAGAGATGGAAGGTTTCAACGTATATATACATATATGGTCATAGAAGAAGGCTAGCTTAAGTTTCAAGGACGAAAATGGTTAGTTGAAAAGGATTTATATATATATATATTTGGTTAGAATAGAAAAGGCTAGGGTTTGGTATTAATTAACATGTGAGCCATGCATGACATATTATAGGAACTTTAGATCAACTAATATTAATTAACTATATATCTTAAAAGTAGTTAAAGGTATTTTATATCATTTCTAGTTTTGCATGTCCATAAGCCACAGATTGAACCCTCAAAGTCTGACTGGGAAAGACAATTGAAATACTAAGAGTGGTATTCATGCATGCTTGAATATAATTAAGCTTTATTTATTTATTTATGTATATATGAGTTTTTTTAAGTAAAAAGTGAGTCCAATTTAGTAGTCAAAAGAATATTTATTTTGGATAAAGTTGTATGCTTCTTATACATAAAGTTGAGAGTGCAGTGGAATACGCAAGACATCAGTACTTGTCAAAAATAAAAGGAATAATAAGAAAATTGTGCCTTTCTAGAAGGTTAAAAAAAATGTTTTTGTTTTTATGTGTTTTTCTTAATTTTATTAGTTTCTAATAATTGTGTTCTATAATTTTTCTTTTTTTTTTTCGTATATAAATAATAGTGTTTGTGTTAATTACTCTTTTTATTTGGGTGTTTTTATTAGTTCAAATTTATTTAAATATTAAAGTACTCATGGTTTTATTTTCAAGGTTCTATCACATCGATCTAATTAAATTTTCTATATATTTATATATTTATAAATATATTCACAATCAAATGTTGCTTTCTGTGTTTGGTGGAATTTGACAATTGTTTCATTATATATATATGTATAATGTTGAATAAATAGTTTATGAAAAATTTCATATTTATAAGTTTATTTTGATCTTGTATATATGCATAAAAAAGTTAATTTTATGTATATACTAGAAATAAAAATGGTATTTTTGTATAATGAACCATATGAGCTTGAGTAACACATTAAAATAATGTTTTTAATTACAACTTTTATTAGAATTTTCCATTATATCTAAAACTCTATATATATATCATTCAGAGTTCTCTAAAGTTAAAAGACATTGAGGGCCCCTAGAACTTATGCTTTTGAGTAAATTGAAACTAATGCAATTGACTCAAAAGAAAAAAGAATAAGTTCTAGGGGCCCTATAGGTTTTTGAAACTTTAGAGAACTTTGAATTATATATATATATTGCATTTAAGTCAATTGAAGATGCATGCTGCTATAAAACTCTATAAAGTCTTTGGTCAAAGATGATACTTTGATATTTAGTTTGGGTCAATTCATATATGAGACTGAGTTAATTAGAGTTTGAAACTTTGAGTTGGTGTTGTAAATAAATGAAGGCTTTGGAGCCATTCACACCCTTTTGGAATGTTTGAGAGCTCATTGACCTAATTAATCTCTTTAGACATTTGATTTTGTTTAACCTTGTTAAAATATTCAACTTTGTATCATTATTAATTTTTCACTTGTAAAATATAAACAATAATTTTCTGTTGTAGTCGTTAACATCGTTATTATAATATTTTCATTATAATATGTAAATGATTTTTCTTCATATTCTTTCAATTTTTTTGAAAAATTTAAAATTATATATATATATATATATAGAGAGAGAGAGAGAGAGAGAGAGAGTTGTTATTTTTTATTTTTTATTTTTTGATAATTATAAATAACTGCTACTTTTACATAAAATACATGGATCAAAATTTCTATTAATAAAAGCTGTATTTTAACAATTATAAAAAATTTAAATTTAAAATTATATGGAGTTCATATTAGTGACAATACAAGTAGCAAAATTGAGATTGTTATCATTGATGACATTCTTGATAAATCATTTGATATACATACCTACATATATCATTGAATTTTCATATTCAAAATCTCTATCTAAGTGGGGATACCAATTATTCTTTCTTACTTGTTTTCTAAATGCAACACATTAAGACAATTATGACCTGCATCTTTTACCAAGCATATGTAATTGTCAACATTTGATTTAACTCATATGGAGATAAATGCATGCATCAAGACTATCTTTTTCACAAGACAAAGAGTCAAACAATATCTTATTCTTCATTTTAATAATTCTAAATTACATTAATATCCCTTTTGTTTATTTAAACATTAAATTTTACAAAAAAAAAGATAAAAATGTAAATATTGTTCCTATCTACATGTAACAAAGCATAAGTTAAAAATATTAACATAGTAGATGATTTCTATGCAAGGGAAATTTAAAAGCCCATAATCAAAAGTCCCATGGTATCTTTGGTACATTGTACCTTAAATTGCTTTCCACTTGATATTTAATTGAAAAGATATTTTTCACTATATATATGTCTGTGTGTTTTACTTTGGTGGCTGTTCATAGATTTTTCATTGGATGCTTTATTTGAGTTTTATCAAAAACATATTTATTGTAAACCTTTATGAGATTGGTTATAATTAATTTTTGCTCTTCATCCCCTTATTTTTGAAAAAAAAAAATTATTCACATATTTGTAAAATAAATAAATATATATATTTCATTTTATATAACATAGTATGAACTCAATGATTTATGTCAATCTCTTCCATCAAGTCATTGTACGAGTATAACAATTCTTTGACATCAAACATAGAAGTACAAAGAAAATTGGTATGTTAAATTAACATTAATTATTATATTATAATGTCAATATTAATTAAAAAATACACAAGCAAACAACATGTTAATATTAGATAAGAAAAGACACTAAATGATTAATTATGTCTCCAAAGAAAACTGAAACACATCAAATACAAATATGGTTAGCATTCAATCATTTGGAAAAAGTGATGCCATTTAGGTTAACAAACATTGTATTTGCCTCAAGTGCTAGACTTTAGTATGTACTAATTTTAGATTTTAAGGTTTGAAATGTGAAGTTGTACTAGGATTATAAATATAAAAAATAAATTGTGTGTATTAAGATAAGAAAGACACTATAGGAAAATTATACATATCAAATATTATTTGGTTGGCATTCAATCTATTGAAAAAGTGATGCCATTTAGGTTAACAAATATTGCATTTGCTCAATTGTGTCCTGGTTTGGTTTGGGAGCAATTTGAAACCCCTGACTTTAGTTTGTTAGTTTGTAGATATTAGGGTTTGAAAAGTTAAGTTGTACTAGGATTATAAATATGAAAAGTAAATTATGGTTTAAGATAATAAAAAGGACTAAATGAATCATGCCGCTAAAAAACAAAACATATTTAATATAAATATGGTTGCCATTCAATCTTTTGAAGAAGTGATGCCATTTAGTTCAACATTGAATTTGTTTCAATTGTGCCCTGATTTTGTTTGGGAGCAATTGAAAAGCAAGACTTCAATTTGTACTATGTTTACATAAGGGTTTGAAATATTAAGTTTGTACTAATGTTATAATTTATAAATATGAAAATTGAATATGAAAAATAAATTGTGTGATTAATTTTCATTTAATTTTTTTTATAAAATTTATATTGAGTTTTGAGATATTTTTATTCATATAAACTACTGCAAAGCTCAATTTCAAAGTTGTATTTAAACTTGATCAACTTGATCCAATCTGCATATAAGTCTTACTTGTGTTATTATATTGGAATTTTCATAACATATTGCAACACATCAAATAAATACTAGAATTATTCATGAGCTTTTTTTTATCATATATCCAAGAATTTTATTGTCAAGTTTAGACAAGAAGGTTGAAAAAAATTAAACAGATCAATCATCATCAATTAAACTAAATCAGGCAAGTTTTATTTTATAAGACTTTAATATAATATGAGTTTAAATCACGCAAGTTTTATTATATATATAATGTGTATGGGAACAATGATGTGAACAGTGTCAAAAACTCGTACTGGGTTAAGAAAGAGGGTAGGTGGGTGGTGTGTTGAGTTATTGTTACGATCTCGATTTGATGGTTCAGATCAAAATACTATACAACCATCTTTTTTTTAATTTTTCATTGTACTACTATTTATGAGCACGGTAATACTATTTATCTGTACAGAAAAACTTAAATAAGAATGCTGGTAGATCCAATATCTACAAACGTTCTTAGAGGACAATTTAAAGGTTTAACTTTTCATTATACTACTATTCATGAGTACAGTAATACTATTCATATGTACAGAAAACTTAGATAAAAATATTGGTAGATCCAATATCTACAAACGTTTTTAGATGACAGTCTCTCTCTTACCCACACAATATATATATATATATATATATATTATTATGATGTGGCCAAACCACTCCATATGTATATACCTAAAATTTTTAACCATGTTTTAGGAAAGAGACAAGCTTTTGACTTTTTGCATAAAAGTTAAACGCAATTCCACTTGTCAATTGTGTCCATGGTTAAAATATACATTTGTATCACACAACTTTTATAGATCAAGTTGACTTTTCTTTTCAATTTACTTAATCAACATATTGCGGATCTCAACAAAAAGTTAACTAAACAATAGTCACTCACTAAAGTTATTTGATACAAAATAATCAACTTTCACACTCAATTATAATTTTTGTTACTTCCTGGCTCCTTGAGAGTCCTCTAACACTCTAAATAAAAAATAAAATATCATATATCTATATATATATATAAGATTTAGAAAAGAAGAAGAAGAAGAAGAAGAGAAAATGGAAAGAGAAAATCTGGACTAAGGAGAAGAATCAAGATGAAGAAGATGAAATAAGGTGAAGCATTTGAGTGAAGTGTTGAACATTGCATGGAACTCGAAGAACACCTCTCTGATGATCATAACCAAACTCCTCAGCAGCATTCTCAAGTAGAACAACCATGGTTGGATGCTTGAAGAGCTCAACATGCACCATGAACTTCTCCTTCTCTTCTCCGGCTCCGGCTATCACCGGAACATAGCCTTTTGGAGCTTTCGGCTTCTCTTCCTCCCTCTCCTTCCCACTCTTCTTCTTCCTTGATATCATCCTTCCACTCTCCTTCATAGTTTCTCTCCCAAGTCTTAAGTGTCCACTTACACATGATGATAAGGTTATATATATATATATAGACACACACACACATGTATGAATAATAATGGCCTTACCTTACTGCAAGGAAGTTGCAACAAAGCAAAAGGCTAAGGCTTGTGGCCTTGAATGAGATTGGAGTAGGTTTGACTGAGGTCTTGTGATTGTGTAGTGTGGGAGATTTGGGACAGTTTTTGAAGTTTGGTAGCTTTGAAGTTTCAATTCTATGTGGTTTGAGTTGTTATTGTTCTCCACACATGCATCTCAATTAATATCATCATCATCATTATTATTATTTTTATTTCCCATTGGAAACTTTCTCTATATTGTTTGCAATAGTTTTTGAATTTAATGTAACATGCCATAGTCAACGACCATTTAATTTATTAGCACATGATCTTCTGCATATATAGAGTGTTTGTGTTATTGTTGAAAAAAAAAGTTTGAATCTTAAATCATGCAGATGAGGTCACATGTGTGTTGAGTGTAACATGCCATAGTCAACGACCATTTAATTTATTAGCATATGATTTTCTGCATAGAGTGTTTGTGTTATTGTTGAAAAGAAGAGTTTGAACCTTCAATCATGCAGATGAGGTCACATGTGTGTTGAGGTGATAAATTCACATATGTGCACATTATATCATGTACACATTTCATCAATATATATAAATATATATAACATCTCATAAACATGGTTTACTAAAATAAGTAATATATATTATTTTTATTATTTATGAGATATATGGACAAGTTACATATTTAAATATTTGACTTCTGATTTAGGAGAAGAGTGAAGCACCAAGCCTTTTGTTGTTGTAGAGATGTTTTTTTTTTGTTATAACTGTAGTTAGTTTACATTATCTTATATATTAAAAACCCTATATTTAAAATTATATATATATATATATATATATATATAATATTATGAACTTTTCGTAAAAGAAAAAAAAAGCAAAAAATAAAAAAATGGTTCAAGTTGGGTTAAAAAAAATTATTTATTAAAAAAAAAAGTGATTAAAGGAAAGAAAAAAGAGTTTTCCCATTGACATGCTGTACTAGTATGCATATTGTAAGTTCCTAGAAGGGAGGCAAACTCTCATGGATGGGAATAGTGACACCAATCTATGTCCAAGGGGGAATGTATGAAGTGTGTGTATGCCTTCAACCATTATATAACATTATTAGTGTACATAGTGGATAAAGGAACTTCTTTTATATGTTATTACCAATATTTATTATTTATTTATTTATTATTATTATTATTATTATTTTATGTTGTATACATATATAATCAGTTTAGTTTTATTTTTATGAATATTAATTTAATTTTATTAATTTTAAAGAAAATTAAAATTTGAGAACATGTCAAAACATGAATTTTTTTATAAAGATCAATAATTTAAAAAATATATGGTTTTCGATGAAGAAACACTCATAGTCATCACTGTTTTTTTTTTTTTGAACTTTTTTTTGAGTTATTTTTAATTATATGTATGTCATTAAATAACACAAGTGATTTGTCTCTGAAAGTTAGAATGGATTAGTTAGAGCTCGAGAAATTTAAAAGTTAAAAAATAAAATAATTAATCTTTTCAATTACTTGATAGTCATTAATGGAACAAAAATGCAATTAAATAGCATACTAAACCCCATTGAAAGACCAAGTAAATCAATTATAATCAATGATTTCCAAATTAATACAATAATTTTAAAAAAATATTTGTGATAAAAATTAATTTACCTCATTAAAACAAAGGCAATAAATAAGACCGTTAAAATGAAAATAACAATGGGACATGTAAAAGGACAATGCAATAAAGGAATAGTATTCTTCATTGGAAACAAAGGTAACATGCAATGTATCAAAACCAACTTGCAATGCGTTGTGAAATATGCAACACACGTTCAGGTTCAAGATAAGTACATATACATCATATTAATTTATATTTGAAATATTTCATTTTTGCTTGTTTATAACTTTGGTATATATATATATATATATATAGCTCAAACTTAAATTTTAAGCTAGCATTTGAAAATAAAAAAAAATTAAGCATCCTAAGATGCATTACAAACATATGATATGAATTAAGTTAATGTTACCAAATGTAATAAAGAAAACATTCAATATATATAAAAAGAAAACAAATAATTATCAAATATATGATGATATAGTAATTCTAGTAAAGAAATTTACTTTTTCCTTTTTTTTTTTTTTTAATGATCATGAGTGAAAGACATCTAACTTGCATGATTGATGGAGTGACAAGCCTAATGAATAGTACAGTGCATGAAATGAGGGCTCTTGAATAAGAGTAGATTCTTTTGGTTTTTATGTTTTGTATAAAAAAAAAATTTACAAGATACTTCACTATATATATTAAAAAAGCCATTGGGGTCAAGTCATCTAGGCATATACGTAAATTATTATTTATTAAGAATATTTGTTTATGGTTGTTATATCATCATTCAACATCTATTATTTATATTGATATTGTACAAATTTACTATTTATAATCGCAGTATATTATTATATAAAATTGTTTAAAACTATTTAATACTGTTTATAAATGGATTTTAGACGTTAGATTACATTGAATGTTTTAAGATTTCAAATTAAATGACGTCTCTAATTAATGGGTCCTCTATTAAAAATAGTAAGTTAGTTAAATCATATTATTTTTATCTTCATTTGATTTGATTTGAGCTCCATTGGTTTGTTATTTCTACCATTTGTTTTTTTTTATTTCTATTTTATTAATGTAAAAAGTTATTAAAAATAAAATGGACAAAAATTTACATTGGAAAAAAAGGTTTATCTAATAAAGAAAGAAATCTCTTTAATTAGATGCTATATATAACCTAATCAATCTAACTTTCACTCAGAAATAATCTAATAAAAAAGGTCACTAGAATATAACCAAAATTCAACCCTAATAAAACCAGACACAATTTCAATTAGGTTTTTGTACCCAACCCCCCACGGTGAGCTAACTAAAAATCAATCTCTCTATATCATATGCCTTCTCTATCTCCATCTATTCATTGACTTGGAAATAATAATAATATTAATAAATGCATGATAATATATAAATTGGTTTTTGACCCATCATTTTCTCTGGAAAAGACACTGGATACTCTTTTTCTAACTTTCGGGGCGTTTATTTTGCTTAAGCGAAAGAAAGTCTGAAAGTGGGGAAAGTGCCACCACTTTCTTGAAGTGGAGGGAAGCGGGGAGAAGTGATATCAATTCCAGGAATTTTGATGTTCATTCGTCAGAAAATAAGAATAGAACCGAAGGATTTAAATGTTCAATGAAGTTCAAAAAAGATTTTGGAAGTGAAAATAAGTCAATTTTTATAGATTGACTAATTTCCCCCCACTTCAGTAAAAAAAAAATACTGAAGTAGACTTAGTTCAAAATCCACTTCAGTCGAAAGTAGGTAAGTATCATTTTTCTCATTTTAACACAAATGAACTCCAGGAATGTGAGAAGTGAGACCACTTTTCCCCACTTCTCCTGAAATGAACGCCCCACTCATAGGTCAAGGATTAGACTTCATGGCTTGCCCCCTATTATTTATTTAATAAATGATAATATTTAATTAAGCAGAAAATAGAGAAATCAGAAACGGAAACTTGATAGAAACATGCACTATGTTTGCGTAGCATCTCAATCTATTAAAGTTCAACATTCATAAATACTAATATTGATAAATATGAAACAGCATATTAGATGTTTCACTGTAAATGCAACCGTAATCAAAGCATGAAGAAGTTTACAAACAATAGTATGGTAAGTGTGATTCCATCCATAATAAAAATCATGAGAACAAAAATTGCATTTTGACACTTCACAGACAGCAAACTCCTTAAGTTCTATCAATAATCAAAGCATGAAGTATTGCAATTCAAAGTTCTTAGCCAACAAGTAGATTCCACAGGCAATCACTGTAGTTTCATATATAATTGAAGCAAAGTAGAATAGCAATTCATTATTCTTATATACTGCAGCATATTCCACAATTGAAATTCAAAGTTCTTATACAAGCAATTCATTTTTCTTATATACTGCAGCATATTCCACAATTGAAATTCAAATTTCTTATACAAGAGTATATTCTGCAGATCATAGCTCTAGTTTCATTAAATATTTATAACAAGTACAATTGCAAATTGAAGTCCCAGAGATGATAAGTAAAGATAATCATTAATACCACACGACTAAGTTCCAAATTCCATTGATAAATGAAGCATGAGTTTCACAAGCAGTATATAAAGGTACAGATGATCACTAATACAATTTTTATACAAACTTAAAGAAATTGATCCAATGATAAACAAAGCATGGAAAAATTTTATTTCAAAGTTCACAGCAGTATCACATCACAAATGATAACTAATACAATTCTTATCCAATTTATTAGAGTTATTACAATAATCAAAGCCTGAAGAATTGTAATTCAAAGTTCACAAACAGTATATTCCACAGTTGATCACTGAAGTATTTATTAATTACCACCCAACTTGCACAAGTTCCAAGTTCCAATGGCAAACAAAGAATGAGTTCTACACAGATGATCACTAACACATTACTATACAACTTTGTGAAGTTCCATTAATAAACAAAGCATGAAAAATTATATCTCAAAGTCTACTGGACAGCATTACTTTGCAAATGATCACTAATAAAATTAGTACATTATTTAGTGGAGTTCTGATTATAATTAAAGAATACAGAAGTGTTACTCAAATATCAGAGTCAGTATTTTTTTTCAGAAAGGATCAGTGGATCACTAGTGTACTTCTTATCCAATTTAGTAAACTTCCTACGTTAAACAAAACACAAAAAATTTGTCATCAAAGTTCACAAGTATCATTGATAGCTTTACAATCCGATTCAGCAAAGTTACAACGATTCTCAAAGCTTGCAGAATTGCACTTCAAAGTTAACAGATACTATATTTCAAAAATGATAACTCACTCAGTTACACAAATTCTAATTCAGAGTTCATGGACTAAATGTTTCTCGGATGATAAACTAATGAAATTGCAACAATTTAGATAAGTTCCCATTATAACAAAGCATTAAGAAATATAATTCAAAGTCCACAGATGATCACAAATATAATCACTGCACTATCTAGTACTAAATACCATTTCAGCAAAATCAAACAACAGTCAAAATTTTGAATATAAAACTAATTTAGCAACTCAATATCCTCAAGCATTGATATAATCTCACATGTAATATCCATGTAGATCGAAATCATGTAGAAAAGTAATAAAATTCTAGAATGATGGCACAAGGTGGAGTCTCTTGCATTCCAAAATCCTAATCTGTTCACATTAACAACCCTGCAACATTAATTAACTAAGCCACACATAAATCCAGAAAAAAAAAAATCTAATTTTAGAATTGATTATTTGTTAGTATATAGCTTTTCATGCAAAACTGAAAATCTAATGCACTTCTCTAATTAGCAAATTCAGTGTCACTGGACAAACGCTATAGTTCTAAAGACATCAGATGTGGTATCATAACAAGCCAAAAACAATAGAAAAAATCACAAATTCAAAGGGGAAATTAAAAAAAAAAGAAGACAAATTTAATCGATTCACCATCCAGACACAATCACAAATGAAAAATTCACAATTAAGAAGAAAAATTGGAAGAATCAATATGATAATTCACAGCATTTGTGCTCCCTTTTCTCTACCAATCCATACAAATACCATCAGAGAGAAGAGCCTTCAGAGATTCGAAAGCTCATAAAAAAAGAAAATTTCTAGAAATGAAATTAAGGAAATCAGTCTATCTTATTGAACAAAAAGAAGGCAGAGGAGATGGATCTGCACAGATGAAGGCAAAGGAAAGGAAAAGGAAATGAAATCTTAGTTGCACAAAACGAACCTTGTGAGCCCAAGAACCGCGCAAGAAGCAGCGAACAAGAAGAGGGAAGCGCAATCCCTAGCCGAGAACCGCCGCACAGCCGTAGCCTCCCTCTCAACACGCAAGCTCTTGGCCCGCCGAAGCGCGTCCACCTCTTTCATCAGATCAAACCCTACACCCTTCTTCTTCAACTCGGCCACACATCGCGCGAGCAGAATCCCATCCTCGCGATCCCTTTCGAGAAGCCGCTCAGCATGGCGTTCCGCGTCGGTCTTATAGCGGATAGCCCAGGCGATAGCGATCGAGCAGAGGAGAGAGCAGAGGAGGGGGATCCAGGAGCGGCTGCAAGAGGAGGAGCCAGCGGAGGAGAGGAGGATGAGGATGAGAGTGGAGTGGAGGGCGAAGAAGGAGCAGTATAGGGCAGCAATCTCACGACGAATGGAGTCGATTCGGGACTCCTTGAGGGCGACACGGCGGAGGATGAGGTCCTCCTCTTTGATCCATTGCTTGAGGAGAAGCTTGTGGGTGGGGCTCTGGGCGATCTGGTGGAGAGGATGGTGGTGCTGGAGGTCTCCCATGGTGGCGCTGGTCATCGTCTTCGAAGGATCGAAGAGAAGAGAAGCGTGGAAATGGAGATTGGGATCGAGAAAGAGAGAGAGATGGAAGTGAACTCTGTTTTCAAGTAACGGTCGAGTTCTTGATTTCAAAAATTGTGCTTCTCCAACGGTTGGATTTTTGACTCGAGATATTTAAATTTGTGTTGTTTTGCATTGAACCCCCTGGAAAACTTTGTATTGAATTGTGGTGGATTTGAAAGGGTGTTTGTGAAAAAACTTATGTAATTTGAAATTGAGATTTTTGTTAATAGGATCCACTTTTATAGTAAAAAAAAAAGTTGAATGATTTATTAAATTCTTTTTTTTATTTTAGATAATTTTATAATACAGTGTGATATATGAAAAGGATTTTGAATTTGAGATAAGAGTGCTTGATAAGGGTGTGTTTAGAAGTGTTAACTATGCAACTATTCATCAATTACCATTAATTTCTTGTAAATATGTAATTGTTTAGTTAGGAAAAAATACTCAAACCTAGTAATTATCATCACCTAAACATGAATGCAAGGTTAATTTAACTGATACAAGTGTTTTTTTCTATTAGTTTTGTAACTTGTTAAAAGCTCTTTTGATATGGCTTGAATTTTGTTTTAATATAAAAAATATATATTTTTATTGTGTTTGGGTAAATATAAACTTACCACTAATCTTGATGCCAACTAATGCTGATATAGTCTGGAAAAGTTTCAGCTATTTAAGTAAATGATTTTGAGTTTGAATCTTTGTATACGTAAAAAATCACAAGAGAAGAGAGGTATGTTATTTTTATTAAATTTTTATTCATAGTCTTTACCAATTTTAAGTTTATGGTTTCAATTAGTAAAAAAATATAATTTTTATTAAAATAAAGTTAAATATCATGTTTGTTTGGACATAATTTGGTTACTTCTTTAACAATCCATTGTTTTATTAGTATCTCGTAACGGGTTTCTTATGTAAGATGTTTGTAAATGAGGGCGCAAGTGCTGGACTTCTTAGTGTTAAATTAAAAAAAAAAAAAATTAGTTGCCTGTGGAATACACAACCCCAATCATTTTTTTTAAAAAACAAAAGAAAAAACTAGATAACAAGATATAAGCTGCAACCACAGCCAAGAACATCAAAAGAAAATCTCACAACCAAACCAAAACCATACGCCTTCAACCAATCACAATCTGCCAAGTCACCCTCTCCCTCCCCCACCTTATCTTCCCTCCCTTCCCTCCCTTATCATCATCTTCTTCCTTTTCCCTCTTCTCCAAACACTCTCCCAACTCACTCACACACAAAGAGATATACAAACTTAGTTCTATACCCTCCAAGAAAACCAAGAACACCAAATAACAAATGGCCACTCTCACCACCACCCTCTCAAAACCCTTCTCCTCCAAAACCAACCTCCCTAAACTCCACCTAAAGCCGAAAAACTTCACCATTATATCATGCCAAAATTCCCAAGAAAAAGATCAAGAATCATCAACTTCAATCAAAACATTCTCCACCGCTATCGCCTTGTCCTCCATCCTCCTCTCCTCTGTCGTCTCCTCCCCTCCCCCGGCCTTGGCCGACATTGCCGGCCTTACACCGTGTAAAGAATCCAAAGCTTTCGCCAAAAGAGAGAAGCAATCAATCAAAAAACTCGAATCCTCATTGAAGCTTTACGCCGAGGACTCTGCCCCGGCTTTGGCGATAAAGGCCACCATTGAAAAGACGAAGAGAAGGTTCGATAATTACGGCAAGTTTGGCCTTCTTTGTGGCTCTGATGGCCTACCTCACCTCATTGTGAGTGGTGATCAAAGGCACTGGGGTGAGTTCATCACTCCGGGGCTTATCTTCTTGTACATTGCCGGGTGGATTGGCTGGGTTGGCAGAAGCTATTTGATTGCTATTCGCAAGGAGGCGAAGCCGACGATGAAGGAGATCATTATCGATGTTCCTCTCGCGTCAAGCTTGATCTTCCGTGGCTTCATTTGGCCGGTCGCCGCCTATAGAGAGCTCGTCAACGGCGATCTTATTGTGAAGGATGTCTAAAGGTTTGCTCTTGTCTTTTAAAAGTAAGAAATATGAATTAGGTTGATGTTTCAAGATCATTTATACTCACATTATGAAGATACAATGTCATTTGTTGTATATGATTATATTTGTATATAGAATTTTGATGCAATTATATAAAATATCTAGAATTATTGGTTGAAATTTCTATTGCTTTGTTTGATACCATTGAGTCTAGAGAAAACAATAGTTAATGTTATAAGAGAAGAAGGCACAAAATATATAGAAATTATATGATAGGTGACAAATTGGATACTGTTTTTCTATTAATTCTAATAAAACTTAAGTGTTTGATCAATATTTATGGATTATATTAGACACAGACAAAACATATTACTTGAGCTTTGTTCAACCTAAAAGCTTAAACTAAAAAAATGAGATGCTCAAATTTAAATATTCAAATCTGTATTAGATTGAAGTGTGGAAGTGATGAAGTAGTTATAAAACATTAAGAGGTTGATTTAATCTTGAAAGAATTGATAAGTTGAAATTAAAGCTTGAGTAATTATGATGCAGGAATTGGAAGTAGGAGCTTTCACAGGACTCATCAGGAGAAGAAAAATTGAAAAGCTCTTTTTGGATGAAGCTTCAAACTCATGCATGTATTTCAAGTTTATTGTTGTATTTGTATGTTTATTATATCATGAGTATGTTCTTGTGTTTTGTGAAGCCACTAATTATACTCTTCTTCTTATGTAGTAATCATTCAAACATTCTGCAATTTCTTTCTCTCGATGTATATCCACTTTGTAATCCTTGCCATGTGTTCCCCCACTTTTTTTTTTTTTTTAATTCATTTAGTTTAATTAAATTTTGCATTAATTAATCAATTGAACGTGATTAATTCCAAACCATAAAGAGTGAGAAATATGATCAAGGGCATGTTTAGCCCAACATTTTGGCATCATTTTTGTTTTCTTGTTTTTGACATTGTTTCCTCTGTTATTTTATTTTTATTTTGCTTTTATTAAATTATTAATGTTTTGAAAATAAAAATGTGTTTGAATATAGAAGTTGGTGTGCGTTTTGAAAAACTATCTGAGAACAACTACTACTTAGTGTAGTGGTATGTTACTTGGATAGTGAATGGGTTGACCCAAGGTTGAATTCCTGGGTCAGCAGTACTGTTACAGTAATGTGCATGTACTGTAGATATTATATAAATACTGTAGTGGTACAGTTCATTTATTGCTTATGAGTCCCTTGTGGGAGGATGTCGTTTCCCTCCCCTACAAGATTGCAAGGCAAAGGAATTTATTAACTTGGCTTGGTTCCTGAAATATCTTTTGGGTGTGCATATGGTAAGAATCTAATTGTCCCATATGACGTCTTGCCAAGTTAATAAATCTTTAGAGAGTCGTTAAACCACCATAACTGGTACATCTTTGTACTTCTCCGTCCCTTGACACCCCATTACGGAGTGACGGCTTGTCGTCTTTGTCACCAAAAAAAAAAAAAAAAACCTACTTGGAGGAGTCAGTTTTAAATCATCAATAAAAAGACATCAGCCACCCTATGTAATAAAAATAATATATCAAGCAACAATCAACACAACATAGATTCACCAAAAAAAAAAAAAAATCAAGAGTCTTCAAAACCAGCATCCATCAAAGAAAAGTGCAAATACTAATAATTCAAGCTGGGAAAACTGCAAATCTTCAAGATCTAATGCTCGTTGAAGTCTGTCATGGCTGGCGGACGACTTTCTATCACAGACCGACGGCGGCAGTGGTTTCTCTAGAGGTTTTTCTCACGGACAAAAGGAAGAGGAAAGGAGAAGGACAAAAGCTAGATGGAAAAAATTTTAAAGTCAAGGATAAAATGGATATTTCATCATCCGGATTGGGCATTCCTCAACAAATTAGGCTGAATGGTAATCAACCTTCTCCCCTTATCTCATTCCTCAAAGAAACCTCCCACATTCCCATGCCTTGCAACCAAACATTGCATTGGGCCCATTCCCAATCCATTCCAAGTCCAAATCTTGCAAATAAACAGCCTCTAAAATTAACGGCATTGGAGAGTGGGTTTTAAACCCTCAACAATGGATGATCAACTATACGATTTTTACGAGAAAAAGATAGTGTCCCAGTTTTATAGTTTCTATTAAATTTAAGATTAGAATTTAGGAACCATAATTGAGAAAATGTTTTCAAAAAATTGTTTAGAAATTATTATTAAATTTTTTGAAAACAAAAACCAGATTACTACACAAGTTTTCACCAATCTTATTTCCAAAACATGAATTCCACGACAATGCCAAACAATCCTTGAAATTATGAGATTTTTTTCTTCAAAATACCTAGAATTTCTTTTTCATTGTATTTTTTATATTTTTATAATTAAAAATATTTGAGCAAAATCATTTATCCTTTGTCAGTTCCTTTGTGCCTTTCAATTGTTTTGTTTGGTATATCAATTTAATTTTTAATAACATTATGTAAAATTATGTATCAATTCGTTTAATGTGACATTTCTGTGTTCAATAGTATTATTTTTGTGCATTGTAAAAATATTGACTTTATGAACCAATTTGTAAACAAATAAATAAATTTTCATCAATGATTATATAGGGAATACATGCACAAAAAATAAACCAACAATCTCCTAAAGATGTATGTACACAAATAAAATCATCAACAAAAATACCAAATACCATTATTTTGAGGACTAATTAATAATGTATTATTTGATTTATTTATTTATTTTTTTACGAACTTCATATAACTCAAAAACTTCACTGATATATATTTTCCTCTTTAACAATCTTTGTGATTAATTTATTCATGCTAGCAAATATAAATTTATATACAAACAACATAATAATTGAAAATGAAAACTTACACACTAGAGAGCCTTTCAGACTACTAACAAGACCACATTGGTTCATACATGCTAGTTTGATCCATTTCAGTCTCTAAATTATAAACCGGCTTCTCATTGACCTCCATCATCTTTGGCGATGATGTTGCCGACGATCCTCCTCCTCCGCCACCGCCGCCTCTGGCCGATGTCAAGCGAAGATGAGCTAAGTATCCTGCATGTTGCATTCGTAGACGTATTATTTCGGCTTGTGCCATTGCTAGTTGTGCTTGAAGAACATCAACTTGTTGTTGTAGAGATGAAATGGCTCCAGCACAACCATATACTGGATCACGGACTCGCGCATTTGCCTCATATACCATACTACTTACAGCATCACTTCGATAATTCACTGGTAGTTCCTACAATAATTACAATAATGATATTTAGGTTAAATAAATAAGCCGAATTAGTAGTCCGATCATCATCCATGTTATTTTTTTAAATAAATTTTTTTTTTTGTGTCATCTGAACTTTAGTGTAAATTATAAACCTGCAAAATCCCTCGCTAAACACTAAATTGTAAGGTTTGCGGTTTAACGTTTAGAGTCTATGACTTAGGATTTATGGTTTAGGGTTTTTTTAATCTTAGATATAAGAATTTATAATATTTGGATTTAAAATTTTTTTAATATTAATGTTTAGAGTTCCGTATAAATCTCTAAAATTTAAAAATTATAAAATATTTAGAGTTTAAATTATAAAATAAATAAATATTTTTTAATAAAATAAAATAAAATAGTGTGGATGCTGCTATAGATGCCAACCTAGCATTCACATCATTCGGATTATCAATTCGATTTACTGAAAATTACTCCAATAATTATACCACCTTAAAATAAAATAAAATATATATATATATATTTTTTTTTATTAAAATTTTATATTTTTAATTTTAAGATTTTAAAAATCAAAGAAATTACAAAAGTCCAAAATGTTGAATTGAAACTCCTGTTATACATTCAACAACTACAACCACCTCAGTCATATCAAACATAAAAGGATGTAGACATATTTACCAAGCAAAATAATTGAAACAGTAAACAAGATTTTGTGTGTCTTATTAAATTTATTTTTTTAAAAAATAATAATTAAAGTTTTTTGTTCAATTTTTGCATAATAACATGCACATATATGATTGGGAGATAGGGAAATATTCCCTAACTCTTTCTATAAAAACCCTTCGCCACAAGGACTGCCAAACCTAAAGAGAGAGGTCTAGATCATTAAAAGTAGATTAGACTACTTCAAATGCTGATTAAAATCTCTATTAAAAATAAAAAAATAATTACCTCCAATTATATAAAATAACAATGTAATATGGAGAAAATTTTAAGGGAATAAAGCTTTATACACACACACACCTCATGTTCTTAATTTGTTTTTCTAATTATTATGTTAGGCCATTGGTCTTATTCATAGATACTAATAAATCTCCATCTTAGACTTACTACCTTAGTGACAAGGCATTAACAAATAGGACATATATTATAATTTTGGGTTTCAATTACTATTAACTATATATTTTATGTCAAACTCATATCAAACTTCCTATTTCTTATCAATAATGATGTTGAATATTATTTATTAATTTTATATAAACCTTTTCCAAAAAAAGACACGCGTCTATTATAAATTATAAACAAAATTCAAATTTCAAAAAACACAAGCCAAGAATGAAACAACAAATTAACAAATAATTAAAGAAAACAAATATAAGTTTTCAAAAACAATTCAAAATAATAAATAAAAGCAAAAACTACCAGTATAACAAAAGAGCTGATATTTCATTTTTCTCTTTTGATTAAAAACCAAACATTTTTTTTTTTTTTTTTTGAGATAGGGCGACAAACACCAACTCTCAGGGGCAGAGGCGTAAGCGGGCGGGAAAAAACCAAACATTTCAATATGCAGTTTATCCAATTTTTTTAAAACAAATTAAAATATAAGAAAATTATAAAATAAAAAATGCATGCAAAAAGAGAGAAAGAGAGAAATTAAGACCTGAAGAAGCTTGTTGACATTACTAGCACCAAAGACTTTGTGAACAGAAGCAAACTTGTGAGGTTGGTCAGGAGGGAAGTAAGGAGCAAAGAGGCAGTCCTCGGCGCAACGCCGCCGCAAAAGCTTGCAAGCCGCGCATGGTGATGCCGACGACCCTGTTGTGCCGGCGCCGGCCACCTTGTTCTTGCTTCTCATCACTTGCTCTACCTCTTTAATTCATATATAAATTAATTGTCTACCTTTTCATCATTATCATCATCATCATCAAAGTTTGAGTGAAATGAAGTAAAGTGAAGTTAAGTGCATGCTCTTTAGAGTTTAGACAAAGAAGAGAAAAGAGAAAGAAAGAGAAGGGAAGAAAGAAAGAAAGCAAAGGAGGAGAAGAGAAGAGGTGCATGCTTCAAGTGGCTTTAAAGAAGCATGAGAATATTCTTCAAAAAACAAGGACTTGAGGGCCCAAATCATGTGCCTTCTTCATTTATTAATTTAGTAATTTTTTTAAATTTATATCTAATATTATATACAAACCAAACATATTATTTAGATCAAATTCAATTAAAAAATTTAAATATGATAGAATGAAAAACACAAGCGTATATATTTAATTTATACTTGTATGAGATTATTAGTTACTATAATCGCATGCATATATCTTTTTCCGGTTGAGATTTTTTTTGAATAAATATAATTTATGAGTGACAATGTATTGATGTCTCTAATAATACTTGAAAATGTTATATATTTGGTAGTTAGAGTTTGCATTGATGGTATTTAAATTATATTAGAAAAAAAAAATATATATATATATATATATATATATATATATATTGTCTTCTTAAATAAACATATTTAAAATCATATAAATTAGATTATATCAAAATGCATAATAAATGTATTATATTCTAACTCAATTTGGCTAGATCTACACGAACTTATATTTTATTATAAGTTTATAATTAATAATCTTTGAGTATCTCATTTATTTTTAATATCTCTGGACCATAAAAAAATGTTAGTTGCCAACCAACTACACATTTGTATTTGAAATGGTCCTTTCAGGTAGTTTTGTTAATTAAACCTTTGATTCACTTATCAATGATATTGTATTTCAAATAAAAATCGTAATAATACTTTTTTTTTATTAACAGGCGACAAGCACCCCCCATTTAAAGAATTAATAGTGCTATATGAGCACGTTTTTTTATGAAAATTGTATTAAACATATAAAAGCTGAATAAAAAAGATTTTTATGTTCTTTTCTTATTTAAGAGAAGTAATATGAAAATTTTGAGTAACAATATAGGGAAAAAATACTAAATTATTCTAACAAACAAAACATTTTATAAATATGTTAATGTGATTTAATCCTAAGACATAAATATGATCAAATAAAATAAATCTAATCTTTCAACAAGCTTGTTTGACTTTCTCCCCAATTCCTCCAAAGATCACCCATACAATTTTAAAGAAACTTGAATATAATAATTAGAGAAATAAAGAGGGAGTAGTAATAGTTGAAGACATTATTTGTGTTTCACTTTAATTTCCATTCTCCTATTATGATTTCCTATTCATTGAAGTGATCAAATTAATGCCATTATTATAATATGAAAACAAATTATATCCTTGGAACTCTTCTTCCCAAAGAATGGTAATGTATATGTATATATATAAAGAGACATGTACAACAAAAGTTAATTTGGTTCCAAACTTTCTAATCCCTAAAATTGTTTGAACTAATAATATATTCCTTGTGTATGCTTAACAAACAACATTGATAGATACTTGAACTTAAAACTTTGATTTTGTTGGTCTTAGATCTGGTTTAGATTTTCTTTTCTCTAATTAATTAAAACATATTATATATTAATTTAATTAATTAGTTTACTTTTTATTATGCATATAGTAATATCTACTTAATGGAACAAATTTTAGACTTTTTTTAAGCCAAAGTGCATCAATGATCTATAAACTAAATTTGAAAATTTATTTGTCTCTTAGAAAAAAAAATTGTTATTCCTCCCAACTACATCACTGTGCATGTGCAAGTTGATACTTAAGATATTCAAATTGCACGTGTATTTATTTCAAGAACCAAACAAATTGTCAAGTATCATTGCACTTCCAATGTAAATTTTTTTTTTACATGAGGAACAGACAGCTCGTAGGCCCTGCTAGACAGTCAGGAGTGTGTGCAAGTCTCGATGGAGCAAGTGGGGGCAGGACCAGCGCTCACATGGGCGCTGGGACCACCCGCACACAACTACCGCTCACAACTCCCAGAAATATGCTCTTACCCGAGAATCGAACTCTCACCACTCGGTGAAAAGCTCTATCGGAGACCCGTGTACCAATAGACCGTGTGATCTTTGGCATTTCCAATGTAAATTCTGGTAATAACAACGAGTTAAAGAAATTGATCGCCTAAGGACAAGGTACTGGTAACTAAAGTCTTGTGAATAGTGGTTGTAACTATCATAGTCTTAAGGTAGTGAAATTCCATAGCTTATAGATGTGACAATTTTGGCATTATCTTCCGAGATAGAGCTCGGTGAAGTAAATATTTTTGTGAAGATACAAACTATTATCAAAGCTTAAACAATAATAACCTATAAAACTTTTGTATCATATAAAATTAGCTATGGGTCTTTCTTGTGTTTTTGAAATATATTTTTAAAAATCAATATTGTATTTCCATTAATTTAATTTAATTTAATTTATTTTTTTAGCGTGACATCATTTGGTTGATCATGTGCATGTATCCTTAAGTTGTGATTAAGAGTTAATTGTGTTCCGATGAAAGTCAAGTTAATCTTTGTTCTCATATGATTATAAAGACTTCTTAAACTTTCAGAGGATCCAGACAAAAAAGACCAATGCTTGCTTTAATGACCAACAAATGGATCTTAGAATCTAAAGAGATAGGCCTTAGGCATGAGATCTCTACTAAGTCTCTAATGACACTTCACTATCACTAAAATCAACTTGGCTTACTTATAATGCACATGAAAATGATTGATTAATCTCATCAATCTTTCTCTAAATTTATATAAAAAAAAATCCCCTCTTTTTTGTTATATAAATTATTATACATAAATATAATTATAATCAAATTTTGAGTGATTTTTTTATTTATATTTTGTTTGCTTGAAAGAGACTGATGAAACCGCTTCTGCAATAAGGTTGATAGGACTTTATTATTCTCTTTATTAAAAAATCAAGAGTGAATTTTGTGCTTTGTTTATAAACTTTTTAATATATATATATATATATATATATATATATATATATATATGTTTTATTTTATTTTTTTTGACAAAACGATAAGCACCAAATCGAAAGACAGGCAAGTACAAAAGTGCACCAGTTATGGTGGCTTGAATGATCTCTTAGGGATAAACCTCTTATCATGCAACTTTGGAGGAGAAAACGAACTGTATTCCTCATACAAAACTCTCATAAGGATCAAGTGTAATACGAGTTAAGAGGCTCAAACTCAAGAACTCTCAGTCACGAAACATCCTAATATATTATTATTATCAAATCAACAAATCTAAAAAAATGAAGAAAAAAAAAAAAAAAAGAGACAAAGAGACAAAAGCTTTAAAGGATAGATTGAAGGCGTGAGTCAACAAAGGCATCATACTTTTGTATGTTTTTTTGGGCAATGAAGGAAGCACACATGCATGCAAATAAAGGTTGCTTGTGGAAGTAGAAAATAAATAAATAAAGTGTAGATATGAGAATCAAAATATGAAAGTTGTTTGATGGTTTTCTAATGTGAAGCCCTTTTCTCAAAAGCTAGACCCATGCATGCATGGAAATATAAATAATATATATCATCTTTGATGTGTTATTTGTTATATATCATATCACTAGCTTCCAAAGTTAGTCCCTCTCTTTGTTTCCCAAAAAAGAAGCATGGAAACCAAAGCGTGTGAGTGGCCTCAAGTCCTTAATTGAAAAAGAATGGTGAGTAGTCTCATCATCAAAGAGGTCCTGTTTAGAGCCATGCTTGTCTATGCCTTGGTAGACATGTAACAAATGCTACCCTTCTTAAAATGAAATAAATGGTTGATGAATGTGACTTAAAGGTTCAAGAGTTTATTGAACATTTAAGAAAGGTTTTAAAGTTTGAAAGGTGATGAAGGTTAATGAAAGTTTTCCTTTTCATATTATTATAAATGAATAACCCTTGATTTCTTTAATTTTTGTTTTCCTTTCAAGTAAGTATTAAATGGATGGTTATTTATTTAAGAAGTTCATTTTGAAAAGTTTAGTTTATATGCATAGAGGACTGTTTATATTAAAAATAGATAACATGAATTATATTATATAAATATTGATAAAGTGAAAAGTCTTTAATATACAAAAGTTACATAAAAGGATGATTACTTATGTTTGAATTTAACTATATATAGTAATGATCTAATATATTATTTATTTAAAAACTTTATTTGAAAATTCTTGTTGATATATAAAGTATTATTCTTTCTAATATAAGAAAATTTTTTAAATAGATGCTTACTTATAATCCATTTCAATTATATAAAGAAATGATCTGATATAGATATTAAACTAAAATATTATGTCCATATGTTTTTTTCCTTTTTTTTTTTTTTTTGATAAACCTAATTAGCAAATAATGGTATTTGTCTTTGATTACAGGGGTTAAAAAAAACTTAATTTATTCTCTCTCATTTGCCCTTTAAAACTGACCAAAACAAAGACTATACATGATATTATAATGATATTGGAGATAAAATAAAATCAAAACCTACTTTTAATTCATATAATGCAAAGTCGTCTAATGAGAATTTTTTTATTTTTTTTTTGTTTAAAGGTGACGCTTGATTATTTAAAAAATAATAATATTTGTTTATTGTTGTTATGTGAACTTATTGCAAACTTCTCAATTTAGATATTTCAAAAAACATAAACTTTAAATCATATGATTTTTTATAAACCAAGCAAAAAATCATTATTTTAAAAATACTCTTTATAAAAAAATAGAACTTATAAATTTAGAATTGCTTACATATTATTTAAAAAAAATTTCAAGTACTAAATCCAACTGTTACTTTTCAGAAAATTATTTATGTAAAAAGTTTAAAATAGTTTTCTTTTCAAATCAAATCCAAATTAGCCTATCAAACCCAAAACAACTGCAACTAGCTTTAATGGAAAATTTTTTATATTAATATATACACGCATGTCTAATTAATTAATTAATTATATTATATTATATTATATTATTATTATTATTATTATTATTATTATTATTATTATTTTGGCACAAGGACCATGCATGCATACATGATGATGAGACTCATCAACTGCTTTCTTTACCAAAAGAAACAAATAATTCAAACATGGCAAATCTTGCCTCCTATGACATTATTATTGCCCTCAAATGCTTTTATTAATTTATTTATTCATTTGTTTAAACCTTTTAAATGAACATAATAGAATAAATTAATAATGTGAAAGAGTCTTCAATCTTGACAAATAAAATGTTTGTTAATATTTTAATGTAATAAATATAATTTATTTATTTAAATTCAAAATCCGTAAGAAGATGATCATTTCTTGTATTTCATGAATTATTTTTTTCATGCAAAAGGTGAGTTTAGTGTGTATACACATACTAATATATATACACCCCCTCCGGTCTTTTTTTACTTGTTTAATTTAAAGGTTTTCTTTGGTTTGTTTTACTTGTTCATTTAAAAAATTTATGAAACATTAAATATTGTTTTTTTAACTTATCCTTTATATTTATGTACTATAACTTTTGAATAAATCAACTACATATCTTATTAAATCATATTTTAAATAAGAATAATTTTAAAAAGTTAATATAATTTTTTTATAAATTTTATATTATCAACTAAAATTAACTAAATTTTTAAATCCATATGAATTAATTAAAATAGATAAATAAAAAAAGACCAGAGAGAGAGAGAGAGAGTATATGGTGAAACACTAAAACCTATAACTCTAAGGTTATAAATGAAAGCTTCAAACATAAAAATAAAAATTGTTTTGCAAATACGTCTGGACAAAGGTTAAATGTAAAATTTATGGTATTGGAGGGTTATACACGTAAATGAAAAATTTTAAGATAATATAAAAATAATTTCGATAAATTTATGAGCAAAAATTGGCTTTTGACGATTAAAATTTGGAAACAAAAAATTTAGTTTATGAAAAAATAAATGCTCAACTAGGCACAAATCCATTGTCGTCTAGTCCGGTTAGGATACCTGGCTTTCACCCAGGCGACCCGGGTTCAAATCCCGGCAATGGAAAAAAAAATTTTTTCCCATATTTTTCTTTTATAAAGATACCAATCTATTTCTCTTTTCATGAACAGACAAATCAGAGGTTGGTTAATAAATTAGGAAATAAATATAAACAATCTAGAAATAATATGTTTCCTTAATAAACTAACAAACACAACAAGAACTAAAAAATTTTATTTTTAAAATTATGTTTGTACAAGCATGTCCACACCTTTCCAAACTCTTCATTACGTCGGCCTGATCAAGTTTATTCATTGATACAAAAGTTATACTGAAATTTACAAAGTTTATAACATGATATATATATCTGGTATTTATGGTTCAATTGGTATAATCAATTGTGCAAATATCAACATTCGTCGGAAGATTTATCGACATTGTCATCTGATAAGTGTTGTGTCATGGAGCATGAGTTTGGTTTCTCGTCGAAGACTTGCGTTGTATTGCTTTGTGCTCTGCAATGAAAATTAATATTTCATTTATTTTGTAAAATTTACAAGAATTCAATAGATAAGAAAATGATCATTATATATAACAAATTATCATCTCTACTGTAAATATTCATGTCATCTGAATGCATTTTGGAAAGAAAAGCACTAAAGTTTCAATTTGATAAATGACCGAATTACCTTTGAAGTTGTGATTGCAGAAAATTCACTAATGCTTGGAGTTCATCTTTTTCTCTTGCAGCAACCATTGCATTATTTTCGGCATCTTTTGATTTAGCCTCAGATTCAGCCTCTGCAATTCTCGCCCTTTCTTCGGCTTTATTGGCCACTGCTTCTAATAATACGGTATGCTCTTTAGCTTTCACAAGCTCGGAACGCCACAACTGTGTCTCCTGAAAGGCAGAGTCTCTTTGCTTCAACAGGATTTCTCGCTCCTTGCTAAGAGCCATGACTTTTTCTTCAGATTCTTTCAACTGTAAAGATGTATATACATAAATCATATCATTTAAGTATATCCATCCTCGGTTAAATCCTTTCTAAGGAACTTTTTAGGCAGTATTATGTGAAACTGAGAAACTTGAAACCGTGAATTTGAAACGGTGAAAGCCATAGAGAAGTAAAATGCACCTTCTGCAGGGTAGCATGCATTTGTTTCTCTGCATCCTCGGTCAAGCGTTCAATTTCAGTACATGCAAATCTTCTCTCAACATCCATTTTACTTGCAGCATCTTCAGCAGCTTTGGCAGCCTCAGCGGTCTGCTTTAGTTTATTGGCAATCTCTTTTAGAGCATAATCCTTAGCTCGGAGCTCTTTGGCTAACCGTTGTAACTCTTCGTCTTTCACTCTGAGAGTCTCCTTCAAGCAATAAGTGAGACAAAGACAAGCTAATTAAAAGCTCATCCTTGATAAAGTAAAAGACCCAACCTAAACAATTGATGCTTTATTATTCCAAAAAAAAGGTTAGTTTAGTGTGTGTGTGTACATTCTGCAATTAAAACAAATAATAATAAGGAAAAAAAAAGGTCAGTAAACAGCATTTATAAGTTTGCTGCCTTAATCACCATTTAAATGAAAGCATCAATTTGAAATGCACCTTCATAATTGTTAACTCATCAAAGTGGTCTTCATTTGGCTCATCATCAACCAAGTCCAAACCTGCTCCTCCTATAGAGATTTTCATTGCCGCTTCAATTTCTTTAGAAGCCTCCAATGCAGTTGTGTTGGCAGCTGCAATGACAGCAGCAACTGATTGTAAGGTTGTAGAAACATTCCCACATATGGAATTGATAGTCTCTTTGTGCACCCGTAGTACCAACTGACTTGCCCTGATTGTTGCACAACAAGTCTGTTAATGGCACTGGTTTATTTATTAATATCAATCAACAACTAAATAAAAAAGGCACACTCAAAGTTCTGATTATCTGTCTTCCTAACTCAGCAATGCATACAAAAGAATGAACTTCTGATAATGAATAAATTCTATATCATAAATAAAATCCATCACATCATAAGCTTACCGCAGTGTGGCTACCCAAGCCCTTGCGGCACCAGGGGTTTCTGCACATAGAAAGTAGTACTTTTTCTGAGGGGTCCCGATATCTAGTAGGTTTCTTAATTAAGGAATACCGCAAAATTGTAATTTCTGAGAACAACAGTAAAATCATATCCATGTAAGCGCGCTCCAGAATCTGTTGTGCAAAAAGGATACAAAAACAGCAACCATCGTACTTTGGATGTCCACTGAAAAAAATAAAATGAAAAGGGGCAAAAATAGCTCAGATAACATCTTTTACCTAATGTCGCTAATTAATGAAAATATCATTGCTCTGGTGACAACTTACTGGAAATTCACAGGGGATAAAATAATTGTACTGTTTGAATCAAAATCCATCCTTCCCTTGATAACTACCTCATTTCTGTCTGTCCTGTGACAATACTTGGATATATTAAATGATTATATCCATGCAGCAATAACATTCTAAATTATAATTCATATTTTCTGAAACATGTCGAGATACTATACTTGTATTCCATTTTTCCGGTAGTCGGATCTAGGATCACCCATCGCTCATTCCAATTCCTAAGCTGTTAATAATAAATGTAGACACTCATTTTCAATCACATTACCTCCAAAAATAAAGCAACATATTCTTGTACTTGTTTCTAAAGAAGTAGGTCATATCCGAAGAGTGAGAAATTCTTTACAATAGCAGGGCCAGAAATTACTCATCCCAAATTGCTTCCAAAACTCATTGGATCGATGTGTATCCAATGTTATTAGATTGAGGTCCTTCCTAGCATTAGTTAGATGTGGTTTGGGATTGAATTACAGGAATGGAATAGCTCTCATACAATTCAAAATTAAAACTAATTTAACTTACAGCTAGGGTTTATATCAATGGCAGACCTACTGGTTGTTCACAACTTCAATAAACAAATTCCAAGTAATTCACAGAAATCAATTGAAATGAGTGTCAAAATAAACATAATCCCAGAACAAACACAACAAAACAAGCATCAAAGATTCACCATCCACGTAGAGAATGCCATAAACGCAAAGATCAAACACAGCAGTATCCACTATAATACTAATAATCAGCGAACAATGTAACAAAAAAATTATAAACTAAACAATCAACATATAAAGAAAAGAAAACGGATCTAAACCATAAAAAGAGAGAACTTTGTGCTCAAATCCTAAACCAATGAATTAGAAAACAAGGAAGTTGAGATCGGAGAAAGGCACCATCTCCGACCGCTTGAGCAGAGGACCCTGCAAGAGATGCCTGCCAGAACCCCATGTCAGCTGCCTCTTGATCCTCGCCAAGCTTCTCTCCGTGTCTCCAAGCATCTAAAACCCCACCAAAAACGAAGAAAAAAAGATCAAAATTCATCGCACAAAAGCAACAAACCTAGATCACCGAAGACTCCATCGATCAAGAGAGAAAAGCACCCACTTTGGAGCTTCCATTGGAGGCCATGGATCGCTCGCAAGATGACACCAGCATCAATGGAAGAGGATTTTGTCAGGGTTTTCGTTGCTAATAATTTGGGAAGATGATGTGGGTCCCACTTGGCTTCTAGAAGGGATACCTGTGGGCCCATGTAAAGCTGACATGTCATTTGCATTACATGGCGATCCATTAAAAATAGCGAAATTAAATTTTTCACCTGTGATTTCTAAAAACAATTTTATCAATTGTTGAGGGTGTTTCTGCATAGGGGGGCGCACACAGGCCATTTTTGGCCCGGCCTGTGCAGGCCCGCTGGTTTAAGTGACACGGCGGGCCAGGTTGGTAACCGTAACCGGACCGCACTATAACGTGCCAGGTCGGTAATCGTAACCGGACCGCACTGTAACGTGCAGGGTAATCTTTTCTCAACCTGTGACCCGACAGATCAACAGGGTTTATCATCCCTCCTGGTTGGTGAATTGAATTTTTTTATTTTTATTTTTATTTTTATGTTTTTTACCTTCATACGATTTTTTTTTTTTTTTTTTTCATGACCTTCTCTTTACAAAAGAGAGAACCTCACCACTCAGGCTACACTAACTTTCATATGTTTTTGGGAATAGATATATATAAATAATATAGTTGAATGTCAACTTTCAATTCATTAAAAACATCAACATGAATGTAAATTAAACTCATTTGAACTTTTGAATGGTGGGGAAAGCAATAAAAATGAATAAAGGTGCCCTGAGACCAACACTTTTATTACTCTTTCTAATGAAATTGATTTTTCTTTGTGGGCTTTAAAATGCATAAAAGTGTTAACATATCATGGGAGGATTGCATAAAGAATGTCATTGTCATATAATCCTCCCATGATTTGTAGCCCTTTTATATATTTAAAGTCTCACAAAGAAAAACCAATTGCAGTGAAAGGAGATATAAAGGTGTTTGTTTTTGGGCACCACATTTTAACAATCTCTTTCATTATCCAAAGATCAAAGTTAGATAATCCTATTGATACCACAATTGCTCCAAATATACTGACTTATTTAAATGTCTCAATTGAATTTCTTAAGACTGTAAAACTCACTTTAGTCAACAGGATATGTGTTGTATGTTGGCCCAAACCAATGGTCTCTTAATCCATGGCTTCTTAAACCATGGCTTCTCCAACCAACATGTCCATGTTTTAACAATGGTGGTTTAGCACACAATTCTCACCTGTAAATATGAAGCTCTCATTGGCTCCAACATACAACCAGTGAAGAAGTGAGAGTGAGAGTGAGAAATGAAAGGAAAAAAAAAAGAAGAGTGGAGAAGTGTAGAAAATATATATATATATATATATATATATATATATATATATATATATATATTTATTTATTTATTTATTTTTTTTTTTTTTTGAGAGTTAGTCCTTTCTCCTAATATAAGAGAGAGTATTAGTTTTCTCCTTATTATTAGAAAGAGTTTGTAACTCCTGGAATTTTCCCACTTAATAAAATTCTTCTATTCTTGTTTGTGGTTTTTATTCTATTCATTAAGGGATTTTCCACGTAACATCTTTGTGTCCTTTATTTTCAATATTATTCTTATTTATTTTACTGTGGTACTTCTCTATTCGATCCTATATTTCTCTAACATTGTATCTGGTAAACATAAGTCCCTCAGTCCATATAACTGTTATAGTGTCAGTGTTAGCTTGACAGGTTAAGATTTAGTGTAGATTGGTTGTATGAATTTTATAGTGTTCTTGCATGACTTCTTTCATTTCAAAAGTTAGTTGATATAAATTTACCAACCTCATGGTAAATTTATAGGACTCTAACATCTTATTGAGTCCAAAAGAATGGTAAGACTGTTTTTGTAGTGAGGGCCTCTCCACTGTCTCTTAAACTTTAATTGTATGAATTAAACCATGTTTTGAATACCGTCTCTTATTGAGTCTAAAGCACTGGTAAAATGTTTTTCTCCTAGTGAGAGAGCTCCCACTGTCTCATCAAACTCATTTGAGTTAGTAAAAACTTTTATTTTTGGCTGGTTGGCTCTACTAAAAACTGGACGAAAATAAAAGACTCCACATATATAATAATTAAAATATCTTTAAATAATGAAATTATCATTACACATATTCTTATTACTAGATTTAGCAATCTTATTTTATTTATTGCTAGAAAAACTTTTGTTTTTTAAATTTTATTTTTTATATAATATCTATCACAATGCATAAAAACAAATTTATTACCTCTCTCCACCCGCGGCCCCCCCTCCCCCCCAAAAAAAAAGCCATCAGACCCACAACAAGCTACAACTAGGCTTGTAAATGAGCCGAGCTTGATTAGGCTAGGCCCAGCTCGAAATAGGCTAGCTCGAGCTCGGCTCGATTTTATTTTCGAAAGCTCGAGTTTGGCTCGATTTCATTCTCAAAAACTTGAGCTCGATTTGGCTCGATTAGCTCAAAATTAAAATTTTTATTTATAAATTATAATTCATAACACACGATAAAATAATAAAGAAAAAGAGGCGGAGGTTGATTTTATATATTGTAATAAATTATTATTATTATTATTATTATTATTATTATTATTATTATATATATATATTTCGAGCTATCGAGCTGAGCCCAATCAAGCTTGACTCGGCTCGAAATTTCAAACCGAATTTGAGCTTTTACCGAACCAAGCTCGAGCTACTCACGAACAGCTTGATTATTTGACAGCCCTAGCTACAACCATATCCACATCATTCTCTTTCAATACCAAAAAAATAAACAATAAAAAAAACCTAAAAAGGAAATAAGAAACCACCAGTGATCTCATCAAACAACATCACTGCCAGAAAGAAACAATCAAATAAAAGTTTGCCATTTTCTAACTCTCCATCAACCTGTGGTCCAGTCTTGCAAGCCAACATAAAGAAACTTTAACAACCTTATTTATACATAAAGGTAAAATGCTATTACAATCTAAAGTCAGGTACCTTGTTAACACAACTAGTAAGATGATATCATCTTGCAAACTAGTTTACTTTGATGCAGTAAAACAGGAAAAAATTTCCTTGCTGCGGCGACAGAAGGTGGAAGACGAGGTATCAAGCGAAGCCTCGCATGTCAAAACCGATATATATATGTCTTTTTTTTATTCGATATCTACAATAGCCTTAAACTTTACAGATTTCTTTTCTAGCAGCTTTCTGTTGTCTCATGTCTCCTTTAATTGAGGACGACGATGAGGATGAGGATGAAAGACCTGAGCGCTTTCTCTCGGCCTTGTCCTTGTTGAAGGCCTTAAGGACAACGTCCTTAAGTTCACAGAAGCGAGCCCGTTTGATCTTTTGTTCGTCAGGTGTTCCCTTCTGGAGGAAGAACAGATCAGGCAGGTCGTCCTCCATGAACTTATCTAGAACTTCTGAGCAGTTAGGGAAGTAGCGCCGACCGTACTCCACTGTCAATAAGGAGTCAAGAATTTGATCATTGATGTATATAATCAAGTGGAACAGAAAACTATCCAATAAAATGGCAACCAATGGAATGAAAATTTTCTTCGATCTTAAGGTACATCTGATCATTAGCAACATCTTGAGAAGGTATATAATAGAGCTCAGTATGCAGTATCTTTGGTTATGCCCAGAAAAAGAATGCAACTTAATTGGAGCAGTGACAAGTCTAAAAGTACCTGTTCTTGTAAGAGCGTCTACTCTCGACTGAAGCCTTTTATCTCGCATTGCAGGTGTTTCATTTAGATCAACCTCCCTCAGGTTGCGGGAACTTCGTGATGTAGATTGCCCGGCAAATTCTGTAGTATTGTCTGCATTTGCAATCTCCATGGCCACCTTTGCTTCAAGAGGAAAGAACAGTCTTGCAAATGCAACTAAACATGAAAAAGTATACCAATTTTAGTACTAACCAATCATAAAATTATGCTTACATACTCAGCAACACATATAGAAATATTCATTATTTACTAGAAAGCATAATTTGGAAGCAATTAAGGTTTCTATAGTGAATTGAATTTGCCAACAGGACCAAAAGAACTTAAATTACTGGTAGTTTAATCCATAGATCTACACGTAACCTCTGCACAGTGATCTTGGTCATAGGCAACCCCAATGTTCAGAAAATCAGCAGCATCAATTGAATTAATGATAGTAATAGAAACAAGAGATAACCATGCGTCAAGTGCTAATCACAATCAAATATAAAACTTTCAAACAATCTTCAAGAGAAAAACAGCTTAGTCTGACTTAAAGAATGATCGCTATGATGACCTACGCGATTAATATATCATGGTTCAATAATGCACTTGCTCAACACATAATAAATGGTAAGGGAAAGAAGAAAAAGTTGTGTTTTTACAACAGTGAAGATGCAGACATAAGCCACTAGAATTCCTGAACTTTTGGTCATCTTCCGTTCTAGGCTTTTAGTCCACAAAATATTCATGTTGGATATTGACCTATCGAAATTTGTTCATTTTAGCATCCGAACTATGCAAATTTATTTGTTTTGACCCTTCTATGAGTCCAATTGTCAAAAACAGGATGGAGAGGCCAAAATAAACAAAGTTTTATAGTTCAGAAGATAAAATGAATATCTTTATACTGAAAGGTGAAATCAAGCAATGACCAATTTCACCAATGCCTTTAACCCTGTAAAATACCTTATAGTAGGCTGATAATAAATCAAAAACAAAGACAACTTATAGCAGGAAATCCTTGATGATTTAATGGCAGTGAAAACTTAAATCCTACTTACTAGCAATGACTCACCTCTGTTCTCCAAATATAGAAGTTTCATGTGAAGGCCATCTGCCATTAATGGGGATGAAATTGACTCCTGCACAGCGTGCGGATTTCTTCTGATCTCTCTTTCCAGAATCTCGATGCAAATCCGATCTTTATTTGCCTCTTGACATTGCTCTGTCTTCTCAAGAAAATCTTTCAATCTTGTCTGCCTCCGGCAAATGCTCACAGCATTTCGGCCATCATCAGTTATGTCTGTTGCAGAGGCACCCTTGCTCAGAAGGGATATTATAACAGCAGGCAGCATTCGCATGGCAGCCATATGGAGAGGAGTGTATCCTCTGCCATCCTTCAAATTCACATTAGCAAGACCAAGGTCTAAAACTTCGGACACAACTTTTGAATCACAATAGGCAGCGGCATAATGTAAAGCATATGCATCGTCCAAAGTCATTTCGGACTCACTCAGAAGCAACTTCACAAGTTCTACATCATCTGAATCCAATGCCCTGTGAATTCTCCTAACTCTTTTCTCATAAACAGGGTCCATATTTTCATAATCCTCAGGTTTGGATTTCTTGCGTGATAATTTTATCTCTTCTGCAACTTCATGAGGCAGCTCTTTCTCAAGATAAGCATCATTCATATCAGACCTTGTCACTCTCTGAATACAATGAGCGAGCAATTGATCACGCTTCGAGTCAAAAGCGACCATAAGTATCGGCATAACATCTTCAACAAGAGCTTTATCAACAAAATTGTAAAGCCGTCGCTGAGGAAAGCCAACAAATGGAAATTATCAATCAATTGCATGAACTAGAAAAACCAAAACAAACATAATGTGTAAAGAAATAAATCTCAAGTGAAAACCAATCATAGGTAGAGACATGATATTCTAAAAAAAAAAACTCTTATTAAAAAAAACTATGCAGTCATCGATTATCAAAGCCAACGAATGGAAAATTATCCATCAATGGAATATTTGTACACATATGACGCTAAGATGATAATCAAATGTACCAACTACTAAACAGAACAAGCATAACATAAATGAGTAAAGATCATATCTTAAGTGAAAAGTATAAACAAAACATCACCAACAAAATTTATCAAAAAAATTATGTAGTCTTCAATGATCAAAGCCAGCAAATGGAAATTATACAGCAATCTGAAAACATCACTAAGATGATGATCAAATGAATGAGCGAAAACAAGAACAAAAAAGTAAAAATCATATGTTGCAGCAAGAGAGATCTGAAAGAAAACCTGGAAGAGAGAGACAAGTTCTGGTATCTGAAAAACAGAGGAAGCATACATCAACTCCACCACAAAGTTAATAGCAGGGCGGCAAGCATCATGTGCGCACATATGATCAACGCAAGTAGAAACCTCCACCGGAGCTGGCCTCAACTTCCCTGTATACAAGTAGCTCAAGAACGCCATGAAAGCCTCACGGCCAACCTTGCCCTGAGGCACAAGTTCGCTCATCACATACCTCGGACGCCCCTCGGGGCGAGGGTTGCGAGCGAAAAGTTCGCGGAAGAAGGGGCTCCGCGCGGCGAGAATGCAGCGGTGGACGCCGACAGGGGCGCCGTCGGCGGGGACGATATCGGCGTCGCTGCAGTCGAGCTCCTGGTCGATTAGAAGACGCTCGAGATTACAACTGAGACGCGAGAGGCTGACGATCTCGAGGCTGGTCCCGGCCGGCGCGCTGGAGCCATTGGAGATGACGGAGGAGGACGTGATGCTCAACGAAGACGAAGGCTCCGGTGTGCTATTCGCCATGGTTCTCCAAATCCCTAGAACTCAATCCTCCAAGCTTCCACGCATCCAAAGGTTCAAAAAACCGATTTTTCTCACAAATCTCAATCCATCTACCATTAAATTCCCCACAAAAACCCGAATTTTCACCCAATTCAATGCCAAATTTCTCAAGAAACAAATCTCGATCTAGGAATCATCAAAATTCCTCCGCAAAAAACCCCAATTCACATCAACTAATTCCCAGTGAATCTAATTCCCAAAACCATCAAACAAATTCACACAAACACACCAACATCCTTCACATCAATGGATCAAATTCATCAAATCCAACAAAAAAACAAACAAAAAAACAAAAGAACTCAAATCACATAAAAAACACACCAACAAACACCAAATCAACGCAACAGAGAACCAAAATCAAACATAAAGAAGCAATCCAAATCGGAGAAAAACCAGAATGAAGACCACAGAGAGAGAGAGAGAGAGAGAATGAGAGAGAGAATGAGAGGAGAGGACGATGATGAGGAGTTTCAGGGGAGGGAGGTGAAGCGATCCTGCTTCCTGCTTCCGTCTTCGGATGCTGAAGTCCACTGCGGACGAGGGCGGTGACGTCATTGCGGAGTGGTAGGGCTAAGTGACGTCACAAGTGACGCCATCGGAGTGAGAGGATGTGAATGACTGGCCTCTCTTTGCGGTCTTTCTCGGCCGTTTCCTCCTCTTCTTGCGTCTCCACGCCTTTTTCTTTTTTAATTATTTAATTATTTATTTATTTTAAAAATTTTATATTAAAAATTTTAAATTTTTTTTATTGTTCATGTATTATTCATGCACTACACATATTTGGATTCAGTACTGTTTATTGTCTAAAAAAAAAAAAAACAGTGATTTTACATTTCTAAGATTACAGGATGGGGACTTTCTTGAAAGTTCAGTAAATTACCATAAATGATATATTTCCGTATTTAAGGTTTTTTTTATAAGAGGCGTTTTTAGTGTATTTGTTTAAAAAAAATTTAATTAAAAAAGTTTTTTTAATTAATTAAAAAAGGGGGGAAATATTTTAAATGAGTTTTGTCCTATCAGACTCCTATGGGGGCACTTTCGGTTCAGTGTATCATGTGAAGAGAGTAGTACGTTCTGGAACACGCAAACAACCACACAGGGTGTGAATCATGATGATAGCCGCAATCTCGTTCTTGTATTATTCTATTGATTTTTTTTTTTTGCATTTATACCCTTGTGAATGTAGTTAATTGTGAAAAGATTTTATTATATGCAGACTCTTTGGATTATAAAACTATAAATACAATGTAAAGTTTTTAACATTTAATTTTTTAAAAAAATATATAATATTAAAATATATTAATAAAATTTTATTTAAATTTATAATTTTTTTTTATGTAATGTGACAAGCTTGTGTTAAAGACATGTACATAAAAGTAAAACAAGTTCAATAAACACCCTCAATTAAATGGTTTTAGAGTTTGATTTCAAGTTTTTCTTTAAATCAACATTCGGTATTAATAGACTAAGGAATCATTGATTTTAGATTTATAAATTAGTTATTTTTTTATTTAAATAACCATTAAAACATTTGCGAGCATATTTACATATGCTTTTTGATTAGTTGATATGTAAGGTAGAATACTCTATTTAGTCTCTCTAATATAGTCAGTCGGTTTTTTTGGTCCCTCTAATATGATTTATCCCTAAGATGTCCCTGTATTTTAATTTTTGAGAAATATAATTCCCTCTCTCTAATATAATTTGTCTCTAGAAGGTCCCTGCTAGGGACAAATTATATTAGAGGGACCAAATGGACAGATTGACTATATTAAAGAAACTAAATAAGGTATTCTATCGATATGTAATAATTGTATACGTTTGAGATTTGTTCAGATATTGTGCTCAAGTTAATTGAAAAGTTCATATCAAAATACTATACATCCCACTTTTTATTATGTTATTAATAAGAATAGTCAAACTATCCAGCTGAATGATTGAAACTATTAGATTACGATCTAACGACTAATAATCAATCTACATAGAATTCAAATATGAGCACATAAGGTTGATTAGGATTTATTAGTTTTAGTTTTTTTTAGTTCTTATAGGTCTAGTAGAAATATGGTTGAATGATTAATTTGTTCAATACTAAAATTGATTGAATGGTTCGGATCAAAAATACTGTACATCCCATTTTTTATCGTGCTGCGATTCACGAGGACAATTGAATGATAAAGACTATTGGATTACGATCCAATGACTGATAATCAACCTGTGTAGAATTCAAATACGAGGATATGCGTAGACACAGCCTCATATAATATATATATATATATATATATATATATATATATATATATATATATATATATATATATATATATATATATATATATATATATATATATATAACTTATTTCAAGGGTATATAGGTATTGAAAAATTAGTAAAGTTAGTTACCATCTTTTTTTTTTTATTATTATTTTGTTTTCCTTGTTGTCTCTATATTTTTTTTATGTTTTAATTTCAGAAAAAATATTTTTTTATGTAAATTATTTTTATAGAACATATCTCTTATATACAAAAAACAGGGAAGCGTGTATAATAACATTAAGAAAATGTTGATTAATGTTAACTTACTGTTTTTTTTTTTTTTTGTCTGTGGTTGATAATGCGCACTAACATCTTCATATAAAATATAATAATATAAAAGATGAAAAATAAAATAAAATTTCCAAAAAAAATGGAGATTTTTTGGGAATTAGAAATGGTAGAGGGTTGTTTTTGGTAAATTGAAAATTAGTGTTTTTTTTTTCCGGTATTTATACCTTGTAAAAGTAGTCAAATATTGAGAATTTAATTTGCCACTATGAAAATAACAAAATTACTTGCTATCTCTTTTTGAAATTTATTTTATTTGTCACTTTGATAATGAAATTTAATTATTTAATAATTTTTTTAATAATAAATTTAATAATATAATTAATTTTTATGGAAAAACACTATTAATATTAAATTTTTTATTTTTAAAATTCTATTTAATAAAATATTAATTAAGGTTCCAATTTGATCAATCCTATCCTAAACTCACTATTGTTGCCTATAATTTATTAAAAATTTCATTTTAATCATCACTAAGTCCATTTATCGAGATGCAAAATGACATAAATATCCTTATTCTACAAATGATATAAACCCTGGCCACAACTCCATTTAAAAATTTAATTACTTAACAAAATACTTTTATTAATTAATTTAATAAAATTGTAATATTATGAAAATCCATTATAGATTAATAAAAATTTTGAATTTTTAAAATATTTTATTTAATTAATATTAATTAAGTCTAAATTTGATCAACCCTATTCTAACCTCTACTAATGTTGTTGACTAGAATTTATTAATAACTTCATTTTAATCATCACAAACTCCCTTTATGAACATATAAAATGACATAAATACCCCTAATCTCTTTATGAAATGACATAAATGCCCCTGACCACAATTAGCAGATAATTTGTGAGATGAACTATTTTATGGACTTTTTCTTTTTATCTTTTTCATTTTCTTAATAATGTGTGTGTGTATATAATCTAAAAAATATTGAATTATATTTGACAATGAAGTAAATGAAAATAAAAATAATAAGAATTTGTATCCAAGTAAAAAGTAGAAAGAAATTTGGTGTCAAGAGAATACCAAAAAGTATGATTTGATAGATGATTCCAATCCACTGTAAAAAGTTTATTCCATGAAGTTAATATATATATTGGCTATCATTATCATATACTTTAATTGTTAATTTATTATCATTATAAATAAGTAAAAAAATTAATAATTCAAATTTTAATTTATTATATATAAATAATCAAAATATATTTTATAGATAAATATTTTATCTAGAAGAGTATAACCATGTAAATTTTTATTAAATAAAAAACTAGTTTATAATTTGAACATAATTTTACAGAGTTGATATAAAAATATAAAAAGAAAAATATGTAAAATGCCCCTAAACCTATATTTTTTTTTTAAATCATATTCTCTGAATATTGGATAAGAGAATTTTTTTTAATTGACTAATATTAATCAAAATTAAATATTTTTAAGATTAATTTTTTAATTTTTATGAATTTTAAAAAATATTGAATAAATATATTTATTAAATAATTAGATTTCTTTAAGGAAAAAAAAAGTTAATGAGGTGTTTGCTTATCTTCTAACCAAACCATACATTAATATTAGCTTTTTTTTTTTTTAATGAGTTCACTAAGGAAACACATGCTTATATTTCTACTTTATTCCTTTTTCTTTTGACTAATTAATGAAAAGTTCTAAAAGAGACTAAGATTATTCATACCATGAGAAAATAAAAATAATAAAATTTTATAATCTATGAAATGATCCCACAATCCAATAATGAATGGTTGCCTTCAAACCACAATAGATTCCCATTATGTACAATCAAATCAAATTTGATGGATGCCTTGATTTTATTAAAAAGGAAATTGACAATTCTAAGAAAACAGAGCTTTTAATTTGTGAACTAATTTTGCAAAAAAAAAAAAAAATGGTTTTTCAAATATCTCAAATAAAAAATTCATTGATGATTTGATGCGAACTAATTGGGAAACTTCTCTCATGTGTCATTGATTAGTGACTTATGTTTGGGAAAAAAAAACTTTTTAATTATTAAAACGGCGTTTTAGTTATAAGTTAAAACGGCATTTTAGTCTATATATGTTTTCTTAATTGGTAAATAGTCCTTCTTTAAATTTGTTCTTATTATAATCAATTACTTGTTATATGTTTCAATCAATAAAGTTTTTTTTAAGTTAAGATTAGTAGCTAGACCGCTAAAAAATACAAGTTGTACAAAACTTTTAATGGAGCAAATGGAAATGAGATTCGCGTATATATAAACGCTAGAATTTATTCACACGTAATCATTACCCACATTTTTAAAAAATTTGTCTTTACTTTGATTTGAACTTATGAAAAATTCTAATAAAAATCCGACTACCAATAAACCACTTGATCGTTAGTAATCGATGAAGTTATTTAAGTTTTTATTTAAATTTTTCAACCAAGTTCGAGCTGTGTTTAATACTCGTATATATAAATATATTAGTTAAAGATATTATGTAATTACATTGTTTATTGATAATAAATAAAATTCCATAAGAAATATTGTTTTAGTTTTTGATATAAATCAGCTGATTTAGAATTGCTTAAGCTCTAGTCGTTAAGAAAATTATGAGCTTTTGGACTTATTTTCATCTATTGATTATTTATTTTATTTATTATTATTATTTTTTTGGGGGATGCATCTTCTTTGCTCCCTTCAAATCATTGAGGGACATTATAGAGATTTTAATATTTAAAATGTTCTGTTTATATTTGATAATAATAACCTTCATTAAAAATTATATATATGCCCTTACAATCTTCATACATGTACCTATATATATATATATATATATATATATATATATATATATATATATATATATATATGTCAAAATTTGAATTAATCACATCAAGATATTCACGGTCATAAAGTTAAATATCTTAACATATTAAGCATAAACTGAAATTTAAACTTATTTTTTATAATCGGTGTCAATAGACTAAAAAATCATTAGCATCTTTTATATATGGTCAAAATATCGAAACGGTCCCTTTATTTTGCGTTTTTCGCCCTTTTAGTCCCTCTAATATAAAATCAGTTTTTTTTGTCCTCGTATTTGCACATTTCTGTCTTTTTAGTCCCTCTAATTGACGGATCAGCCTTTTTGGTCATTTCAGCTAATAAATTAGAGGGACTAAAAAAGATAAAAATGTACAAATACAAAGACCAAAAGGGCGGATTTTACAGCTTAAGGACGAAAATGTGCAATTACAAGGACCAAAAGGGCTGATTTTATATTAGAGGGATTAAAAGGGCGGAAATCGCAAAATAGAAGGACCATTTTGATATTTATACCTTTATATATATATATTAATCTGCTAATAAGTCATTTCATAGCAGTTCTATCTATCTGTTTATATAAAAAAAAATTAATTAATTTGAATAAAAGTTTTAATTCAAATTTTAAATTAAAAAAAAAATCCCGGATATCCAAAACAAAATTTGTTTTGGATGTTGGGATTTGGATAAAAAAGATTTGAATTTTTTTTAAAAAAAAACAGAGAGAAGAGAGGCTGGATAAGAGAAAGAGGTTTTTAAAAAAAGGAAAATCTTTTTTCTTGTTAAGGTGGGCCCGGATTTTGGTGAGAGAGGGGATTTTTAAAACAAAAAAAAATAAAAAAAAGGGGAAGATAAAAAAGAACGAGAGAGAGAGGTGGAAAGGGGATTCTCTTTCTCTCCGTGGCGGCGGGGCCCGGAAAAAAAAAACTATGCTCTTACCTTTCCATGGTGGGACCCGGTGAAAGCAAGGAAGTTTCTTGATTGGTCCAACTTCCTTCTCTTCTTCTTGATGGTGGAGCTCGCATGAAGTATGGGGAAAGGAGGCATGAAGGAAGGCGAGAGGATAACCTACATCGGCAACTACATCTACGCCTTCGATGAAGTTCCATTTTGAAGATGAGAGCAGAGAATAACACCATGGAGATGCTCGGCGATGGTGATGGTGATGATGCTCAACACGAATCTCGAGACAAGAACATGCACGCTGCTCATTTCCTCGTCGTTGGTTTTATTCTCCGACTCCTGAGGAGATCAACGACGGGAAACAATGCAAAATGGTGTTCACAACCCTGGCAAAACCCAAGAAGCCTCGTCGTTGGTTTTATTCTCCGACTCCTGAGGAGATCAACGACGGGAAACAATGCAAAACGGTGTTCACAACCCTGGCAAGACCCAAGAAACCTCGTCGTTGGTTCTATTCTCCGACTCCTGAGGAGATCAACGGCGAGAAAACAATGCGAGACGGTGTTCACAACCCTAGCACGAATCTCGAGGCATGCTTAAGAAGTTCGTGAAGTGCTCACATCTTCAAAGAGGTATATGCTCTTATAGAAATTCATCCAAATATACATGAACATATACATGTTCTAATTGCATCTATAAAAAAAAAAATATTTGAATTTTATTGTGAATGTTTGTCATGGTGAGACCCAAACTTAGGATTGCTTTACAAACCATGCACTCCTTGATTAAATGAGCTATGAATTGTAGACATGGTAGTATGCCTATGTATTACATGCCAGTATGTTCTCTCAATCAAAACCTCTATCTCATGTCTTAGCCTTTAGATTTTCTTCTAGTTAGTTTTGAACTTTTAACATGCTGAGTTCAAACATGCTTTGGCTAGCACTTCATCATTCGATATTTGGACTTTTTGCTAGAAAAGGCTTAGTTGCAAAGTTTGCTAAGAAAATAAATTTGTAAAAAGAATTGGGTTTTTATGCAAAATCCATGGAGAAATAAAAAAAATGAAATGTTTGTGGACATATATGCAAAATTATGAAAAAATGTGAAAATATGAAAGCTCGAGGGCTTAGTTGCAAAAGTCACGAAAAATATGAAAATGTGAAAGTTTGGGGTGTTATGTGCAAAATTTGATCAAATAAAAAAATGATGAAAAGTAAGAGGGTTTAAATAAAAAAAAATGAAAAAAAAGGAAAAGAGAAAAAAAAGGCTTTTAGCAAAGATGAGGGGTATTTTGGTAATTTTACAAGACCCCTCAAGTCTACTGTGATGTCCAATGCATGGCGAGTGTATATTCTCCTCGAGAGAGCCTCTCCATTGCCTCTTGACAATCACAGAAGCGAATGGGCTATTGAAGACTCTTAAAAAAAAACCTCTTGAAGCTAGTTGTGATATCCAATGCATGGCGAGTGTATATTCTCTTTGAGAGCCTCTCCATTGCCTCTTGACAATCATACAAGCTGAAAGAGTGGATGAAAACTTTTGAAGAACTCTCTTGCAACTCGCTCCAACACATGGCGATAGCTCTTTTTGAGATAACCTCTCCATTGCCTCTTGACAATCACAGAAGCGAATGGGCTATTCAAGACTCTTAAAAAAAAACCCTCTTGAAGCTAGTTATGATATCCAATGCATGGCGAGTGTATATTCTCCTTGAGAGAGCCTCTCCATTGCCTCTTGATAATCACACAAGCTGAAAGAGTGGATCAAGACTTTTGAAGAACTCTCTTGCAGCTCACTCCAACACATGGCGATAGCTCTTTTTGAGAGAACCTCCCCATTACCTCTTGACACTCATAGAGAGGTCATTGAGGATTCTTCTTTGAAGATGTTGATCTAAAATGTGGCCTAATGTAAAACATGCCACACTTAGGAGTTAAAAAAAAAGAATGATTTTTCTCAAATGAAAGAAAGCTTTTCTCCAAATAGAGACAAAAAAAGCACAAGTCCAAAGTTATAAGGGTTCCATAAGCGTGAAATGCAGAAATCCTCTACAAACATCAAATGCCAAAGTCCTCCACAAGCATCAAATACCGAAGTCCTCAAATTCCAAAATTAAAAGAGATCAAGTTCAAGGTTACAACTTGAAGTCCAATCCAAGAATAAGCAAGCTAAAGTCATCACACAAAAGGTCACTCCTTGATGATGTGCAAAAAAAAGATCAAATAAATCGACAAATGAACTTAGTAGTCTCAAGACATCAGAAGTCAAAGACTCAAGAAAAGTTTCACAAGTCAAGATATAAAAAAATCAAATTGTTCGACAATTGAACTCAACAGTCTGAAGACATCAGAGGTCGAGACTCAAAGAGTTTCACAAGTCAAGACAAAAAAAAGAAGAAAAGAGAAATCAAATGAATCGACAAATGAACTCAGCAGCCTGAAGACATTAGAAGTTAAGACTCAAAGAGTTCACAAGTCAAGATATAAAAAAAGAATCGACAAATGAACTCAACAGTCTGAAGACATCAGAAGTCAAGATATAAAGAGTTTCACAAGTCAAGCCATAAAAAATTAAATAAATCGACAATTGAGCTCAGGAGTCTGAGGATATTAGAAGTCAAAGACTCATAGAGTTTCACAAGTCAAGACCTGAAGGAAGCTTCATAAGCACAAAAGCCGGAGCCTTTCAAAAGTCAAATTATGTCAAAATCAAGTTTGTGATTTATCAACATAGAGATTCATAGCTTGAAATCCAAATCAAATCCAAGATAAAAAAAATGCAAATTCAAAATGTCCAAATTCGAAGTTTCAAGCAAATCAACAAATGAGCTCAACAATCTCAAAGCTAAAGTGTTGAAGAGTTCACAAGTTGCAAAAAAGCTTCACAAACATGAAAGCCGAAGCATATGAAAATTCAAATCAAGTTTCAAATCAAATAAAAAAATATATACAAATTCAAAATGTCCAAGTTCTAAGTTTCAAACAAATCAACAAATGAGCTCAACGACCTCAAGGTTATAACGTTGAAGAGTTCACAAGTTACAGAAAAAAAGAGCTTCACAAGCATGATAGCCGAGGCTTATAAAAGTGAAATCAAGTTTGTAATCTAAATCAAATGTCCAAGAAGCAAGTTCAAATGTCCAAGTTCTAAGTTTCAAACAAATCAACAAATGAGCTCAACGACCTCAAGGTTATAGCGTTGAAGAGTTCACAAGTTGTAAAAAAAAAAGAGCTTCACAAGCATGATAGCCGAGGCTTGTGAAAGTTAAATCAAGTTTGTAATCTAAATCAAATCCAAATATGCAAATTCAAATGTCCAAGAAGAAAGTTCAAATGTCCAAGTTCCAAGTTTCAAGCAAATCAACAAATGAGCTCAACAACCTCAAAGTTAAAGTGTTGAAGAGTTCACAAGTTGTAAAAAGCTTCATAAGCACGAAAGCCGAAGCATATGAAAATTCAAAGCAAGTTCCAAATCAAATAAAAAAAGGGAAGCAAGTTCAAATGTCCAAGTTCCAAGTTTCAAGCAAATCAACAAATGAGCTCAACGACATCAAGGATAAAGCGTTGAAGAGTTCATAAGTTGTAAAAAGCTTCACAAGCATGAAAGCCGAAGTTTATGAAAATTCAAATCAAGTTCCAAGTCAAATAAAAAAAAAGTCAAATGTTCAAGACTCAAGTTTCAAATGAGCTCAACAACCTCAAAGCTAAAGCGTTGAAGTGTTCACAAGTTGCAAAAAAGCTTCATAAGCATGAAAGCCGAAGCATATGAAAATTCAAATAAAAAAAAAAGAGAGAAATGCAAAATCAAATGTCCAAGTTTCAAGTTTCAAGCAAATTAACAAATGAGCTCAACGACATCAAAGCTAAAGCGTTGAAGAGTTCACAAGTTGTCAAAAAAGTTTCACAAGCATGATAGCCGAAACTTATAAAAGCCAAATCAAGTTCGTAATCCAAATCAAATAAAAAAAAATATATAAATTCAAAATGCCCAAGTTCCAAGTTTCAAGCGAATCAACAAATGAACTCAACAACCTCAAAGCTAAAGTGTTGAAGAGTTCACAAGTTGTAAAAAGCTTCACAAGCATGAAAGCCGAAGCATATGAAAACTCAAATCAAGTTCCAAATCAAATCAAATCAAATGTAAAATGCAAAATGCAAATGTTCAAGACCCAAGTTTCAAATGAACTCAACAACCTCAAAGCTAAAGCGTTGAAGAGTTCACAAGTTGCAAAAAAGTTTCACAAGCCTGAAGGCCGAAGCTTATGAAAAGTCAAATCAAGTTCCAAATCAAATCCAAGATGCAAATTTAAAAATTCAAGACACAAGTTTACCAGTTTCTAAATCGTGTTCGAGATGCAAAGTTTGACGAAGACCAAAAGTCAACAAAAGTCAAAGCGCACTTTTCGGCAAAATAGTCGGAAGGAGATGAAAGCTACAACCACTGTTGCGTCAAGATGGTTAAATTCCAAACTTGTTGTAATGAAGTCCATGTTTATCGAAATGAATGAAATTTATTTGTCACATCTTGTTTCCTTATTCACACTTATTTTCTTAATCGGAGGTTCCTGCGACAATGTCCAGGGTAATTAACATTAGGGGCTTGCCCCTAATGGAAGTCATGAACCCACAATCCCTTGAAGTCTACAAAATATTAAAATTTGATTTGTGATCCATGCTTTTTAACCGGTCAATCCCAATTTAAAGGCCGGGTGGAAAGAAAGGAGCCCACACTATCACTTTATTGTAAAAGACTAAATTAGCCCGTTCCGTCATAAATACCCCGATATTATGTTTAATAGGATTCAACAACGGGCCTAAGTCAATAATTCGAAAAGTTCTTTTCCCTAATTTTGATTCAAATAGAAATTCGAGTCTTGCCAATTTTTTTTTCCATATATGGGCACTATTTATATACAAACATTCTTTTTTTCAAATGCACCCACAAACATTCTCTATATCTCATCTTGATAGAATAATGTTATCCAATGATGTGTTCATTTTCTTATTAAAATAATCCTAATAGTAGTCACCCCTTCATCATCATGAGATCTTTTAGTGATTTATAGGTGTAACTTACCAAAGTTTCATATGAAATTTTTATCCAATTTAAGAAACATTTCTCTAAATAATCTAATAATTTTTATATTTGTATAACTTAGTATATGGTTGATATTTTATAACAAGTCCTTTTCAAGTGTCTTTCAATCCCATCTATTCAATATGACAAGTGGGCATCAAAGAGTGAAATAACATTTTATACTTTTCAGAATGGACCCTACAAAATATAAATTTGATCAAGACTAAATGTTTTATTTAATTATTTATTTTTTTATATCTTTTTATTTGTCTTTGAATTATTGGCCATTGTGTGTAACGCATTGTGACGTGAAATGATTTGATTTAAATTTTTAATTTTTTAATTTTTTTTCTTTGGGGTCAATGATCCGTGATCATCTTTGTAGTTGTTAAGTTACTTGTTAATATTTAATTAGTGCCGGTCTTTATTTATTAAGGTCTTTAATTTTAATAATACTTTAAATTGACTGAATTTTAGCTGTTGACCTCGTTCATGATGGCTGATTATGTATTTATTGTTATTATTATTATTATTATTATAAAAACGAGCAGTTAAATTAATAAACAAAAATAAAAATTAATAGAAATAATAAATATTGATTTTATATTTTTCATTGATAACAATTAAATAATTTAACAGCGGGAACAAATAAATAACATAAATGATCAATTAAATTTTAAATAAATATGAGAATTAACAAAAAAAAAAAAAAAAAAGGGAACGGTGCTTTTGAAATTTCTCTCAGAGTCTTTTAAGTCAATAAATATATATTTCTTACACAATAAGTAAGAAATTTCCTCACTCTGTCTCAATGCTATTTAAAAATTTAAAAAATTGCTACTATTTTTTATAATTATAATTTTTAAACTACTTTTAATCGGTACAAAATCTATTTTACTTTGAATAAAATTTGAGTTTAACTTCTTCGTGCAGCAAAGAGTGAGAATGTATGGCAGTTGAGTATACCGTAAAATAGAGCTTTTTCAAACAAATTTATTGTTGAAAAATTAAATTAAATTTATTTTATGATAAGATTTTAAATTTTTTTATATATAAAAACACATTTATTTTGTGTGTCTTTCATGCAAGTGTGTGGCTTTTTCCTTTTGCGTCAAATGGGTGGTAGAGAGCACTTTACTTCAATGACTTTGACTTTGGTTTCCCATCCATGTTTTCCTTAGAAAATGCGTGTTAGCTTTTTGTTATATTCCCACTCATTTTCTATGAACGTGTTTTACACGTCCAAACAAACATGTCATTTCGACCCACTAAATTTCTTCAAATATAATCAAGATTAAGATTTGGAGAAGTTACCATTCTATTTGATTGGTTCCAATGAATTATTTATATATAATAAATATAGATAAATCACGTGTAATAAATGGACACATACGAATAATTGAACTTTTCAACACATATGGCCTCTATCAGTATCAACTGAAATTTAAATTGACCTCCTCAACAAAAATGAATAATTTATATAAAAAACTCAAAATAAACCAAATGATCATTGGTTTCACTAAATTATATATGATTTGAAAATAATATTATATATTTCTAAAAAATAAACACAAATAATATTGATTAGAGATTTTTGTTTAAATTACCAATTAAATTTTCATGGATAACATCATTGCTTTTTTAATTTTGCTCAAAATCACAAATTGAATGGCATCTATTTTTTTTAAAAAAAATCTTGCTTTAATCTTTTGATTTTTTTTATAAACAATCACATTGCTACAAACATATTTTTTTCTGTCAAGACTATTGGCATCATCTAGGGTTGATGTCTTCTTCAACAAATCATAATTATTAACGACGCAATTCTTTCGGAAAGTTAATTCACAGTGATTTTGATGCTATGTATTCATTTAAGAATTGAAAAACATACATGGCTTGTATTTCTTGCATATTTGATCATACTTAGATGAAGAATCACATGTGTTAGTCAAAGTAATTATAGCACCAATAATCCTAGCAAGCAAAAACAACGGCAACATTAATGGAGTAGTCAGGGTTCTTAATTTAATATAAACTTGTTTTTCCATATCGGTTAATTTAATAAATATCAATTTAAATATATAGGTTTGAGATTCTCATCCAATTAGCACAAGTTTTGGATTAAATCAAGTAAAAATAATATGATTGATTTGCACCTAACAATAATAGAAAGTAGCTTTCCCTTTCATTTTTCTTTATAGACCTTAACCTCAAAAAAAACAAAAAACAAAAAAACAAAAAACAAAGGAAGGAAACATAAGACTTAGATTAGAAATATTATTCCATGCTTCAACTTTTTCTTCATGGATATTAGAAATAAAACTTAGATTAACAACTAGCAAGATTAATGTACCAATTGATAAATTTTCAATAAATATCATTGCTGGAACATAAACTACACATTGTGTAAAGATGTAATAAAATATATGTCCAGGAGACATACACGAATATCATTAACAACTGTATATATATATATATATTGATTTAAAGAATCTAATTTTAGTGATTTAAATAAATTTTAAATTGGGTCTTAATCAACTAATTAATTAGATATTTGATGCGTGAATTTATATAATAATAATGTGTAGAATTGCAAAAGAAAAAATCATCAAATCTATGATGGTTAAACAAGTACAATACCTAATATGAGTAGATTTGTTTTTAAACAAATAGGTGATAAGCGCCTCCTATTCAAAAAAAATAAAATAAAATAAGAACGTGCGCAATTGTGGAATTAATACCTCAACATACTTAGCTTGTACTTTTATTTGGATTTTGGGGTTCAATTTTGGGTTTTCTCTAAAACAAATACCATATTCCAAGAGATTCGATGCCAGTAGGTCAAAAAACAAGATGGAAAAATCTTAATTTAAAAGTCCTGTTTAGTTTATTTTCATCGTTAAGGAGCCATTACTCCAATAGAATTGAAAATATCAGTAATAAATCAGAGAGAACAAAATGTCACAACAAAAGCAAGAGAGAACACTAAGGGAAAAAGTGTGATGCCTGAACAAACATTAACAATGAAAGAATAGGTTTTCCAATATATGTTCCATTATGTTTGGCTGCATCATTCAACTCACAGCCAAAATCATGATGAAGAGTTAATTTCAATTCCCAAAGATTAATTCCCATTTTAATGTCATGAAGAAGAAATTTATAACAATAATGGGGTTAACTAAAAGGATAAAAATTAGCTCAGTATGATCAGCTAAACCTTGTTTTAAAAGAATGAAATTGCCAAGAAAGTGCAGAATAAAATAAAGACAACAACATGTACCTGTTGATTAAACAAATCCTCCATCAGGATTGTCCTTAAAATATTGAAACATTCCTATATGCTCTAATGCTCTTAGAAATCATCAAAAAATGACAACACTAAAAAAAAAAACAACAACAGTTTAATAATATATATTACTAAACCTAGATGTCCAAGAATCTTTTTTCTGGATTACTAAGCTCTACACCAAATTTCTTATAAAATTAATATTCACAAATATTTTAAATACTCTTTTAGTACCTAGCTCTAAGTCATTGTTTTTGGACCAGCCTTATTATATTTACAAGAACCTTAACCAAGAAAAAGAAATCATGCAATATGCATACAACCATTTTGCTTATGTATGCAAACATTAAAAAAAAAAAATTAATTCATTGGTTCACTTTAGACTAATATAAGTATGGTGAAATTGTAAACAACCTTGCTATCGATGAGAGTTACATGTGAAAAAATAACAGCTTGTCACATGCTTCTAAGATGATATATTTTCTTTGCAATCTTAAAGAGATAGAGAATGCAACTACTCTTATAAAAGATTTAATTAGCAATGAATAAATAGTACTATACAATATTTATATAATAATTTTGTATAGTAGTGCCCGCGGCATGACATGAGGTTTAGACCCAGTGTTACTCACCAACTATTTATGTGACTTCCCATAGACCATTCAGTAGTTATTTTTTTAGTAACAAATGTTGTTTTTCATTCTAATAACAACCACTCTCATGTTCAGTTCTCAAACTAAACCTAAGTCATTAAATTAAATGATATTTAAATATATTCCATAAACTCAATTAGACCTTAATTAACGAAGTTTCTATTCTCAACATATTAATTGATATGTCAATTATATTATATACTGTTTCAGCTGAAGAGTTAAACTAGGAATTATGAAAATTATCAGAGGCCACATATTTTAAACTTAAATTAAATTAAAAAAAAATCAAAATTTAAATTAGTAAGAAGTCCTTTTTATGAGGAAAATTAACGAATGAGCACTTTTCAAATTTCAAATTTTCAAATAAATCTAGAATTTAATTAATAATTTATTTAATAAAATATCAATGAAAGATTATATTTTATTTATTCTATATGAATTTTCTCATTACATATAGATTTTGCTTTAAAAAAATAAACTAAGAATACAATCTCTGTTCGAGCTCGGTTCTCTTTTATATATATATATATATATATATATATATATATATATATATATATATATATATATTTTGATAATGTGCGCAAATCACTTTACCAACACCATTTATATTATTATTTGATTTCAACCATGTATTGAGAGGGAGTCGAATCCTCGTCCTTCCATCACGCCCAGTGCAACGAGAGCCGAGTACGGATCAAATCGAACACCCATACTTAGAAAGATTCAAAAGTATTATGATATAAACTATCATATAAACTATGAAGTGTGTGGAAAAGTATGAGTCTTTCTAATATCTTCTTCACAACCTTAGAATGGGATAGAAATCTCTAGAACTTGATGGAGATTTAGATATTTTTGTGGGAGGTTGTAGAGTTCTCTAAGTCTCATTTGTAGCCGTTGGATCAAATTGATTTCCACTGTCCATTGAGGAGGTGGAGTCCTATAAATACCTATTAAAGGCTTGTCTTGAGGGGCATAGAGGAAAGAGTGTGTAAAAAGAATTCTTCTCAATACAAGGTTTTTTTCAAGTTTCCATTTCTCCAATTCTCGCATTCATACATGGGGTGATCAATATCAGTTAGCTAAGACAAGTGAAGAAAGATGACTTGATCCAAGTGCCGCATGCAACGTCGGTGAGAAATCCGAGTGCATAACACTTCTTTAATTATGGGAATCAAGTGTCTTACTGCTAGGCTTACCATGATAATTTTTATATTCTATCAAGCTTTCTCTTTGTGCAATCTAAATTTAACTTATTTAAACTGTATTACATGGTCCATATATTTATAACTTCTCAATTTTACAATCCAACCTTTAAGTAAATCACAATTAATTTAAGATTTTTTTTTTTTTTTGCATTTTTGCAATCAAATCCCTCAAATAGTTTTTAATTGATTTAAGTCCATATTTCAACATAAAAATACAAGTAGAAATAACAAGGAAACCTTGAAAGATAAAATAATGATCATAATATTACAACTCACTCATGCATACATATACATATCTAGATAGAGACATATAAATACCATGAGAAGTTTAGACAATATGAAATTAAAACACAAATACAGAAAAGACAAACAATAGGCTAATACACCAAACCAACAAGTAACCAGTTCATGGATATGCTTCATAATCCACAAGTGAAGTGAGACCAACAGGAAGAACTCAGAAAGCATCAATAACAAAGGAGGGGTAATGATGATCATCAATCTTCAGTGTCACTGGGGCACTAAAGGGATTAACTGTTTCAATATATATATATGTTGAAGTTAATATTAATGTTTAAGCCCATTTGGCCATGAGGGACATGCCACCAGAACCTAAAAGCACAGCAAGAAAAGCCCAAAGTTGGAGCTTGATACTGTTTTGAAGCTTTGGACCCATGAAATCAGTGGCCAAGAGATCAACAAGAGCCATGTACTCTAAAAGACCAGCAGATGCTCCATTGAGTAGTCCTACAACAATGAGAGCTGTAGGACTGTTATCACTGTATATCTTTGACAATGCAATCCCAAGTGCAATCCCAAATGGTGTTGTTGTGGAGAAGAAGAACACCAATATTGATTTCATCTTCATCCCATATTCTGCCTGAAAAATTAATTAATTCATCAATTGTTGTATTACATTAACCGCAATATATATATAATAGAGGGCTGGTTATTTACATACGGTCGTCTTTAAATTTGAAATCTAAGAATATTTATACAATAACGGTAAGATCAAAATTTAATTATCATTATACACACCATTTTCACTCTAAAAATCATATTTTCACTCTAAAAAATTAATCTAAAAAAAAAGGAACAACATCACTTGTAGTTGTTAATTAGATGATGATCTAACTAGTGCTTTAAAAAGATGTTTTTAAATTTGAACTCTAAAGATCTCCCTAACCGTTGATATAATATAGGCCTTATGTCCTTTCCAAACTTGATATAATGGATGGTACTTGAGCATGTATATTATTTATTATTTAAATTACAAACCTAAAATTGAACATCATGCACCAAACCTTTCAATTAGTTATAAATCTTATTATTTTCCTTTTAATTCTCCCACGCATCTTCTTCTGTACCAACCTAATATATAACTCCTCTATTTGTCGAAATATTTTTAACAATATTTTAATTAAAAATAATGGACATGGTGTTAATTAATCATGATCATTAGAGCATGTGTTTCTTAATTTGACCTTCCTTCATTGAATTGAATTATTTATCTATTTATTTTAGTCTTACTTGAAGAATACAACCACCAAGTCCCATTCCTTCAAAGAGTTGATGGAAACAAAGGGCAGCAACAAGAGGCCTAATTGTGCATGGGTTCTGTGATGCTCCCATTGACAATCCAATCACCACTGAATGTACCACAATTCCCATCTCCAAAACCTACCAAATAAATCATAATTATTACTAATTAAATAAAAAAATCATTTATTTTTGTTACCAAAATAAAATTTTAATACCTGAGCAATAATACGATTTCTTTGTAATGTAGAGGCTTCCAAGTCCTTGTTATTATTTGCTTGAAAACCATGGCTATGGCCATGGCCGTGGCCGGGGCTAGGGTTATGCATCCCCTCACTGGGGCTTGCGAGGTCAGAGACCTCGGCATTGGCTCTTCCTCCCATCTTTCTACTGTAAAAACTCATCATCAATGAATCCATTATCAATGTTGCCAATGCCGATAGCATTGCAACAAAAGTCGCAAAAGGGAATTTTCGCCATGGGTTTTCCGGCAAACATGGTGATGTAAGGTTATCGAAAGAGTCCGGTAACACGTGCATATAGCCCGTGGCAAGGATTACGCCAGAGGCAAAGGCCTTGACAAGGATAAAGAGATTGCGATCGGGATGAAGGGCGGGAATAGAGCGAGAACAAAGAGGGAGGCAAACTCCGATCATACTTGCAATTAAAATTGTCGGTATGGCAATAAGCTTAAGTCGCATTGATTCGGCTTTGTTGTAGCATTCTCCGGCCGTGCCGGCATTGCAATTAGTAGAGGCCTCTTTGGCCTCGTCGGAGGCGAGGGAGAAGGTGGTGGAGGAGAGGATGAGAAGGAGCAGATAGAAGAGTTTGGTAGCCATGAGTGAGAGATGAGAGTTAGTTAGTTAAGTAAGTTTGTACTTGGTTTTGGGACAGAGTTGTACTTGGGTTGACTTTTTATACCATGAGGGAGGGAAGGTTTAGTTCATGCCGTACATGGCGTTGACATTTATGTAGATTTGAATGTTGTGAAAGTGACAGGTAGTTGACCAAAATGACCCTGGTTTTGTCTTTGTATGAAATGTATGTTTTTTTTAAATAGTGTATGGTGGCATGTCTGTTCATGAGATAATATTTTTAATTTTGATTTTTTAAAAAAGATAATGGGTGGGAGGTACCTACTTGAAGAATATAGTAATTACTTGGAAAAAGTTATATTTCATAATTTTATAATTAATTTTTTATGGTTATTAATTTGCATAATAGATGTGGTACAGAGCAGAGGTGGGCACGGGCCGGTTAACCGGCCCGGCGGGCCCGACCCGGCGGGTCCGGGTTGGTTTTTGGCCGGCCCGTGCAACAGTAGTAACCCGCCAGGCCGGGTTGACCCGGCCGGCCCGGCGGGTCACGGGTCGGCCAAAAACAACCCGGACCCGGCCCGTGAGTTTTTTAACCCGCCGGGTCCGGGCCCGGTCTTTTGTTCTTTATTTTTTGATTTTTTTAATTATTAAATTAAAATTAAAAATTGAATGTTGTTGATGGGATTCGAACTTGGTCCCCTTACAAAAACCTTTCACCTTCTAACCATCCTATCCAACTTTCATTTTGAATATAAGTATTAAAAAAATGAAATAAAACTTGAAACCCGGTTCCAAACCGGGGTTTGACCCAGCGGGTCAACGGGTTGGGTTCCCCCAACCCGTAACCGGCCCGTCTACAGTACGGGGCGGTTACGGGTCATTGAACCGGCCCGCCGGGTCATTGAACCGGCGGGCCGGTTCCGGGCCGGGCACGGGCCGGGCCGGTTTTTTTTTGGGCCCGTGCCCACCTCTAGTACAGAGTGTCTCATGTCTTATCAAGTTTCATATTTATTTAAATATTTATAAAAATAATTAGAATAAAAGGTAAATTATCACTTCACTCGCTTATTCAAATATTAAACTTTAATATGAATACATTTTTATAAAATTTTTAAAATTAATTATTACCTATATATATATATATATATATATATATATATATATATAATATATATATAAACAGCTAGTACATTTATAATGATATATTAGTAACAATCAATTTTATAAAAATAAATAAATAATTCATATACGACAAAACATTATAACAAGAATCTAGCTCTTCTCGTTGGTTGAGCATATTATAAATAATAATAATAATAATAATAATAATAATAATAGTTATAATAATAATAATACGAAATCAATAGAAAACCATGTAAGAATGAACGCGGTTCCCCAAGCAAAGGCAATTTGGGAAAAACATGGCCTTTTTAAATTGCACGAGTCAGGCACGTGTAGGGCTCGTTCCGTACGAAGCCGTAGCGTGCGTGGCACGAGGTCGTACACAATGCTTAATCGTACGGTCCTGATGAGACCCTCCCTAAAATGGACGGCCTTGAATTGTTGTTTCACGAAATAGTTTCAACGCCATCAGCTTACGACGTGCGAAACTTTAAGATCCGTGCAATACTGTAAATACAAATCTCAAACTCCACGTGGCGTTTCCTCTGTTGGCTCGAGCTCTAAGAATTGCAAATAAGTTATATTTTTCTAATATTTATTAAAATTATTTATTTCAAGATATACCCAAATATGCCTTCAAACTTATATTATTTTTCTTATATTATTCTTTAATTATTTTTAATTTATTTCATATATATAAACAATCTTTTTCCTAAAAAAAAAAAAACAATGTTTTGTGATGGTGGTTAATCATGATGCTAATCTCCCACATCATATCTAGCAAAAAGCTTGAATAGAATGGACTAAGGAATCAAGTGGGAGTTGTTTGGCAATGAGATAAAGTCCATATATATTATAGTTAATGAAGCATTATAGAAAAGAGAAACAACTTTAATGTGAAGCTTAGTGAAGAGGAGTTCAATTACTGGATGATCAAATGAAAGACCTACAATTTTATTATTATTATTATTATTATTATTATTATTATTATTATTATGTGGACAAGTGCCACCAACCGATTTAGTTAGGGGCTCATAATTAATTATCTAGTCAATGCACTTTTATCTAGTTACACTGAGTTTTAGACTGTAAATTTGTACTGACACTGGGGATCCGTCTATTGCATGCATCTAATGGGATTTAAACTCAGAATACGTAAAAGTTCTACATCACATCTTTCGCAATAGGTTGATTAATTTATACCATTGAATTAAGAACTCTTTGGTGGAGGACCTAACAATTATAACAAAGTTTATATATATCATGGCAACTTGATTATATGAAGCATTTAGTGGTGGATTCCAAGTAACTTTGGAAAGTATAAAGCAAAAGTTACATGTCAACTTTTTTATCTTTTGATATATTTATATTTTCTCTTTTTTCTTTGATCTCCGGTAGATGATGCTATTAAATATATCTGCATCATGTTTAAAAGAAAGTCATTGATATTAAGAAGAATTAGGCATGAGAGATTAATTTTGAATTAAAAAAAAAATCTTGATTTTGAGGTTTCACTTTGTTATTTTTATTTTTCTCTTGAATTCCGTACATTTAGTATTAATAAATAATTTGTATTATTATAGAATGACTAACAAAATCTAGATCGATGTGATGAATCTTTTTAAATAAAGTTGATTTTAAATATGAATATTAATTAATAGATGGAGAAATTTATAAATAATGAAATTTATTATAAATAGATATATAACATCAACATATTGATAGTCCAAACATGCCCAAATACATAATATATCTTCATTTCACTTTCATATGGACTAATTATATAATTAATATATTTTAACAATTATTAGTAGCTTGTTTGGATCCTATATATGATTAAAAGCACATATTGTTAGCAACAAATCATATGAATTCATCGCATGTTATTGCCATTAAATTTTTTCTAATTAAATCATCAAAACTATAATTATTCATTGTCACAAGGAACAAAGAGATTGAGAGGCAACTATTATACACTATTATATTTATTTGGACAAATACTTAGTGAAATAAATTTGTCTCGTTGTACATATATGCTGGACTATGACAACTTGTCACATGATAAATTTGCATATAAGGTGCTTTATATAGTCACATACCATATAATCAAATTATGTTTTATATTTTAATTTAATTTAAAACTTTAAGTGAACGTAAGGTTTTGTTTATCATACCATCATTCACTTTTACGGTTTTGTTAATAAAAAGTTAACTTAAGGTATATGTTCATATGGCAGAAAGAATCCTAAATAAAATTATGGGATTGATAGAGATGCATGGTAGTGGAACAAAAAGAAAACATGTATGCATGCTCACCTAAAGTGGGCCCTATTTTGCACATAAAAAGCATCAAATCTTTTATCAAAGACTTAAAAAAAGCATCAAGTCTTTATCAAAGTCCCTACATGAATATGAATTATACATGTTCATACATAAGGTCAATTAGAGATAAGAATCAAGCATAAGTTTATAAGATTATAAGCAAGTTTCATGTCCAAAGTTCCATGAAAAGGGTGGAAGTTTCCCTGGGTCTTTGTCATATTTTTTGTTTAAGCTTCATATATATATGTGTGTGTGTGTGTGGGTGTGTTTAGATTGAAACAATACAAAATTTAATTAGTTAGTACAAAAATAACTTTTTTCATAAGAATCATGAGAGAATAAAATATTAAATTATACCTTAATCACTTTTCGTCTCGTTAAGTTAGTTTATCGATGCAATTTTGACAAATTTATCTATTAAATTTCTTTAATTAACTTTTGATATTTGTTGAGATCTAAATAATATAAAGTTTAACACTCAAATAATTTTCTATTTGTTAGGGATATATAGTTATATTGTTTAATACACCCCTTTAATTCCAGATAGCAAACCATTAAATAAATGCATAAATAACGTGAATGCATTTTTATATTAGTAAAGGTTGTAGAATAGGGAAGAACTTATATGAAATGCTTTGTGTGTATTTCATGTAGTGCCAAATTATATATTGACATATGTCCCATGTGTAACTTTACTTTCGTTTTTCTTTTTCTCCCGTTAACTCAAACCTTCTCCTTCTTTAACCTTTATTTATTAAGTAAAAAAAAATACAAAAAAAACAAAACTGTGTTCAAATAAAGTATGGCTGCCAAGAAATTTTTTTTAGTATCATGAACCTCACCAGCAATGGTGCTACCATTGTCCCAAAAATTCAAGTTCTAAAACAATGTGTTCAAATAAAGCCAACGACTCAATAATACTCTTATCCTATCATATATTTTTCTTATAGGTGGCAGTTGAGAATGACCTTCAATGTTGGTTATGGAGGAGCCATTAAGGAAAATAACACAACCACTAATTTAGGGAAAAGGAACTATTTTTTTCTTCCACACTATATATATATATATATATATATATATATATATATATATATATATATATATATATATATATATTGTTTTTATATGTTTTTTGTTTTTATGAAATTATCATCTTACCTTTTCTTGCTTTCATTTTATTTTATGTTTAATCCTGATGAGCCTACTAATAAACTTGCTAGTATAGTAGTATTATTTATATAAGATCATACACATAACAGAACAAGTTCATATGAATTATCCAAGACCTAAGTGATCCTTTTTTCACATTCGTCTCATAGAGTTCACACTAACATTAGTGAGTTTCTAAAAAATATCTGAGACGAATGATTTTTTTTTATATATAGATATTTTATATTTAGGATAAATATGTAAGAAATAAGGCTAAAATTGTAATTTCTTAAATTTTTAACTAAATTAAAATATATTTTATAAATATAAGGATGTATTAAAATATTAAAGGGATATATAATTTGGGTACATTAAAATTTGAATTTGTGAGGACCAAGAAAGATAGTGTTAGGTGGGTTCCATGCATGGAAAGCACAAAGTGAACAACTAAAGCATGTTTCACAACAACACAAGAAAATGATACAAAGTATACATGGTTAGAGAAACTTTGAGAAACCAAATTGTCTACTTTGTGAAAATTAATGCTCACAACAAAACTTTCACATGTTCTTTGTTTTTTTTTAATTATTTTCTTAAGGATATAATTGATCCAACACTTGCTTTCAAGTTTGAATGCAAGATAATAGATAAGGTTCCAAATAAAGTTATGCATGATTCTTTTGTGTTGTTCAAAGGACAAGAGTACAAGCACCAACGTAAGTGGGAAGAATAGTAGATAGATGCAAAATAAAGGAAATTAAAAGTGAAGGTTCAAAGTAAGAGGGGGAACATATATACACACACACACGAGAAAAGAAATCAAAAGGGTGTGTTTTTTTATGCCTACAAAGTCAAGGTTTTTTATCTAATTGGACCTTTCAAAGGAGGAGGTGCAAACACATCACAAGTGGTTATCTTTTTCCTTCACTACTTTTTTTTCCTTCTGTTTTTCTCTCATTAGATGTTTAGATAAAATGGATGTGATTATGTAATTGTAATCATAAGTATATGATTGTTAAGCTGGTTATGATAAACAGATTAAAATGTTGGGCCATTAAAAATAACATAGTAAAAAAATATAATTGAGATGAGGATATTGAGAGGGATGTCAGGAGTTATTAAAAAAAATCCTCCCACTCACAATTTAAGAGAATGGATTAAAATAATATGAGCATACTCTCAAACAATTTGTGGATACCTTAATACAAAATGTGGAAGCTCGTGAAAAATAATAGAAGAGGAAAAGATAGACTCAAAGGTGTTTAACAAAAATTTTAATAAAAATATAACAAAGCTTCATTTATTTAATCTTTTAAATTTTAATATAGAAAAGTTTAAGAAAAAATTCATATTATCAATCTTGTATAGATGGGTCTAATAGCTGATTGTTGTTATAGTATCTTTAAAGAGATATACTTGATATGTGTCCTAAAAAATATAAAAAAATTATATTAAAAAATTATAATAAAAAATATTTAATTTCTTTTTTTGTATTTGTAGTGATTTTAAAATTTTTATTTTTAAAAAATAAAAGAAGTATTATAGATTTTTAAAATTTTTTAGAAATAAATAAAGTTATTATTTTTTAACTACAAATATGTTTCGGGACCACACTATTAAAATATATCCATCTCGATATAAATAATTATCAACAAAAATAAAATCATGAGTCCATTATATATATATATATAGTTTTTATAAACATGAACAAATCACATGACCTTAATATCCAACATTGGAAGAGAATTCAACCCTCAATTTTTCAATTGGGAAGAAAACAAACTATTTTTTTCATCTCATTATAAGTGTTCATTTCAGAGATTTTTAATATCCAAAATTATTTGTTCACATATTTAAGTCTAATTTTTAAATTTAAGTTTATCAAGCTATTTACATGCATTATTTTCTATCATTGTTATTTTAAATGAACAACTTCATCGATGAATAAAGAAATCTACTAAATAAAAAAATAAGCTAAATGTTCAAAAAACTTTTAATTTTCACAATTTTTTAATTTGCTTTTCATCAACCAATTAAAATGAACATTTATAATGCAACGGAAGGAGTACTACTCTTCCATGGTAGGCATGGCTAATTGATTTAAATTTATACATGATAAAGGCAAGCATCAAAATTGATGTAATAAACCCCTTAATCCCACATCGGCTAATTAAAAATGTATTATGTACATATAAGAGTGGAGCTAATTTTTACTTTTGAATTGTTTTTTGGGATGCAGATCCCACCCTCGTATGGAACCTAGTTGGGTTTAGTGGGTCGCTAATTGCCTAGCTATGCGCTAGGACCTGACAAGGGCGGCTTCGATCACGATCTATGTAAGTTGTATATATAATAATATACTTGTTAGTTGACTATCTAAATTTTATAAAAATTATATCAACTTTCTAATACTACAGTTATTTAAAGTATGTTTTAAAAAAAAATATATAATTCAATATAATTTATTGAAATTTGTAAAAATACATTAAATTTTGAAAAAAAAAAATATTTTATAAAATTTTAAAATAGATAAATAAAAATTACCAAACATAACCTCTAAAACCAGAGGAAAAGAATATTGTAGAGCAAAAAAATAAAAAATAAAAAATAAAAAATAAAATAATAGTGCACTTAAAATTCAATTCATTGATCTTCCTTTCTTCCTTTTTCTCTCTTTATAACCATCTCACTTCCTCCACTGCAAAGTTAGAGAAAAACACAACACCAAACTCAAAAACCAAAGCTAGCTTTTCATCATTCATGGCCAATGAATCTCACCACCATCTCTTCTTCCCAAACAAGTACCACTCCCACCTCCTTCTCTTTCTTTAATCCCTTCATTCATTTATTATTCATTTAAACTTAGTTTTTTTTTTCTTGCTTTTTTGGTGTAATTTGGTAGTGAGTTTATGAGTGTTATAGAGAATTATAACAACATGCAAACAAGCTTCATGGTGCCGCCGGTGAACTCTCTCGGCGGCGGTGACGGCACGTCCGCGGTGAGAAAACGACAAAGAGATGATAGTGATGTTTTGTCGTTTTTTGCCGGAGATGATGACGTGGCTCTCCGGCTACATCAACAGTGGCTTGATATTGATTATCTTCTCGGCAATTATGTAAGTTTTTTTTTTAAGTAGAATACTCTATTTAGTCTTTTAAATACAGTTAATTTGTTTTTTTTGGTCTTTCTAATATAATTTATCTCTAGAAAACTCTTCTATTTTAATATTTAAAAAATGTAAGTTCTTTTTAGGGATTTCATGTTAATATAATTTGTCCCATGAAATCCCTAAAAGGGATTTACATTTTCTAAATATTAAAATTGAAAGATTTGCTGTGAACAAATTATATTAAAAGAACCAAAACATAATTTTACTATATTAAAAGGACTAAATATGGTATTTTATTTTATTTTTTTTCATTGCAGAAATTATTTTATAGTTTCTCTCTTTTTTTTACTCTTTGCCCCTTGAAAAGTTTGGAATTATGGAAACATTTTCTTGAGCTGAAGGTGTTCGATGAAATGCGCAGGAGGAGAAGATGAGGAAAGAGATGGAGGAGAAGAGGAAGAGGGCGATGAAGGAAGTGATGGTGGCGGTGGAGGAGATGGTGATGAGGAGGATGAGAGCAAAGGAGCAAGAGATGGAGATGATAACCAAGTTCAACTGGGCGTTAGAGGAGAAGATCAGGAGCCTTGCCATGGAGAACCAGGTGTGGCGAGATGTGGCTCAGAGCAACGAAACAGCCGCCATTATTCTTCAGAGAAACCTCGAGCTGGTGCTGGCGAAGGAGAAGGAGGAGGAGGAGGAGTGTGCGGGGGTGGAGGATGTGGAGTCTTGTTGGTGGGGAGGGAGTGGAGAGGAAGAAGGGTATTGGAGGCGGCGGTGTAGGAGTTGTGGTGTGGGTGAGGTTGGAGTGGTTGTGTTGCCGTGCCGGCACTTGTGCGTTTGCTTGGCGTGCGCGGCCGGCGTTGTTGGTTGCCCGGTTTGTAGAGCTGAGATTGACGACAAGATGTTTGTTAATATGTCTCTGTGAATTCTTTTTCTTTCATGCTTCTATTGATCTTTGAATTTTGGATAAATCAAAATGTTAGCAATTTTATTAACTAATTTTTTTTTTGTTTTATCAACGGCTTTTTGACCTATTATACCGGCTCCACCTATATAAGAATATTTTGATATTGAGGTATTAATTCCGACATCTCTAATTTACTCTACTTTTAAATAAAGATCCTTGTCGTCTATTTATAAATATATATAAATATTAATATGTCTGTGAATTGGTTGATTTTTGAATTTTGAGATAAAACAAAATGTTAGCAATCTTATAAACTAAAAACAATCATTTCTTTTACTAAAGGCCTTTTAGCCTATTATATCTATACACATCCCTGATTTTCTTTAGATAGGGGTGCTTATCGGTTATTAATAAATATAATATATATATATATAATTTTAAAAATATTTTTGACGGAGAAAATGAAAATTTTTGTAAATAAAAAAATATAAAATATAAAAATAAAACATATGATAATGGGGATTTGAAATTTTCAGGTTGTATAGAGAAGCCATTAATATGTTGATACATAAATAAGTATCCCAAAATAATAATTAACTTGGGTACCTTGTTGCACGTGAGGATCAGGTGACAAATTGTCTTGTGCGGTGGGGCGGGAAAGTTTAAACAACCTCCCAATGTTAGTTAAAAAAACACCCTTTCATCAAATGCCTTCCTCTTATTATGAGTTTTCCTTTAACTCTTTCTTGCTGTCTCTTAACTCATCTCTTAGCTTGCTTCATGAGACCCTACTCCCAAATATAGCAAATCCAAGCATGTTTTCTCATGCCAATGAACAGGTCTTCATGCATCTCATTGTCAAACAAACAAAGCTATTTGCCCACATTCCATTTCATGTATTTAATCTTCGGCAGCTATGGTGTTGAGCTTCTAATGAATTCATGCATCACTCGGTCGCCTTTTGTTTATCCTTCCATGTGAATTTTGATTCAAGAAGAGTTTGATCTTCGGATAATGGTTTCAAGTAATGCTCTGCCACCGAGGGCTTCATTGTCATCTGATAAACATTTTACGTCTCTGGTGCAACCTCCCAAATCATCCCGATTGCCATTGCTATCATCATTATCTTCAAACAAGTCTAAACCACCGCCGCCGCCGCCGCCGCCACATTCTCCTCCTCTTCGGCATGGTGGTAATCTTGCACAACCGCCACCAAAACAACATGAAAAGTCACCAACAAAGCCGAGTACCAAATCAACCAATAACTACCCAAGCTTGAAATCTCCCCTTGTTATTGGAATTTCTGCTGGTGTCGGAGTTTTGATTGTTTTACTGCTCATTTCTTGCATCTGTAGCACCAGAAAGAAGAAGAAGAAAATCCATGATCCAATGCACTACTATGCAGATTCAGGGCCCAAAGGTACTTTTCCATGCTGATTTACAATTCAAAACAAGCTTGTGGATGTAATAACCCTGTCTTGACAAACATTCAAGTATCAATGCACAAAACTTTCACAATCTAGCTGCATTTGATTGAATTATCACTCTCATGGATGTCTGCAGATAGTGATTATTATACTTCCAGTGTGCTGCAACCAAAATGGCAGAATGGAAACGGAGGTCAGCCACAAAGCACACCGGTAGGAGGATGGCAATCGCAGGCTCTGTCCACAATAATGACAGGAAGTGAGGCGAGCTCTGCATTTTCAGGTCCCCATGGGCCACCATTGCCACCTCCATCCCCAAACATTTCCTTGGGGTTTATCAAGAGCACCTTCACCTATGAGGAGCTTGCGGTGGCAACTGGTGGTTTCTCTCAGGCCAATTTGTTGGGGCAGGGTGGGTTCGGCTATGTGCACAAGGGTGTCTTGCCAAATGGCAAAGAGATTGCGGTGAAGCAGCTCAAGTCCGGAAGCAGACAAGGTGAGCGGGAATTCCAAGCAGAGGTCGATATCATCAGTCGTGTTCACCATCGTCACCTCGTGTCTCTTGTTGGATATTGCATTGCTGGTTCTCAGAGGATGCTGATATATGACTTTGTTCCTAATAAGACCCTCGAGTATCATCTTCATGGTCAGCTTCTTTCTGCAGTTGTCACAATATATTGACAAACACAAATTAGTGATCATGGCTTGGTGTGAGACAATTTGGATGACTTGTGTTGCAGGGAAGGGGCTTCCAACAATGGAGTGGCCTACAAGATTAAAGATTGCAATAGGAGCAGCGAAAGGCATCGCTTACCTGCATGAAGATTGTGAGTAATCCAAAACTGTCTTATTTATCATCTTCCAAACTTTCCTGGCCGTTACTAACCTGTCAACATTTTTATATCATCTACATGAAGGCCATCCACGCATTATCCATCGTGACATCAAATCAACCAATATTCTACTCGATCAAAACTTTGAAGCAATGGTATTGTGTTAATAATTAAACACAGCTACTCCAAAGAATTTCACATTCTTAATCCTGGTTTATAATCAATAGTGCACATGATCACAATCTCAGGTTGCAGATTTTGGATTAGCCAAGTTGTCCGCAGACAATAATACACATGTTTCAACCCGTGTCATGGGAACTTTTGGGTGAGTGAAAATTTTCTTTCCAAGTCATGAGTTCAATCTGAATGTCAAAGCCAAACAAAAATATTTCTGATAATAATGGGTATCACGAATGATTCAGGTATTTGGCTCCTGAATATGCATCCAGTGGCAAGCTAACCGAGAAGTCTGATGTCTTCTCTTATGGTGTGATGCTTTTGGAGTTGATAACTGGACGAAGGCCAGTCGATGATGGAGATGCATTCATGGATGAAGGACTCGTGGATTGGGTTAGTGTCCTACAAAGCTTTGATTTTGACTCTTTTGAGAGGATAGATTAAAATGCAAGTTTTACTCAGTTGTCATTATTTGGACAGGCAAGACAAGTAATGTCACAAGCATTGGTTGATGGGAACTATGATGAACTAGTAGATCCACGCCTGGACGATGATTACAACCCTATGGAACTAGCAAGAATGGTGGCATGTGCGGCTCCATGTGTCCGCCATTCTGCAAAGAGGCGCCCAAAAATGAGCCAGGTACAGGAATTAGCAATGTGTAGTGATACCATTTTCTGAGTTTCAGAATATTCTGTTTATATTATTTGTGAGCATACAACTCTAAAAATCAATGGCTGTTAATATTACAGATTGTGCATGCATTGGAAGGCAATGTATCACTCGAGGACTTAAATGACGGGATAAGGCACAGCACAAGCATGCTCTTCAGCTCAGGATCAGACTATGACTCAAGCTCAAACAACTCGAACTCAAACAAGAGGCGACTCAGAAAAGTCACAATCACAAGCCCAGAGTACAGTGGTGAGTACAGTGGACCCATCAACGGGCACGCATACCATCCTTCAATATCAAGCAGTGAAGGTGTGTGTTCTGGTGAGCTAAATCCAGTTGGGAACCAATCACACAAACCTCACTAGTCATTGTAAACAAATACATAATTCAATTCATTCTTTCATCGATGAAACGAGAGACTATGTATATTAAGTTCATGGTAAATAATTAGTTTTAGATTTCTTGGAGATCTCAATTGAAACAAATCAACAATTTCTCATTTTGTTCATGAATGCTGATCAAAGATACGATCAATTTAGCGGCACAAAAGAACATCCGTAAAACTTTCAATCCAAAGGAACCAAGAACAAAGAAGCTACCAAGAAGTTACCTGTCAGTTTGGAAGTGCAGAAAATTCCATGACTGCAACTCCACCATGAATTTCTACAAAGATCACAACTTTAACATGTTTCACATGTTTCTCATTCAAATCAAGTTGGTACTAAGAATGCAAAAGGACGAATCAATCCACAAGTAATCACATTGGCATTTTATCAAATAGTTGGAGGGCATGACATGGGGGTTGAGATTGCTTACCCTGAAATGGAGGAGAGCTTGCAGGGATCGGCAATGGCTTCCTAGGAGACGGCTCTGGGATGATCTAGGGTTTCGAATAAGAAATTGGAAGCCATTGATGAGAAGGTAAGGGAATGAAAAGAGGGAGTTTGGTTCACTTCAGTGACAGTTTGGCGCCGAACTTCACATTAATAAATTAACTAACTTTTTTTTTTTTGCATATAAACCCAAAAAGAATTAAAAAATTTCACATTTATATACAAAGTCTTCATAAATATTGTAACTTTTATTTTTTATTTTTCCCAATGACTGAGTAGATTTTCATTTAAAATTTATACTTGACCCACACAAATTAACCCACAAATTAAAATTTTAATTTTGGTATCACCATGATATTTATGTTTGATTTCTATTTATAAAATATTTAGTGTAGTTTTTGTTTTTTTGGAGGAAGCATTAAGGTTTTGATAGATAGTATTATATAAAAATATTTTATTTAATCCCCTTTTTTTTTTATGTGTGTGGGAGATGAAGTTGATAAGAGAGTAATAATCACAACAAAGTCTGAATTGAATTCAGATTATTTTGACGTATAAGTAAATTAAAATAAATTTAAACATATTTTAAAATTATATCGTCAGTGAATGATTTTAGCAAATGGGGATGATAGACGTTGGCAACGTTACTAAAGAACTCTTAGGACCCGTTTGATTCATGGTAATGACATATTACCACGTAACAAGATTACCGAGTGGGAATATTATATAATTGGAAATATTATTGTAATTTGATATAATCATGTTTAGTTGAGAACTCTTATTGTCCGGAATAGTTCATTACCGAGTTATGAGATTACTACATGTTTGGTAATCCAAGATAGACACCAAATTTGGTGGTAATAGGATTACCAACTTCTTGGTAATGTTTTCATGTTAGTAATATGATATTACCATCCAGATTACTATCGGTGCAATATCAAACGTAGTAATATATTCATATTACCAAGTAACACATGGTAATCTTTCTACATTACCGTAAATCAAACGATCCATTAATCTATTAACACCTAATTTTAATATAAGATATTTGTATCAAATAAAAGAGTCTGAATTTCAGCTCATTATAAGGTGAGATTACATGGGTGTTGAAGTATTAATTTCACACTTGTACATGTCTTTGTGGTTTGTTAAAAAAATAAATAAATAAATTACTTAAATATAATGGTTTTCGAGTTGAATACCTTGAGAATGTAAAATTACATTTATGTGTTATTATTATTATTATTATTGGTTATTATTTTTAAATAAATATACTCAAGTTAATTATTTTAAATGTATAAAAAAATTTTAAATCAATCAATACATGCAAGTGGAAGAAAAACACAAAAGAGAGAGAGTGAGAACACAATCTCTATCTGGTGTTAGCAGCTGAACCACATTGCACTTGAATGGCATCAAAACCCACAAATTAAACATTTTCAATCCAGAATCAGCAGGCAACAGCATCACCACAACCTGCCCAAAGAGCACTGAACTTGTACTTCATGCCATGGAAAATGAGAAACATCACCACCTTCTCCCTTTTCCTATCCACACTTGCCTGGAAGTTACAAATGAAGCCATTGACACAGTTGTTTGTAAGCAACTTGTCAAGAGAACTCTTCTCCATTCTCCATCTGACAAGAAAGAGACATGGAAATTGTGTTCATTATATAGATTTGAAGAGTAGTTGCATTGGTTGAAGAAAAAAGTACAGGGAAAACACAGTAATGGATGGGAGGATGGAAAGAAGATGGTGGTTGATGGCATTGTTGCTGATTTTCATGCTCTTGTTCTTTGGTGTTGAGTTTTGCTCTGCTGAGAGGCCTATCAAGGAATCTGGAAGTGGTGGCAATGGGGGTGTTGCTAAGTTCTTGCATGCTTTTCAATCTTTTTTTGATTCTGGGGATTCTTCTTATACTCATGTTTGGCCTGTAAGATTGTTGTCTGAGTTTGTGATTTTTGGTTTTTGTTTTCTCATTGTGGTGATGATTGATTTCTTGGTGTTGGTGTTTTGTAGGACATGGAGTTTGGGTGGAGGGTTGTGCTGGGTTCTACCATTGGGTTTCTTGGAGCTGCTTTGGGGAGCATTGGTGGTGTTGGTGGGGGTGGGATCTTTGTGCCTATGCTCACTTTGATCATTGGTTTTGATCCTAAGACCTCCACAGCCATTTCCAAATGTAAGTTTCTTCAATTGTTTCTTTGAATGGCCCTTAAACCCTAGTTATGATTAGGGGAAAATTGGGGAAAATGTTAAGAAAACATGTGGAATTGGTTGTCTCCTTGCAATTGTTTCTTTCAATTAAGCTTAAACTCTACTTTGTTGTTGGGGTGTGTCTGAGTGTCTCTGTTTTGATTGATGAAGAAAACATGTGAATTTGCTTGTAGATTTTGATCCCAAGACCTCCATGATAATCTCCAATTTGTATGTTTCTGTAATTTTGCTTTCAATGGAGCTTAAATCCTAGTTAGTTCTTTGAGTATGTATATGTTTTGAGCAAGGGAATAGATGAAGACAACATTTGAAAAGATTATTTTCATACTCACTAGTTGTTCCTTTGTGAAAGTACCTTAAACCCTAACTTTTTTTGTGTTTTGATTGAGTGGAAGCAGTGGAAAAAAGAAAGAAAACTGAATGAAGATATTCTTGTATACTGATCATTACATACTTGCTGATGATTGATCAGGAAAAAGAAAATGTCTTCTTGTTTGGGAAAACTAGGTTTACTAATTTGATATCTGCTTACTAATTTGATATCTGCAGGCATGATCATGGGCGCTGCAGGATCAACAGTGTATTACAATTTGAGACTGCGGCATCCGACAATGGACCTACCAATAATCGACTACGATCTTGCATTGCTGTTTCAGCCGATGCTCATGTTAGGCATCAGCATTGGAGTTGCCTTCAATGTCATTTTTCCAGATTGGATGGTTACCGTTCTTCTTATCATCCTCTTCCTTGGTATTTATTATCTTATATTCATACATCTAATTTTTCATTTTATTTTCCTTTCTTCATCCTCGTAGCTGTTGATTATCAGAATTTTCGAGTCGAAGTAGTTAAATGATCATCTTTGCAGTAATTTGTACATGTATTCATGAGGCAAAGCAAATTAATTTTTCATCTGAAACTACATATTTAATTACATTTAGATTTATAAATAGTTTTCTTGGCTACATCTGCTGATAGGTACATCAACAAAGGCACTCTTTAAGGGTATAGAGACATGGAAAAAAGAATCGATAATGAAAAAGGTTCGTCCTATTCACCTCACATTTTACTAATGTGTTCGTCTTCTTACTTGACTTTCTTATTCCCTTATCTCAGGAAACTGCAAAGCTCTTAGGTTCATCATCGAAACTAATCGGTAAGTTATGTTCAATTACTGTAACTAATCTTCTACCTTTTCTGCTGAAAATAACTCATTAATAGTTGATGAATGTTATCGTCCGGATTCAGACAGCCCGGAGCTGGAATACAAGAGACTTCCAAGTGGTCCATCAATAAATATCCAGCAAAGATCTTTATCTGATCAGGAAGTATGTTCAAACACTGACCACTGTTTCTTCAGCAAATATAATCAAAATTATTCTTACCAAAACTTTCAGGTTCCAATCAAAGATAATATTTTCTGGAAAGAGATGTTGCTGCTTTTGTTTGTGTGGGTGGCATTCCTCGCCGTGCAGATCATTAAGGTGAGATCTACTATAAAAAACACACAAACAGAAAGCAATGTTTAACATTGGTTTTCCAATAAAATGCATCTGCAGACACGCGCCACAAATTGCTCGATCGAGTACTGGGTTTTGAATGCTTTGCAGGTAAAGATACTTCGATATGATAAGGATCGTTTTGTTTACCGAATTTTGGCACTTTTATATTCAGTATTGAGTGAATGCATTTGTGTCTAAAATGACAATTTTGAACATGAAGGTTCCAATTGCTGGTTCAGTAACTATCTATGAAGCTATTGGTCTATTCAAAGGAACAAGGACCATTGCCTCTAGGGGAAGGCATGCTGTTAATTGGAAGGTGCACCAATTTGTCCTATACTGTTTCTGTGGGATATTAGCCGGCATTGTCGGAGGTTTCCTCGGCCTCGGAGGTGGCTTCATCTTAGGACCATTGTTTCTCGAATTAGGAGTTCCTCCTCAGGTTCTACTCTTTCTAATTCTTGTATTTCTTTACTGTATTTATGGTATCTGAAATTCTATGTCTGTATTACAGGTTGCAAGTGCCACATCAACATTTGCAATGACGTTCTCATCATCGATGTCAGTGATACAATATTATCTCCTTGACCGATTTCCCGTTCCATACGGTAAGCCACAAAAAAGAAAAACAAACATGTTAAGCATCAGTGTATTTCGAAATATTCGATAAATTTAATCGATCACTTATGGTTTGCAGCTGCTTATTTTGTGTTTCTTGCAACTGTTGCTGCATTCACCGGTCAACACATTGTACGAAAATTAATAGTGTTACTCGGCCGGGCGTCGCTGATCATCTTCATTCTCGCATTGACCATTTTCATTAGCGCAATCAGTTTAGGTAATAAATGTTCTTCTCATTATAATTACGAGTTCTTTTCCATCGATGAGTTGATGTATTTTGTTTTTTTGAAAAATTGCAGGAGGTGTTGGGATTGCATACATGGTAGAAAAGCTTGAAAGGAAAGAACATATGGGTTTTGAAAACTTGTGCTATCACTAAGTTTAGAAATTTTGAAAAAAAGTTTTCTTGCAATAGCATCACTTTTTGGCACTAAATTTGTTTATGAATCTTGTTTATCTGCAAACCTTCTTGTTTTGTAGCAATGGAAAGCATAATTTCATGAAATCTTTATGTTTCTTCTGTACAAGAATTTTGCAGACTTATTTATAGAAAATTCTATTCAATGTATGTCACTAGTTCAGTGACAATGAGAATTATTACTATAGATTTTTTTTTTCTTGTGTTAGAATTTAGAGTTTTGTTTTTCATCAACGGGGAATGAGCCTTTTAATTTTGAAGTGATTTGTTATGAATTTGATTAATTTGGTGAATAATTTGAAGTGAATTATTTAAGAGTGATTTAAAGAATATATATATATATATATATATATATAGGGAATTTGGTCCACCGCAGGCGTTCATAGAATGTTCGTAGTCTAGAAAAGGTATAAATAGAGAAATACATATACAAACTGGTGTAACAACAGTAGCATGAATATTGCTTAAACCATGTACCTACAGCCAAACTAGGTAGTCAAGTGTTTTGTTTTTATAAAAAATTTTCACACCATTCATAGCATTGTGTAAGTCTACTGGTCAGTGGGATGGATGATTTGCAGTCATTAGATTTGAATCTAACTGCTAAAAGGGATGTTCGTACAAGACGCGCACTCTTGGTTCAAAAATAGTCCATTAAAGTGGTGGAAATCTTGAGTGAAAATTTCTGTGAAAGTCTTTAATTTCGTGTGTTTGTTTGAAAAAAAAATGTCAAATCATTAATTTTTTTTTATTTGGTTAGCGGAAATAAAACTTAAAAAATGATGGAAATGAGATTCCGCTCGGTACTTTATGATAGGGGTAAGATTACCTCTTTGTAATTGTTGGGTTGAACTTATAATTATTTAACATGATAATTTTTTAAAAAATATTTTTTTATAAACAATAAAAATAATTAAATAAGTAAAAAAAATAAAAGATTAAAAAAATAAAAGATAAAAACAATAAAAACAATAAAAGATAAAAAATAAAAAAATGAATGTTAAAAAAAATAAAATAGAATAAACTAAAATAAATATGGGTGATTTTAATCATCCATGTAAAACACGTGGTTGAAGTGGGACACAGAAGTTCAAGTTCGGCCAAATTTTTTTCAAAATTAAGGAGGAAAATGAAAGGTTTTAAAAGTGATCATTTCCGGCTTCTACTTTAGTGAACCAAATAAGTAGAAATATCACATTAGCTCACAATTCCGTCACTTCGGTCTCTTCAGCTAACTGAACACATAACACACTCATATTTAATTTTAAAATGCTATAAAAAAACATAGTTATTTATTTATTAATTTTCTCTTGTTGTATATAAACAAATAAAAACTAAATAAAAAAAATTATTTTTTTTTTTGCAGGGGTATATAAGCAATTCCCCAGTTTCTATAATCAAGTTAAAGATGTATAAAAATAACAATATTCACATATCCAAGGGGTTATTTGTAAAAACTATGTTGATTTTACAAACTGCCCCTCTGAGTTTTATTAAATTCTCTCGTTTTTCCTTCCATTCTCTCTTGCTCGCCGGCGCCATGAACATCTGCAGCTTCGCAGTGCTCCAATGGCGCCTCTAATGCTAGCAGTGGTGGAAGGATGAGGAGAGGGAGAAAAGCGCGCAAATGTAGCACTGTGAGCTATTTTGAATCTCTTATAAGTATTCAATTCAGTCAATCAGTGATCAAGGCTGTGAAATCATACAAACTTGGTGTCGTAGGTTGAATGAGATTGGATTAGGGTTTTGGAGTTTTATGCTAGAAATTGGTTCTTTTAGGGATTGTTTTATTTCTTGTTTTGACAAGTCTGTTGTGCAATGTTGTTATTCTGGCACGATTTTATGATTTGAATCCTCTGTTTGACTGTTTTACCTAAATTTCTTTGTTTCCTTTAGAATTATGTTTGGATTGAGGGGAAACGCAGGAAAAATGAGGTTTGCGAGCTCACGAAAGAGGGAACATTATAAATTTTTCTTTTTTCTTTTCATTTTCATTCATTTTCCCTAAATCTAGACGAATCTTTGTGATTTTCTGTAATTTTTGGTAACATACTGAACGAAATTGTGAACCACTTTCTATTTTTTCTGAGGAACAGGGTGTATTTTTGTGTATGCCCCGTTCATTTGCCTGTACTCTATTTCAGTGACTGCAGCATGAAGCTTCAGTGTACAAAGAACTGGAAATGAATTGGCTGATCAGCATAATTTTTGTCGCAATATATAGAATTTTCCTATAAAGAATAGCTGTTGATTTTACTAAAAGCACTCTAATTTACTGGTGAATAAATTCTAGGCTGACATCACACTGCTTAGTAGTTCAGTTGCATGTGATATTGTGAAGTTTGTTCTAGGTTATACCATTTGCTGAGGAGTACATGCAGAAAAACTATTTCATGTCCATTTGCATGTGGACACTCTTGGCGATTAATGATTAAGTTTTCTCGCCATAAGCTCAAGTCAAACTGAAACTCTAGACTCTTGTTTGATCTTTGAAGTATATCTGATATGGCATAGTTCTTGAAAGAAAGGAGGTAGCCTGTATAAATAAGAGAGTAAAGAAAATCTGATTTCATGAACTCTATCCCTCAAAGCCAAAGGGAGAAAAATATTCATCATACAGCCCACCTCTATGTCTAACAATATAAATGATTCTGTATACATAAAAAACTTTGAAGGCCAGAATTTCACTTTTGTAATTTGCCATTTGGGCTTTGCAGATGTAGTCTGTACACTCTGTGTATAGTTTGGGAATTAGTTCTGGCAAAGAAACTTACATAGAATAAAGCTTGCATGTCGTCTTCTGTCTTCTTTAGACTTCCAACACCTCTCATCACACTACCTTTCCTACAATCCAACTTATACCGACTTGATGGTGCAACACAGCAACGGCCTTTGAGCTCTTAACAGGCATCTATTACACTGTGATGTTTAAATTCAAGATATCTAGTGCAAACTCATTGATTAGCATGTTCAAGATGTGCTTCTCCACATCCCTTACCACCTCATCTTTTTCTGCATCTGCAAATAGCTGCATGGTCCACCCAAGATCCCACATGCAGTTGATATCTGGATTACAGTTTTGAATATCTCTGGCAAGCATCTTGTGCAGCATTTCTGCAGTATCATAGTCGCCACCCTCTTTTGTGATGGGGCAATTTAAGTTTTGAAGATTACCATTCAACTCTTGGATGAGATCATCCAAGGATCTCTCCCTTATAGGTGCAATAGATAGTCGCAAGGCAAAATTGGACTCTTCTCTTCTGTTTTTTCGTCTCATTACTTCATACACACAGTCTAGAGTGCACTTACTGTCTTCAGCTGGGTATGCATTTTCACTTGCATGGAGAATGCCAATGGGAATCTCTAGTTTGAAAAGTGCTTGTGCCGTATTTAGAAAATTTTTGTTATTTACTACCATCTTCTTGAAGGGGCTTCCTTTCTCTGTAAGCGACTCCTCTTTGATATTTTCAGATAGTTCCTGTTTCTGCCATTTCACATGCTCAAAGTCTGTGTCCTGCATCTGCATGTTGTCAGTTGGACCTGGACAGGAAGAGTTGAGTTGAGATCAAAACATTTTACACTTCATTTATTTCAATTGTTAGCCTAATTTGAATAATCTGATGCTAGACCAGTTATCATACAATAGTTTTAAATAAAATGTCAGCCTGTTGTCTTCTAACTGTATATATTGCTAGCTTGAGCTCTACAGCAAGAGAGAATTACCTTCGTGATCATTTTCCGTTATGTTGAATGATGTTTCTTCAGTGTCTTCCTTCTCTGGGATATCTGGAAGTTGCTGAAGGACAGTTCTGATGGTTGGGCCATGGCTCTGCATTAGTAATATTCAGGGTCAATCCTTTTTCTCTAACAATTATGTTGCTGTGTTAGTGCAAGCATTGACAATCACAAATATATGGATTTTAAGCTACAAGTTGAACAGTAAGACTTTGGAAATATTTGATAACATCTCCACTATTGGTTCCCCATCAAGATGTGCTCGATTTTGGAGGTGGACCACCAGGATAAAGCAATAGTCACTTGTGCCAATCACACTAATTTTAACATTGATAATGGTAAGATGAAAAGGTTCATCAACATATCAACATGTTTCTTGAATTGATTGAGCATCCTGCCTCATTCAAAGCATGTTTGTTACTAACCTTAACTTTCAATCAACAGTTTAAAAATGGTGTCTCTTTACTTTTTGTATTTTTTCAGACGTGATGGATACAGAAGTATGAATTAGCTAGACTTCTTTCATTTGTTCTGCAGCTGGAAATGAAGATCAAGATATGAAACTGTGAAATAAATTAAACTTACATTGTTCTCTGCGGTAGCTTCATTGCTGGTTACCCTTGATTTCTCACAATCATCTGTGAGTGGACCATATGAAAGAGAGGTGCATGTCGTTTCCTGTTGGAATTGGTTCTCTTGGTTCTCCGGTAGATCTATGAACTTCTCTTCTGTGGCTTTGTTATTGTTGTCCTCGCATCTTTGTTCCTGTTCTTGTAAAACTGAAGACTGCTGCTTTAGTAGCTGGTCATTTTCATGTGGGGTGTCAATTTCATTTTCTTTTCCTACAACTTGTGAAACATCTGGCTTTTCTGTAGATTTAATACACACAGGATTCTGGATTTTTGTTCTCTGTAGAGGATGGTTTGTCTTCTCTTGGTCTGTCCTTGAATCTGTCTTGAAGATTTTTCTGTCCAAGCCTTCATTTGATATTTTCATGCCCTCTTCGTAAAAAGTGGATGTTCTCTTCACTATTTTAGCTCTTTCATTATGAATTCTTTTCAGATTCTCCTTTTGTCCTGTATTATTTGCCTTTGTTGAACCTCTATGGCTTGCTAAAACTTTCAAGTTATTGGAGAACTTCTTGGGGCTTGTCTCATCTGGATATTTCTCTAAGTTCTTCAACTTGAGGTCAGTTATTTTCTCTACTTCATACTGCTGTTTGCTTTTTGCATCAGGCTTTGTTTCTTTCTCACTTCTGTTAACTGTAATTTTGAGTTTTGATTTCTGGTCTTCATTTTGCAGCCTCACTGCATTGCCCTTCATGCTACTTTTCTGTTTTTGATCTCCTTCTTCATTGGTAACTTCCTCGTGGTGATAATATGTTGCCACTGGAGCAGTATGTACATCTTGCGCAACACCATGGACCGGCTTTCTATATCTTTCTTTGAACTTGTGTTTGTCTGTTTCTCTGTTCTCCTCCACCCTCTCTTCCTTCTTCTTGGCTGCCATGGTTTCTTTCTTATGGTTCACGTTATTCATATCAATCTGCTTAATAATTTTGGCATGCAATCTTGAAGCTGGTTTCTTGTTTTCTGTGTGGTTTAGATTTCCCATATTTACCTTTCCGTTGTCAGATACTGTCTCAATGTTCTTTGCGGCATTAGTTTCTTTAATTCCTCTTTCTCCCGATACCTTGTTGGCATTGTCTGATCTAAACACCGCTTTTTCTGAATATGCCACCTTGTGAACTTCTGGCCTGTTAACTCCTGCATCTAAAGACACATTCTTTTCCTTATCCAATACTCTCTTATTTATCTTTTGCTTCTCATTGCCCTTTGCATGTACCTTGGTCTTTTTTGTCCCAGTGTCTGCCTCTTTCCTGGGTAGTAGTGGAAGTTCTTCTAGGCCCATTAGCTTTGCAACAACATTTGGTATTCTCACCTTCTCACTAGGTGGCCAACCTTTGCCGCCCAGCTTATTGCTTTTTGAAGTGGAGGCACCATTCAATAGTGAAAATGTCTCTCCTCTGTGAGGCTTTTCACTTGTGTTTGTGAGCTGCATATCAGTTTTGGTACCTGGACCATAGCTCAGGGATCGTGTATGGGTTATAAATTGCATTGAAAAACTTGATGAACTCTTGTGGGAACTTGATTTACTGATCTTTGATTGTTCAGAATATGTTGCAACTGATGATTTCGGCTCGATGTTGGTCTTCTTGTTGTCCCTTCCCATTTCACACAAGTATTTTGGGGATACATCAAACGAGAACCTAGGTCTGTCCAGTTGCTTTTTCTGATGTACTTTGTCGGAGGATGATGATTCATCTTCTTTTCCTTTCAGTAACCTGACCTGTCTCCCATTGGAACCAACCATGTAATCTGAAGCTTCTTGGAGTGTCACAAGCATTTTCAAAGACTCTTCCAAGTCCATTGCCCCTCTCAGGAGTTCCCTTCCAATGTCGATAGAATTCCTGCTAAATTGAAGCCCATTGGAGTGATCATTGAGGATTTTATTTAATTTCTGAACGCCTTTGGATACCTCTCCTATTTGCAAATTGGAAAGAACGGGAAATCCATCTGAATTAAGCCTTGTGATATTTGACATGGATCGACCATTTGTTGATCCGTAGTTCATGATAAGTTCTATGTTTTGAAGTTTGCCAGTTTTGCTTAGTGCCAGTGCAAGGGCCATTGACACATCAATGTTTTGTTCGAGTCGTTTTGCTCCAAATGGGACAATGTCTTGTGACATTCCTTTGTCGCCGGGCGTCCTGTACTGTCTGGTACCAAGCCACATCTTTGTCACATCTGCCTCAAACATGTTTCTGCTACGCTGTATAGATTACCAGAAAACAAAATCAGTGTAAGGGTTATCATGTTTTCAGCTAAATCTCTTACAAAAATTGGGGAAACTTACAAACTTATTGGTGATTGCCTCTCCTGAATCTTGGAATGCTCGCTGGGAGTTCCTATATACTTCTAAAAGAAGATACCATAAAAAAATTATTCACTTGTTAAGTTAACTGTGTACTGATCTCTCAAGAAAATCTGAGAAGAGCCCTAGTCAAGCTAAAAATGTGCTCCTGAGAAGCTGAACTTCTGAAATTTAGACTTAAATTGTTTTCTCTTGCAGAAGCATTGCAAAGAATTATATGTGATCATTGGTATGAGTTCTGCAGGTTTGAATCACAGCATCTCAAGGTGTTTTTCAAGTTTGAGCTAAGAGATGCTAAAGTCGAGACAAAACTGGTAATTTGAATGAGAGAGAAATCTCCTGCTCCCAATGATACCTTGATCTTATTTGGATTCGCTGAATGAGGGAGGTTCAAGCATGGTGCCTATCATGCCAATTAAAAGATTGGGGAATCAAAATGCTTTTTTTTCTCAAGAAGGTAAGGAGTTCTCCTATTCATTAGTTGTCTATAAAAAATTTTGGAAAATATGTTTGATGGTAGCTTGATCCTAAACAACAAAAAGTGATGGCAGATATACAGTGCCATTCTAGAGTGAAGATTCCAGTTCAGATCTAGTTCGTCAGGTGAAAGAGAGCCTGTTCACATATGCTAGCCAACAGGGACATTGTATATCTCTAAGAACCACATGGTAGCATGTTTACAGATTAGGCTTGACAAAGGGTAGGGAAAGGGGTTTTATTTAACAGCATTTGCATTATACAAACAAGCTCATGTTGAATGTCAATGCAGTTTAGCAGAAGTACACAATGTACAACAATGAATTTATGTTATCACATTGAATTGGTTCTAGAGTAGCTAAATTGCATTATCCAGTCTATATTCATCAAATAATTCTTGTCTGTAAAAACTTACTATCAGGAGCAGGCAAAGCAGCAGCCGAATGCTGTCTCGACGGAGCAATGCCCATCTTCTCCTTACGGAGGCGGATATCATCCAAAAGCTTCTGCGCAAGATCCGATCTCTTCGCCATCAGAAAAAAAAACACTTCAAACCTGTCTCAGTAAGCTCTATAACACACCTCAAACCTTACATTGTTTTGTTTCCTAGGTTTAGGTTTGCTATGCAATATCCTTGCCTATGAATTTAGTCATCAGAAATTTTTTGTGCTGTCCACCAAGTTGGTGGCAAGTTCACTTCTCTCAGTGATTCAATTTCTATGTGGTGTATGGTAAGATGTCCACTCAAAAATACAGATTTTGAGTGGATTGTTTGACGTGAACGTTAGATGTTGTGAGTATCTGAGTTTCACCCCATTTTAAGCAAAGCAAAAGGGTTGAGAGAAGGGGACTTGCATGCTAAGTTTCTTTCTATTATGCTTGGTTATCTCTAGTTCTTGTTTGGATTGTGATTTATAAAAATAATTGTAATAAAAATAAATGAGTTTTTTATTTTAAGTGTGATATATACTTGTTTTGCTTTATGGTATCATGTCTCTCAGTGTTGATCATGAGGTATACATCAGTTAGGAATGATATATTAATCAGTACTATTAATTACTACTTCTTGATTTCTAGATTTCTTACTCTCTCATTAATGACTTCATTTCAGGTACTCAAAAAGTTGGATGAAAAAGGAAAAGGTTAGCTTTGTGAAACTTTTCCTTTTATATTTTTGTTTTTTTCCTTGTTTTTGCTTGCTTACCCCTTATAAATTTTAAAATTGTGAATATATTTTTCTAGAATTTCTCGTCATACACACATCTAAAATATTTGAAATTATATATATATATATATTAGTAAGATATTTATTAAATCTTTTATAAATTTTTTAATAAATGTGATAAGTGATGTACTCTCAACCGGTGTTCTTGTAAAATGAATTTATATTTTAAAACATGGATGGACATAGAACTCTTCAAATTGCTACTCCATTTTTTATATAAATTAGATTTAAAAAAATAAAAAATACGACAAGCGCAGCTAGCTAAAAGGGTGTGTATGAATTGAGAATCGACAATCCGATTTGTATGTTTTTATTTGGTGATACGGAATATGGACTATGAATCTAAACCCATATTGAGAACTTGTTATCATCATTGTGTTTATAGTCAGATTTAAACTTAAAATACTTAAAAATCTCACCCTTCCTTTTCATAAGTCTAATGCAATTGGTGTATCAACTAGGGGGAGTTTTTCACTTCTTTCACATGAAAAATGTTTTTCCTTTAAAAACAAAAAAAGAAATTGCCGTAGATCTTAAGACCCCTTCATAAGATCTGACATGTGCCAACCAAAGTACACAGACAAAGCAACAAAGCAACATGGTCCATGGATATGAATGCGCATCACACGTGTGCATCCACATCTATGATCTATGTTTAAATATTTTGATAAAAGACTCATTTATTATGATCATCAAACACCTCAGTAGTATCTTTTGCTTGATTTTTATGTTCCATTTTTACTCTTAATATTGTCTAAATGTGTACATAGGTTGGGAAACTTTATATAGTTTCATAATTTTAAATTCTTCTTGGTTTCTACTATTTGTACAAGTTTTTCATATCTTTTATCTAAAAAAATATGTTTTTGGGGAAAAAAGAAAAACATTCATGCATGCGAGAACCATGCAGAGAAGCTGACACGTGGTAGCCAAGCCATGCAACAAAGAGCCACGTGGATGCGCAGGTGTCTGTCTAAAACTCTATTTTCCTTCTATATTTTCACTCTTTGATTGATTTATTTATTTATAAATCTCATTTGAAGGCTGGTAAAAGATTAGCAAGACTTTAATAAAAAAAAGATTAGCAAGACAATAGAGCATGATTTGCAACCATTCACTGCGTGCAATTCGTGGCATTGGACGTACTTCATCACTCCCTTGTTCACCTCTTCCCTTTCACAGAATCACTGTTGTTAGTTTTCAGGTCAAGAGCAACTCCAAAGATCAGGATCAAGATCAACATATGGAGCCCAAGAACCAACAACAACCCTACAGGTAATATATATATTTATCTATATGCCTACATAAATATTTATACAACTCTCAAACCATTCCCTCATTATTTTTTTTTTTTTAATTTTTTCTCTTTTGCTTGTGTGTTTATATATGTGTGTGTATGTATATGTTCAAGGTTATTGTTTCAACCATTGCAGTGATTCACAGTAATTAGTGTTCAGATTTTGTTCCTGGAAATATGAAAATATAGATATAGATGTTTTTTTACCAAGATGAGTGCCTAGTCACTTAGGAAAGGTAGGGGCCTACACAAATCTTGTGGTTAGAAATGTGCCCTCACTTATCATTCGAACTCTGACCATTTTCATGATGATTCGAACTGTCTCACCACCACTTGTTTCTCGTAGGGATCGACTGTAAATATAGATGTTTGTATTCATATATGATTTATAGTTAGTGCACAGATATGGAAATATATAGATGTTTATACTTATTGTTTAAGTGTTGTCATATGATTTACTGAGGTGGATGGTCAAAGTGAAAATTAATTCTGTGATTGGTGTTCCGAACTTTTTCCATTTTTATATTATCATTTTTCTTCTATTCATATTTAGACCATGCTTGTTAGTAGTGTTGTATACCTTAATTAATTGATTCTGATATAAAATAATCATTTTTTTTATTGTAGGGTATTTCAAATTTATCTAATGAAAGTTTTATAACTTGATCAGAGATGTAATGTATGATTCGTTTGGGGATGCGTATGGCACAAGGTCTGATGAAGAAGGATTTGGTGGTGTTTATGGAAGAAATCAAGAATTGTCAAAAGAGAATGAACCCAAACCAAAACATGGTGAAAATCATGGTAATTTCAAGAAATTCAAGTGGAATATATCACTAATAAAAGCAATTCTTTTATTTCCTTTTTCTTGCTTCTTTTTCTCTTTGTCTAAAGGTATGATTTTATTTTGATTAATTTTTAAGCAGAGTATGATACATCCCAAGGAAGTGAAGTCAAAGAAAAGGAGAAAGCTAGGCATCAACCAAATGTGAAATCAGAATAAACTACTTTTATTTTCAGCTTGAAATGAGAGGTTCAGTTGTAGTGTTGTTGTTTTGCTATTTTTTTTTTTTTTTTTGGTTGTGGAGGAGACTAGAAGTTTGTAATTTATGGGGTCACCTTCCCCACTTACAATAAAATTCCAGTAAGAACTAGGGTTCTATCCATGAATTCTAAAGCAATTTTTTCCATTATTAATGCAGAATATTGTGAAATTAGTTTGAGCGTTATGACTATTTTTTAAAGTTGTGATGATTTTGTTATTAAATATTTTAAGTTCTTTTTTCTCACCATTTTTTAGTTTAATTTCTGTTTGAATTATGGATTAAAATAATTAAATAACTATGAGAAATGAGACTATATCTCCTTATCTTAATATAAAATTATTGCTTTATTTTATTTCATTGGCAAATAATGAGAGATGAAAAAAAATATATACATTTTTTTTTTTAGTATTTTATTTAAGGTGTGTGTACATACATATAGACATTTCTCAAGGTGTTCATCACAAAAGTAGAAGTATATCTTAATTTTCATTTATAATTTTATGATAAACATACCTTAACGTCTAAAAAAGCATCCCTATGTTTTATTTTTTATTTTTTTAATTCGAAAAAAATACCCAGAATTTCTCCCATCATCAAAGTTATTCCAAAAATACCATTCTAAGCCTTAGGGCAAGATAGTAAATTCCATAGAGAACTGATCATTTATCTCTTTACCTCCAAAAATATCACCATGGTTTATATATCCCAAATAATAATAAAAAACTACAGAAATTAAGTAAAAAAAAATTGCATATTTTAAAAGTTAAAACCTTTTTTTCCAAAAATAAATTAATAAATAAAAAAATAAAATCAAAGCAAGAGGTTTTATTGATAAGATTAATGTATAATTTATTTTAAACTAGAAGCAACAAGAAGACTGCCACATATAATATAAGAACCTACATACAAGAACAAGTTCTTTAAAGAAAACCAAACATATTATCATACAAGAACAACTAGTTTGCTTGAAAGAAAACTAAAGTTTGCGAAAAGTTTTACAGTTCATTGGAGCAGAGGCACTCGTCCACAAATTGCCGAAGATTGGGATTTTCCAGTGCTGCTGCAACTCTTTCCTTGTCATTCAACTGCTTGTTAACTGAATCACCAAAATTCAAAACAACATTTCTCAGTTCCTCTTTTGTTGATCCGAATTCAATATAGGAGATATTAAAACACTCGTTTTGACTTCATGACATCCAGTTAGTTACATTTTTTTTTTTGGGACAAGATGAATGACTAGATTGCTAAGAAAGACAGAGACATGCACAATTCTCAATAGAGCAAATGGGGGCTGGATCTACACACATAGGCACTGGAATCATTAGCACACAATTACTATTTACACTTTCAGAAATGTGCCCTGACCCGTGATTCGAATTCTCACTGCTTGTGAAGGGTTCTAACAGAAACCCTACTACCACTATACCATTTAGACGTTGGTCAGTTAATTCCAATTAGTTTCATTTGAGTTCATTGAAAAGGAAAAAACAAATGAAATCAGGTGTTTTGGTTGGAGGTCTGTGGAGATGAGGGATTTCAACTTACATAAACCCAGTTCTCCAGTCATGTCTAAACAATTGATTTGTGTTGAAATTGGGATTTGGAAGTATTGGAGCTCCACATGTGGGTAACCAAACATTAGTTGCAAATATATATATATATATATAGGATTAAAGTCACTGATGGCCCTTAATGTGACAGCTATGATTTGATTTGGCCCTTAAAATAAAAATAAAAAATTGTTCACTTGGCACCCTAAATGAGGCAAATTTGTTTATTTTAGCCACTCCATCTGTGAGTTGGACTTGCACATGAACTTGCACATGATGACACTTGACGACCTTCACTGTCTTTGACGGCTCCTTTTCACACATCTTGAAGCTAAAACCATACCTTATATTTTGGCTCTAGACCCTTACAATGGGTTCCTTTCAGTTTTCTATGAGTTCCTCCATCAATGCTTTTCTTATCTAGCCCCTACAGTCAATTCCAAGTGGGGTTTTTCTTTTCTTTTCTTCTTTTTCTTTTTGGGAGCCGTCCTTCTCGAGTAAATTCTAACCTTGAACAAACATATGACATCATGAAATTCTATGGGCACTATCAAGAAGATGACTCATCAAAATTACACATCATCAGTTGTAAATCTTTCTCCAACCTCCACTTAAATTTTTGTACCACATAAACATAGAATTTAACACTAGCTTCCAAGTACTTAGAGATGGTTCACACAGTAAGAGAAATAGTTGATGGAACTCACTACATGAAAACACTTGCTCATCAATTCCTCTAAATAACCGCTGAAAAGGACCAGAAAATAATTTCCAGGATGAACTTGCAGAAATAGCTCAATAGGTTGTCACAATACGCTTAACCCAAAAAAGCTCTTGAATGCTTTTCACAAACAAGGACCTTTCTTTCACTACTCAACCATTCTTAAAAAAGAGTTCAATAAAATTATATGACTCAGGGTGTGCAACCAAAAATTCCCTTGGGATGGATGAAGGTGCAATGTATATTTACCAGCTAAGCCCACCTGAGCTCATATGGTTAAAGCTTCAAAGAGAAAACGAATGACTCAAAAGGAACTATTTTCTTTGAAAGTAATGTGGAGTTACTTTGACATGAAAAGGTAATAGTAAAATTAGTTAACTCGAACAAAAGAAAAGTACAAACAAAAATCAACATGTAATGAGCCTTAAGACTGACTTGATTTAATGACATAATGAAGACAAACAAGAAGTCTCTAAAGATTTCAAAAACAATGACATATTTACAATCATAACACAGTAACAGTGGCTTAAGAGACTAAAATGACATCTTGTAATCTAGAACTAGCTTTCTTCCAATGGGGGAAAAATCACATCCTACATAGTAAGATGTCCACTACAGCATGAAGCAATGAGCCACAATATATAAGAAGAAAACAGTGGATGCTTTTATTTTATAAGTAAATCAACCACTACAGTCAACAAGAGTACAACCTGATCAACATTAGATACGGAGCATTTTTACATCTTATCAATGGCTGATATCCCGTAACCTAAGTATTTGCACATGCATGCTACAATCCATCAAGTATTGCTTAAAAATGAAATTGCTACAGTTTTCCTTTTAAAAAAATCAACTAGAACTTATCTTTATTTATCTTTATTTATTTTTGGCATACCTGATTCTTCATTTGCATGAGACCCAGGAGAGACATTGATGTCAACCTGCAGTAAACACCAAGTTGTCAAAAGGCATTAAACATGTGAAGATAAATAAAATAAACAATATGTGTTGTGCAAATATAAACAAGTGGCAATGAATCCAGCAACATCCTGATATCCATTCATTTTGTAGGAAAGTAATTGCAAGGTCTAAAATCACTCTCAAAGGTTGAAATCAGAATTCAATGAGTTTTGACTAGAAATTTCACAAAATTATACATCCTTGATCTTGCTACTTAATGCTTGAGCTACTAGCCTAAATGCTGTAGATCTGTCTACAGAATAGTAAGTGTACTTGGTTAAGAATCAGACAGTTTAAAAGATAGAGAAACTCTGACAGATTTGAATTCAGTTTCCATTCCATCTCTAAAGTATGCAACCTCATTCTAAATTTTAAGGCCATAATGTTGTCTACATCACAATTTCATGATTCTTATTTTAATCAATCTGTCAGAGCTCCAGCAAATCCTATGCCTTCTCTAAGCCTGAAATTTTGGGCAGCAAAATTCACGTAGAAAAATTCATGATAATCAACATAACCATTCTTATCAATATGCTACAAGAATCATTACACTCCACAACTCTCCATCTATAATGAACTAAAAACTGTGAATTTACAGAATACTTGAAAGCAAGAATCCTGATCTCAATAGTGTTAATTTTATAGTATAATCAGGTTAAATACACACCTTGAAATGAGGAGGAAAACAACACATCAACTTGACCCTCAAGCACAAACCAATAACAGTCGCCATACTGCAATGTTGAACAGTTGGAGTGAAGGTAATTCTACAAGAACAGAATACATCAAGACATTATTAGCACAAGCAGTGACCACTCAAAATCTAAAATCAATCATAAGAGACAAATTTCATAACCACTACATGTTTCATCACAAAGAAACCATAAAATCCAAGACTCTATCTTTCACGACCAATTGAGAAAAAATCCCACAGACCATATATAATACGCCATTAACAGCATATTAAAAAAAAAAAAAAGCTTAAAAAAGTAAGAACAAGCATAGATCACTGAGCAGATAAAAATCAACCACCTTGACATACTAAAGGTAAGCAAACAAGCAAACGCATTCACAAAACACGAAAATTGAACAACTTAAAAGCAGCTAGGGTTCCGATGACGCAGAAGAAGGAGAATTACAAGATGACATATAATACGCCATTAACAGCATATTAAAAAAAAAAAGCTTAAAAAAAAGTAAGAACAAGCATAGATCACTGAGCAGATAAAAATCAACCACCTTGACATACTAAAGGTAAGCAAACAATCAAACGCATTCACAAAACACGAAAATTGAACAAATCAAAAGCAGCTAGGGTTCCGATGACGCAGAAGAAGGAGAATTACAAGATGACATATAATACACCATTAACAGCATATTAAAAAAAAAAAAGCTTAAAAAAAAGTAAGAACAAGCATAGATCACTGAGCAGATAAAAATCAACCACCTTGACATACTAAAGGTAAGCAAACAATCAAACGCATTCACAAAACACGAAAATAGAACAAATTAAAAGCAGCTAGGGTTGGGAGAATTACAAGATGCGACCGAGCTTCTCGTCAACGGAGATTGAATCCTCGGAGAGGACACTGAGCTGCTCCAGTGAGTAAGGGTGCTCCGGATCCCTAATATCCCTCACAAAATCTATAAACCCAAATCAAGAACAATCGATCAACAAAAAAAAAAAAAAAAATGGTAGAGATCGAAAGAGGATGAGGAGGAGGAGGAGGAGAGATACCGAAGACGTCGAGGGCGTCGACGTCGGAGTGAGGATCATCGGAGCGGGCAACCCTCTCCTTCTTGGCGTGCACTATCGGGTTCGCGTTTATCAGCCCCGGCGTCATCTCTGAATCCCTCTTCTCAGTTCTCAGTTCTCACTAGTGATTTTCAAAAAGTCTCTCAAGCTTTCCTTTCATTCCCTCAACTTGACCACCGTGGGATATTTTTATATGAATCTATGGGCGTACAATTATTATCAGTGATTCAATGGCCGACATTAATAAATAATAATATTATATATTATACTATTTTAAATAGTAATTTTTATATTAGTGATCCCTGAAAATGTTTAATTACAATTGTTGAATCATTATCCAATAGTTGATTATTATATAAAAATTATATATTTTTTATAAGTCGTATTTACTACATGATGCTGTAGAATGTGTTTTGGTACTATTTAGATGATTATAGCCGTCAGATTAAACATCTTTAGATTTTAAATTTAAAAGCATTCCTAGATTACCGGTCATATATAACATTTGTGGATCAACTATTGAATTCAGATCAATAACTGCACATCTACTTTATAGTGTTCTTTGTGATGTATTGGTATAATATGATAAATAATACTTGTATAGTAATATATTCATAGTTATTGGATTAACGTTTGAATAGTACATAGTTAATTTTGGCTCATTTCAGAACAAGCACGGTTAGCGAACATGATTAATCACACTTTTTATCTCGTTATTTACGTTTCTCTTTTGTTCATCACAATTGGAATCGCATTGCTGCTGCTCTTTCTGGTCGGGGCATCCTTTCGTCTCGGCTTTCTCTTTATCATATGAGAATGGACAGGCCTCATTGGTTGATGAATATGATCCAAGATGCCGGCTTTCATTAAGTTGCTGTTTTTTCGCTTTTAGCTTGTCAATTCTTTGGTTGTAGTTTCTTTGTTGTAGGTGATTAGTGTTTTAATGTTTTGTTTTCCTTTTTCTTTATCTAATAAAATCTAGCTACTCTCCTAGCTCCCCCCCCCCCCCCCCCCCCCCCCCCCCCCCCCCCCCAAAAAAATAAATAAATAAATAAATAAAAATAAAAAATAAATTTTTTTATAATCATTTGAACCATTTGGCAGTTCAAGTGATAATAAGTGATGTAATGCCATATATGTATATATATAAATACACACACACACACACACACACACACACACACACACACACACACACATATATATATATATATATATATATATATATATATATATATAATTTTTTATTAAATAAATAAATTATATAATAAGAAATTATGGGTCACAGGTTGATGATGAAATACAATTAATAAAATTTAATGTCATCATAAATTAATTAAATAAGATAAGTTTTATATTTTAGGAAAAAATTATTAAGATGTTTACCAATGTAATTATGTGTATTAAATAATAATAAATAAATATTAAAATAAACGTTTTTAAAAAAATCATGAATTGTGGAGGCTCTAAGAAATTATGGGCATGTTGATGATAAAATAAATTTTATGTAATTTAATATTATTATAAATCAATTAAATAAGATAAGTTTTATAATTTAGAAAAAAAACTTTAAAAAAGTATTAACAATATGACTTTTTGATAAAATAATAATTAATTAAAAATTTAAATATAAAATTTTAATTTAAAAAAATAATAATAAATTATGAGGTCCCGAGAAATCATTGGTGACACATATTGATCACAACATTAAAAGAGGTTAAATCATATTTAAATAATAGCGTAAAAAAAAATTATTAACCAAATTTAAATCATAACCATTGACACATCTAATTTTAAAACTTTAGACGCCTAGGCTTGGAGCTGACCTTGTATTATTAGCTTCATATTTCTCTCAATATGTATGTATATAATGTGATTGTATATATAAATATACATTTTATTAGTGAAATTAGATCAAGAAAAGGTATGAGATAATATTTTAAAAATACTCTTGTTTGTTGCTTATTTTTCATTTTAAGGATATGAATATTGGGACAAAGTATACGTACATGTGTAAATATAACTGCTGTTTGATTTATATAACTCATATACTTTCTTTTAAGATTATATATTTAATTTATACAATATCTGACAATTTAAAATTTTATAGATAAAATCTGAAATTTTTAAAATATTTCTTTGAAAGTATTTTACTTATAATTTGCGCCAGCTCCTAATTTTTTTTTTTAGTAGCCCGTATCTTCACAAAATACATAGATAGTTCAAATTCAATACTTAAACAATATTTTATTTCTTATTTTAGTTATATTATGAATAAATCATAATAACTTTTGAACTTTTAAGTGGGAAAATAAATAAAATACCAATTATTTTATTACGAAATGGTAAAATAATACTTTGTTAATAAAAGTATTTCATGATAATTTTTTTTTTAACAAAACCAATAAATGCCATTAAGAGATAGGCATGTACGAAAAATGCAACAATTACAATTCTTTAAAAATTCACTATAAAATAAGTTAACACATGAGGTAATAAAACCCTGTTACATGCACCAAAGATATATCAAGAACAATAATCTAACAATAATAAATATCTCTGGAGTGATGAAAAATACAATTTCTCTACATGAGACCTACATTATAATTCAATAAATAGTAAATAAACAATACACATGACAATATTAAAACCGTGAGAATAGATGTGTAAATAAAATCTTATATGTTAAATATGGTCTATGGCAAACAGTTTTTTCCAAAGAGCAGAAGGGAGAAGAATGTACATATCACAATAATTTCTCAATTTGCTTACAAATTTCACTAAAAAAGATTTTTTTTTCCCTTTATTCTGTCAAATAATCTAAAAAAGAAAACCCAGAAAGGGAAATAGATTACTTGCTCATGATCTGTAACTTATTACAAAAGCAAAAAAAAAAATAAATAAATAAATAAAAATTGATAATGAGGCCAACCAACACAACCGTTCCGGTCTGATCCAACCACTAAAATCAACAACACATTAATTGTACACTTATTCACATGTCACAAGTCTAACATACATGTATGTCTGTGTGTATTGACATCAATCATGATTATTTAAATAAAAAAAATTGATTCTTAAGATCAGGATACTACCAATGGAATTGATTTAAAAAACACACTCCACTTAATAAAGTTGGTTGATACTTGATTAACACTCAACTTAGCCTAGTCCTTTGGATGCTCAAGTGGAAAACTTAGAATTAAGTATTATGATGCAATAAACTGGGCCCATATGTCCGGGATTAGCTCCTTTGATTCTCAAATTAGATTAGAGTTGCACCAACACCAATCACATCAATGGTTTATTCACCATTAATTATTTTTTTAAAGTATGTAAAGAGCAATCTTTAGTTGCAATAAACAAAAACTAATTCAAATAACAAAAGAGGTAAGGTGTAGTTGACCGGACCACACAATAGGTCTTTTCCCAGCTTTTCTATCCACAAGAACATTGCAGAGGATTTGTGGAGATAGAGCTGGTGGGTGGAAGGAGCATTTCACAAAGTCTTTTGATCAAAAGGTGATATTTATGGGTGTTGATAAAGATGCAATTTTTGATGACTAGACCCTGAGAAGGAATTTTTTGTCCCAAGCTTGCTAATGTTTTTGATCTCTATGTTATGTTTCTGTTAGATAGAAAGAGCAAGAGATTCTAACCTCAGGGAGAGAGTCATATCCATCTTTGAGTTGTTTGGCTTCATTCCTTTGTGTCTCTGGTTTTGATATATGAAGGCCTATGGGGAAGAGGAGGACCAAGAAAAGACTGGATTTATTGACATCTGATCAGGCAGCAGCTCCCCAGGAAGTTCCTAGAAAGAGAGGTCGACCGCGTAAAGTTATAGCAGTGAAAGAGAAAGCCGATCAGGAAGAAGATAATAAACCTGATGAAACACGAGACGAGCAGCAGCAGCAGCAACGAGAACACCAACAAGAAGAAGCATCTTCATCCCGAGATGCTGGCAAAGATGAAGAGAAAGATATCCAGGAGCAAAATCAAGAAGACGAGAAGCGAAGTAGCAGTAGAGGGAGAAGGAAAAGCCGAAAACCTCTTAAGAGCACATGAAGACGTCTCTCTCTCTAATATACATATTTGCTTACCTCGTCTTTATTCTCTGGTTTGTAAATACTCACAATTTGTTTGTGCAAGTAATTGTAAAGCCTGCCTGGCCTGCGGAAACAAAAAAAGATTAGTTTCCATCAATGACCTTAGTGAAGAAATAGTAAGTGCTTACTGTAGATGCAGCCTCATCTTGAGCTTCCTTGCCATCATGTTTCAAACCACAAATAACACCTGGATTTGGATAAAGAGCCATTTGTACAACAATCCAAGATTATATGAATAACAATGGGCATACATGAAATCGAGTTATTCTATACTTTTGACGAAAATGAAATCATTTACCATCCTGCAGGAACAATATAGAAATAAAACTACAATAGAAAACTGAGTGTGTTCCGGTTGTATAAAAAACCACTAGACTTGCATATCATGCTAAGTCCAGGATCGCAGATGTGTTAATTAACACAGTTTGGCACCAGTTAACGAAGCCTCTGCTATCTTCGGGCCGCATCTCCGTGGCGCCTTTCTTTCTTGTATTGTGACTGATGTGGATCAAATCCTCCTTCCTCTGCACCATACACAGCCCAGGTAGGTGTTGGAGCCATGTAGTCTTCACTTTTGAATGGTTTTCCCGATGCCACCTGAAAGCCATTAAAAAGGACTTGATCTATGCTCTCATTGAATGGTAACACTTAGAAATCACGTTACTATGGGAGAAGGGTGGTGAAATCTGTTACCAGCTCATGGAATCGATCATAGTCGATCCATGTAAACCACTGACCATTGATCTTGTACTTATCAACCTTTGCCAAAAGTACACAGCAAGAATGGACATGCTCGCAAGCAACTTCATATTCACCATTGCTTTTGGCAGCCATGGCTTCTGAAAAGGCTTTAACTTCAGAATGCCACGGAACATTCTCCATTGTCAGCTTTGAAGTGGCAGACCTGTTAAAAATTTGGTAAAAACCCAAGATGAAACATGGATGAGATTTAGATAATGCCTAGTAAAAAAATATGATCTACTCACGAGCCACAGTATGTGACACCCTTGATTTCAACTAAATCAGGCCTCCCAATTGACAACAAATTAGAATATGCATCCACATCTTCTGCATTCCACCCTTTAACAAGAGTTAGCCGGTATACCGTTCTTTGCTCTTTGTCTCGCAAAGCTCTCAGGGAATCCTGTTATGAAGAGATTATTGCACTAAAACCATGCAAGGGATTTGCAATCCAAGCTAATCAGCAAAACGGGGAAAAACACTCCGAATGCAAGCTTATTTCAGCTGTTGCAATAACCTTTTGTTAAAATTCACATTATCTAACTAACAAAGAGAAGCATAAAAAATTGGGGGCGACTGGTGATGAGAAAACCTAGAGAGACAGCTACTTTAATCAGATGGCTAAATGACCAAGTGTTAAATCATTATCAGGACCAGATGCTTTGGCCCTGCTTCTTCACAGATCAGAAGCCCCCAAATATAACAAGCCTAATTAAGACAGATCTCTCTTCAAACCATCAATATTAGCTTGATATAAAGATAATACAATACACTCTAATTTACCTTTTGAATGCTCCTTCAATGGATGAAATCCCTAAACTGAAGTGACCATTAAATCTTTGGAAGATATCATAAATGTTTCTGGGAGATAGCATCAAGTGTTTCTGGCATATATGTTACTTCATATTAATCTCAGAAACTAACATTCCTACTTCTTTTTGACAAAAGAGACAAAAGTGTACTTCATAAGCATATACACATAAAAACATGTAAGAAATAAAACATAAGAGTGTAAGGGCATACAAGAAAACGCTCCCAAAAATCACCAAAGAGTGGCCTATCAATAGCCTTCAGGCTCTCCTTTGAAGCGGCATCTACACTTACATATAGCTGTTATCACCCAGTAGTGGTCAGCATGATAAAACAATGGTAATGAGTAATAAGCATTAAAAGCTCCAAACTAGCAAGCAAAATACAACCAAAATATGAGGAGCACCTGGGTAATTGGTTTCAACATCTCAATTCTTTCAGGGAATTGGGCATTTGTAACCAAAAAGGTAGAGATATGTCTCCGATGCAGCTCATCAACTATGGTATTTATCTCTGGATACATAATAGGTTCACCAACAAGGGATAATGCACAATGCCTAGGAGAAAGACCTTCTAATAACCGTTCCTGCTTTACTCCTGGTAGAAACAAGAAGGATAAATCAGACACCATAATTAATTGGCTTCTAGTGGACCATGAAAGTATACACTCGTGAATCATATAGACATGAGATGTTACGTGCACCCTTATCACCAAAAACCATATCTTTCCAAATTGTTCTACAACTGGCAAAACATGCCAATCTCTTTTGGAGAAAGCAGTTGTATGATTCAATGATCAGGGATGAGCAGAACAGATAACGAACAACCTTTCTGAGGTTGTCAAAGCACTACAGGTACCATGATGAATAATCCAAATAAAAAGAGGACCATTATCTCATCTTGATATCTTTGACTAATGGTTTATCTCAACTAATCAGCCATTTCAGTGCATCCAAACATAACATAAATTTTGTCAAGGTCAAAATGGGTAATGACTTTGCTGGGCAAGAACCAAGCTACATAGAAAATTTCAGCAACATCAGTCAGTAGATATGGAATTTAGGTCCCGTTTGGATCAAGGGCACTTGCTTTTGGTGCATACACATGTTTAGCTATACACCAAAAGAATTAGGAATAACATCTCCCCAAAATTGGGGAGTAAAGTGAATTATTTAATTAAATATTTATGATAATAATTAAATTGAATAATAGTTAAAGTAAAATATTTATCTAAGATATTTAATTAAAAAAATAAATAATTACGTTTAAATTATTTTATAAATAAATAAATTTAGTTATTATTAAACATAATTCGTTGTCTTATACAATATCATTTATTTACATTAAAAGGCACAAAAGTGATTTTACCACATTTCTCTCTCTTAATTTTCATTCCCAATACGTATTTCTTTCAACTAAATATTGTTTTCATTCCCATCCCCGTCCCCCAATCCCCATTTCATTCCATTCCATTCCATTCCTATTCCTATTCCCATTCCACAAACCAAACAACCCCTTAAGCCTCCTTTTTAAATCTTGAATTGATTTCATTTTTCTTTCACCTCCGCTAAGCAATTTTCTTTTTCTTAAGAAAAAAACACTTGATAAATGGAGATGTCCTTAATAATGGTATAATGTAAAGACAAGAAAAGGAAAGAACTTCAAAGGAAAACTTGCACAGCAGGTTCTAAACACAATTGACTTCCATTACCATCAAGAAGCAGAAATACAGACCTGGGACACCTTTCATTTGCTTGATCATCTTAGTATGCTGGTCGATGGCGCCATTCACAATTTCAAATGGTTCATCCATCTTCCATCGCCAGCTTTTTCCAACAGGATTTGTATGATGTCTCCAACAGAAAACACATTTATTTGCACAAGCCAAACTCGGAGTTGCTTCCATGCACCTGTTTCATTATATAATCAAAAACTTGGAGATACATAAATAGATACATAGAATTAATAAAATATTGAGCTAATGAATATTTGATCATAAATGGAAGAAAAAATAAAAAATTATCCACTACAAGAAAATAGTGCTACACATACCCATGTCAGCAATAATATCATCAATAAGCCAATTTTTTTTTTTCATGCATTCTTCTCAATCTTAATGATAGTGAAGCAGTAAGCACTTTCCCTTCTTTCACACAACTCATAAAAACTAATTCCAGGACCTAAACTCCTGTGTTCCTCAGAAATATTTGAACCAGTAGATAATGAGCAGTCAATTTATTGCACCCATTTTTTGGAGAAAGCAATGTCACCTTTCCAGCGGTACTAGTTCTCATTTATTTTTTATTAAGTCAAATGGAACCTAATTCTTAATCCGACATTTGCTACATACAGCGGACACACTTAACTAAACCTACTAGAATTCAAGATTCTGATCACATACAATTTCCATGTGTTTCAATAAGGGTATGCCAGCAGTTACAACGTTTCAAGTCAATCGAAAAGGATCTTAGTTCACATATATGTTCCTATAGGAAAGAATATCACTTGATTGATATCCCTTGGTCAAATGTAGCTAGAGAAAGCTTCCATTTCATCTTCCTAGATTCCACTAACATAACATCTCATGATTTACGAATGCAAAGAAAGAACTACAAATGAGATAAGAAGCCATCACCTATGACTCTCTATCCCATAGAATGAGTGCTTGTAGCATCCTCCACGACCTCGAAGCTGTGACTTAGTCCATCTACAGAGTTTAACTCCACTATGAGAACCAATAATTTTATATCCCTGAACATACAATCATAATCAAAGTAAAACTATCAGCTTGATCCAATGAAGCATTAGAATTTCAAGGCAAGAGCAAAAAGTCACCTGCTTCTCCAAGCTCGCCCTGATGACCGGAGTCACCATTTCCTTAACTCCATTCTCCCCATTCTTCAAAACACCATTTGTCAAAACCCCAGAAGACCTCCTCGATGGAGCCTTACCCGCAATATCCTCCATATCAACAGCCTCAGGCTCAACCACCTCCTCATCTTCATCATCATCCTCTTCCAATCCATCAAACCCATCACTCTCAGCTCTCACATCCAAACCCTTCTCATCCTCCCCAACACCACCACCACCCTTCAGCAATCCCAAAACCCTCCCACTCCACGACTCAAAAACCTCATCCAAATCCCCAGAATCCACATCCCCCTCACAAACCGGCACCATCTCCACCGCTCCAAGCGCCCTCATCCACCTCGCAAAATCCCTCGCAGCAGCATTGAAGCTCTGTCCATACGACCTCGACCCAACCCCAAACACCGCAAACCGGCAACGAGACAAAATCAAAGACCCAACTCGGAAATCCTCTGCACTCTCAGAGAGCCAGCGAGCAAGAAACGCAGCATTCCCGGGGGGCTTCCCATCCTCCCAAGTCGAGGCGACGATCAACACAAGGGTTTCTCGCTGTAGATCCTCAGGCTCATACTGCTGTGGATCGACGAGATCAACGCCAAAGCCGGAGGAACGGAGCAGTGCAGCAAGGCGGCGAGCGAGGGCTTCAGAGGTGCCAGTCTGGGAAGCAAAGAGGATCTTAGGGTTAGGGTTTGGGGAGGAGGAGAGGCAGCGGAGACGGCGGAGACGGCGGGATTGGTAGAAGAAGAAGAGGGAGGAGAAGGAGAGGAGGGCGGAGAGGGCGAGGCGAGCAGGGAGGAGGGATGGTGGCATGATCGTAATTATGGAGAATGGCGAGGGCTTGGGCGGGAAAAAGGAGCAGGAGGTTTGGAGAGATGGAGAAGAAGAAGAAGAGGGTTTGCGTTCTTAAACCTTTGGGTTTAGTTGGACCGGGATTGGACCGGGTTTAGTGGAATGAGAAGGGAGAACCGGGCTTTTGGACCGCTTTTTTAATGGATAGGCCCTTGTAGTAATGTTTAATTTTTTTTATTACATTGAAGTGATTAATTGTTTGTGTTTCTTTGAAACTGATGTTGTTAAACTAGGATACAATAACATTATTACAGGAATATACTCACAAATTTGTGAAAATTATATATATATATATATACAGAGAGAACCATCCATATATAAAAAATCTATGGATGTCCATTATCAACCGTTGGATCTCGATCCAACAGTTAACAATGATAAACAGTAACTATTACAATAACATGCACAGTAATTACTGTTTGGACATCCATAGATTATGTTATATATATATATGCACATCCATAGATGATAATTGGACATCTATAAATTTTTTTTATCTATGAACTTCCATAGATATGTTTTGATATATATATATATATATATATATATAGACGAATAGATTGATCTAAATGATAAAAACTTAGTTAACTTAAGCCAATAATTGTTAATTCAAATTGTGATTTTTTTTATTTTATTGGACAGACAAGTACAGTGGCTTAACAATCCTTAAAATTTTATTATGCGGGGTGGATTAACATGCAGGGCAATTAAGATCTGCCACATGCACCCAAAATAAAATATCAATGATTACAATGATAAATTCTTGTTTTCCAACCCTGAAAAAAATGAAGAATACAGCTTCCCCATAAGAACAGATGAACAATATCAATACAATATATTTATAATATATCTACAATTTGTTTATATAGTATTGGAGCACAAGGAGAAAAGAAAGGAAAAAAAAATAAGGCACATAAGGGAAAGAAAGAAAATAAAAAATAAAAAAGACAAACAAACCGAGTATGTATAGAATTTTTTGTTTATGAATCCCTATAAAATATTATCATTGATAATGTAAAAAAGGTAAATGAAGTAAGCTGTATAATCCTCAACTTTAGGGTAAACCATAAGAGAATAATTCAACAGCAAAATTATTGGTACAAAGGTGAAGCAATGAAGTAAAACTTGTTTACCAGTTGATCAATTACAGAAGCATCAGGTTGGTTCACATTTTCACTCTAAACAAGTGCCAAAACTCAACAATCAGTATTGCTATCAGAAAACAACTCTAGAAGTCAACCAATTCTACCAATTCCAAATGTTTCATTATAATTATTTTTCCTTTTCTTTTAAAAGAAATAACAATCATATTGTAAATGCCGTGAGATCATCTCGAAGATTAGCAGCCTTCCGAGCACTCTCCCTGAAACAACTGAATGAGCTGAGATACATACAAGAGGAAGCCGCGAGGAAATAAGCATACAGTGAAATACCAACTTCATCATTGCCCATGATTTAGACGAGAGATCTTCACAAAGATTGCTAAGACGGCGCTGAATGGTTTATGGTCTCCATGCTGTTTTTTGCACACAAATAATACCCTCTTTGTCTTTGCCATAGGTCATCCTGATCTCCCAATGCAGGGACTTCAAAATTGCCTCTAATGGGTTAAGGATCTCCAGTTTATCACGAATTATCGCCCAACCTCCGGGCCTTAGAATTCGGTCCATCTCAACTATGATGACGACCGGCTGCTTGCATCTGTTGATAAGTGAAATTGCAACCAAGGGATTCAGTTTAATTCTTTTTTTTTTTCAAATGTTTTTAAAACTGGCCAAATAATTAGTGCTACAGTAAAGACAGGCACACACACATGCTGTGATTCTTCAAAATTGGATAATTTTCTAACAAGAATGATATGCCAGTTCTACAATTTATACAAAGAAGCTCAAAAGAATGGCTGGCTGATATCAGTTTGAGATCAAGCAAAAGAAGAGTTCAGTCATTTTCACATTATCCTCTAAAGTTGACAGTTTAAAAAAAAAGGAGAAGAATAATTGCACTCCTAGTCTTGAACTATCCCTGAAAATTCATTTTGGTCACTGAAAAAAAAGTCTATTTTGGTTGAAGGATTAAAAGGTGCTTTTGAATAGGAGCCAAAACTGTTCAATATTTTTTTTTTCTAGTTTAGGCACTATTCTTGCACTCTAATTTAAGGACCAAAATTTTAACCAGTTCTGGGCTCGGAGAACGAAGTGTATAAAGGTTTAGTTTAGGACCAAAAGTGCACTTTCACCTTTGAAAAGAACAAGGATAAATTGATAGATTCCAACAATGTTAGCCATGGGTGGTATCTAGAGCCACTCCAATGAAATCACAATACATAAAATGATTTAACTGAGGTTGTGCTTGGATGATTTACGTACTGACAAACCATAACATATCCACACACATAGACGTGAAATTTCTATATTAATTCTTAATAAGAGAGGTTGTTCAGCACTGGAAAAGTTGGTTGTAAGTTGTAATGAGACAAGGGCAAAGTAGATATAACAAAATTTGGAAACCTACAGGATTAGAATATACTAGCTTTATAATTTAGGAAGCTATTACTTGATACAACCCATCAAAGCACCTCATTTTACAGAACTATAATCATAAATTATAAAAACCAAAAAAAAAAAACAACATATTGCAATCTTTATGTGCACCTAACCACACCCTTCATTTGTAGATGGTGAACCAGACCAACATAGTGATTTACATTTCATCTGATTGCTCACGCAACCACAAGAACATAGGAACCTTCCAAAATGCACTAATTCAGATATGCAACTCGTATGCATGTAAGTAATATTAGCAGAGTTCAATTATTGTTTGATAGTTAGGAAGTGTTCTCTATGAATAACCTCTACAAAGCAATAACACAAACAAATAAACGCAGTAATGCTAACAAAGTTCTTAGCATACCTATTCTTGAGACGTGAAAACAGATGATCAGCATGCAAGAGGTCGTAGGACCTTGGGTAAGTGCTGAATGGTTCACACCAATCATGGTAGAGACCCATAAGTCCACGCTCAAAAATGATAGGAAGAGTATTTGGAGCATGCACCGGAACTACATTCATCACCCACACCTTTTGTGACAAAAGAGCAGCTGCAAATCTGCATAGCAACATCTACAAGATGTTCAGTTTTCTTAAATGAAGAACAGGAGATCAACATGCCCAACAAACTCTGAAGGCAGAACCAGCATATTAAAAAAATCAAGGAAATCAATAGTATGGGAAATAGGCAAAATTGGATACCCTCCATAGATGGCTTTCATATCCATTACATTTCGAACTTTTGTCCAATCAATACCCATTCCATTTAGATAGGATTTGTCAATAATCGCTTTCCAATGTTCATCATCAGCAGTCAATTTAGCTCGAGAATCACCCAGCCATTCTGGAAACGTTTCAAGCCTCTTGGGCCATTCCTCGGGCCAATCAGACCCCCGTTCTTCAATAGCAGCAGGGACTTTGTGCAAACATGGTTTTACTGGTGCGTACCTATGATATGATACAAATCCAAAGATAAAGGGACTAATGTTGGAAACAGAATAATGATAATAAAGATCACTAATAGAAGGTGCAGTCAATGTGTGAGATTTCTTTATTTTGACAAAACTGATTCAATAATCCTTTGAAGAAACAGATAATAATATCAAGAGCAAATTAATAATTGCTTACCAAGCAATGTCTTGGTTTTCATTTTCCTGGCAGAAAGGGGGTTGCTTTGCCCTTCTAAGATCATAAATCTCATTTGATGCTGGTCTCTGATATATCCTAACACCTACCTCACTGATTTCATCTGTTTTATGTGCTAGAACATTCCAGCATATTGATGCCATCAATGTTGACATGCCTGAAAAATAACAAATTAATGAATGTCAAGGATGCAACCAACTACATAATTGGCTGTCTCAAGGAAGGGAATGTAAACAGATTAAACAAGAGAAGTATGTCCATATGCAGAAACACTGCACTGGGACCGGTAAAATGGAATGAAAAAAGGGCAACACTGCCATCATTTGTAAAAGGATATAGAATATCTTCTTGATGGCCAAATTAAGTGAAGGAAGAGGTCATGCTAATTCAGCATAGGGAAAATAAAAACCAGAAACAATAAGCAAGGTAGTATAAGCAGAAATCCAGGCTATGGAAGAAGTCACATATAGAACCTAACAGAAGAGCAGTCGTTAAGCCATTACATTTTATTGATTGTGAACTTATACTAGTCTTGAAATTCATGGACACAGTGGAGACCACTACATTCATATAGGCTACCTTCTTCAATTTCAACATCTCCATGGTTAGTTGACAATATGAAGTATCCACCAGGGCGCAGGATTCTGTTCATCTCAAGAAGAAGCCTCCCACCTAACAGTATATTAAACTAGGGATTAATAATGTACGAAAGGCCTCAACACATAAATTTGATGCATGAAGCATGGACAATGAGTACAGACCATTAGAATGCCACGATATGCTGCACTCACTGCAATGAATAGCATCAAACACCCCACTTGGAAATGGAAGCCTTCTTGTTCCCAAATTACCTACCACCGCAGGTATCCCTCGCTCGAGAGCAAGCTGAGCTAGATCTGTCTCATCATTCATCAGTCCTACAGATAATGCCAGCACATCTTTCTCAAGTAGTGCAGCACCAAAGCTGGCATCCACACATCCAACATCTAAGACAATCCGGATATTCTTTCCCCATTCAATGTCGGGTACCATCTAAAAAATAAAAACAAGAGGCTTTAGCCTAAATGTGCAGAAAAAAAGGCCCTGCATCTAATCAACATATGTGAATCAATTTCTTTAATGCATAGACAAGCTTGCAAGGATAAAAAGAAAATTAGAAGTAAAGGAGAGGAAAATGAAGATGACCTGATCCAGTTAATAAATTGTGTGACAATTTCGCTCAATAACTTAATCTGCAAGTAGTTCTAACACTATATTCACTAGCATTAACAAAAAGTAGACCAAAAATCATAGCTAATAAATACTTTGCATTGATTTCCAATTTCAGAGTATCCATGTACCAAGCAATACTGAACTAAAATATGCCTTGGTCCAAAAACATAAGCCAAACAGTTCCTAACTATCATCGTATTCTTTTCAAACAAACATGAAGAAGCAACGAATGGCCTGCAGCTATTTTGAAAAAAAAAAAAACTTAGAAGCTAACTAAACCACAACAAAACTTTAGCATATAAAAGAAAACAAATTATGTTATTGCTGCTAGCAGGTAATCCTAATATCACATTCACAACCTTTAAGAGGAAAAAAGATCAAGACTGAAAATCATAGTCAATACTTCAAAAAAACAAATAAAACAAAAACAACATAAAAAGCCTTGATAGTAGAATCAAACCAAACAATATCATCACATTAACAAACACCAAGACACAATGGCAGGCTTTACCTCTTCAATGGAATTGACATAATGATGAGCACCACCCTTGAACTCAGCCTCACCCTGAGGAAACAACAGATGCTCTCCTGACATATTCAACCAGCTCCGAGTCTTGGCAAAAGCCGACAACTTTGGGTGACCAACATTCCTATACAGAACCTTCACAACCAAAAACACTACAATCAGTCACCAAAACAAATCAAAACAGAACAGCATTCCAAGTTCATCAACACAGACACCTTAGATTCTCTCTCAGGCCATGGCAACGGCGGCTCATATCCAGATGGAAGCGGCACCAAGCACATCAATGGCAATTTCGGGCAGCTCCGTTCATGGCGCCGATGCCTCTGGTTCTTGCCAGACCCCAAATTCTCAGTATCCACACAAGGCACATAGTTCTGCCAGCCATTCCCACCACAAAGCTTCCAATTATACCTGGCAGAGGAATCAAACAATGGCCCTAACTTCTTCTTCTTCTTCCCTTGCTCCATCTTCTTCTCCTCATCACCACTCTCTTCCGGATTCACATCCACCCCCTCTTCCAAATCCACATCCACTCCATCGTCCCCATTCAAACCCTCATCTTGCTGCTCCTCCACCTCCACCACCTCCTCCTTCTGGTCCTGTTCCTCTTTCTCCTTCTCCTTCTCCGTCACCAGTGCATCCTTGACTTCAATTTCCACATCCTTCACAGGAGGAGGTGGAGGGGAACGCTTCAACACAGGCGATCTAGTAGCATTCCGGCGTGGCAACGGGTAGGATGGCACAAGATCAGGGAGGTCAGAGAAGGAGCTACGCTCAGAGGAAACCAAGGAAGCAGGGGAGGAGAAGATGGACCAGGCGACGACGAAGGAGAGAGCAAGGAAAACCGCCATGGAAATCTTGGCGCAGAACCCAAGTGGAGCCCGCTTCGCCCCTACCGCCGCCCGGCCAAACCGCATCGCCCCCGCCATTCTCCAATAACTCCACCGTCACCGTCGCCGTCGCCGGAGCAGGTAGTAGTAGTAGAAGTAGGTAGTAGTAGGGTTTGAAGAGAAGTGAGAGTGAAGACGGGGACAGTGCTAAAAGAAGAAGAAGAAGAAGAAGAAGAAGAAGAAGACATAGTTGCTGTTCACATTGTTTGATAGTAAACTACAATTTTTTTATTTTCAACTTTTTTTCTTTTTTTTTCTTTTTTTTTTAAGGTGGAGTTATCATGGCGGAATGAGCGAGAGAGTGTGTGAGAATTTATTTTTTACTATTTTTACTATTTTTTATTTTAAAAAATTAACAGACAAATCACGGAGTTAAAGATGGGTATAGGATTGAAAATTAAACACCCAATTTGTATACTCATAAGCAATACGGGATTCAATGATAAATTTGAGCTTACGGCAAAAATCCAATGTTAAGGTGGAGTTACCATGAAACTAGGGAATATGTGAGAGTGTGAGAATTTTTTTTTAATTTTTTTATTATTTTTTATTTTATAAAATTGACAGACAAATCACGGAGTTAGAGAAGGGTATAGGACTGAAAATTGAACATCCAATCTGTATACTCATAAGCAATGCGGGATTCAATGACAAATCTAAGTTTACAGCAAAAATCCGATGTTAAGGTGGAGTTACCATGAAACTATGGAATATGAGAGAGAGAGAGAGAGTGAGAAATTTTATTTATTTTATTTATTACTTTTTATTTTATAAAATTGACAAACAAATCATGGAGTTAGCAAAATATATAGGACTGAAAATTAAACACTCAATCTGTATACTCATCAAGAGATGCAGGATTCAATAATAAATCTGAGTTTACGGTAAAAATCCGATGTTACATAAGTGAGACTGTGTGACTGAGTTATGAGGTGTTTGAAAAAAAAAAAATTATAAAAAGGAAAAAAAAAGGGTAGATCTCCATAATTTTTTAATTATTTTATTTCTTCCTCTCAATAATGTGACCATTTTCAATAAGTTGGAGAGAGAATGGGTAAATTGATAATTTTTTTTAAAAGATAAGAGTTTTTTTTTTTATAACGTGGGTAGTTGAGTATGGGAAAAGGTGGAATGATTTTTGAGTAGATTTGAAGTTGTGAGTCATTGTAGAGGCTTTGACATGAAGAATATTTGTAGTTTTTTTAAATACTAAATTTGGTTGATTGTTTTAGAAGGGATGGAGAAGAGTCAGTATCATTTGGATTTGGTACCGAGTGTTGACAAGCAGGCTTTGCTAGCTGATGAATCCACCTTACCTATCTACAAATACGTGTTTTTCTATTTTGGAATTTATCTAATTTATTTATTTATTAGCTTTTTTTAAAAAAAAAAGAAATGTAAACAAACTTTCTCCATGTTTCTATCCCAACATATTTCGTAAACAGAGGATTTTTAACTTTTTTTTTTAAAAAAAAAACACCTGTCTTTTTCTTATATATATATATATATATATATATATATATATATATATATATATATTAAAAAAGAAAAAGAAAAATACTGGGACTTATGTATTGAGAAGAACTATTGGATCCACATCTAGATAATTACCTATCTAAATGGAGAAAATGAATCTCCAAAGATGGTAAGCAAGGAACTCAGACTAACAACCTATAAAAGATCTCAATCACCTAGGTAACAGTATAGATCAAAAACTAAAAATTACCACTATCACGACCAGAAGTTTTATTTGAGTTTGTTTTGTTTTTACTTAAGCAAAAGGAATTACACAACCGAAGTCAGAGGGCCCAAAAAAAGATATCCACTGCAACAGTCAAATCTTTAGCTTGGACATTTGCCAAACCGATTTGCGCCTGCTTCCTTTCAGGACAAGGGATTGGGCGGCTAGGCTACTTCTCAAAACCAGCCGTGAATCATCTACCTGTGCTGCATGGCTGTCGTCAGCTCATGTCGTGAGATGTTTGGTCTAGTCCTCTAACGAGCGAAACCCTCGTTTGTATATATATATATATATATAATTTAATCGCCCTAAAAATTTATCATATAAAATGAACCAACACACTGAATAATGACACTCTATAATATAATGCGTCTAAAATAATATATAATGTATCACAATCATATAATAGTAAATTCCTTCTATATTACAACTCTAAAAGAATGAAGAATATGATTCCTCTTATGATATACCCAGTAAAGTAAAAAGGATAAAGAATATGATTCCTTTTATGGTATACCCAGTAAAGTAAATGACCGGTAGGGTATAGAACACGATTACAAACTCAACAAACACTTGTGCTCTTAGTTTACATGGACTTTGATCTTAAAAGCCTCCCGAAAAAACACTCTATGTAAAAGGCCCACTGCCAATAGACTAAGAGACCGATCAAAGTAGAACAACAAGCATCTTTACTTAATATATTATTTTGAGTGATTTATTTATTTATTTAAAAAGAAAAAAAAAACAAATAATACTAGTATCAAGTCAAAATCAAGCCTTGCATTCCAATTTGGCGATTTCCATGTTGCAACATACAAAAATAAAAATAATAATAGGGACAAAAAAAAAATCAACCAAATTTAGAAAATTTCCGAACTAGTAGTACCACAAGACGTTGCCGAGTTCTTCTTCTTCTTCTTCTTGGCTTTGAATCGATAAACGACGACACCAACGCGCGAGCCCGGCAACGGCGCATCGGTGTGCACGGGCAAAACGTCGAACACCTTCCGCGCCTTTCGAAAGAACACCGCATCCCTCTTCTTCCACCTTCTCAGATGCCCCATCACAAACACCTTCTCTGCATTCACGAACACCCTCAGCGTCTCCAGCAGCGGATCGAACAACTCCTCGTAGTACACTACGTCGGAAGCGACAACGGCGTCGAAGGCCTCCGGGCCGCCGAGGGCGTCGGCATCAAGGCCGTTGCCCCACTGGAGTTGATGGACTTGGACGGAACCGCCGCGGGAGGTGATGGTACCGGCGTTGGAGTCGGCGTTGAAGCGGAGATTGGGGAGAACGTGGGGGAGGTCGGTGAGGGTGACGTGGGCGCGGAGGATGGCGGCGGCAGCAAGGCCGAGGAGGCCGGTGCCGGAGCCGAGCTCTAGGATTCGGAGGTTTGGGTTGAGAGGAAGAAGGGTTTGGGGGTTGGAGTCGAGGAGGGAGACGAGGGAGTGGGCGGCGGGCCAGAGCTGGAACGAGAGGCCTTGGGATCGGAGCTGGCGGATGGATAGTGAGGCGGTGATGGAGTTGAGGTAGTGCTCCTGCTGGTGCTCCGATGGAGGAGAGTGATCTTGGTGTTGGTCTTGGAGGAATGGGAGGAGATGGGGGGAGTTCTCTTGATCGTCCTCATCGGAGTCGGCGGCCATGAACGGAGAAAGAGAGGAAGACTGGAGGGATGCTTTGTTTGATTAATTTTTTAGGGCACACAATTAAAGGTGAAGGTTTTAAAGAAATTTCAAATAAAGTGAGGGGGGCTTCTGCAAATATCCATGTTTTAAAATTATAAGTATCAGACATTTCAAATATAACTTTGTAGTTTTCATTAAAAAAAAAATTACAAATCTATTTTTAAAAAAAAATTAATTATTCAAATAAAAATCACGTAAAAAAACAAAAAGTAAACATATTCAAAAAATTAATACCTCAATCTATCTGTATAATTATTTTTTATTAAATAGAATTTGTATTGACCCACATGAAAACTATCTTTACAGCCCCATATTTAAAAAATATTCTTTTATCTCCAATCAACCACCTTTTTTAAGACTTCAACCAAAACTTTGAGGTATTTTTATTCTCCCCTCAAAAGTTATTAAAAAAAAAATTCACCCTCAATTATTGGCATTGGTTAAACTTATATACCAGACACCCGATCACATTATCAAAAAAATTATATAATTTTAAAAGGGTAAATATCTCGAGTGAGTACTGCACTATGGTCAAATTTCGCATCAAACTTCAATTTATATCATTTCAATTATCCAACTTCAATTTGATTTCACCAAGCGAATACTAAGAGGTTTTTGAAAGGAATTTGATGACAATGCTACCAGAATTGTCTTGTCAGCAGCAATTCATGGTGTTATTTACTGACGCGTACATACCACATCATCAACGATGTCAATATGGTCATCTATTATGCAATTCAATGATATTCTTTTATGCATAATAGGTGACAACATAGACATTGTTAATGATGTGCCATGTACGCGTCAGTAGATGACGTCATCAATTGCTACTGGAAAGGCAATTCTAGCAGCAATGTCATTAAATTCCTCCCAGAAACATCTTGGTACCCATCAAGTGAAACCAAATTGAAATTGAATATCCGAAATAATACAAATTGAAGTTCGATGCTCAAAATGAAATTTGACCGTAATATAGTACCCACTCAAGATATTTACCCAATTTTAAAATCAAAATAAATATTAAATATGATTTTCTGCGAAAATAAATGAAACCCTCCCTTGAAGGTTGTTTTAAAAATGAAGAGATTTTTTTTTTATTATTTTACTTTTACATGCACACCACTGGAAAATCCTGATATTACATGGTTAAGTACAATTCGTCTATGAAATCATCCAATCACTGAAACTCATAGTATGATATCAAAAGCCAAATATTAATGTATTATTTTAGGGTAAATTTTTAATAGAACACCAAACTATAATTTTCTTTTATTTTGAGGTACAAACTTCAATTTGAATCAAAATGATTATTAAGCTTTAATTTTTGTTTCATCGAGTGATCATCTGAGAGACTAGCCTATTTTTTATGATGTACATACCGAAAATTTTCTGCCAACATATATATGACAGGTCTGCTCTAATAATTTTATCTTAGCTGATGACAGAGAATTTCCGCCATGTACATAATCATAAATAGGCTAAAATCTCTCGAATGAACACTCGGTGAAGCAAAATTGAAATTAGGTAACCATTTTAATTCAAATTGAAATTTGAACCTAAAAGTAAAAAAAAAAAAATGTTATAGTTTAATATCCTATCAAAAAATTTACCCTACTATTTTATATTGACTCATATTAAAATCCGAAAAAGACAAATAAAATAAAATAAAACAAAATAGTTATTACCCTAAAGCCACCAAAGTTTTATACCCAAATACTAACCTAAAAGCACTGATCAAACAGAGGAGAGGAAGACAAACTGAACAAAGGGAAAAAGAGCTTTACTGATATGTCCACAGAAGTACTCAGCTCCTGCTCTTGCTGAATTGTTGACAGTTAATTTCTTCTTCCCCGGAACCACAACTGAAAGTCCACTGTTAAACATTAAATAGATACAACAGTCACAAGAAAAAAATTCAGAATGGCCAAAGCCGCGCAGAGAACATCAGCAGCAACAGCAGCACAATCCAAATAGAACATAATGGTAAAAGCAGAAATGCTCATCTGGAAAGCGGACACAACCATCAATCCACATCTTCTGTTCGGTTTTCTGCCAGTTTTCTCCAACTAGCTCAACCAAACCGAAAAATCAAGAGATCTATCACCCGGTGCACTGGATGATTTGAAAAGAAAATTCGCAAATGAACATTGACAACAAATTAGTTAAAAGCAGATGTGGATTGGTGCCGACGAGAATTAAGACTACATGACTGATAGAAAAAACACAGTTCTATTGATAGCAATATGGATTGTCACCTCATGCATTGGAAGACCTTTTCAGATCTTGGAGGACCGTAGAAGCAGCATTGCGTCCAGAAGCACCCATAACACCACCACCAGGGTGTGCACCACTCCCGCATAGATACAACCCTTTTAATGGTGTTCTATAATCTGACCTGCATGACAACATGGTTTTTTAGATGTCATTCGATCACATTTCATCAAAACTAGAATATTGAGAATACATACTTTGAGTTGAATTTCAGGTTGTATTGCCATAGAAAAATATTTACCAGCACTTTTAATTATGTTCTATAATCCAACTTATATGACATGTGACTTTTTGAATGCATCACAGCATCAAATTTTCTAGAGTATTAACCTATGCTTAAGTAACCGGCTCAATCTCACAATCTCACAGTAGAAAAAAAATCAATTGTAGGATTTAGATTGAGTCCAACTTAAAAGTTTAGGTATATTGCAGTAAGAAATATCTGCGCAGCCATACCATCCTTTAACTGGACGCATTAAGAAAAGAGAATCCAAACCCATCGCACCGTGAAAGATATTTCCCCCTGGAAAGATTCGTGGAAACTTCAAATAACTACAATGTCAATAAATATATAGGAAGAGTTCCATTCGAGATGGGCATGAGCATTGGACATACAAGACATGCAAATGAAACACTTGTTATGCATCACACTCTTCTTGGATCTAGTAGTACATTACCTGTAAGTCCAAACTCCCTTTCAAGATCAGGAGGTGTCAACATGTCATAGCCCACAATTGATGAACTAAAACCTGGAGCATATTCATCAATCAAGGAGAAACACTTCTGAGCAAATGATTCCTGAAACAATAGATAATGAAGTATCGGTTCAGAGAATTTCTTTTGTACTAACAAAACATTTAGCAAATTCAATCTTGGCAAAACCAGCAGAAAAAAATGAGAAGTAGCAACAATGAAAAATTACAACAATTGTTTAGATCATAAATATAACATGAAACAAAGTTTAACACAACCATTGATCATTTTCAGGAGAAGAATGTTAAGTTCGCAAAAGTAGAAGTGCAAGTTTTTAATCTTCAGATAAGAAGCATGCTCTAATCTAGCATGTACAATGTTGCTCAAGCTCAGCAAAAAGCAAACTCAGATAAATTTTAACTCACTCTGATATTATGGTCTTGCCAGCTGCCTTCAGAAAGTTTATAAGGTGTGTACTGGACAAAGAGATTCACCACATGCTGACCTATAAAAGGAAAGGTGCTTTTCCATTATTTTGTTTAATAGAGTTGCAGAGGTAGATTTTCAGAAAAAGAACAGGTGTGGTGAATGAATGTTCTATTGCCCTTTAAAAAGTTTAGCTTTTACCTTGGACTTCAAAAAAAATTGTAGAGAATGACTAATTTGCAGATTTTCAGGGATGTTGGAACAACCCTTGAAACTTGGCTGATTTCCAGGACAAACATGCAGCCTGTCCCTGAAATCCTGGCTGACTTTCAACTAGGATTGATTTCTTATAATAACTGTAAATTTATTCTTTCTAGAGGGTTGAAAAGTCTATAAGAGTGGGTGTATTTCTTCCATTTGAAATATAGAAATTATCTCAGATCTTCTACATGGTATCAGAGATTTAAGATCCTTTCTTGGTCTTCATTGCCATCTTTTCCAACCTTCATTGTCATCTTTTCTGGCCTTCATTGCCATCTTTGTCTATCCTACTTTGGCCTTCATTGTCATCCTTTCCAACCTTTCATATCTAAATATTGTAATTTTTCCTTCAAAACAATGTCAGAAGTTTCAAGAAACTCCAATAATTTACAATCAGCTTTTTCAATGGAGGCCTCACAACCCTCTGGTGAGCTACACAACCTGCATACTACCTATCGTCTGGATGGTAGAAACTATTTGCAATGGTCACAATTGGTGAAGACTTTCTTAAAGGGGCGTGGAAAGATTAGTCACTTGATTGGAGTTTCCCCAAAAGAAGATGACCCAAAGTTTTAGGCTTGGGATGAAGAAGACTCCATGATCATGTCTTGGTTATGGAATTCTATGCAACCATCAATTAGCAAAAATTTCATGTTCCTTCCAACAGCCCATGATATATGGGAATCCACTCGGAAGACTTACTCAAAGATGAAAGATGCAACAGTACTTTATGAAATTAAAACTAAGATCACCAACACCAAGCAGGGAACATTGACAGTGACGGAGTACTATAATCTAATGAATGGTCTATGGCTGGAATTAGATCATTATCAAAACCTGACAATGAAATGTAATGATGACACACAAACTCTCTTGAAGCTGTTGGAAGAAGAAAGAATTTTCCAGTTTTTGACAGGATTGAACATTGAATTTGATCAAGTTCGTGTTCAGCAGCTTGGAAAAGAGGAGACACCTAGTCTTGAAGAAGTCTACTCTGCTATCAAGACTGAAGAGAATCGAAGGACTGTTATGTTGGAAACTCAACCAGCTGTTGGTTCTGCAATGATGTCAACCAAACCCAATCATAGTCGAGGACATACTCCAAGGCAGACTGAAGGAAAATCTGAATTTCATAAATCATCCAACAGGGATGGACTTTGGTGCACCTATTGCAAGAAGGCACGTCACACTAAAGACACATGTTTCAAATTGCACGGAAAAGAGCAAGTGTTCAATAAAATCAAACATCAAAAAACTCAGGCTCTTTGTGCAGTTCAAGAAGATAGACAGAAATCAACTAATGAAGGACAAGTTGGCATGCTGGGGTTCAATCAAAAAGGGATTGAAAAACTAAAAAGCTTCCTCAACACCTTACCCTCAGGTGTGTGTTCAGTGGCACAATCAGGTAAGCATCTTTTTTCTAATAATCCTGTTGGGAATGCAGTGCCTTCTAATACTTGGGTGGTAGATTCAGGGGCAACTGATCACATGACAAACAACAAAAGTTGCCTTGATTCTTATGAAGCCACTCTTAGGGCCAAACAAATAAGTGTTGCCGATGGTAAACTTATTAATGTCACAGGCAGAGGAAATGCTACCTTAACTCCTTCAGTATCTCTTGAAAACATCTTATATGTGCCTAAACTTTCCCAAAATCTCATCTCAATTCATAAAATAACCAAGTCCTTAAACTGCCTTGCTATTTTTGACTCTTCTCATTGTGTTTTCCAGAACAGGGACTCGGGGAAGATGATTGGATATGCTAAGGAGAAGAATGGGCTCTATTATCTTGAAGGAGCTAGTAGTTCAAAGGAAATGGATACCAAGTTCTCATTAAACTGTTCCATATCTTCTTCAACCCAAGAATCCCCACTTCTTTCTCAGATTTGGCTTGAACATCGCAGGCTAGGCCATCCTCCTTTTCCTCTATTAAAAACATTGCTTCCTTCATTATTTCATCATGTTAATGTCTCATCTCTTAAGTGTGATACCTGTGAGTTAGCCAAGCATCACAGGGTTTCTTTTCCAATAAATAAAAAACCATATTCTGAACCTTTTTCCTTGATTCATACTGATGTTTGGGGCCCAAATAAAGTTCCTAGCTTTAATGGAGCTCGTTGGTTTGTTTCTTTCATCGATGACTATACCAGGGTCACTTGGTTGTACCTCATGAAAAATAAATCTGAAGTGAGTTCTATCTTTCCATTGTTTCACAAAATGATCTTAAATCAGTTTGGAGTCTCTATCAAACGATTAAGATCCGATAATGGCTGCTGAGTGCATTTTATATCATGTTTCTTGCTCCCTATTATAGTCTTTTCTCTGTCCTTAAGCATATTTACTGATTGGAATTGGTGCTATCTAAGGTATTCTTATTCCTTGTGCAGGAATCTGGGGCCCGAGTCGATTTGGTGTGAAACCGAGGGTGTTTCCCGCGTGTGCAGTGACCAAAAGTTGAGAACTGGCTGACACGGGCATGACACGCCTGTGCCCCAAGTGCTGCAAGTCTCGGCCTAGAGTGTAAAAGAGCTAAAATCCTAACACGGGAGTGTCCTAGGCAGGACACGGTCACCACACGCCCGTGCCCCAAGTGCTGCAAATCTCAGGAGACGTTCTCTCATGAACGACACGGGCACAGTGCCTAGGACACGGGCCCCGAATCAGCCTTTTTAACTCCATAAATTAGGGTTCTTTCTCATCTTTTGTTCGGGAATTCATCTTTCCACCGGGAGGACGTTGATGAGATCGAAGATCAAGCTTCACCAAACCGCCTAAGGAGATTAAGGACTAGTAGGAGGCATTGCAAGAGGTGGAGAGTTGGCGCAAGGACACTACAAGGAAGGACATCTTGAGTATTGAAGGGGGTTCTTTCTCTCTTTCTTTGTTCCATCTTTTGCCTTACCTTGTGTACCTGCCCTCAAGGGCTAACTGGCCATAGTGCCTTGGTTGTGGACAATCGTCAGACTGTATTGCTTATAAACTCATTGTATTTGACTATGGAGTTCTAATAGATGTTTGTGTTAATCTTGTATTGCATAACTGTAGTGTGTTTGGAGTGCATAGTTGTTAGGTTGTCCTAGCAAAACTGCAGTGTATCTACTAACACATAGATGCAATATTGCTATTGAGCACGCACGAACCAGTGTAATTAAAAGCGTTAGGCGTCCTTAAGGCTCTAAGACTTCTTATTGCCAGAGGCGAGAGGCGCCACGAAAGGCGCAGGCCCGAGCGAAGTAAAGCCATAGTTAATAAATTGCTTGTATATATATATGCAAAGCAAAACATAGAGTCAAACAAAACACTCCTAGAAGTCTAGAACCACTCAAGTTTTTAGAGTACAAATTCTATCGTCATAAATCATCTATTTCAACAATATTATCATCTTCATCATCTAAACTACCTTCAATCCCATCACTAGATTTAGAGTGCAACTTTTGTTGCTTCTTCAATTTTCTCTTGTTAATTAGTTAACCCCTTAATTTACCCATTATATTTAAAAAATAGCAATTAAACACTTTAATTACCTAGTTTTACTCTAAATTTACTTCATTCCTCTTAGTAAGTGCGCATTTTTAAAATCACCTAGTTTTTCTCCCCGAAATTTATTTCCCTCCTTATTAATAGATGTATTTTTCTAAAATCGCCTAGTTTTTCTCTTCTAAATTTATTTCTTTCCTTATTAGTAGGTGTGCTATTTAAAATATCCTAGTTTCTCTCCTAAATTAATTTTCTTCCTTATTATTAAGTGTACCTTTTTAAAATCCCAATTAACAATAATTAAAAACATTAAATATATGGTTGATAGCATTAAATAAAACAAAAAAAAAAAGACAGGCGTGCTTTTTTTATGCCTGTCGCCTGGCAAAAAGCGCTCGCCTGGACTCGCCTCATTGAAGGCGCCTCGCCTGGAGGGTGTTAAGGCGCTAGAGCCTCGCCTGGCCTGGCCTGACCTGAGCGCCTTTCTCGCCTTTAATAACACTGGCACGAATGTTATTGGAATGTACCGAGGTAGTCAACTAGGATGAGATAGTGTGCACGAGTCATTGGAAACTTCCGAAGGAATTTACTCTTGTGACTGTTGAGTACCTAGTCCTAAACTCCTCCATTATCATCACCATTACCCTTTTATTCATTGTTTTTTTATGATCCCATACCTTTTCTATTTGTTTCGCTAGACATCAAAGGATCAACGAGTACTTTAAGTATAGTTCCCTGAGGTTCGACAACCCTACTCTTAATTGAGTACCACTTTATTACTTCTTGTGACCCGTACACTTGTGGAGAGCACATCAATGGCACAGAATATTTTAACCACAATCTTACTACCTTCTTTGCCAATATGGGTATTCTTCATGAATCATCTTGTGTTGACACACCCCAACAAAATGGGGTAGCTGAGAGAAAGAATCGTCATCTCTTAGAAGTGACACGTTCTTTGCTTTTCCAAATGCAAATTCCAAAATTTTTATGGGGAGAAGCAACTCTTACAGCTACCTATCTTATCAATAGATTACCATCTTAGGTTCTTGGGGGAAAAACACCAATTCAGACCTTGGTAAATCTCTTTCCTGCATATACCTCTGCAAACTATCTTCCTCCTAAAATTTTTGGATGTGTTGCTTTTGTTCACATTCACAAACATCTTCGCAGCAAACTTGATCCTAGAGCACTTAAATGTGTATTCATTGGCTATTCAAATTCTAAAAAAGGATACAAGTGCTACCACCCTCCTTCTCGTAAAATTTATACATCTATGGATGTTACATTTCGTGAGTCCACTCCATATTTTCTTTCTCAACAGACTCATCGACAGGGGGAGAATCTCTTGGCTGATGAATCTGCTGAATCTACTGATCTTTCCCAACCTGAAAATGAATCAGCTGAATTTGTTGATTTTTCCTTACCTGCTTTTCCAAATTGTATACCAGAATTTGTCCCAAAAATAAATTTTGACCAGCAAACTGCTTCTGCAAAGCAATCAGACCAACACATTTCTAATGATGAACCTGAGATAGCAAAAAGAAAGTCTCCTATGCTGGCTTATTCTAGGAGAAATAGGCCCATTTAGAACCTACAACAGACTCAATCATTAGAACCAGGACCGGTTCTAGAATTGGCAAGCCCCTTTAAACCAGAAATTGAAAATCATGATGCAAGTGCTATTTTTTCAGATTTGCATCTTCCTATTGCTCTTAGGAAAGGCGCACAACAGTGTACACAACATCTTATTTCAAATTTTATCTCATACCACCATCTCTCCCCAACATCAAAGCTTTCTCACCTCTTTGAATTCTATTATGATTCCAAGATCTGTAGATGATGCATTGAAAGACAAAAATTGGGCACTGGCAATGAAAGAAGAGATGCAAGCTCTTGAAAAGAACAAGACATGGGAAATTGTTACTAAACCAGAAAATGCAATTCCAGTTAGTTGCAAATGGGTGTTCACTGTCAAATATAGAACTGATGGAACACTTGAACGTTACAAAGCAAGGTTAGTGGCCAAGGAATACACACAAAAATATGGCATTGACTACTTGGAAACTTATGCTCCGTTTGCCAAAATGAATTCTGTTCGAGTTCTTTTATCTTTAGCTGCACATTTTGGTTGGGCTTTACATCAATTTGATGTGAAAAATGCCTTTTTACATGGGGATTTAGAAGAAGAAGTATTCATGGAGCTACCACCAGAATTTAGTCAAGGATTTGGCATTGACAAGGTTTGCAAATTAAGGAAGGCGTTGTATGGCCTGAAACAGTCTCCAAGGGCTTGGTTTGAAAGGTTCACAAAAGCAATGAAAGAGGTGGATTATCAGCAAAGCAGAGGAGATCATACCTTATTTTATAAACACTCAAGTGAAGGAAAAGTGACAGCATTGCTTGTTCATGTCAATGACATAATAGTGACAGGAAATGATACTCTTGAGATAAACAAATTGAAAGAAAGATTGGCGAGTGAGTTTGAAATAAAAAATCTTGGTAAGCTAAGGTATTTCCTTGGGATTGAGGTAGCTTATTCAAAGGAAAGTATATTCTTGTCTCAACGAAAGTATATTCTAAACCTTTTGAATGAAACAGGAATGCTTGGTAGCAGGGCTGCAAGTACACCTATTGAACAAAAATGCAAATTGGGAGAGAAAGACAGTGAAAGTTCAGCTGATAAAGGGAGATATCAAAGATTAGTGGGCAAGTTAATTTATTTGTCCCATACAAGGCCAGACATAGCCTTTGCTGTTAGTGTTGTTAGCCAGTTCATGCATAACCTAGGTGAAGAGCACATGCAAGCTGTACAAAGAATTCTGCACTACTTGAAGGCTACACCTGGAAGAGGCATCTTGTTCCGAGCAAATAAAGAGCTGAATCTCGAAGCCTATACTGATGCAGATTATGCGAGTTCTATAACTGACAGAAGGTCAACTTCCGGTTATTGCACTTTTCTAGGTGGCAATCTGGTCACTTGGAGAAGCAAAAAGCAAGCAGTGGTGGCACGTTCAAGTGCAGAGGCAGAATTTAGAGCTATGGCCCTTGGGATTTGCGAGTTATTATGGTTGAAAATAATTCTAGATGACTTAAGAATCCAAAGAAATGAGAATATGATAATATTTTGTGATAACAAATTTGCAATTAGCATGGCTCACAATCCTATACAGCATGATAAGACTAAGCATGTGGAGATTGACAGACATTTTATAAAAGAGAAGTTAGAGGCTGGTATACTCAGTACACAATTTGTTCCATCAGAACAACAAGTGGCAGATGTTTTAACTAAAGGGCTTCCTCCTAGAAGATTTGAAGAGTTAACTAACAAGCTGGGAATGAAAGACATTCATTCACCAACTTGAGGGGGAGTGTAGAGAATGACTAATTTGCAGATTTTCAGGGATGTTGGAACAACCCTTGAAACTTGGCTGATTTCCAGGACAAACATGCAGCCTGTCCCTGAAATCCTGGCCGACTTTCAGCTAGGATTGATTTCTTATAATAACTGTAAATTTATTCTTTCTAGAGGGTTGAAAAGTCTATAAGAGTGGGTGTATTTCTTCCATTTGAAATATAGAAATTATCTCATATCTCCTACAAAAATGTTCTCTAAACAAACTATCTCCGTGTACAAAAATTAAAGTGAAACAGAGGCATATGTCCGCATGTACTACAGAAGGCTTCTTAGAGTCAGTACTGTTGTATTTCCAAAGATTCAACAATGTGCTAGTAAAAAAAAAGATGCATTACATTCTAATAACTCTTCATGAAATATGCCCCGAGGCTATTGGCTTAATGATGCAAATAATCACCCATGGCAGCTCATTGCAGCCAATTCAGATTTTCTGGGTACTGAAAAACCATTTGCTAGAGTGAATGTGGTTACATCATTCGGTGTGTTTACTCCCCGTTTTCATCCCGTTTCCTTCCATTTGTAGAAGTAGACAGCTTTAAAAAATATGGATCACCCAACTAGATCTTCTAATTCTATTCAAAATATATAAGAATATGCTAAGATAATATATGATTTAAAAGAATCTAGAAACACGCATATAAAGTATCTGCTCGCAGGATGATCAGAAGCCTTAGAAAAGCATTACAACTATCAAAATCATTATCAAAGCAGCAAGAACACAACACTATACCAGGTGGAGAAATGGTCCTATCCAAGGCGGAAGGTATTGTCATTTCAATGATTGGTCTTTTTGACGGAATACCATTCAGAGCATCTCTGTACCCCAAATCAATCTCCTCCATGCTAAAGAGTAATTCAAAAGGATAACATCAGTTCTAACTATTGACAAGAATCAAAGCAATAGGCATCATATGCAATTACTCTCACAAGTTTATGGAACTTAAAATTTTCATCTTCGTGATTAAATATCAAGTTGTTGATACAAAAATAAAAAGAAAAACACTAATGATTCATATTTGGGCTCATCATGATGAACAAAACTTACTTGTTTTCCTCATGAAAAGCAAAAGGTATCTTAAAATAAATATCAGAAATTCATAATCCAATTGTGTCATTATTGCTAGCATAAGTACTAGTTATGAGGAGTTCTAAGTGAAGCATCTTATAATACATCCAAATGCGTTTGATGAAAAAATTTTGAAGTCCTTATACCAAGAATCCCAAATTCCTGACCACCTATAAATGAGAGTATTCCCATCAATAACTGATTGCTCAAATGCGTTGAAATTTCATACAGTCAACAGTGGACATGACAAATTGAAGATCATAGCCTGGAAGCTGGGTACTCAGAATAACATAACATGAAGGGAAAAGAGGCCTTGGGTGTGTTTATTAGGGATACAAGGCATTAACATAACAGTCTCTCAATGGCTATAACTTTAATAATGTCATGATATCAATAAAGAACTTAAAAAAGTTATGCTTCTCAGATTTTTATCTTCAGATACGGATGTAACGCTAGATATCACAACCAATTATGTCCTATCTAGATATAAGGGGGTGTTCTGAGCTTTAACAACAGGAGTTAAAAGGTGTTTTCATTAACAAAAGTTATGGTTAGTGCCAAGAAATCCTGCTCAAATTTTCCTTGGCTAAAAGCCCAACACTAATATTTTAGCAGGTGCCTTGGAGCATATGTTCATTTCTCTGCCTAGTATTAACAATATTGCTGTATGGTGACCACCATATTGTCAAGATAATCTGGATGATCATGATCATGATCATGAAGTCAGAGAGAAGCTTATGTAGCCAAAAAAGGATGTTTCTCTATTAGCTATTATCATACTCTTTAGAAGTCCAACTTCATCATTTGCCTTCTACAGAGCTACTATCTTGATACTAGAGTAACCAATGAAGTTCAACATTTCTTTTAAGATAATAAGATCATTACAAGAAGGTATTGTAGATGTGCAGAGCACCCATCAGAAGGTCTCGGAGAAAAAGTTCGAGCAAAATGTAAAGCTAAATCTATGATTAGATTCAAATGAAAATGATTGAATAACTATTAGTCAATTGACAAAATCTTGAAAATTCTAAAATTTGGCATACCTTTCAGATCCAATGTGTATGGTACCCATATGCTCAGGACCTACATCAGAATGAATAGAGTTGCAACAATGAAACTGAGGCAGTCTATCAACAGCAATGTTGATTTTTGTTGTTCCCTATCCATTTGAATAAAGCTGTATGTAAGTTTGGTAATTCAAGCTGAGCATGTGCTTTGAAATGCCTCTGGCGTTAACTACATTAATTATTGCAAAAATCTTATCAGTAGTACTTATAAATAAAATAGTAAGCATAGCATCAGCCAAAACATAAGAAAAGGAGGAAGAGAAGAATACACTCTTGAGAAATGCTTCAATGTAAAAATACTGAATTATAATAAGTCTGATAGTTTTACCCCAAAGTAAAGGGACAGATTAGTGCTGATTCTTAGAACTCAAAGGATGATCATAAGGGCTATTTTTTTAGAGAAGGTAAATGCATGATTTGGTCCTTCAGGAACAAAGTTCATAAGCATCAAAATTATAATTAAAAGAAGTCTAGATATTTAGTTTTTCAGACTGCAATTCAATTACTCCGATGCCTCTACTGATAGAGCTCATAAAAAAGAGAAGAAATTTTGTTCAGTTTTCTAGTGTAACTTGCACAGACAATTGAATTAACAGAAGGAAACCAGAGCACAAGTTTCCTTCTAGATGATTTCTCAGTTTCTAGGTGCTTGCACCTTGTAGATGACCAACACATTGATTAATGCTAGTAAAACAGCTTTGCATGATATGGTCATAAAACTGAAAAAAATAAAAAATAAAACACCACAACAAAGATAATATACTTGCTGATTTTGCATGACAAACTAAAATAATAAATAAATAAGGCCACGACCAAAGATAATGGCCTTGGAGCAATGTTACCCAGACACAGATACAGGCGTCGAGCATCCAAGAATCGTAGAGTATCTGACACTTGAATTAATGGAAACCGGACATGTGGACATGGGCAAATGTGTGTGCACATGCGTGCACCATGTGTGTAAATACACACACATGTGAATGACATTTTTTAGAAGGATGGAGCATATTTTAGTAAAACAAGCTCTTTTTAGATGTGTATAAACATTGTGAACCATATTGTTTTTAATAGAAATAAAGAACAATGTAGTAATACAAGTTGTTTTTAGAAAAATATAGCTTAAGACAAAGGATTTAAAATATTAAAATTTAAATTATAGTACAATAGGATCTCAAAAATTACGAAAATCACTATTTAAAATATAAGAATAAATTCATAAAGATAAGAAAAATATATAAATATATATATAAGAAGATAAGATAATCCAAAAAAATATAGAAGATTTAAGATTGAAAATTAAAAGGAAAAAATTAAGATGGAGAGTGAAATGGAAAGAAGATAAGTGAAACTAAAACTCTCTTTTTCAAATAACCAATGTAAAATATGATAATGTTAAGGAACAAATGTATCAAACATGTCCCCAACTTACCACACCATATCTAAAGAAAAGATAAGTGTCCCTGTATAGATACATAAATTTTCATGGAATACCCCGTACCCAGATAACACTGCCGAGTTTGACATATGTCATCAAAATCAACCGGAATACCGATGAAATATTATGAAAAGGCTGTTTGGGTGGTAGTAATTTCATATTGTTGCAGGACTAGAACTAGGTGGATAATCTTATGAGCCATTGGGTCTGAAGCATCAATTCATGATGGGCCCACGGGGGTTCACAGCATCCAAGTCATTGAGATGACATGTTTAGTTTAACAAATAATAAGTCCTAGAAGAATAGAGTGAAAAATGAATTCAACTGACATACATTATAGAAGCACTAATGTAAGTAAAAACTCAAAAACAAGGAATTCTTCATAATGATATCATAATTGGCATCAGAAACTGATTTTGACATATCAGCACCAGGATCTTGCTATCCTAATTCTCAACAGTCTCACTCGTAGGAAATGGGAACAATTGACTATGACCTGGATGCAGATCGTAATAAAGGGTTTGGTAAATCTATTTGCAAAGAAGTGGACATTGACATCAATTAAAGGTGGAATGGTATCCTAGTCCAATATCAGTCATACGAGATAGATTTTCGTAGTTGAGCTAGTGTATAAAGAAGTTCCATTCCAAATTATCACATGGCACTAATCTCAATCAACTTTGTTCAACATTTTCTCAGAAAAATTTAAGTTATTTCCATTTGCATTTTCAACAAAAACCATAACTATTTCCTTTAACAGAATTTCCAATTTGAATTGAGGAAACATACTGAGCTGTAGTCGGTGTTCTTGATTGCTGAAAGAAAATTCTCAGGAAAGACATCTGATGAAACTAATTCCTGCACAATGAAGGTAAATATTCAGACAGAATCTCTAGCACAATTGCCAACTTAAAAAAACAATACCATCATCATTAAATAAGTCTTCTCAAAACAAATTGGTGTTCTCTAACAGATCACAAAATGAAGGTTCAATGGAAAGATTATGCAAATAGCTCAAACAAACTGTAATTGCTGCCTTCCTTCAAAATTGTCCGCTACAACCTAAGAAGTCAATTTGCACAAAGAGGAACCAACTAACAGTCTGAAGCCACGTCAAGCAAGGTACATGATGAAATTTGATATAGAAAATCAAGTACACTAGTGAAGGATTGACTACAGTGAACTTGCGCATGATCCTTAGTACACTTAACCGTTTAAAAGATCATAAGAAAAGAAACACAAAAAATTACCATAAAAGTTCGATGAGGAGTTGCATTTGACAGAATAACTGAAGAAAGCAAATGAGTTCCATCAGCTAAGTCAACCTAGAGAATTACACAAATACATAACTGTTACAAGAGCTTGAATGAAGTCACACATGCCATTTTAATCAGAGAGGGCTCACCCCAGTTATAGCACCAGATGCCGCATCAACCGTGATTTGGGCTACCTAATCAACAATGCCACAGAACAATTAGTGTGACAGTGTAACAACAGGACATAGCAAGAATGTAACTGTAAATGGTAAAATGTAGCACAAAAATGTTTAAGGACTCATGAACGGGAATAAGCATTAAAAAAGAAGTAGCAAAGCTTCTAACACTTCAATTAGGATTCATAATTTCAGCAACAAATCAAATGTGTTAATTCCGATGGGCCGATGGCAGGCAGCTTATGTCCAATGTAGGGTCCTATTTAAATCCTCTGATTAAGCCAAATCTTTGGTCCAAAGACTAGTAGATTATCAAAGAATCAAAATTCTATGCAGCAAAATTAGAAGTGAGTGATTGACCACCATGGCATCTGCCCCAAATGCTCATAACATCAAAAGGATCCTCATCTTCTCAAAAGGAACATAAGTTTGGTCTTATTTTCTTGAAAAACATCATGACTCTCATGTAACCACAATATGAATTTTTGAAGATCACAGTTCAGAGCATAAGGAATCCCTTTGCCATTCCTAAAGGGGGCAAAAAAAAAAAAACGGATACCAATGGTTTACAGAAGCATACCTCTGCATTTGTCACAATATGAGCACCAGCCTCAAGAGCGGCGTTACTAATAGCCAAAGACACTGAGCCCATTCCACCTTCAACGTACCTACATAACATTCTCTTTCAAGATATAAATATAATTTGTATCTAATATGATTTTGTGGCTATTTGTCCTGCTCATTTAGACTGGTGGAAATAAGATGACACCATGTCATATCGAGCAGATGCTATGAAACTTGCAAATTCAGGGACAAAGTAAAATATATAAGCCAAAGGAAGTGTTAAGTAATGAAAGATACTTACGACCAAACACCTCGTGCGCCATCAGTTTCTCCCATTACATGGTGAAGTAGCACATATCCAGACCCAGGGGTGTGGACAGATGCCTGAAAAAGGTTTCAAAATCTAATGACTTATTTAAGTAAAAGCTAAAAGCAAACAGAATAAATTTGCAAGAGACCAGTGGATTGACAAGGCTACCAATCACATATTCAATTCACATGTCAATTTTGTCTTCGAAAAATCTTGATCTAAAGATAAGAAAATGCTTTTTACAAATAATTTAGCCACATTTATACATAAAAGACTCACAATCTTGCTGACTATGTCACACCTGAATCTTTTCTATCAAGTTCAAACAAAAGTTGGGCATGCACTTTTTCTGATTCTTGAAAAGTTATAACCATTATAATTCATTCACTTGATAATTTACCACAGCGCAGAATATAACAAGGATATAACATGGATTTATGATCTTAATGTAATCCAATTAAAAAAAATCATCAACTTCACGGAGGAATTTTCAGCAATAGTTAGTAGGGAGGTAAAGGAACATGAATATATGTTGTTTTGCATTTGATAAATATAGAATCACACCAAGAAATAGGTACAAAGGTCTCCGCAAATATAGGTCCAGAAAAGGTAAAACTGTGTGCTTCCTGGCTGTCAGAGACAACAGAGCATCTTTTTCACCTGGAACCCATGACACCCAAATCACTAATAAGTAACATTACCAATGCACAAAACCATAAAGAGAAACCTGATGGACCATGCTCTTGCCAGTACAAGGTATGGGACAATTGCAAACAGGCTTAAACTCTATCAAATGAAACCGTTGTTCTATTGTCTTTAGACCATGATGAAAAGTCACTAATGAGCAGCATACACGCCAAACAAAGGAAAGTAACTTAAATCCTAAAAAACATATAGATTGCATAACTATCTAAGCACTGTAGATTAATTATGAACCTGATGCTACAAATTCAGGTCTTCTCTCTAAATCTAGTACGTTGATCCAGCTCTTGGTTGGAACGATGTAGACATCTTCACCTGCTAATTTCTTTTTGAATTTTGAGTCCATTATTCCCAAACTAGCCTTTATTAAAGAAGCTACACCCTTCCAACAAGGACAATACTAAGATAGTTGAATTCATACAAAGTTTTGTCGTCACTACTCTAGAGAATTCTTAAGAGTTGATTTTACTTGCAAAGATAAAACACAAGTTAAAAAAAAAAGACATAGATGAGGGTGATACTACTGGCAATCAATGAGATATCAGTAAAGAAAATACCATAGCCCCAATCACAGCATCTGTTGCAAGTGTCGCCTTCAATACTTCTGCCTGCAGAAAGCAAATTTGCGTAGAAAAAAACAAATAGTGATTCTGGTGTTAAATTAAGGCATTTATATGGTGATGTAACAGTTAACCTAGATACACAATTCATAATGATTCAAAGCCTTTTCTTAACAGTAAGCAAGGGTATTTAGGTGGGTCACTACTCTATAAAAGATTTACTCAAGACAGCCTATGAGGAAGTAGTTTTAGATTTATTTACAAATAAATAATGAGGATAATGAAATGAAAAGTTTACTAAGGTAAATATGGACCTAATGCCCTTACATTAGCAAGTCTAAGACATCTCAAAGCCAAGAAGTATTTAGCTTTTCTGATATGTCCCCAGTTTAAATATAGTTAAGATTGATTGCAAGATTATGTACATTTTGGTTGTCAACAATGAAAACATAGCAGAAATCACTTCGAACACCTGCCCTTTTAAAGTAGAAGTTAGTCATTCTTATACTCTTTTCCAGTTTCTTTGTACTCATTGACCATTAAACCATGTCTTGCTCTTATTTTTAAATTTCTTATTTCTCATTGACCATTAACTCTTGCCTAACACTTATTTTACAAATGTCATTTTTCTCATTGATCGTTATATCCTGTCTAGCACACATATCACTGGTACAAATCCTTTAGCATGTTATTCTGCACAATAATAATAATAATAATAATAATAATAATAATAATAATAATAATAATAATATAAAATAATAATAATGATAAATAATCACCAACCAGCAAATACATCACCAATTCATCACAATAGCAATCCCCCACAAAGGGGCAAACCAAAGCTAAACTAACAACCATGACGAAACCATCACATGTGCATCCTTAAGAAGATTACACCTTTATGCATCTATAAATGGAGGTTGTAATTTCAACTACCACAGAAAATGGGCATAAAATAGTCAAATCTGTGACTTGAGTTCAACCCAACTGACAGCACAATCATTTATTAATTGCCTGTTTCAACTATAAATACAACATACTGAAGATACTAAACATGTAAGTTATAAAAGACACACAACATGCACGTTTATAACCCACAAGTAGTTGATAAACATATATCAAAAAAATGCACATGTTACTAACACTAACGTTTCTTGTTAAACCATCTCCCACTAATGTTTTTTTTTCTTGCATATATTTCCTATAATAACAATTGAAAATAAAATTATAAAGTGTGATATACAATTATCCAAGTCTTCTAACTTTCCACACTATAACATATCTCTGTATTTTAAAATAAAGAATGCCAAAACCAAAAAGGGGAGAAAAAAGACCAAACTAAGTGATCTAGAAACACAAATATAATATTGGATATTGAAACCAAAATATTAATATTGCACATTGAAACCAAATTTGACACATTGGCGCAGGTTTATTAAGAGTTCTTTGTGAGTTTGTGGTGAGTTGAATTTCATGAACAACAATGGATCACCAGTTTATTGCAATCTTTTTGGTTCTGTGAACAGGTCTTGTGGTTTGTTATGAGCCTTTGCACAGTGGCATACAACTCACAACAAACCTTCAAATGTGCAGAAGTACTTTTTAGTAAACAGGCAAGAGTCAAATTAATCAATCAACCAGTTAACTTAATTCTAAAAATTGATAATAATCTTATAATCCAATATGAGTAAATCAAGATGGTACTTTGCAAAATAACTATCCACATTATCAGAAATTTTATTTCAAGAGGGTTCAAGTTATATCTGAAACAATAAAATTCATAGTACCAATTATCTGGAGCCAGAAGATTGGCTTTAAGCCTACAAAAGCCAAATCAAGTATGTAAAATTAGACTCTAAATAAAAAACATTCTATTACAATTTTAAGGAACAAGCTGACTTCAGTAGGAACCAAGCAACAGAGGCTGCAGGTGTTAGTCGACAAGTAAAAGAAATAGCTCATGACACAAAGGTAGGATTAAACTTGCGCACCTCAAACCAGTTATTTAAAACCTTTGATGCTGGTGAAACCAATAGTTCCACAAAATCCCTGTGAAAAGCAGCAAACAAGATTTAACATAAGTAGACATGTAGCGTATGGAAACGAAAGAATTATGGACATCATATTTGTTCACCAGAATATATCCAAAGTATAAACATGAAATCATATGAAGATAGCATAAAATCAACAAAGAGCCAAAACTCACAACATGTCCTTCTGTCCCAGTGTGAAAGTCTGCTGGAGACAACGACTCCAAAATGCAGATGCTTGTAATTTATCCTTCACCTGACTCACAAAGGATGATAAATCTTGCCTGATTTCTGGGGTACGTGAATCCAAAAGAAAATCCATGAATTCACAGAATCTTTCCAGCTGCTTCTCATACCTATATCATAACAAATGGATGTGACACACTGATATAAATCCTTGAAGCAAAGAATGACCACAGGACTAGCTTCAGTGAGTTTATAAGTTATAGAGAACTACAATATACAAAACATCATGAACACATTCTTTACAAATTAAAGAGAGCACAAGTTCCAATCTTTTTAATTCACTCTAAAATGAAAAATCTCATCAGTTTGAGAGATATTTCCAGAAGAGTAACGAGCATAATGTTTGAAGAAGAGTCTGATAGATGAAATTATTTGAACAAAGAATGGTCGCGAGACTAGCTTCAGTGAGTTATTGATCATAGAACAGAACAGAATTTTCCAAGCTTTAAAAGAACTAAAGTTTACAAACATTGTGGCCACATACTCATTAGAAATCAAAGATAACACAAGTTTTCAGTGAGTTGTTGATCATAGAACCGAACACAATCTTCCAAGCTTTCAAAGAACTAAAGTACACAAACATTGTGCACACATAATCAATAGAAATAAAAGATAACGCAAGTTCCGAACTTTCTTATTATGATATTCATTCTAAAACGAGAACATTCATCATTGGAAAGACAAATTCAAGAAGAGTAAAGAGCATCACGCTTGAAAAGACTCTGCATCTTTCTTCGAAAACTTGGCGATCTCTGAGTGATTCAAAGCAGCATCAGGCCCCAAAAGAAGATACCGCCCATCAAGACAAGGAGTGAACGATGATGGATTCCGTCTAAGAAGCTTCAACCCATGCCTTTTCAAATCGAGCTCCCTTTCATGATCGAAACCAAGAAACCAAGAAATCAATCTAAGAAAACAAGAAAGAGAAGGAATGGAAGAAGGAGCTGAGGCTAGGTTACCGGATGACAGAAGGGCGGAGGAGGCTCTGGAGGTAGCTGCAGCGGGAGAAGCGGAACCCGGGTACAATCTCTTCGGTGACGGCGGCACCGCCGATGATGTGGCGGCGCTCGAGGACGGCGACAGAGAGACCAGCGCGGGCTAAATAGGCCGCCGCCGTCAGACCGTTGTGCCCACCACCGATCACCAATGCGTCCCACTTCTTCCCGGAGAGGGTCTCGGCTCCGCCGGCGGTGACGGAGGACGAGAAAGATCGCCGGAATGCCAGGAACCTCGCCGCCGATCGCATGGTTCCTTGTTGTTTTCTTTATTTTGGGTGGGAAAAAAAGAGCGCGAGTGAAGAAAAGAGAGCCCCAATAAATTATCAATAAAAATATTAGTACTAAACCATATCATCAACTGGTCCCATGGTCTAGTGGTCAGGACATTGGACTCTGAATCCAGTAACCCGAGTTCAAATCTCGGTGGGACCTAATTTTTTTTCCCTTTTTTTTTTTGCTAATTTTTAATTTAATAAATATAAATTATTTTATGATTATGATTATTTTTATTTGTATTTATTATGTTAAAGAAGTGTACATGTATGAAATAAGTTCAATAACTATATACAAGAATATATGTATATGTCCACGAATTGATCATCCAGTTTGTGCACTCGCAGCTGTGAATGAGGGTTTTGGGTTGTAAATCGCACTAACAATTGACTATTTGTTATCACTAACATTTTTAATGAGTCTTTAACTCGAAACTTTTGAACGTCTCGTCCTCTTTTTTTTTTACATGAGGTTGATGATTTATGTTATAATTCTCAAAACTTTTGAACGTCTCGTCCTCTTTTTTTTTTTTTTTTTACATGAGGTTGATGATTTTTGTTATGATTATAATTATCATGGTTAGAAAATTGAAAAACAAAAAATTAATAAAACAAAACAAAACCTAAGAACAAAAACTAAACCTTTACCTGATTGCAAAAACTTAGATGAACAATGGCCATTTATTCAATTTTTTAATATACCTTCCATTAACATTTAAAACATTTATTTTTATTTTTTACATAAACCCTTAAAATTATAATTTCTATAATTTTTAAAAACCAACTTCATATTTAAAAAATATGAAATAATAATAATAATTATTATTATTATTATTATTATTATTATTACAGGTACTTCCACATGCTTGCCTCCTCAAAGCCTAACATCCAGCAATCTCAGCAAAAGTTTACAGAATAATCTAAAAATATCAAAAGTATATTAGTATTTATAGAATATATGTGTTAAGACAATTGAGATTTGACACATTTCAAGTTAAAATTTGAAATATTTTATTTAAAAGATTTATTTTGAATTTAAAAGTTTAATACTAAAAGTGATATTAATTGTTCATAGAGAAGAACCAAGTCTCATATGTTCAACATGATCCCTAAACAACTTCGGTGAGATTCCTTTCATCAAAGGATCTGCAATCATCAACTCTGTGCTAATGTGTTGAATGATTACTTCATCGGCATTCACATGTTCCTTCAGTGCCAAATACTTTATATTGATGTGTTTACTTCGACTACCACTCTTATTATTTAAAGAAAAACATAGCAGCAGAATTATCACAATACATCCTTAATGGCTTAGATATGGAATTAATGATTCTAAGCCCTGATATGAAACTCCTAAACTAAATACCCTGGAAACTCGCCTTGAAACATGAAATGAACTCAGCTTCCATAGTGGAACTAGCAACCAAAGACCGTTTTGCACTTCTCCATGAGATAGCACCACCGGCCAACATGAAAATGTAACCATATGTTGATCTCCGAGAGTCAAGATACCAGCATGATCTAAATCTGAGTACCTATGTAATGACCTCCAAGTCATATGATCTTCTGTATGTAAGCTTGTACTCCTTTGTACCCTGAAGGAACCTTATTACTTTCTTTGCAGCTTTCCAAAGGCAAATCCTTGGATTACTTTGATATCTTCCTAACATCCCCACAGCATATTCAATGTCCGGTCTTGTATAGACCTGAGCATACATAAGACTTCCAACAGCTGAAGCATACAAAATGTTTTCCATCCGTTCCTTTTCCAAGTTATTTTTAGGACACTAGTCCAAGTTAAACTTGTCACCGCTCACAATAGGCGCAACATTAGGTGAACAATTTTTCATCCGGAATTTCTCAAGAATTTTATTAATATAGGCTTCATGAGACAACCCGAAAACACCATGAAGTCTGTCTCTATGTATCTTAATGCCGATGACATAAGATGCCTCGCCCATATCTTTCATGTCAAAATTCTTAGAGAGAAATCATTTTACCTCATGTAACATACCCTTATCATTGGTTGCAAGAAAAATATCATCAACATATAAGACTAAAAAGCAAAACTTACTCCCACTGTCTTTAAAGTATATGCATTGATCCTTAATGTTCTTAACAAAACCGAATAATGAGACAACATTGTGGAACTTCAAATACCATTGTCGGGACGCTTGTTTCAGTCTGTATATAGATTTTTTAAGCTTGTAAACCAAGATTTCACCTTCACTAGAGAAGAATCCTTCAGGTTGTTTCATAAACACCTCTTCATCTAGATTTCCATTAAAGAAAGCCGTTTTCACATCCATTTGATGCAAATCTAACTCAAAATGAGCAACTAATGCCATTATAATTTGAATGAGTCCTTTTTCAAAACTGGAGAAAAAGTCTCATTATAGGTGATGCCCTCTTTTGAGTAAACCTTTAGCGACCAATCTAGCCTTCTAACACTTAATGTTACCTAGCGAGTCTTTTTTGGTTTTATAGACCCACTTACACCCAATGATTTTTGTCCCTTCAGGCAACTTGACTAAATCCCAAACATCATTATGTGCCATGGATTCCATCTCATCCTTCATAGCATCATACCACAACTTAGAATTATTATAACTAATAGCTTGTGAAAACGTTTTAGGGTCATCAATGGCTCCAAAATCATAGTCAGATTCTTGTAAATACACAACATAATAACTAGATATTATCGATTTCTTAATTCTAGTCGATTTTCTTAATGCCACATCATTATCTTCTTCATGAAGATGTTACTCATTAACTTCAGATTGATGTTGTGGGACTTGATCAACTGGATCAACAGGATGTGGTTCCTCAATGATTGTCATTTCAATATCTTCCAAATCTTGATGGTTATCATGTGAAACAATCAATCTTTGATTAGTGTCCGGAGTTTCTTCACGATCTTCTTCAAGACCAAAGTCTAGAGGTTGATCATTCCCACTAATCAAGTCATACTTAAGAAAATTGGCATTTCTTGATTCCACAATTCTAGTGCTATATGATGGACAATAAAACCTATAACCCTTGGACTTTTCGGTATAACCAATAAAATAACCGCTAATAGTCCTTAGGTCCAACTTTCTCTCATGTGGATTAAACACTCTTATTTCAGAGGGACAACCCTAAACGCGCATATGTTGCAAACTCGGTTTCCAACCTTTAAACAATTCAAATGGAGTTTTAGAAATTGCTTTAGTCGGAACATGGTTTAACATATACGCTGCTGTTTTAAGAGCCTTAGTCCACATAGATCGAAGAAGTTTGGAGTTGCTAAGCATACTCCTTACCATATCCATTAAAGTGTGGTTTCTTCTTTTAGCTATACCATTTTGATCTAGTGAGCTAGGCATAGTGTATTGGGTCACAATACCATGCTCTTCTAAAAACCTCGCAAATGGGCCTAGTGCTTGTCCATCCTCTGTGTACCTATCATAATATTCTCCACCTCTATCTGATGTTACAATCTTTATTTGCTTACTGCATTGTTTCTCTACTTCAGCTTTAAAGATCTTGAAATCATCAAATACTTCACTCATATTATTAAGAAAGTAGAGATTCATAAAGCGTGAATAATCATCAATGAAAGAGATGAAGTATCTCTAACCATACGAGTCCATTTTTGGACCACAAATGTCTGTATGTATAACTTAGGATTCTAATAGATAAAGTCACGGACCACTTTATACATTTTAAATTCATGCTGGATTAATATCATCACGAAGTTAATTCAGAATAGAATTCAAACTAACAAATAATAGTATAATATGGTATCAGGGCATTATCTTGTACATCTTGACGAAAAAATGATGATTATTATTTATTTACATGATTTAATTTGCAAAAATAACATTTGAAAAAAAATATATTTTTTTTGTTAATGTGTAGGTATATTTGAAATAAACTTTTGATTCTTATAGAAAAAGATTAAATATCTTATTTGTTAATGGATGAGTGAATATTTGTTACATTAGGTTTTATATTTTTACAAAAATCTATAAATTTATCATTGCATACCTTATAAACCATCCTAACAATATCTCCATATAAAAAGACATAAAAGGGAAGTAAGTACATTACAATTCATATTATAACCCTAATTCTATTATGAGCATAGGAGGCCCCATGCCTTTTCTTTTTTCCTATGTTCTTCTTTTTTCTTTTATTTCTATATTTCATGTTTCTCTTATCTGTTTTTTATGTTGTGATCTTTGTCTTCCAATCCAGTAAGATCTAATAATCTTGCTAAGATAGTTTAATTTTGTTATTTTTAAAAATTTATGAGAATCCTAATATTGATAGATTTTTGTGTTTACATCACGATTCATATTATAACCATAATTCTACAGTGAACATAGGCGGCCACATACCTTTTCTTTTCTCCTATGCCTTTTTCTTCTTTATTTTTATTTGTCATATTCTTCTTATCTATTTCTTATGTTGTAATCTTTGTCCTCCAATCTAGTTAAATCTAATAATCTCCGTAAGATACTTTAATTTTGTTATTTTTAATATTTTATTAGTATCCTAATGTTAGTATATTCTCATGTGCTTGTTTACTAATTGTTTTGTAATCATTGTAGGATTTCAATGCAAAAAATTTCCAAGGAAATCATGGATAACTCGTGTCTTTTCATTTTTTATTTTAGCCAAAAAAAAAAAATCAAATAACAAATAAAGCAAATATAATATTTTATTTTATTTTTTATCTCTATCTCTAATTTTCTATTATGTATCCGTATAAACTTCATCGTAGCCAAGTTTGAAGTTTGAAGGAATCTTTAAAGTTGGCTATGGATAAAGTCGTTATAGAGTTATAATGGCTTACAAGCTCTTGTACACGAGTTCATCAAGTGCCAGTATAGATTCTACATAGAAGGGAATAATAAAAATAATACTTCCTCCGGTCCTTCTTTCTTATCCATTTTAACTAAAGCTAGTTGATAATTTAAAATTTATATAAAAATATATTAACTTTCTAAGATAACCCTTATTTAAAACATGATTTAATATTATGTGTAGCTGAATGTGATTTATTGGAAGTTACAAAAATACATTAAACACAAAAGATAAATTTTAAAAAACAATATTTAATGCTTTATAATTTTTTAAAATGGACAAGTAAAAAACACAAAAACTTTTTTTTAAAATGGGACAAGTAAAAAAGACACGAGAGAGTAATATAATATGATATCAGGGCATAATTTTGTATATCTCGAGGAAAAAAATAATGATTAATATATATTTATGAAGTATAGTTTGTAAAAATAACATTATCCTAATAAATAAAAATTATTGATGATTTAAAAATAATATCAGGGGATTTTTTGTTTGGTTAACTGTGGGAAAGGATATTTTGAATAAAATTGTGATTTTTTTTTTTTTAATTTTTGCAAAAGTAGGGCATATGTTTTATTTTGAAATATGTAGTTTAAAGTAAGACATGATAGAGATATTCTCACTTAACAAATGAGGTTATACTAAAATAATAAATAAATTGTATTATTTATTTGATTTAAAAAAAGGAAATTTTGAGTTTGTAGTTGAAACTATTTATTAAAAAAATCTTATATTTTGATTATTTTTGAGAGGAGCTGTAATTGAAAAAAAATAAAATGTTATTATATAGAAGTACTACATTATAAAACTATGGTTAGGGATGTTTATTTTCTCAAATGTTGAATCTAGTATGTAAATATATCATCGGTTTTTTTTTAAAACATATTAGCGTGTAAGAAACAAATAAATCACTTACCATTGTTCTAGTCACGTAAAATTAACATAAAAAATTAAATTAATAAAAATATTTCAAATCTACACTTAAAATAACACTAACAAATTTTGCTCGAATTTAAAAGTTTCATAAATTTATCTCTTTACAAAATATTGAATATAATCAAATATCTTCTAATTGAAATTTCTTGCATTTAAAAGTGTGGGCTCCTTTTTTTTTTCTACCCAGCCTTTAATTAGAATTAATCGGTTAAAAATCATGGATCACAAATCAAATTTTAATTATTTTCATAATTTAGGTGATTGCAGGTTCATGACTTCTATTAGGGGCAAGCTCCTAATATGAATTACCCCAGACAATGTTGTAGGAACCTCCAGTTGAGAAACACATGTGAATGAGAAATAACTAAGCAAACATAAAATTATTTTTTTTATAAATTTCAAAGAACATATGAATACATGATCATGAGAGAGAATACATAAGTATTAAGAGAGGTATTTTTCTATCATGCTCTTCAAACTTCTTTTTTTTTTTTACTTAGCTGATGCTCTTGACTCTTTTACTAAAAGCATGTTGGAAGACCTTTTTAGCTCGGTGACTGTGGCCCTCTTCGATTTCTTTTTTTTTTTTTGTGGGTTTGTATCTTGACACATCACATAGCTCTCAAGCTGCGGGCACTCTGCATTTATGAGTTGTCTACTTGGTCGTCTTTATTTCTTTTATCACTGAAGGCTTTGGTTTTTTGTGCTTGTAAAATCTCCAGTTCTCTGACTTGTGAAATTCCTTAGGTCTTTGACTTTTTTGTGTCCTAAAACTTCAGAATTGCATTTGTCATTTAGGTCTTGACTCTTCAATGCTTTTAAGCCTTGATCATCAAATCTTCGAGTCATGGCATTCAATATGATTGGGTCATTAACTTGACAATCTTGACTTGCCTTTAAAAAATGGATCTTAAGTTGTAACTATGAACTTGATTTCCGTAAACTAAGTCACCAATTGAGTTCTCCAATTCATTTTTGCGAAAGAGACCTTACAATGGGTTTCAAGAGAATTTTTTAACACTTCTTTTTTTACTTCAATGAATGTCAAAGAGAGATCTTTTTTGTTTGTGAAATTTTCATTTTACTCTTCCTTTTACCCCAATGAGAAATTTTTTGTTTTTTAATTTTCATCCTAGTGAGTGTCAAAAGACCTCAAAGTGAGTTCAAAAAAGGATTTTAGAAAGATTTTATAATTTTTTTTACCCCCAAGAGTATTAAGACTTCAATGTGGGTTTTAGAGAAATTGTATAAGAATTTCTTTTACCCCTAAGAGTGTCAAAGACCTCAAAGTGAGTGTTAGAGAAATTTTATAAGAATTTCCTTTACCTCCAAGAGTGTCAAAACCTCAAAGTGAGTGTTAGAGAAATTTTATAAAAATTTCCTTTACCCCTAAGAGTGTCAAGACCTCAAAATGGGTGTTAGATAAATTTTATAAAAATTTCCTTTACCCCCAAGAGTGTTAAAGACCTCAAGGTGGGTGTTAGAGAAATTTTATAAAAAACTTTTTTACCCCCAAGAGTGCTAAGACCTCAAGGTGGGTGTTAGAGAAATTTTATAAGAATTTTTTTTTACCCCCAAGAGTATCAAAGACCTAAAGGTTGGCTTTAAGGAGCTGCTCATAGGATTTCTCAAAAGGAGGTCATGCAAAAAGAAAATTACTAAAATACCCCCACATCAATAAATTCATCCTTAATATCTTTTTTTTATCCTTCATATATATTTTTTTTCATCCTTCATATCATTTATCTCACCCTTCATTTTTTCATTTTTATTTACAAAATTACCCTCACCAATAAACTCATCCTTCGTATCTTTCTTTCTTTTTTTCTTTTCTTTTCTTTTTTTTTTGCTCATCCTTTATATATATTTTTTTATCCTTCATATATTTCCTTTACTCATCCTTCATTTAAAAAAAAAAAAATTTAAAAATGTCGATAAGATGAATTTTGTGATAATTCTCAAAGAGTCACTTGATATCAAAGTCACTATCCACTCTCTATGAAAGATGCAACACAAATTGTTTAAGTATACTAGAAAAGCCAATTATGACTAACTTGCATCCATCACAGAGACTCATGCTTATGCATCCAGTGTGAACTTTTTTTTACGAAAAGAAACACTGCTCAGCTATGTCTTAAGGAATAATGCTAGTCTTTTTTCTTCAAATGAGTACTCTATGTCTTCTATATATCCTCTCTGCTGATACAGTAGAAGGTGCAGCCAGGATTTCTCATCACAGGCTGGCAACCATTTCTCCACTCTTTCAAGAATATCTTTCCTGCTAAAAGCTTCTTCTTTGACAGCTGATATTTGTAGATCAATTTGCTCCAAGACCAAAGAGATTATATGTATCAGCAACCAGATGTGTTCTCCAAAGCTCTTATAATTCTGTTTTTTTAGAACCAGTTCTTACATCTTGCTAATCTTTAGTTCTTCAAACCTCAAAACTTCTGTCTCCACATAACTGATGTAGTCCTCGGAAAGCATGTTTGCATCAGTTATTTCATGTTCAGATGCGGCTACATTGCATGTTACATTCTGAAGCATTTGTTGCTCTTCAAAAGGTGTATCCATCAAATTCCACAGTTCTAACATTGTTGTTGCAAGATCTTGTAGCTTTTGCATTCCTTGTATTTTCACTGCAGATGCCAGCCTTTCAATTGTTTCGTTGCTGACACTCAGTGATATTTCAGCTCCTTCTAGACTATGGTGTATCTCACTAACTATTTGCTTGAAATCCATGCCAGGCACTGAGCATAAACATGCATTTCAATGTACCCAAATGATCCAGCACCCACTCTGAATCAAATGACCGAATTCTTCCTCAAATCTCCAAGACAATGAACAGAGAGAGAGAGAGAGAACAACGCATGGAAAAACCATGCTTGCATACGTGCATAAAAAAACCATACTTACATGCATGATGAATGCCTTTAAAGAAACACCATGAGAGCATGAGAGAAGCATCATGGGCATCATACATGCATGACATGCATTTAATCTTTTTTTTTTTTAAATAACATTATATATACACAAAGATTTTCTCTTTATGTACGTTCATAAATAAGAAACTTATGGATATCCAATTATTAGCTGTTGGATCACAATCCAATAGCTGACATTGATGAACAGTTAATCATGGTCTATAGTAGTTGCAGTTCATTATTATTAACCGTTGGATTGAGATCTAACAATTGATAATGGACATTTCATAGCTTTTTTATCTATAGACGTCCACAGATGATTTATCCTATATATATATATATATATATATATATTGTTTTTTTTTTATTGTGTATTTTTTGGATTGAAAATGGATGGTGTACCTTGCCCGGCGATCTTTCTTCAAATTTTTCGTCCCCGAAAAGAACAAAGATCTCCTCTCTTTTCTTCTTCTTCGTTTTCTCTCTCTTCTTTTTACTTTCACTTTTTTTTTTTTTTTCAAAACGGTGTTTTTTTTCTCCCCGATCTTGTTTTCCACAATATTGCCAACTCCTTGTATGCTGGGAGATTTTTTTTTCAAATTTTTTAATTTCAAAAATTTTTATTTCAAAATTCTTTTTTATCCACTCCTTTTTTTTATTTCTTTTCTTTTTAATTTTAAAATTTTTTATTTAATTTAAATTTATTTTAATTATTATTATTTTCCACGTGACGAGGCGTGCCACTTTTTCATTTTTTTTTCATTTTGGCCATCATATATCTTTTTATTTGATTTTTTTTCTTTTTTAATTGATTTTTTAATTATTTTTTATTCAAAACCTATATAAACAAAAAACAATATTTTATTTTATTTTATTTTTATAATTTCTTGTACTATCTTCCTCATATCTTCCCAATAAATCATAATCTTTTAAAAGTAAATCACAATATTTTCCAGGGCCACTATTTTCCACCTATTGCATTGTAAAATTTATTAATAAAAAAAGTAATAAAATTATAAATTGTTGCTTTGATACATGCCAACATCTCTAGAAATATATACAAACAATAATAAGTAATTCTAGTAATAAAATTATTAAATAAAAAAACTTGTAACCATAAATAATATGATTGATAGCAGTAATAAAATGAAAAAATTAAAATTTTAAAAATTATAAACATAAATTTTAAAATCTTAAGCCAAAATAATATATAAAATTTAAATAATAAAACCACCTCTAAAATAGTGGTACCTCATTTCCCTTTAATTACATTTATAAAATTAAATAGTAATAATTAATTATTTAATAAATATAATATAATATAATTATATTATTAAATTAATTATATATTATGAATAATGTTGAAATTTTATACTCACCCGCGCTCATCGGCACCCCATTCCCGGCGCCGGAACCCTAGAGCGCGGTGGTGTTCTCATAGACCTCTCCATCGCTGCCCAAATCCATTCTCAGCGCGCTCATATTTCACTCCGGCCATCTCCATCGCCAACTCTTTTGGTGCCTTCCTTGAAAATCTCCTTGCAGGATTCCGGTGAGTTCCCGGAGAGTAGCTGTGATCTTTGTGTTTCCATAGTTATTGGTATGCGCTATTGCTTCTCATAAGAGTATGAATTGATTTTTTTTTTGCTTTAATATTGAAAAGTTATGCTTTTGCTATTGCAATTCTTGTATATTCATTCACCTCAATCAGATTGAGTTTCTAGTTTATGCTTTTGCTAATGTAATTCTTCTCAAAAGTGTAGCTTTTATGTTTTTTCTATCAGCACTATCAAAGAGAATAGAGAATTCATGGCATTTGGTTGGCAATGATCATCAAGTTCTTACCAAGATAAAACCTTATTTAAGCCTCTGGCTGCCTCTCTCCGTCTCCATCTATCTCCTTCAAAGTTTAATCTCATCCTATTGTTCTAATCTATACAGGTATTTATTCATAAATAATGTTTTAATTGTATAATTGTGTTTGATTACAAATTTCTTCTACAGTTTGTGGATTGACAACCTTGCACACAAGGTGCTCGACGAAATTTCTCAAAGAAAAAATAAGACTAGTGGTAAGTTTGATTAATTGATCATTCATTGTGTTTTGTGCTGTATGCATAAGTTCACAACAAAGTTGAGTGATTTTCAAGAAGGTATTGTTCTTCAGATTTTGAAATGGCTAGGGAAAGCATTGTTTTATATATTGAAAGGGCCATTTTGATGTTGTTTTGTTGGTATGTAGCATAAGATATGCACATGTCATTTGGAAAATATTCCAAGTAAAACAAGTTCAAACATAATTAAATTTTCTTGTTTCAATTCATTGTTAAGAATATGTATTCATAAATTATACTAATACCATATATGTTCTTGGCACGTTGAATACCTTTGTTAGGAATAATTAATCATCCCTCCAAACACTTAAATATATATAGATATATACAATGTGTGCAATCTATAAATATATATGTATAAATTTATTTTAATTTTTTTTTTAGTAGAGAGTTAAATTTTATGATTTCACGATCTGATGTTATGATCTGATTTTATAGAGCCCTTAACTATCCTTGAATGGACCAAGAACTGGAGTTGTCACCGCAAGACCTGAATGAAAAGGCGTACATGTTATTTTTGGAGTTCATGACAAGGTATGTTATATGATTAAGAACTTTGCAATAGTGAATGTTATCATTGTTGTGCTTTTTTGTTTTTTGGTTTTTTTCGCATGTAGAACTGAATTTCATTCTATGTTTCTATGGCTATTTTTGTTTGAAATCTTGGAAAATTTTTATGCAACAATGACCAAATTGCGCGGGGTGCACATCTACGTGCTTTTTTTAAAACAAAACGGGCCTAGGATTTTTTAAAATATTTTTTTAAAACAAGACATATAATTCGGAGCCCAAATGATTTTTAAAATAAAAAAAATATATTTTCCATTTTAATCCCTCCAAATATTTTTTTGAAGAATTTTTTTTTTGACAAATGCGACAAGCGCAACAATCAAGGACGTGCACACAATCTAGAATTGAACATCCGGTTGTGACTCCATGGCATAAGGGACCCTTACAACTCGTACATGGTGAACCATTACTTACCATGCATTGGGCAGGATTTGAACTAACCTCATGTATGAGCGTGAAGACCTTATCCATTGAGCTAGCCCAATGTTGGTTTTAAGATGTTTCTCTTTGCCCACTCATACTTCTTTACATTTATTTTTATCCATTTATTCTCATTTTTAATAATTTAAGAGAAATTAGTATATTTTTTACAATGTTTTTTTACAACAATGAGAATGTTGAATTTCATTATAACAATCATGCTTAATAATAATTAAAACAAATTCATGCAATATTGCCAATGGATGGGAACAATTATATATATTATAAAGAGTTTACAGCAATTATAATGTTTAGGCTACATTACACTAATCTTGCGCTTGCCACATTTGTCAACAAAAAAAAAAAAAAGAAAAAAAAAATTGGACTGACAGAAATGAAAAATGTATTATTTTTTTATTTTAAAAAATCAATTGGTCCCTACATTATATGTTTTTTTAAATATTTAAAATAATTCCCGGGCCTGCTTTGTTTTTAAATGTGCACCCTGCGCAATTTGGTCATTGTTGCTTAGGGTGCACATTTCTGTAAATAAAAAAGTTTGTAATATTTCAAAAAAATAGCCTGTACCCAACTTGTTTTTTTGTGTGTGTGCGCTTACCTTATCATGATGCACAGGTTTCTTATTTATGCTGTATGGATTTGCCAAAAGCATAAGCTTTATGGTGTAGATAACTAGAATTTATTTATTTATTTTTTTCCTATTTTGTTTAGTTGAATGGCTTCCTTTATTTATTTAATTTTTAATATTTGTGTATGTTTGGATGAAGGGAAAAGTGATAAGAAAATATGACAGCAAAAATTATGGAAGTGAAGAGTATGAAAATTGTTTTTTTTTGTCATTTGTTTTCCTTTTGCATTGTTAATAAGTTTGTCAGATTAGATCTAGGTTAAAATTCACAATCTTTTCATATAGAAAATTAAACATTTTTTAAATTCAAATCCTTGATGGTTGCTTCGTTGCCATACATTTTGTATGTGCAATTTGTTGGTTTACCCCTTGGTTTGAGATTTAAGATCTTAGTTGGAAAAAAAAAAACCTCATCAAGTACATTCATCTCTTTTGCCACCAACCTGTAAACTGGAAACCTTGTCAATATATTGCCATTGTGCTTGTCGTTGACAAATTATTCATCATGGTTAAATAATATATTTAGTTACTGGCAACCCTTTCTAATCAGCTTTCCTCTACACCTCAACTGCATTTATGCTTTCTTTGAATTTTTCCTCCTACAATACCATCTGATGAATGCCATATTTGGCTAGGATCAAGAATTCCTTATGCTTGTTATTAGGATATCTAGTGGTGGGTGTGCATTACTTAAATTGATGATCTTTTCTTTGCTTCATATTACTTTGCGGATAGGAATTGTTTCCCACTTGTGTTCTTATTATGATAATTTAATGAGCTGACATCACTAAATACCATTTTCTTTTAATTGCTTAATTTTGGCTAAGTGTTATTTCTTTTCTTGCCTTCTTTGACTCATGGATGAATATCTCCGGTAGAACTGCACAGTTGGAGGAGTTGGCCAATACAGGTCATTGTTTCCTTACTGAATTTCATCAGCAGCTAGGTAATTGTTTTATTTTCATTTATTCTTTTATGGTATGGCTATAAGTTTTCAAGAAATAATAACTACCTAAAAAGTTCTGGTAGTAAACATTTTGTGTTGCTGAACTTTCATATCCACCAATGTTCTAGCCTAATTGAGGAGGATAACACATCTAAATTGCTTTCCCAAGACTGATCTCGAGAGTGCACGTATGCTTTTTATGTTGATTCAGGCCTTTCCTTAGGGTGGTTTTTGAAACTTTTTAGGCATGGCCTACATCCAACTTGTTTATCATGGAGCAGTTATTTGTGATTATTGAAAGTTATAGGATCTTTTGGTAAGCTTGCATTGCTTTGTTAAATACAGCTTGTAAGGTCTGGAAAATTATATTTCATTAGTTTTCATTCAGAATGAGATATTTGATGCCTTCAACTTTTCTTTCTTGGCAGAGATGTTGAGAAGGCCTTCTTTCATTGACACTTCTAAGTTAGTCAATAGCATAACTAAAGTTAATCAAACTGACAGAATGAAGGCGTATGTTAAAGCTGGTTGCAAAAATATTCCCCTTGATGTGCAAAGTATAAGCAAGTGTAAGTTAATCTTTTCATCATTTAATTGTTCATCTTTAGACTGCTACATTGTTTTAGTCATCTACACTGAAAAGTTGCATATTCACACTCGGAAAACCTATTTTTTCATGTGTCCCCCTTCATGTCACATTTGTTGATCAGCCCAGTAAAACACCATGTATAATTCGGAAAACCATGGTTTGTTGGCTTCTCAACTCACAAAATTAAACAAGTTTCTAGATTAGACGATGCACTTCTGGGTTTCAAATCTAAACAGTTTCATTTTCTTTTCTTTTCTTTTCTTTTCTTTTCTTTCTGGGCGTATTAGTCTAAACTATAGCTATTGAGCATGGCTTATGGCCTCTTCACTGGCTCAAAACTGTATCATGAACTTAAAGGTCACCATTTGTTTTACTTTATGATGCCATAGGATAAACATAGAACATGAATGTGATAAGAAAGTATGGATTTGTAGGATAACCATAGAAAACATTCTTCATCCAATGCCTTGTCGGTGTGGAACATTGGGTCTGAATGTTTTGAATATTTTGATGAATTTTTTGTTATTTATTAATGCTTAATCCTTGACCATTCAATATAGTATTTTTTTTTCTATAAAATTTTAGCTTGTTTCTTGTTCTTTAAAATTTTTTTTTTCTATTCTTTTGGGCACCATCACCTAAATTTTCTTTCTTTTATTCATATGGACATGTATATGGAAGTACATTCTTGCAAACAAGGACTTCAGAACCATGTAGAAAAAGGTGAGACTGATCTTCCCTTTCAAATCTACAATTGAATGTTAATCCTTGTCTTTGGATGCATCTACATTTAATTGAGGAGCTAATCTTTCCTTATGTTTTTCTCACCCAATTTGAGGATCTTATTATTACTGATGCTTTTGTTTACCTCTGACAATGTGTGTCATCAAGCCAGCCTGGTCCTGTGGTATGACACTTTTTATGCACTCACTCGGCGCACTATCTTCACTATCGAAAATTTAAGGTCTAATATGCCAGTTTAGCGAAAATATCTATCTGGGGAGTCTAGCTTTCAGGAACATTGATCAACCCACATGCATGACTCTGAATAAATAGATAATCTCCAGAAGGTTTTAATGAAATGGATACTGGTGTTATTCAACAAACACAAATTAGTTGAAAGTATTTCGTTTTGGATATCTTATATATATTATGGATATTAGTTAGTCACATTTCATTCTTAAGTGTCTTCTGGTTTTATGCTTCAGCCAAAATTCTGTTTGATGAACTTGACCGCATCGCGGAAGATGCCATTTGTGTTATGCGTATGGCTGATGAAAGTATTTCACATTTCTTGGATGAAAGTTCAGGGAATGGGGTAAAGCAGGATGTGCTTTCTTTTGAAGAGGTTTGAGCAGTATTTGCCATTATTCACTTTTTATTTCCTGTTGGTCTCAAGCTCTCAATGTCTTTTTCATTATGCTGACCATTTAAATGTGCGCTCATGAAAAGTAGAGAAGCTATATTTCGATTCTAAAAATGTCCATAGCGCTAGATATGAAAAGTAGAGAAGTATTTTCAGGTGTTTGGTTTCACAAAGAAAATGGAATTTTTAAGCAAATGAAAGAGAAGACATTAGAAAAAAATTTCTTTTGTAACGTCAATCATGTGCATTAACTTCAATTTTCTTTTCTTTTCCGTCATACAGGAAGAAACTGAACCGATCCATTTACAAGACAGTTCAATTCTATATGCCACAATCATGATGGTGATTTACCAAATGCTGAAGCTAGATTATGCTATGCAGGTAAAATGAACTAAATCTATCACTTCTAGACTTGCATCACTCTTATGTTAAAACACATCATCTTCTTTTCGTCGATAATGGTGTAGGAAAATATTGTTAAATCTCTTGATCTCAAAACAACTTCATCAGAGTTGGAAAGCTACTGTCTCATGTGGGATCTCCGGCCATACATTAATGACAGCATAATGCGCCTTGCTTGGAGCTTTGTTGCATGACAAAAGAAGAGTTTAGAATTATACTACTGAATGATGATCATTCAATACCAGTATCATTTGCAGTTGCTGCCTTCCATGAATATAGATTTTTCGTATTGAACCAAAGTTTTTTGACCCCTCAATGGAAAAGACTAACAGATTTCAGTAGAAAAGAAAGGAAAGCAGAATCTTGTTTTAACTTTAAATTGGGATTATATTACAATTGAATTTTCATCTTTGTTTTTGTCAGACATTTTGAGACTTGGATGTATTCGTCTTGATAATCATGTTATTCATGATGATTTTTGCTTTGAGTAATGCTGTATAGAGTGAACAACTCATACGAAATAGCACATGAATAATGTGACTGGTGACGTGTGAACTATTCTCTCTTCTTTTTTACTATTTTTTTAATTTTAAAAAATTTAAAAAAATCATTCGTGTGGCTGTTTAGTGTGAGCTGTTAGTTTGTTAGTTTTTTATTAATGGTTATAAAAATTTTAAATTTAGCTTAAAAGTTGGCAAGTTAATAAACATTTGTTATATTAATGAACAATAAAGTACAACAACAGCTTTCGTAGCTCAGTTGGTTAGAGCACCCGTTTAGTAAGCGGGAGGTCTTGAGTTCGACTCTCAACGAAAGCAAGGCTTCATTTTTATTTATTTATTTATTTATTTTAATATATATATATAAATAATATTTTCTTTGTTTTGGAGGTTTTTATTCGAATATATCTTGAAATCTGTTTTTCCGTTTAAATTTTAAAATTAAGGAGGAAAAAAAAAAAAAAAAAGTTACCATCTTTAGTCGATTTCCAGATATTCACTGTTATCCTAATCCGATCTTCGCAACGATCTCATCCATTATCTCACTCGATTTCCCTTTTTTTTTTTTATTCAATGCTTTAAACCCTACAAATCCTTGTTTCTCCTTCAAACCCATTCCCAATTCTCTTCCTCAATCCATCCAAATTCTCTTCTCATGGCTTATGCTCTTCCTGATGATGCTCTCTTTCTTGGCCTTGATAGCTCCACTCAGTGAGTATCTCTATCTCTTCCTTCAATTCTGTGATTTTTAATCGTTTGATCATCGTGCATTCAATTTGGTGTAGTTGTGTGATTTTTAATTAATTTTTCATGTGTTTTTGGCGTGTTTTGTTGGTTTATACTGTGAAGAATGACATTATGCTTTCAAGTTCTTGTTTTTCCTTCTAGCTATGGTCCAATTTATGCAAATATAAGGTTTGTTTGGTTGTTAGCAACACAATTGAACAGTTGTTAGCGATGCTATCCTTTTTGTAGTTTGATATAGGTTTAGTAGTAATAAAATCCTTCACCAAAAAAGGTTTTTTTTTTTCTTCTGGTTTGGTAGCAATCTTTGATGGAATCATCAAAGAAGAAATAGTTTGAATTCAAGTAATGTGCTTAAGTTTAGGTAGTCTGTTTGTTTATGATGAAATACTCAAAATTCCTGTTGGAGAATCTTTTGTTTAGATAAGGATTCATTGGCATTCCCAATGGATCTCTCGGATACTTTTTGTCATAAGCTGTTTGAAGGTGAGCGTGCATTACAAAGTGATTCATCTGCATCTTCTTCTTTTGTTAACAAAATTATGTGGTCTGATAAAACTCTGTTTGTTTTTATGTTTTTTTCTCAGAACATTTAACAATTGGTTGAATGTGCTTTTGTTTGTTAACAGGTCATTGAAGGCAACTGTCTTAGATGCCAACCTTTCGATCGTCGCTTCAGAGCAAATCAACTTTGATTCTGAACTGCCACACTACAAGACCAAGGATGGTGTCTACAGAGATTCTTCAGATAATAGCAGAATAGTTTCCCCAACCCTGATGTGGGTGGAGGCTTTGGACCTCTTGCTAGAAAAATTGAAGTCTAAAGTGGACTTTGGAAGGGTTGCTGCTATTTCAGGTAGTGGACAACAACATGGAAGTGTTTACTGGAGGAAGGGTAGCAATGCTATCTTAGCCTCTTTAAACGTGAAAGAGCCTTTAGTGTCACAGCTTGCTGACGCTTTCTCTACAAAGGAGTCACCGATATGGATGGACAGCAGCACTACTGTTCAATGCCGAGAAATTGAGGAAGCTGTGGGGGGTGCACTGGAATTATCAAAGCTTACTGGATCCCGTGCATATGAGAGATTCACAGGGCCCCAAATTCGGAAGCTATTTCAAACGCAGGAAGAAATTTATCATAACACTGAGAGGATTTCGCTTGTCAGTTCCTTCATGGCTTCTCTTCTAATTGGAGGGTATGCTAGTATTGATGAGACTGATGCAGCAGGCATGAATTTGATGGATATTAAGGAGCGTATTTGGTCTAAAGTTGTTTTGGAGGTTTGCCTTTTTAGACTCAACCTGAGCTTTGATGTTTTTAGCTTCTAGATTTTTCTCATTGTAAGCTTTTGTAGGTTACCGCTCCGGGTTTAGAGGAGAAGCTTGGGAAATTGGCGCCATCTCACACAGTCGCTGGTCCAATAGCTCCATATTTTGTGGACAAGTAAGTTGGAATTGTCTGTTGAGCACATTGCTTCAGGTGTATTAAGCTATGTCGATTTCACTTAATTTTTTTTATTTGTTCATGATTATCGATTGCTTCTTATTTTTTATTTTTGAATTTGTTGTGTTCTGATTTATGAGTACCAAACTTTCATCAGTTTCAACTAGATAATTCTCATTGATTCACATCTCAAATTATTTAAATTTTTAGTTATAGAGCACCTTGAAATGTTGCCTATAAGCTTAAAAAGGACAAAAGTTGGCGGACTTTAGGATTTTTGTTTTTAGATTAACATAGTTAATGGATTATCATATATTGAATAAATTCTATTCAAACTATGAAACAGAAAACCTAACTTCTATTTAATTTGGAAACAGAAATAGAAAATTCTTTATAGAAGACCTAGAAAACTCTAGGGATTTTTGCATGCACATGAAAAAATGTGTAACTAATACACGCCTGGAAAAACTATGTTTTCTTATCTACGCCAGTGAAACATTTGATCTTTACTTATTCAGTTATATTCCCCTATTGTTAAAAGGCAATTTTTAAAGTTGGTATTGGCAGTCACAATGGTACCTTCCGCATTTCCGCTCCTTCCCTAACTTTTATTTCTTTCACCATGTGTTTTTCTCTCTACTAGGACACTGTGCAGGTAATTATTTAACATCGTGCACATGTCTTTGATGTCTAGAACTAGCTACTAAGTCTTTTGACAAGGGGATTTATGTATTTATTTTGTTACTAATTATGAGAATAATAATTTTTTGCATCATCCACCCTGACAGGTTCCAATTTAAGAGCAGCTGCTTAGTTATCCACTGGTCTGGAGACAATCCAAATAGCTTGGCAGGTTGGTAATCAGTGTCAATAAATCTTATCTACATAATCTGCTGCTCCTTTGTTTTACTCTGCTGTATTTTCTTTTGTTTGGTGTTCATATTCAGCCTTTTAAGCTTTCATTTTAACGCATATACAAACCTTTATTGCTGCATATTACTTGGCATTCTTAAGATGAAAATGATTGATGTCCTAAGAGCTTTTTTTTGCCCCTTGGATAAATGTTTATAATGCTTGGTATTGTGGATTGACCATTATATATGCTTGGACATGTACAGGTTTGACCCTCAATACTCCTGGGGATCTGGCTATTAGTCTTGGTACCAGTGACACTGTGAGTTGCACTGCATCATTTTGGTTGATTTGTTGATATGTTTTTTTTATCTCCATGATACCACTGATTAATAACCATTTGTTTGCTTCTAATAGATTTTTGGCATAACTAGTGAACCTCGGCCTAGCCTTGAAGGCCATGTCTTCCCGAATCCTGTGGATCCAAAGAGCTATATGGTAATGCTGGTCTACAAAAATGCATCTCTAACTCGGGAAGGTAAATAGAAAACATGAATTGTTTCGAAGAGTACCAATACAAATTATTATTGCAAGTGATCTGATGAGTGCTTGCCTTCTATGTGATCATAGATGTTCGTAACCGGTGCGCGAAGGGATCTTGGGATGTTTTTAACACATATTTGGAGAGCACCCCTCATCTTAATGGTTTGTTTTCCTTTACTTTGCTTGATAAAATTCTAGGCTGGGCATTAGGATTTCTTGTTGTATGTCAGTGATCCAAATATTTTCATTTGATAGCTTCCTCAAGGGCATTTCTCATTATAGTGCTCCCCTGCCATCATCACATACTAATGATACCCTGTCATATTTATCCATTGTTTTATATATTTCATTATTTTTTCTGTTTTACATGATCCAAATCCACATTGTATGATTTCTTTTATCCTTTTATCATCTTTCTGTTGGGCTTCATTATATTCTTGTACTTAGATTAGCCTGGGAAGTCATTTTTCCTATTGTTATTCATCTTAGTGGCCTGAGTAACTGCTAGGTATATTATTTATTCATTGTGGTCTTGACACCAAGTTATCGGTCTTTACTTACCTTGCTGTCCTACCTTCAGGTGGAAAGCTTGGATTTTACTACAAGGAACATGAAATTCTACCTCCAATGCCAGGTATTAACTGATCAATTTTTTTTTTCCATTCCATGATAATTCATCAATTCACTTTGTAACATTAATCTTTCTTCAAACATAGTTGGAGTCCACAGATTTGCGGTTGAGAACTTCGCTGCAGACTCACTAAATGAGTCGAAAGAAAAGGAAGTTGTGTTGTTTGATGAGGCTTCAGAGGTTTGAATTCATCAAACATTTGTTACTTCATCTTCTGTACCAAAATCACTTGTGAAACCTCATTCTTATCTTATATTTAGGTGCGTGCCCTCGTAGAAGGTCAGCTTCTGTCGATGAGAGGACACACTGAGAGATTTGGTATGCCAACTCCACCAAATAGAATAATTGCTACTGGTGGAGCATCATCAAATCAAAGCATTCTGAAATCAATAGCTACCATTTTTGGATGCCCCATCTATACCGTCCAAAGACCCGGTATGTTCAAACATGATTATTTTGTCTCTTAAATACTTATTAATCTCAACTTTCTTCATATAGATTATTCTACCTTGATTGTTTTTACCCAATATCATGCTATTATGCATATCAGTCAAGTTAGTAGCCATTTCATAAGAATGTATAATTATGCTCTTTGTTGATACATTTGTTTCATTGCAACTGGGAGTTTGTGAGATGGTTGAACTCATTGCATTATTTATAAAACAATCATCCATTTAGAAAATGACGCGAATTCTATTACCATTTCTTGTGGTCAATAAGGACTTATATGTTATTTTTACGGTCCCAGACTCGGCTTCGCTGGGAGCTGCATTGAGAGCAGCTCATGGATGGTTATGCAACAAAGAACACGCATTCGTTCCGATCTCAAACATGTACGAAGGTAAATTAGAGAAAACATCTCTTGCTGCGAAGTTGGCGATGAAAGCAGGAGACAAAGAGCTTCTATCAAAGTACACATTGATGATGAAGAAAAGAATGGAAATCGAGAAAGCTCTCGTCGACAAATACGGTCGTAAATAAAAGCCATTTTTTATTCTCTTAGTTTCTTGAATAAAATCTTATTTGGTACAGAGACATCATGGAACAATAAAATTTGTCAAAGCACTTGAAAGTGTTAGTTAGACATGTAAAAATGGTCTTAGTTGTGTTTTTTCTGTGAATAGTTTTAGTTGTGCTAGTGACAGTTTATAGAGTATGTTTGTTATTAATTTTCTTCCCTTTTTTTTTTACTACTTTTAAATCAAATAGCAGACTTTTCCTTCTTTGCAATATTTTATATTTTCATCTTATAATTTTATATGATGTTAAATTTGGATTGGCTTAATGAATGACTAATCCATCCAATTAGATGCTTCATGATGTTCAAAGTGGCATCCAAACAAATGATGGTGTATGTACATTGAGAATTTTTATCTTTAAAGCTAGCTCCCACTTGTTAAGTGGACTTCATTGCACTTTGTGTGGTTAATGTAGTTCATCCCCTTAATTTACCTCTAATTCACCATTAATCATAGTTAGAAAAGCATTTTAATTATATGTATTTTTAAAAAAATTAAACAAGACAAATTTGTAATATGAGTATTATATTATTTATCTAATCATAATGTTACTATACTTAAACTAAGATAACCAAAGTTATCAAAATTTACAAGTATGAAATAAATAAAATTCTATACATTTTAAATAGAATAAATCAAAAAAGATCTAATACAAAGGAATATTTAGTATATAAATGGAAGACCCCACAAATAGAATCCACTCAACTTTGGAGCACAAATAATGCAATAAGGAACCTCCTTTTTTGGTGTGCCAAATCATACTCTCACATTTGTCACTCTTTATTTCTTTATATCACCTTCATACAAAATATATATATATTTATATAGTGGAGGAGAATACTCTAAAAAAAGAAAAATACTAATAATAATTGTTATATGCCTTTTTATTTTTCCACTTGAAAGCAAAGCACCAGATGCTACAGAGACAAAGAGTGCAAGAACATTCCAAAACTAAGATATCTCTCTCTCTCTGTCTTTTATAACTATAAGGACACTACCTTAACTTTTCTATAGCTTAGTCTATGATGTAATTCATATGCTCAAAAGAGATCAACAAGAAGCTTCATTTGCTCAGGCTTGTGTTTTGTCAATGCATATTGCATATTTCATATTTCGTATTTCGTATTTTGTACTTTGATCTGGATTCGCAAAAGTATATATTCTATACTTTCGAATGCCGGCAGTTACGTCGGGTTTTTCGCCGCCTTGAACTTGGATGATGGTGAGCTAATGGCATCAGACTTGAATGGATCCGCTTCAATTAAGAGTTGAACAACTTCATTCATGGTTGGGCGCAGAGTTGGGCTGCTGCAAGTGCATCTTAATGCAATCCTAAGAACTTGAATCATTTCATCCTTGAAAGGGCTCCAAGTTAATCTCTTGTCTAACACCTCTGTTTCCCCTTCTTTGTTTGCAATCTTACTTGACACCCAATGAATGATGTCTCTGTTTTCGCCGAACTCTGGCTCGCTCGGCTTTTTTCCCGTGATCAACTCCATCAACACGACACCGAAACTATAAACATCGCATTTTGTTGTCGCTTTGAATGTATATGCGTATTCTAAGACGAAAAAATGAGTCGAGGTTATTAATGTCAAAGATAATAAATATTTCTGCTAATAGTCTCACATCAGTTAATCTAGTACCTGGAGCTAAGTAACCGTAAGTGCCAGCAATAACCGTGGTGGTGGAATCATAATCATGGCCTCTTGCTTGCAAGACTTTAGCAATGCCGAAATCAGCAACCTTCGGCTCGAATGAAGCGTCAAGAAGAATGTTTGATGTTTTGATGTCACGGTGAACAATTGGAAACAAGAGATCATGGTGAAGGTAAGCGAGACCTTGCGCGATACCGAGCGCAATCCGATGTCGAGTAGGCCAATCCAACAAGTTCCATTCATTGTGTAGAGCATCCCAAAGGTTACCATTGGGCATGTACTCATAAACAAGAAGATTGCTATCGAGACTCGAGAAGCAACAATAGAGCTTGACAATGTTTTTGTGCCTAATACTCCCCAAAGTTTCGACCTCCGACCGGAGTTCCCTGTCGAAGGACAAGCGATCGGCAGAGCCATCTTTCGCCTTTCTAGTCCATAACTTCTTTACGGCCACCCACTCGCCGTTGCTAAGCTCTATCTTGTAAACGGTCCCTGAACCACCGTGTCCGACTATGTTCTTGTCGATCAAAGCCTCGACAATCTCATGTTGATCGAAATTAAGCTTATGAAAGCTCGTAATATCATAAGAAGAAGAAGAGGAAGAAGATATACCCTCTTGTTCCTCTTGTTGGTTCCGCTTGCTAATCCATTTCTTTGCCAGGAGCAAAATTCCGAACACCGATAGCATTAAGCAGAGACCTATGATCCAAACATTGTTGAGACGCTTCCGCAAGCTCGGTTGCGGGCAAAGAGGAAGAAGAAGTTGATCACTTGTGACATTGAGATGGACAGGAGCACATAAACCTGGGTTACCGGAAACACTCTCTATCAAACCTTCTTTAAGCAGAGGCACCGGGACCTGGCCGGAAAGCCGATTATTCGAGAAGTCCAAAGAATTTGGAAGAAGCTGACAAAGGCTTTCCGGAATCTCACCAGAGAGAGCATTGTTGGAAAGATTAAGTACATTGAGGGACTTGAGGGAGGAGAGTGAAGAAGGAATAGGTGAATCAAGCATGTTGCCTTGCAATGACAGCTGATTGAGTTTACTCAAACTTGAGATTTCTTCAGGGATGGGTCCAGACAACATGTTGTTACTAAGATCAATCTTCACCAATCCAGAAGCCAAAGAAATCTCAACTGGAATTGCACCTGAAATCTGATTGTTTTGCAAGAACAACCCAGTCAAATTCTTGGCACCAGCAATGCTTTTTGGAATAGAACCATGGAGTTGATTGAAGCCAAGATCAATAATGGAGGCATGTGGTAGACCAAAGATGGATTCAGGAATGGTGCCAGTGAGGTGATTGTCATTCACTCTGAATCTAATGAGACTCAGACAAGATCCTAAAGACTCCGGCAAAGTGCCGGAAAAGAAGTTTCCGAGTGTCAAGAAGTAAAGAAGCTGTCCTCCGGCACAAGTCTCAGCAGGAAGCTCACCGGAAAACTGGTTCTCCGAAAGCTCAAGCACGATAAGTCCCGAGAACTTTCCGAGCATCGGAGGCACTTTACCGGACAGCGAGTTCCGGTATAATGATAGCATTGTGAGTGTAGTTGAGTTACTGAGCTCCATTGGTATTTCTCCTGTGAGTTTGTTGCTGTAAAGCTGTAAGACCTGAAGCTCAGGCAGCTCACATAGCTTCTCCGGTATCTCGCCGGTTAACTGATTCACCGATAAATCTATATCAATAAGCTTTGACAAGTTGCCAAGTTCCTCAGGGATAACTCCGGTGAGGCGGTTGTAGTAGAGTTCAAGAAACTGAAGGTTGTGGAGCTTGCCGAGAGTTGCCGGAATGCCACCGGTGAGGAGATTACCACTCAGCTCAAGGTCGGTAAGTGACGTCATGTTTCCGATCCACGGCGGGATGTCTCCTCTCATAGAAGTGGTGGAAAGGATCAAAATTCTCAGCTTGGATAACTTCGAGATCGATTCCGGCAACCTCCAAACGTCGAAACCCGGGTTTTGGTTGAGGTTGAGGACTTCAATATTGGAAAGATTAGTGACAGACGTCGGAAAGTCACCGGAAAAGTAATTGTTGGAGAGGTCGAGAGAGCGGAGGGAGTACCGGAGAGGTGAGAAGTCAGGTAAAGTTCCGGTGAGGCTTGAGTAAGACATGTTGAGCTCTTCCAAGAAGGAGCAGTTGAGGATGTCAGTTGGAAAACCATTATGGATATGATTGTTGTCTAGACGGAGAGTGCGGAGTTTGGGTAAGTAGGAGCAGATGCCGGGAGGGAAGTCTCCGGCGATGGAGCGGGAAGAGAGGTTTAACATTGAAACAAAATCAAGATCATCACATGTGATGCCGGGAAAGTCACAGAAACAGTTGGGTTTGAATTCAGTGCAAGGAAGGAGCCAGGTGGAGAAGAAGGAACTGGAGAGTGAGTGTTTGATGAGGGAGATGAAGGTGGATTGGTTGTTGTTGTTGTTGTTGGATTGGAGGGAGAGGAAAGGGAAGAAGAAGAAGGTGGGGAGGAGAAGGAGGAGAAGGATAGAAGAAGAAGAAGCCATGGAGGTTGAGGTTAGTGTGGGTGTGAGTGTGGGAATGGGGTTGAAGAAGGGAAGGAGAGGAGACATAGCTTTATAAATGGGAGGGAGGGAAGGAGGGAAGGAGTAGAATAAAAAATTAAAAAATTAAAAAAATAATAATTAATAATAATAAATTAATAAAAAAAGGTTTTTAGGGTTTATTTTTTAGGGTGAAGAGAGGGGGTGGAGGAAGAGAATGATGTAAAGGTGGATTGCATGAAAGAGGAAAAAAGGAGGGAGAGAATGGGAGATGGAAGTGCTTGGCTTTTCAAAAAGAAAGTTCTTTTATTTATTTTATTTTATTTATTTTAAGAAAATTGGTTACATAGACCTATGCACCATCTAGAGGTAGGTGATTGTTAGATAAAATTATAAATTGATATTTGAGTTTTGAATTTTGAATTTTGATCGACAACCTCTTAGTTTAGTAATACTGGGTTTTTAAACTAATACTGGGTTTTCTGTATATAATGTTTGTTTTGAAGAAAACATGAGATTGAATTTCAAAGTTCACGCAAAGTGAGAGTACAGATGCTTGATAAGTTTGCTCCACTTCTATGCATGTAACTGATACATGTTCTCATATTTTAGAAAAAAAAAGTTTTAAATTTTGATATTTTTGATTTTTGATTTTTAATTATGAGATGTTAAGAGAAATTAAAGATAGTGTTTTTTATGATATTTTAATGTATTTTTATAATAAATAAATAAGAATAGTTTATGAAGGTGTATAAATAAAGATAGGATTTAAAGGACTAATATTAGCAATTAGTATTTTTCACATTAGTATGTATGCTTATTTTTGTCTTCATATAACCATTTAAGTGATTAAATAAACAAATAAATAATATTTTGATTTAGATTCTTAAAAATCATTAAAGGTGACAAGAAGTGATGGATAAAAAAGAAAAATCAATATCTTTTTTATATGATTTGTGATCGTTTTCTATTATTGATGATTGAACACTCAAAAATAAAAGAAAATTCGAGAGAAGTAAATAGCAATTTTTAACATGCTCATTTAGCCATTTTTGTTTTTAATGAATCAATAATAATATTCATTAAGATCAGTGAAAAAACACTTTGTTATGTAATTAGAATGTATTATAAAAAATAAATTTATTAAATATAATTAATATTGATTTTAAAGGAAAAAATATATTGTTAATTTAATATAAATTTGCGTCATTTACAGTTATTTATAGATTTAAAATCTACAAACATTCTCGGATATTATTGGATCAACATCCAACGTCCGTTTTTCTTAAATCTTAATCTCACTTGTCGCTTAATTTTTTAATGATGCCTATGGACATTTACAAATGTTGTTTAATAATTTACTATATCTTGATTATTTTAAAAAATAAAAGGAATTTTGAAACAGTAAAAATAAAATAAAATTTGAGTTACTTATTAGAGTTTTTTCCACGTTGGATTTATACCTTAACTTTTTGTCCTTTCATCCACTAACATGTCCTTCGGTCCCAGAGAATAAGTTCAACTTTTTCATATGGATTCTTGAAAGGTGCAACTTGATCTTTTTGTGATACACAAGTCTATTCTTATTTTTTTTAATATACTAAAGAAGTAGAATAATAGTAATAATAATAATAATAATAATAATAATTATAAGTTAAAGGCCTTCTTTTATAAGCCAAGCCAATAGAATGGTGAAAATTGTAAGTGAAAAAAATAATAAAGAATAGACCCATGATAATAGTCACTTAGTGTGTAAAAACCACTAAATTTGAGTAAGTAATTAAAATAATATGATGTGGGATAATTAACTTTTAATTTTATATTAGGTAACGATGAGCACTAACAAAATCTTGGGATGAGTATGATTTGACATTAAAAAAGTTATATTTATAATTAAAAAAATAAACAATTAAAAAAATCTTATGAAATAAAGCCAAGTTTTAATTATTCATAGATGTGAAAAGAAGTTGGACTAATGAACACATCCAATTGAACTTCTCCATGCATCAAACATACATTACATGATCATTGTGCTAAGAGAGAAACAATCATTCTTATCATTGGCTCTTCAATGTCCTACAAAAATGGGTCCCCAAAGTTCTAGGGCACCCTTTAACTAAGATTAGGGTTTTCATTTGCAATTAATTAGGTTTTCATTGATTATCTATGGACCCAAAAGATTGAAATACCTTAGTCTATTTAAATTTAGGTTGCACTCAATCATATAATTTTTTTTTAATTTTTTAGACAAATATAGATAAATCACTGATTGAATTCAAACTCTTGATATTTGAGATTGAAGGACAATGAAAACCAACTATTTTATTGCTGATATGACCATATAAATTTTTAATTATTTTATATTTATATTTAAACTTGGGACATTAATTTTCTATTTAAAACCTTAGAATTAATGTTCTTTTTCAGCACCATATGTGAATTTAATAATTAGGGAAGCTTAATCTTATATTAAGGGCTTTCATTATATACAAGCAAGCAAAACTCATCATTGTGAGGATAAATGCTTCAAGGACATGGTGGATTTTTTATGAAAAAAGAAAGCTCCTTGGTGTCCTATAAATAGATATATAAACAAAGGTGGGTGTCTTAAGGTCATCATGCAATCATGCATAATCTTTGTTTTTCCTTGTTTGAAGATAAAATCAAACCATTCAAAGCATGTGGGAAAAAAGTTTCATGAAAGTTTCTAGACATGAACTTTTTATTTTCACATAAAAAAGTTTTGAAGTTAATTAACATAATTTCAAGAATGATTCATTAATGAATTAATGAATGATCACTCGCATGACTAATTAGCTACTTCTAATATAATATTTAATTAAAAAATTAAGCGCAAAATAAATCTATTATTAATTTATTAATACACGAGAAAAAAATCATAATCGTAATGATAATATGAATAGCAGTGTTGGCTTAATTAAATATGTATATTTTTTATTGGTGATATTTTTTTTCTAAATAAATCAAAATATTTAGTTGTGGTTGAAATAAGTCAACTTGTTTGTATATGGCAATACAAACAAATTTGTTCTAATTATGCACCCTTAAAACCAAACACAATGTTTTACTTTTGTTGTACAAGAAAACCAAAACCCTAATGAAATAAACCATATTTAATTGGAAATGAATATGAGGATTCAAGTTGAATGTTGTGAACCATATTGAATTGAACGTGTCAAAAAAAGGTGGTGAATAAAAAGTGGATAAGGGTGTGGTCATTGTGCCAAAGCAAGATGCCCACCCAAAAAAGAAATTGCTAGATAAATTCTAAGTGGGAAAAAGAAGAAAGAGATGTTGATGAGCTCCCTCTCTAGGTTTTATTTTTGTATTTTATTGTAAAAATAAATTCTCTTGTCTATGTTTTTTTTAATCTTGAAGTTAATACCAATTGTTGTATATATGAGTAGATATCTAAACCACAAAATAAGATAAAATATACGGTTCGCTATCAACTAGAATCAAGAGGAAAAAAGTAAAACATAAATATTTCAGCATTATTATTGTTTCGTTGACTCAAAATATTCTTTGATTTTGAGATGTAAAATTTGAAAAAAAAAAGAAGATATTTTTAATTGTTTTAAAATAATTTATGTGTGTGTATATATATGGACAATGTTAGAAACATATTTTTCTGACAAGAAGATCATTTCGGAGTCATAATTATTAATCTTTAAAGTTTAGTTGAACATTTTATATAATTAGTGTTAATTATAGCAAATTAGGTAAGTGAACACAAAGGAAGTGTAATTATGATTATAACTAAGCATGTGAAACAAGCCATGATTAGAGGTACACTGTGGATAAAACTAGGTGTAAAGATTGAAGGAGATGTGCATTGATGTTAATTAATTAATGCCCAACCTTTTGACTAAATAAATGTTTTCAATGACCAGTGAATAGGAAGAAGGCCATTAATATGTAACTTTATGTTAAAAACTAAGTGTCAAGCTCATAAGCAGTGTGTGTAACTTTTCTATATATGTTTACACACATAGTACAGCCTGAACTGTTTATCACCAAATATGGATGATCACCCAATAAAAAAATTCCAAATAAAAGGATGCAAATCCAAACCAGGAAAAAAAATCTCAAGAGCAATCAAAACTACTATTCAGACTATAAAATGAAAAAAATACATATATTAATATTTCAAATAAAAAGAATAAAAATAAAAACCCTAATTCTTTTTTTTTTGAATGATAGTCTAATTTAATGATCAGAGAATCTTCTTTCAATCTAGTGTGTTTGGGCAATTTTATTGCATGTTTTTTTCTTTAAATACAAAAAAATTATTGAAATAGGGCATAAATATTTTAGAATAATAATATTAGAAGGCTTATTCATTTATAAAAGGTTTAGATACACTATTTGATCAATATCTTTTAAGTGCATAGCCTTTTTTTTAAAAAAAAAAATTACTTTAAAAGTGTAGAATATGGCCCTCTACAATCCATTTTTGTTTAATATTGTTAAATTGGCATGCATGTGGAATAGGTCAATTATTAGATGATTTACTTAATTAATTTTTTAATTATGTGAAAAGAGATTACTACATGACAATTGATGTGGCAAGCACTGGTAGTAACTTATGCCATACAAAAAATAAAAATATATTTTTAAATTAAAATTATTCCAACTTATATCACATCAACAAAGTTCTTTCTAAAAAAACTTTTTTTTTTTAATTTTTTATCTTTGACTTAGTTGACAAAGGAATATCATAGATGATGAGGGACAAGAATGGAATGCTGGACAAATAAAGCATATATTATTTGAAAAAAAAATTATCACAAGATGGTAAAATAAAATGATTGAACATTTAGATAAAAAATGTAAGGAATATTGGTGTTTGTTTTTTTTTCTTTTTTCTATTTCTTGTTTGTTTCTTAACTGCTTTGTTTTGTTTCTTTTGCTCTAATAAATTTGTGATTATCCATTTTATTCATTTATATATATATATATATATATATATATATATATATATATATATATATATATATATATATATATATAAAAGAATAAATGAGTGAATTGTTTATTTTATTTCAATATATGATTAAGAATCCTCAAAATTTAATGATGTCAATAGTGCACTTGAATTTTTTTGTTAAATATTACTAATTATAGTTAATTAATTATATGTGGGATTTAATTTATTTTTTTGTATTTTTATAAAAATAAAATAAATAAATAAATAAATCATAAACCTTGGGTGTTAAAATGTTAATTAAATTCTTCCCAAATGCTTGGCATTTGATTGAAGATTGAAAAGAACCAAAGTTAAGATCATAAAGTTGAATTTGATTCAACACGTAAAGAACCAAAGACAAGATAAAAAAAGTTGCATTTGATTGAATATTAAAAAGATAGAAAGTTGTATTTCTCTATCTTTTTAAAAGATAAAATAAAATACAATTATGCATATACAAATGGATTTTTATTTTTTTATTATTATTTTTTCTTTTTCCCCATTTTGGCTTAAAAAATTGATAAATCTTTTAACAACAAAATAAACATGTTTTATTAGTGTTTCTTTTTTCACTTTTGATAAAATCTTTTTGTCTTCCTCAATATATTATCTTGAATAATTCACAATAATAGTTTAACTATAATGACCGAAAAAAACCCATAAGGTTGGGCTATTTTCACCCGATAATATAGGAAGTTCATATGGAAAAAAAATATATTATAAGTAATTATCCATGAAAGACATTTTCACAAAATTTCATATCACTTCTATATATGCCTACATTGAATTTTGTTAACAACATTTACCCATTGGCAGAGCCGCGATTAGGGGGAGGAGGACAGGGGGGCAAGGGCAACACCCCCACAGTACAAATAGGGTTAGGATTTACTAATCTTGTAAATTTTATTATTATAGAAGTAAGCTTTTACCTATAAATTCATATAATTTTGGTTTTTTCAAAACATAAAAGAAAAAATACAACCACTCCACATCCGAAAACGTAGGTATATTGCCGAACCTGGTAAAGCTTGTATGTTTGCATTGTCTTTTTGCTTTCTTGATTTCTCTTGCGATTATTTATTATTTGTCAACAATTGGTATTAGAGAGTTTTGTTGGCATGATGAACTCTATTAGAAAATTTGGTGTGGCGAGGTTCGATGGAACTGAGAATTTCATATGGTGGCAACAGAGAGTTGAGATGAAGCCTTAGGGTTTGGAAGATCATGACTGCATGGTGTTACAGGAGATAGTGACAACATTTAGTCGATTGTGTTTGACAGATGGCATTATATATCACGTCATGGATCTCGTCTCCAATAGAGGTATGGAAAAAAAGTCGAAAGTCAATATATGTCGAAGTCTCTAAAGAATAAGTTGTATATAAAGCAAAAGCTATATGGCCTAAAGATGCAGGATGGTGCAGATTTGGTACAACACATTAATTTCTTCAATCACACATTTAGTGATTTGCAGAGAATTGAGTTTATGATTGAAAATGAAGACAAACCTATGATTTTGTTGTGTTCTTTGTTGCCTTTGCAGACACTCTCATGGGGGAAGATATAATTAAAGTAGATGAGCTTAGTAAGGTTGTTGGCCCATAATCAGCAAAGGCAAAATAGTGTTAAAGGTTCTCAAATTAAAAGGCTATCAGGGAAAAGATAGTTTTAGTTAAAGAATTTTCATATTGAAATCCAGAGGTAGAAAACTTGTGCAATGTTATTAGTGTCAATAAATATGGCATATTAGAAAAGATTGTCAGAAAAAACAGATTAATGAGAGGAACGGTGATCCATCAAAGCCTGCTAATGTTGTTCAGCACAGTGATTCATATTGCAGAGATGAGGATTTGCTTTAATCAATTTCATCACATTAACCTTCAGATTATTGGATTTTGAATATAGGATGTTTGTTTCACATAACTTCCAACAAGGATTGGTTTGATTCATACACATCAGGTGATTTTGGTTATGTCTATGTGAACAATGATAAATTATGTGCTAGTACTAGAAAAGGGTAGATCAAGATTCAGATGCATGATGGTATTGTTCGAATTTTGTGTGATGTCAGACATGTTCCATAATTAAAGAAGAATCTAATTTCTTTGGGCACTTTGCACGAGAACAATTTTGGTTACAAAACTGATACTAATAAGGATTGCATTAGGGTGAGTAAGGGTGCTTTGATAGTGATGAATAGGAAAAAGATCGATTGCGGGAAATATCTATAGGTTGATGCGGAATACAGTTGTAGGTGGAACTGCAGTTGCAAAATCAAATCATGATAGTATAGTTCTATGACACATACAATTGGGTCATCTTGGTGAAAGTGGAATCGATGACTGCACTTTATAAAAAGGGTTTATTGAAGGTATTAAATTGCTGCAAACTGGATTTTTGCCAATTTTGCCGCTCTGCTCTTGAGTACGTAAATACATTACCAAATCTTGTAAATATTGTGCGTTTGAGTTATCTTCCAGCTTTCTTAATTTTTTTTGTGATTCTCTATTATTTGTCAACAAATTTCTTTTAATCTTCATGTTAATTATTTATCTTGTTATTTTTCATACTATTATTGATTATTTATTTAATCAAAGATAACATTTGAGTTATTAATTTCTATCACCTTCTACATTATAATTATTCAACAAAAGAAAATAAGAACAAACACTAGTTAATTAACATTTTCACAAGTCTAATTAACTATAGATAATCCAAATACCACTGAAAAAAAAAACAACAAAGTTATGAAGAAAAAACTCATGCACCTCACTCATCTTTATTACAAGAAATTGATGAATGATGAGCTCAACTTCTTCATAAGTTCATTTACATTCATTGAATACCCTTCTTCAAACTGCAAATCAAAATAAATAGATCCAAAATTAACCATATAATTCAAAAACTCTAACATAAAAAACCAGAAAAAATTATATACTTGCCTTTGCTGTGACAGTAACACAAATACATGATGCAGTGAATGGCAATGTGCTAACTGCAGAGAGAACAAGATGTAGTTTTTCTATTTCTTCGAGCATCTTTGCGAGTACTCCTTTTCCGGCTTCGCAATGCACCTTCACTAACACATTCTTTTCGATCATATTCACTTCGATGTTTGGCGATGTCTTTCTTGATAAACTTTCATTCTGATAATTTGCAGAATTACTACTAGTCCTTTTCATGTTTAACTTCTTTTCGAGTTCTTTGATATAATTAATTGCGTCTTCAATCAAAGATGCCTTGTCAAGCTACAAGATAGATTGATTATCGCAGTTAATTTAAGATCGAAAGAATAAAGAGTAAATAATTTTGATCACCTTTTTTAGGCCTGGGATGAGTCCTGAAAGTTCGATAAACCGTTGATTGAGCTTCTCTCTTCTCTTCCTCTCGGCCATTAGATGATTGTCAACACAAACTAATGATCTTTCTCCTTCACTAGCCATTGTCTCGAAGGCCCTTTTCGATCCACAAGAAATCGAATACTGGTTATTTTCTTTCGGCTTTGTGGTTGCATTGGCTTGTGATGAACACACATATGATGTATTTGATTCCATTGCTGATCAAATTCTAATTTAAAAAAGAAAAAAAAAAAGATCAAGAAAGAAACAATAACTGAATTGAAGAAAAGAAAGAAGAATGGTTTACCTTGTGATGTTCACTTGCATGTTGCACATGCTTGTACTCTACAGTGTAAACTATGAACCTTCATTTCATTGAAGTTCATTGAGATTGAAGTATGAGAATTATATATATTGCTTATTTTTATACATCTTTGTTGTTTTTATAATATAATACTCTATGTATGACCAACCATTTCTTATTATAAATTCCTCCCAAAAGAACCTCTTGAACAGATGGGAAGAACCTCTCCATGTTCCAATTAAAAAACAAAGAAACTCAAGTTGGGTTTCATTGGGTTCATATATAAATATATATACATATATAATCTTCGTCTTAACTTTGAACTCTTTTAAATTAATCCTAGAGGTTTGGTAAACACTATTGGAAGAAGAGCAAATGTATATATTAGGAACACCGAATGAAAAAATAAAGACCATGATGTTAAAGTCAAACATTGATCAAGTTTGGATTGTCACTTAAGACATTGGACACTAAAATAAGATAGAAATTACAAAGCTAGACAATAAGGATTACTCAGCCTCAGCGTCATCTCTCTGAGACATATATATCAAGAGGGGCACTTTGGTTTTCAGAAGTGCTAGAAGGTTAGGGCATGTTTGGTTCGCCGAAGTGGAGGCCGAAGTGCCCGAAGTGGGGGATGATGTGACACTTTCACTTATTTGGTTCATTGAAGTGGAGACCGAAGTGCAGAAGTGATCACTTCCAAAACCTTTCATTTTACTCTTTGACTTCGGGAAAATTTTGGCCGAAGTCCACTTTGGCATTCCACTTCAGCCACGTGGTTTCATGTGGATGATTACAATAATCCATATTTATTTATTTATTTATGTTTTATTATTTTTTATTTTTTTATTTTTTCCTTTATTATTTATAAAAAAAAATATTTTAAAAAATTATTATAATAAATAATTATAAGATCAACCCAACAAGTACAAAGTGGTAATTTCACCCATGATTAAGTGGTGATGAGAACCTCATTTCCATTATTTTTTAAATTTTCATTTCCAATAATTAAAAAAAAAGTTAATAATTTGACACTTTCCCTTTCAACCAAACACATGGAACTGAACACTTCAACTGAAATTTTCACTTCAACCGAAAGTGACACTTCAAGACTTCCGTCACTTCGGTGGACTACTTCCGAACCAAACTTCTTTAGATAGTTGGAATTAAATGAGAGGATA